>OY282642.1:80980653-81613153 GCA_958299015.1 Tetanocera ferruginea
TTTTTTTTTTGTTTGTATTTTAATTTGAGGTCCTCTACATGGAAAGCATGCAAATGACCAACGAATTATTATTTTATTAATGCTTAAACTTGGATCGATAGGTTTTACTTTGAATATCTTAAAGCAAACTTTGATTAAACTATAGCAAATTATTAATATATAATGTAGATACAAACTCATAGACAACACAAATAAATTTCAAATATTTTATTTAATTCTTAGAAAGCTTAAATAAGCCTTAGCTTATGAGACACATTTCAAAGTCTTAGATATATTGACTGGTTTCAATATCTGACCTTGCTTATAGGTACGTATATTTATGTGTTGCCATTATCAAGGCAAGCTAAATAATTCAAACAAATAGTCAAACTTTTTTATAATCCTAGCAACATGGTACGATTTAAAAACAAAAGTCTTGCTGATACTTTTCTTTGCAGTTGTGACACCCGACCTTCAGTTTATGTATTGTCAAAATTTCGACACATTGACACCTGGCATTAAATCCATGAATAGAAAAAACTTCAGCTTGACATTTTGTAGACTTTTATTTGAGTCTTAAACATAATTCCATGAGAATGGCATGAGAAACCTACGAAAGTCACACAGAAAAAATAAATATCCTTCGTGTATGAAACTGGTTGAATGACACAAAAGAAAAAGCTGATATGGTAGTAAAATTAGAAAAATTAAAATTTATTTTTAATTCAATAAAAAGGATTCAAGATATTTTCGGAATTACTTACTTGCTTTAAGATCTTTTCAAGTTAACTTAAAAATGAATGGAGTAAAAAGAAGGAAAAGTTTGTTTTGCCAAATATAAATATGTTCTGAGTGCCAATGAAAGGTCATTTTAAAATCAAATTTCGTATGAAATAAATTTTAAATTTTTAACATATTTATTTGTTTTTATTTCGAAGGTCTTACTGTATTAAAAATGGTCAGTCTATTTGCAAATCTATGTTGCCTGAGCAATTTTTAGATTCAATACCTAAAATACTGAAATTTTTTAAAAATCTTTTAAATGTGTGCTATACTAAGGCCAAGTAAGGTAGCCAAGTAAAGTGAACAAATTAAAAATAGTTTTACTGTTTAGCCGGAAAAATTTCTTTAATTTAGCCATGTCTGAAACTCACTGTCTGCTCTAAACTTAAAACTTGGGAAGTCTCTCTAAAACCTTAAAAATGGAATATGCGAAGGGTCTGTGTCTCACCACGTTATAATAAAAACAAAACCAGTCTCGGATATGAACTCCCTCTACATTGACGACCACCGCAAACGTAAGACGGACAATGATTTATGGATGGGTACCTGGCATGTACGGACTCTTCATAGAGCAAGTGCATCTGTCCAATTGGCGATAGCCCTCGTAAAAATATAGGCTGACATCACCACTATCTCGGAGATGTGATTAGAAGAGAGAAGGCTGCGATATCTGCTACAGCTGCTATACGAAGACGTGCAAATTTGAATGTGGATTCTACGTAAACCAGAAACTACGTCACCTTCTTTTTCTGTTCACATCTGTGAACAACAGGCTGGCGGCGATTTGCATCAAAGCGAAACTCTTCCACATAACCCTAATTTGCGCACATGCCCCGAAGGTGGAAAAGGAATATTCTGTCAAGGACACCTTCTACGTGAGCCTAGAGGACGTGTATGATCACTGCCCGGCCCATGACGTGAAATTAGTTCTCGGCGATTTTAACGCGAAGGCCGGAAAAAAAGGCATCTTTGGCTCCACTTTCGGTCAGTTCCGTCTCCAAGAGACCACTTCGAACAACAGTCTTAGACTGATCGACTTCGCCATGGTGCGAAACATGGTAGTTAGTAGCATCAGATTCCAACACCTCGATATCCACAAGGCCACCTAGCTGTACCCAGATCAAAAAACGTGAAAACAAGATAGATTATGTTGTGATAGATGGAAGGCACGCTTCAAGCATACGCTTTAAGCATACGCTTCAAGCATACTGTGCACATATCGGGGGGTCAATATTGACCTCGACCATTATCTTGTTGCAGCCAAGATCCACATGCGATTGTGCAATGCGAAGAATGCACGCACAGGTGTGCAACGAAAGATTGATTTCGATAAGCTGCTATGACAACGGACCTTTGAGGCCTTCTGCGTTCAACTCTCGCCTAGCTCAACGAACCTTATTCTTGCCTCGATGATGCTGGCGAACTTTGGACGCTTATATCCCACTCCATGCGCAGTGCTGCTGAATTCCACCAGCTAGCCGTGACGAGGATAAAGTTGATATCTAGCGACTCAATAACAACAAAGCAGATGTTGCTGACGGGCTGACAACTGAATTGTTTGAAACCGGCGGCGGTGAATTGATAAGGTGCATGCATCAACTCATCAGCAAAATATAACTTGTAAAAAACATGCCCGACGATTGGAATCTCAGTGTGTTTGTCCTATACTAAAGGAAGAAACCCGACAATCTGCGCCAACTATCGAGGTATCAGTCTTATTTCCATCGCGTACAAGGTTCTTGCGAGCATATTGTATGAAAAATTGAAGCCGCATACCAAAACACTGATTGGACCATATCAGTGTGGTTTTCGACCTGGAAAGTCCACTATAGACCAGATTAGCCGTAGTGTTAGGCAAGTCCTGGGAAGAAAAACCCATGAAAACCAAATTAACACCCACCATCTGTTTGAGCATGACATTGACCAATACATAAAGCTTCGTCAAGGTAGGAAATTACCTCTGTGAAACCTTAAATACCGAACGAGGTTGCAGACAAGGCGACCCGCTATCATGCGATCTCTTCAATTTCATCATGGAGGGGATCCTACGAAAAGCAGGTGAACATCGCGATGGTACCATATTCTTCAAAGATGTCCTGCTCCTTGCGAACGCTGATAATATTGATATTATCAACTAACTCAAGAGAGATGTTACTTCTGCTTTCGACACTTTCGGAAAGAAATTAGACAAAGTGGGTTTTGACGAGTGGGTTTTGAACGAGGTCAAAACAAAGTATATGTTATTTGCAAATAGGGAAGTGCGGTCTCTAGGCTTCCATGCTGCAGCAGGAAAATATAACTTTGAAGTTGTCAAGGAGTTTACATATCTTGGCACTGCCGTTGACATCATAAACTATGTCAGCCTGTAGATTAAGCAAAGAATAACAATTGCTAAGCCCTCTCTTGATCGATAAAACTAATACTCTACAACAGGGATGCCCAGCGCCTAACTCTTTTCACTCTTTACAACAACTTTTATGTTTTCATGATTGTTGTAATTCGACGAATTCAGTTTGAAGTAAAATCATTATAAAACTCAATCATCAAATGACGATATCTTGCATTTGTAATTTGTTGTTTTTGTGTGTTCAACAATTTAACTTGTGCGCTTGGGTACGGTCAGCATAAGTGTTGTTGTTTGTATGTCCTTTTGTTTGTTTTGCTTGGGCGCTGCCAGCATTCGTGTTGTTGTTTTTAACATACTCCACTCTTTCCACTCTACAACAACTTCAATATTGCAATGATTGTTTTAATTTGCCGTATTAAGTGTTCAGCTTCACCCTTACTTCTTATTACTTTATTGTTGTAATTGCGCACATTGAAGGATTCGTGTTGTTGTTTTGTGTGTTCAATATTTATGAACTTTTGTGCTGTTGTTGGCTTTTTGTTGTAATTGTTGTAGCACTCTTTAAATAATTTGTCTGGACATCACTGCTCTACAAGACGCTCATCATATCTGTGCTTCTCTATGACGCTGAGGCATGGGTGGTATCGCAAACAGATGCAGCCGCTCTTGGGGTGTTCGAGAGGAAAGTTTTTTGCAAAATCTTTGGTCCTGTTCGAGTTGGTGATGACTTTCGCATTCAAATGAATCACAAACTGTACGAGCTCTACGACGACATTGACTTAGTCTATGACGAAGAGGAAGACCATGCCTCCGATGGATTGACCAGGCCGAGGAAACCTTATTCACGATTGGTAAAACAAATTGCAGACGGAACGCGCGAACCAGAGGCGCGTACCAGAATCCACCCAGTAAGTAACAAGCAGAGTAGGTACAATGACTGAAAGGAAATTAGTCATAGAACGAAGTTGATGTTTTTTAAAATTTGATTTAAAAAACAAAATTAAACTGAAGATTTTCCGAAGATAATATGTCTTTAATATTGTATTAAATTACTATAACATAATTCCGTAAAATGTGAATGCGGAACGCTTGCTTTTTTTAAATTTCATAGCATATTTTTAGGCATTTTTGTTATGTGATATATTGAAACTTCAAAAAATTTTAATTTTTTTTTTATATTGAAATTTTCAGATTCAAAAAATTTTTTAAACTTTTTTCGTCATACTTACTATAGTTTCCGTTTTTATTTTAAAGTCTTTTTTATGTGTACAATTTAAAATCGAATATGTGATCATCGCTGATTTCTAATTCAGCTTAAAGAAAATCAATATTTCATGTTTTTTTCTTTATTAAATCCGGACCCGTCATTTTTGACGGGAAAGAACTAGTAATTTAATAATGATAATAATCGCAAACTGGATTATCTGCTAGCATCGCTGAAGTTCGTTAGCTTCGAACACACAAATCGCACGTTCTCATGTGGATTACTGAAATAAATATATGATGTTTATAAATTTATGGTATACAAATGAAACTATTTTGAATTAAAAAAGCTGTTTGAATGGAAATGCAAGCTTTATAATGTTGAGTGTGAGAAAACTTATAAACAATTTGGAATAAAAAAAGAACTTACCCTACAGAAATGTGATAAAATAGATAAAATGTACCCTCAAATTTGGTAATGTTTAGTTTTGGTTTTTGGAAAAATATCAACTGTTATATGAAAAGTTGGCTGCTGTTATTTCAAAACGCTGTTGGGTTGAATGATTTTCATTTAAGTTAGCAGTTGTCTTTGTTGCATGAAATTTTCTAAGTAGTTTTGTGCTGTTGAAATCACCTGTTGAAATTTTTTTGTGTTTTGTTGAAACGTCTGTCTTCTCTAAACAATAGTTTTTAAATGTATTTTTATACAGTTATCTTATCGTTATTAATAGCTAAGTGCAAGATGTATTAAGGAAGGTGGCAGAAGTAGGTTGATGTCTCAGCAGTCAACACTGCTGTAATGTCAAAATCGAAAAAAACGTAGTGATGCCGTATTTTGAACAATAATCCTATGAAAAATCCGATGCCTTGTCACTTTGTCTAACAGCTTCGAGTTTTTTGTATATTTCTTGTGATTTTTCTTAAGTAATTTTTTGTTGTGATTAATACGAAATCTATATTAAATATGTTGAAAAGCTGTTATTTCGTTGCTTGTTCTTACGTTTTCGAGTGAACTACACGCGTTTTAAGCGACTTTTTTTTACTTTGCTTGTGATTTGTCTTGTTTGTGTTGTTTGTTGTTTTTTGTTTTTTGTTGCAAAAAATATGTTTTGAAAAAGGCAGAATTTTTTCGAGAAAAGAAAACGCTATTTGTAGCTTAATCTCCTTTTTTTTTCCTATAGCAAAACACCCTCTCAAAGTGTTTGTCCCATATATAAAAAGAAAAAGTAAAAGTGGCAGCACTGCAATGAAATTTGACAGCACTACGTTGTGGATATGATAGACGTCAATCTACTTCTGCCACCTTCTTTAAATACATCTTGGCTAAGTGGAAGTGTGCTCGCAGGGGCGCAACCAGGAACTCGTTTTGGGGGGGTTTTATCAAATGTGAAACTTATATATAAAAACGATTTTACGTAACTATAGCGGCTGTGTTGTAACGGTTAGTACGTTAAATTTTTGCATTAATGGTTCCTTGATCAAACTTCAGGCATGGCTAGCAACATATTTTTTTCCAAAATTTTTTTTAACGGTCACGGTCAGCACATTTTGTCCGAACAGCAGTGGTAGCGGTCTTTTAAAAATAAACTTGCTTCATCGCTGTTTTAAATCTGTACGGACCAAATGTCTTGCAATCGCTAGTTATACGCCGTTTCACGGATTTTTTTCTTGTTCGGCAGTTGTACGAAGATTGTTAGGTCCCAATAGAGTCAGCAAAAAAATACATTTTTTCTCCCCACATTAAAAATTTCATCCATACTTCACTTCGTTTTAAAAAATAGCCAATTGGCTGGCACAAGCCTTAAAATTCGTCCATTGGTGAGTACTAATTATGCTCAATTCCGAAAGTAAAAAACGCAAAATTGCTGACACCTTGGGATAAAAAACAAAAAGCCGGATTTTAAAAAAATCGCTCGAGTCAAATCGCCACTAAAATAGTCGATGAAATTAACCCTAATATCGACTTTTATAGTCTTATTCATAATCTTCCATTGGATTTTCAAAATCGGTTACATGAAAATCCTTCTAAATTGCGCAAATATTATCCGATTTTAATGAATGAGGACTCTTTAGTGTAGTACAGACTATCGTTAAAAGGTGTAGTAAAGATCGATAGTTGAAAATATATTATTTCGATTAAAGTCAACATTTTCTGAATGGCATAAGTAATACCGTATAACTATAATATGTCACTGGACATAAACGGATGAACAGAAGAAAAATCAAACCAACATATTTTAACCTAATAAGCCATTATTCCTTAAAATTGGATATTATTTGAAAATTTATAGAAATTTTTTATGAAACAGATACGGAAAAAACGATGAAAAATTAGGAATTATGAATTTTTTTCTGACATGACTTCACTATAAACTTAATTCTTCAGATTTTAAGTTATAGATTTTAAAAAGACAAATATAGAAAAGGACGAGAAATAACAAGTGAACGGTAAATTTATTTGATTATTTCGGTGGCGAGTGACTCAACAAATTTTTCTCTAATTCAGGCTTTCTTATTTTGTTTTACTATTGAATTAATTTTTCCCACATAATTCCAGTTGCCTTAGTAGGTTCTATGTTAGAAGTTGAAAAGATAACTCAAATCAAAGTATTGCCAACAACTCAGATCAGTATTGCCCTCAGTGGTCAGAACCAGAACATAACAAAAATTAAACAGCTTCGACCCAAAAGTTAGAGGGACTTTTAAAAACAATTTCTGTATAATTTTTTTTGGATCGGAGAAATCCCCATGGAGCGGTCTAAGTTCTTCTGAACCCCTTTTCCGCATATAAATTTTTTTTTCAGAATACATACCCAAGATAATAAAGTGAAAAACTAAAGATTTTTACGGTACACATATGTAGATAAGCTAAAACTTTCTTAAAATTTTTGGTCTTTACAAACTCTTTTGAGAACCCAAAAAATTGAAATTGAAACCTGAAAGGTCAGGGTATATTAACTTTGTGCAAACGTTTGTAACGCATAGAACGAAGCGAGGCCGGTATAGAAAAGTGTATATATTCTTGATCAGCGTCACTACATGAGTCGAGCTATCCATTTGCGTCCGTCCGTCCGTCCGTCTGTGTGTTGTCCGTATACACAGAATAAGAAGAAGGAGTTGAGGTAATTGGATAAAACTTGGTACACATGGTCACATGCACCCAAGGATCTGCACTATTGAATATTTTTGGAATCCGCTCACGGACACGCCTACCTCCCATACAATGCAAAAATGTAAAACTGCATAACTCAGCCCGTAATGAGCCTACAACAATAAAATTTGGTGTGTATGTGTTTTATATCAACACAAAGATGTCTTTGAAAAATGGACGTCATCCGCATACGGACACGCCCACCTCCCATGCAACCCAAAAATTTAAAACGCAATAAATAAGCCTGTGGTTAACCTAAACAGCTAAAATTTGGTACATATGTTTTTTGTAACAAAACAAAGATGGTTTTGAAAAGTGGACATCATCCGCCCACGGACACGCCTACCTCCCATACAACGCGAAAATTGATAACTGCATAACTCACCTCATAATTAGCTTACAACAATAAAATTTGACATATATATGTTTTATACAAACACAAAGATGTTTTCGAAAAATGGACGTCCTCCGCTCACGGACACGCCCACCTCCCATACAACCCAAAAATTGAAAACGCAATAAATAAGCCTCTGTTTAACCTACAGAGCTAAAATTTGGCACGAATGTTTTTGTGACAAGACAATGATGGTTTTGAAAAATGGACGTCATCCGCCTACGGACACACCTACCTCCCATACAACCCAAAAAGTTTAAAACTCAATATATAAGGTTATGTTTGTCATAGAGAAATTAAATTTGGTATGTATGTATTTTATACCAAAACTAAGGTGTGTTCAAAAATTGGGAGTAATCTGTCGATGAACACGCCCACCTCCCATAGCGAAAGCACAATAAAGGCATTAACTGTGAGCTACAGGAATAAAACTTGGTACACTCAGAAAAAAGCTTATCGGAATATGATAAAAAAGGCATCATATTTAGAGAAAAATGGTATAGACTTTGCTCCAGAGAATGATATTCTCTAATTTCGATACAAAAAATTCTCTTAAAATGGTAAAAACATTCCATTAAAAAGAAAAATATATCGTTTTTTGAGAAAAACCTTTTTATTTTTGAGAAAAGATTTGTTTTTATTGAAGAAAATACTTCTCTTAGTGAATTTTTTATCAAAATAAAAGAAAAGTTTTTAATTTTCAATAAATTTTTCTCTATAAATGAGAAATTTTTGTGCGAGAAAAATACTTATCATTATTAGAGACATTGAAATATTTCCATTTCCTAGAAGTAAAGAAATATTTCTTCGAAAATGTGAAAATTTATTCTAATTTAAGAAAATTTTATTTGAAAAAGAGAAAATTTCTATATCGAAAATAGAGAAATTTTTTACCGGAGCAAGGTATGTGTTTTTTTCTCAGTGTATGTGTAAATTTTACATCAACATTTAAATGCATATAAAAAATTTTTTTTTGTTTTTGAAAAGTGGGTTTAGGGTATTTCATAGTCGGCCTAGACCGACTTTAGACTTTCTTTACTTGTTATACCCTAAACCTGAAAGGTCAGGGTATATTAACTTTGTGCAAACGTTTGTAACGCATAGAATGAAGCGAGTTCGGTATAGAAAAGTATATATATTCTTGATCAGCGTTACCACGTGAGTCGAGCTATCTATGTCCGTCCGTCCGTCTGTCCGTCTGTGTGTTGTCCTTATACACAGGATAAAAAGAAGGAGTTGAGATAATTGGATGAAACTTGGTACACATGGTCACATGGACCCAAGGATCTGCACAATTTTTGGAATCCGCCCACGCACACGCCTACCACCCGTACAACGCGAAAATTGAAAACTGCATAACTCAGCTTATAATTACCCTACAACAATAAAATTTGGTATGTATGTGTTTTATATTAACACAAAAATGTCCTTGAAAAATGGACGTCATCCGCTTACGGACACGCCCACCTCCCATACAACCCAAAAATTGAAAACGCAATAAATAAGCCTCTGATTATTCTACAGAGCTAAAATTTGGCACATGTGTTTGTTATGACAAAACAAAGACGGTTTTGAAAAATGGACATCATCCGCCCACGGACACGCCTACCTCCCATACAACGCGAAAATTGCAAACTGCATAACTCAGCTCATAATCAGCCTACAACAATAAAATTTGATATGTATGTGTTTTATATCAACACAAAGATGTCTTTGAAAAATGGACGTCATCCGCTTACGGACACGCCCACCTTCCATACTACCCAAAAATTGAAAACGCAATAAATAAGCCTCTGTTTAACCAACAGAGCTATAATTTGGCACGTATGTTTTTTATGACAAGACAAAGATGGTTTTGAAAAATGGACGTCATCCGCCTACGGACACGCCTTTTTCCCATACAACCCAAAAAGTTTTAAACTCAATAAATAAGGTTATGTTTGTCATAGAGAAATTGAATTTGGTATGCATGTATTTTATACCAAAACTAAGGTGTGTTCAAAAATTGGAAGTAATCCGTCCATGAACACGCCCACTTCCCATAGCGAAAGCACAATAAAGGCATTAACTGTGAGCTACAGGAATAAAACTTGGTTTGTGTAAATTTTTCATCAATATTTAAATGCATATAAAATATAGGCTTCATCCGCCCTTGGAGACGCCCATTTACAATAAAAATTTTTTGTTTTTGAAAAGTGGGTTTAGGGTATTTCATAGTAGGCCTAGACCGACTTTAGACTTTTTTTTACTTGTTTTCTCCTAATTTTATTAGAATAAAATATGACTAATTTAGTAGATTACGCATCAATCAGAACCGATTTAAAATATGCATTTGGGGTTTTCACTCATTTCATAAGACGTTTTCCAAACATGAAGATTGGTTTTCATGTGACTCACTTTGATTGAATGCTATTTTGCTTGGTACTACAATAATTTTTGGGGGGTTTATATGTCGAAACCCCCCCTTTGGCTGCGCTAATGTGTGCTAGACTGTCATGTGAAAAACGTGGGTTCGTGCCGTAGCTGTGTAAGTATCAAAAGTTTTAATTTAATGCTTGAAATCTAATTTTGTTTCATAAATCGTTTGGTCAAAAATAATCTTCAAAATAAGTTGGCTTCACGGAGAGAAAAAAATGGACTAAAATCAAGCTCAGAGCGTTCGTAATCAGCTCAATAGACAAAACTATCTCAAAACATGCTATTCGCGTTCGCAGTTTATGGGAGAAATTTGGCTCAGAATTGTTTTAATAAACACGTCAAATTATGCTAAATAAGTGTTAACTTGGGCTTGTTTGTAAAAAATTAATTTGGTTTTTGTTCCTGTTAGTATAAAAGTACATAAAAGTGCAGAAAATAAATTCAAACTTTTATTTTCCTGT
Source organism: Tetanocera ferruginea (assembly GCA_958299015.1). NCBI lineage: Eukaryota > Metazoa > Arthropoda > Insecta > Diptera > Sciomyzidae > Tetanocera > Tetanocera ferruginea. The sequence goes on from OY282642.1 coordinate 80,991,390, forward strand.
CCAGATTAGATCAAATATTTCTAATTTGGACAAATAAAATACAATTTTAAATTTATTTTTGGTTCTTTTGGTGCTCCCAAACAATCCAACAATATCTTAGATAAAGCATATGAGAGCATATTATGTTTTTTAGTAATCCATAAATGGCAAGCATTGGATACAAATGAGCATATTATTTATTTTATTAACAATACCAAAATTTCATAAATTGGGCACAAATGAGCATATTAATTTTTTGACATACAATCTAAAAATTTCTTATATTGGACACATAAGGGCATACTTATTTTTTGATAAATGATCCAAAAATCACATACATTATGCAATTTTTCGATAAACAGTCATATTAGGACTTGATAACAACAATGTTATGGCTTAGCCGAGAATCACTCCCAAAATTATGGTTTGGGATTGTTTTCAGCTCAAATTTCTCTCCGTACTTCAGTCTCGAAAAAAATTGTACAATGCATTTTTTATTAAAAATAGTTGGATCTTTGGCCGAGTCTCAGCACACTCGACTAAACATGAACTTCCCAAACAGTGATCAAATTTCAATAACTACGTTTTTATACGGGTGTCGTGTTCTATTGACCAACAGTCAACCAACTGTTGATTTTAATGTTAAATTTGTTGATTAGTATTTAACAGTAAAATCTGCTATTTCAATCCATGATTTGTTTGATACAACAGCATATATTCCTTGAGTGCAAGTAAAGAATGAAGTGTCTTGGTTCACAATGAATTCATTAATGAAAGCTTAAAATGGGATGGCACCGAGGCAAACTGGGTAGAATGGGACACACTACAAATGCATACATAAAAGTAATAACAGATTAAAACAATTTAATCTTTGACAGCTTGCCGCCAAAAATTTCCTAGCCTGTTCGTTGGAAGTAATTTTTAAAACTTTGTTTCGCTAAATAAAATGTCAACAATCTCGTTATAGGTTGTGACCCTGTTATGATGCTTTTACATGCTTACTATTTGCATATAAAATATGATTATAAATAAAATGTATAACACTGACTAATATAATTATATTGTTTTTTTTTTATTCTCAATTAAATAAAATAAGCCTCTTATGCGTGGTAACAACATGCATGCAAAATATAATTTTTCAGTGAGTTTTTGGTCAAGTAACTGAGCGAATAAATAGAAATAAATAATTCCGTGCAACACTGCTATAACTGGATTTGAATTTTTGAAAAATACCATTTTATATAGATTATATCAGAGTTATTTCATTAAGCTATAACAATGGCTAATTGGACGGGCTAATGAGGTTGTGATATTATTTATAACTAGGATTTTGAACTTTATAACGATGACTCTCACACAAAGTACATTTCTTCATGTACTTAGATATTTGACTCTTGAATTATACTTTTTTGAGTTGTGATGTTTTTGCACGACAGGAGTTTTATGCTTTTTTGATTTGTGTTTTTTGTGTAGTGAAAGATTTTTTAGGACACGTCGTAACTGCAATTTTTAATGTCAAATGCGATTCTATTTCATTGAAGGATCGCGTTAAGATTAGGTTTTTATTTATTTTTGTGACATTTGCATATTAATAAGGCACCGAAACAAACATTAAAAATAAACATAAACAATAATTTTGCCCTCATAAAAATACTTTGTTCATTTGAATTATGACCATTTAGGCTCATACCGATCACTCTGAAACTACAGGACGAATTATTAATTCAATCGCCTGCTGAGTGGCTTTATTTCTCATATTTTTAATAATATTTTTTTTGTTGCTTTGCAGTCACATTTCAGTATTTTTCATTTCGACATAAAAACGCAAGGCAATGAATGAACAATTTCAACACTGGTTGTTGGCATTCAACGTGTTGGTCCGTTTGGGTGTGATAGTTGCCTTCAAACCGGTCACTTGCCGGCCAAAACAAGTCATGTTGAGCCTGTTTCTAGCATTAAGTTTATTCATAAAAATTATGTATTCACACGCAAAAATAATTAAGCTAGAGTAGAGAATAAGAAGACGAAGAAGCAGAAGCAGAAGCAGAACAAGTCGAATGCTGAAAAAAAAAAAACAAAAAACAATTAAAAGCAAACAAAAATCGTTAAGCAAGAACATGAATGAATAAAAAATGGAAAGCCTTTGAAACATAGGCTAAAATAAAACTTTAGCACGTATTTAAACGTGGTCAACATGGTAACCGCTATATGTTGACTTGATTTTGCCATGCATTGTGTGTTGTAGTGTTTGTGTTTGTTGTTACTGTAGTTGTTTTGCCTGTTTTGAGTGCGGTGCTGGTGTTGGTGTTGGTGGTTTTAGTTGTTATTGTTTTTGTTTTTGTTGTTGTTTTTGATACCCTTAGGTTAAAAGCTCACCACCATCGCTTCAACGTATTTATTGACCGTATACAAAGTCAAGCTAAACCTAAGTGGTTTTAAATCTGTTAATGCTCAAGTCGAGTCATGGCGTTGCTATCGTGTCTGCCGTTAAGGCGGAAGCGTTGAACACGCACACAAGCTAACGAAGTATGAAGAACTATTGGGAGGTGTTGCGATATCGATTGAGCATAGCTATAGCTTTACGGTTAGGTTGGCATGTTAGCTTAAAGAAAATTTGCCGATATTAAAACTGAAGAGGGTGCAAGAAGGCAGCGAGGAATGGGTAGGCGACAACGTGTATCTTTGTCGAATTCACTACACCCTATAATGAGTCTTTCGAAAACACTTCTTAGTCTTTCGAAAAAAAATCTCGGTATTATCCTTAACATTATTTTGTTAATTCTACTTTCTTATACTTATATTTTAGATTAAATTAATGCATAGCGACGGTCATTCCAAGCCTGGCCGCAATTTTGTTTTCGAAAAATTGACCTCATTCTCTTCTGTTTGCTTAAAATCTAGGCAATGTGTCCATTTTTTACTTTTTAGATAAATTATAAAATACCTTGGTGACCGTGGTGACCGTGGCATGCAGGTTAAGTGTGTGGCTTAGCATGCTCGGAGCCCGGGTTCGATCCCCAGCCGTGGCGAAAAGTTTTTTTCAATAAAAAATTTTTCTGATCGGTCATCACCTCTCTGCAGACAATGGCAAACCTCAGAGAGTAAATAATGCCATAAAGCTTCTTGAGAACATGAACTTTAGCCGTTCGGAGTCGGCATAAAACATGTAGGTCCAGTTCTTGGTCAATTGTGTGCAAACATTTAATAACACACACAACACAATCGATCCTTAGAAGCTCGGTCAAAGTCCTTTCAAGGGCTGAAATGGCCAATTTGGTTTTGTTTTGTGTTTTTTTTTTTGAGTCTAGATGCAATTTTAAAAGGACTCTTTGTTTACTGTAACCAAACTGACTGATTTTGCTTTTTCAGGATAGAGGTGTCATTTTAAATTTCCAAAAAATTCCTGAAAAGCTAATTAATTTCATTTATGGATCAATACACACTCGCATATAATATTGAAATAGTGAAAAAATACAAAAATACAGTACAAGAATAAATAATAGAATGATCTCCAATTTTGATGACGACTACCGCAAATGAAAAACTGATAATGGTTTAAGAATATGCACCCGGAATGTTGGGACTCTAAATTTGGATGATGCCTCTATCCAAATGATATTACAAAAAAAAAAAAAAAACAAATTGGCCATTTTAGCCTTTGAAAGGACTTGGGCCGAGCTTCTTATGATCAATTGTGTTGTGTGTGTTATTAAATGTTTGCACACAATTAACCGAGAACTGGACCTACATGTTTTATGCCGACTCCGAACGGCTAAAGTTCATGTTCTCAAGAAGCTTTACATGGCATTATTTACTCTCTGAGGTTTGCCATTGTCTGCAGAGAGCTGGTGAACGATCAAAAGAATTTTTTATTGAAAAACAAATTTTCGCCGCGGCTGGGGATCGAAACCGGGCTCTGAGCATGCTAAGCCACACACTTAACCTGCATGCCACGGTCACCAACCAATTGATGATATCCAATGAATTCCAATTGATGGAAATATATTATTCTAATATCACTGCAATTCAAGAAATGCGATGGAAGGAACAGGGTTGCTTGCATTAAGCATCCTGTGATATCTACTACAGCGGCCATGCGGAGAAGCACGAGTTTGGATGCGGATTTTTAGTTGGCAAGAAAATACGGCATCATGTCCTGTGATTCACTTCTGTGAACGAACGACTTGCCATAATCTTCTTCAAGGCTAAATTTTTAAGATCGGCTTAATATGTGGGCACGCTCCGAAAGAAGATGAGATGACCAAACAAAGTTTTTTCGAGCGCCTTGAAGACGCATACGAGCGCTGTCCCCGTCATGACATAATTATCGGGCTTGGTGACTTCAACGCCAAGGTGGGTAAGGAAAGCGTATTTGGTCCAACAGTAGGAAAATTCAGCCTCCACGACAACACATCCGATAACGGAATCAGGTTGATTGACTTCGCCGCAGCACGAAACATGGTCGTTAGTAGCACTAGATTCAAGCATCTCAATATTCATAAGGTCACCTGGCTGTCCCCTGATCAAACAACACGCAACCAAATTGATCACGTTTTGATTGACGGAAGGCACTCTTCCAGTAAACTAGATGTACGCATAATCCGCGGTGCAAACATAGACTCGGATATCTATTTTGTCGCAAACAAGAACCGCACACGTGAGTGGGCAGCTAAGAATGCTCACAATCCTTCACGGAGAAAGCTAGAAGTCGATAAGCTGGATTCAAAACGGACGGCTGAAGCTTTCGCTACTTGACCAACTCCAACTTCAAGAAAGCACTTCTCCAATCAACGATATATGCGCGCAGTGGACGGACATATCTCACTCTATGCGTACGGCTACCGAAGAGGTGATAGGCTATCGCCGCCTTCGCCGATACCTGTGGCAAGACCAAGAGTGTCGCGACTTCACTCCAGAGAAGGACACAAAGTCAACAAAGCCACCTAAAAAGCCACCTTGCAGTCGGTTGTAACGCATGCTGCTATGGATCAATACCGAGAGAAGAGAAAGGAAGAGTGACGCCTGTTCAGGAAAAAAACAAGAGGCGGTAATGCGTGAGTGCGAGAAAATTGAGATGCATGGCGACAGGAATGAGACTCGAAAATTTTTCGAAAAAATAAGACGCCTGGCCGATGGTTTTAAGACCGGAGCCTTTTCTTGCAAGGATGAAGATGGGAATCTAGTTACAGATATCCAGAGTACACTGATATTATAGAAGGAACACTCCTCTAGTATTTTAAATTGCAACGCTGACAACAATTCCGCCAGTGGAGCTGATATTCCGAAAATCCCAATTGTGAATGACACCGTTGAAGTAACGCTGCCCGACCGTGCGAAAAAACAAAGCCACAGGAGCCGATGGCATACCGCCTGAGCTGTTTAAGGCCAGTGGCCAAGCTCTGTTTAAATGCATTGACAGGCTTCTATGCAGAATATGTCTGGAAGAAAACATTCCAGATGATTTGAACCTCAGCTTACTCTGCCCAATCTACAAGAAAGGCGATCTCACCATTTGCGCCAACTACTGTGGGATTAGCCTTCTGAATATCGCATATAAAGTCCTTTCGAGCTTGTTGTGAAAAGATTGAAGCCTATCGTCAACCAACTGATTGTACCTTATCAGTGTGGCTTCCGACCTGGAAAGTCCACTATTGACCAGATCTTCATGCTCCGACAAATCTTGGAAAAGACTTTCGAAAAACAAATCGACACACACCATCTTTTTGTCGAATTCAAAGCCGCCTTCGACAGTTGCATAAGGAGTCACCTATACTCCACCATGTCCGAATTTGGTGTTCCTGTTACACTCAAAAAAAAGTGTCTCGGAATATGATAAAAAAGGCATCATATTTAGAGAAAAATGGTATAGACTTTGCTCCAGAGAATGCTATTCTCTAATTCCGATACTAAAACTTCTCGAAAAATGATAAAAAGCTTCCATGAAATAAAAAAATATATCGTTTTTAGAGAAAAATATTTTTTTTTTAGAGAAAATATTTGTTTTTATTGAAGAAAATACTTCTCAAAGTGAATTTTTTATCAAAATATAAGAAAAGTTTTTCATTTCCAATAAAATTTCTTTATAAATGAGAAAGTATTTTGTGCGAGAAAAATACTTATCATTATTAGAGACATTGAAATATTTCCATTTCCTAGAAGTAAAGAAATATTTCTACGAAAATGTGAAAATGTATTCTAATTGAAGAAAATTTTATTTGAAAAAGAAAAAATTGCTATTATCAAAAATAGAGAAATTTTTTACCGGAGCAAGGTATGTGTTTTTTTCTCAGTGTAAGCTAATACCTCTTTGCAAGATGACACTGAACAACACCAGCACCGCAGTGAAAATCGGGAAGGACCTCTGCTTTCGTTCGATACCAAGCGAGGATTCAGACAAGGTGATTCCTTATCGTGCGAATTCTTTAATGTTGCAATGGAGAGTTTCTTCCGAGCTGCTGTCCTGAGACACAGCGGCACAATTTTCTATAAGAGCGTTATATCTGGCGTATGCAGATAATATTGACATTATTGGCCACAATATGCGCGAAGTCAGTGCAGCATTCTCCAGGCTAGAAAAAGAGTCCAGCTGAATGGATCTTGCAGTGAACGCAGATAAAACTAAATATCTTGTGTCAACAAACAAACAGTCCCAGCATCTTGGAAACCACGTCACTGTTGACAACACCTCCTTTGAGGTAGTGAAGGACTTTGTTTACCTGGGATCCAGCATTAAGTCCTCTAACGATATCAGTATTGAGATTAAACGAAGGATAACTTTTGCCAACAGGTGTAACTTTGGGCTCAGTAGGCAGTTAAGAAGCAGAGCTCTCTCTCGACGAACAAAACTGACGCTCTTTAAGTCAATAATCATGCCCGTCCTACTATACGCATCACAAACCTGGACGTTGAGCAGTTCTGATGAAAGGACTTTGGGAGCGTTCGAGAGAAAAATCCTTCACAAGATCTATGGTCCAATCTGCGTCAATGGCGATATAGTCAAGCGTATTAAAATAGAGCGGCTTCATGGTCATGTCAAGGTCATGTCGAGAGAATTAATGACGATGCTGCAACAAAAGAATTATTCTATTCGGTACCCAGCGGTGGCCAACGCAGAGGAAGAAGACCACATCTCCGTTGGAAAGACGAGGCATTGGATAACCTGACAACGTTTGGAGTTTCCAACTGGCGCCAGCAAGCACACGACAAAAGAGGCTGGCGCAAATTCTTACACCAGGCCAATATCGACCAACGGTTGTAAGAGCCATCTAAGTAAGTAAGTACTAGTTGTATGCATAACACTTTTGTGGTGACCGTGGCATGCAGGTTAAGTAAGTGGATTTCCAGTCGCGACGAAAAGTTTTCAATAAAAAAGATCGGTCACTACCTCTCTGCAGACAATGGCAAGCCTCAGAGAATAAATATTGCCATGTAAAGCTTCTTGAGAACATCAACATTAGTCGTTCTGAGTCGGCATAAAACATGTAAGTCCAGTTCTCGTTAAATTGTGTCCAAACGTTTGGTAACACACGCAATACAATTGATCATAAGAAGCTCGGTCAAAGCCCTTTTAAGGGCTGAAATGACATATTTGTTTTTGTTTTGTTTTTTTTTTTTTTAATCATAAGAAGATCGGTCAAAGCCCTTTCAAGGGCTGAAATAGCCAGTTTGTTTTTGCAGTGAAACCTCTTTAGCCGCGTTTACAACATACGGCGAACAAAACGGGTAGTAAGACCGATGAAAGGAATGAAACGGTGGCGAATTAAAGTGAATTTAGGTTAATTTAGGTGAATTTTCGTGAATTTAATTGAAATGAAGTATTCGAAACACCTTAAAAATTTGAAGGAAAAAAATCATTAAACAATGGTTTTAGTCCAAACTAACAGACGAATTAATCAACAAAGTTTTAGACCGTACTTTTTGAAGGTGGAATGTTCAACTAGATACGTTATGCTTCAATTTCCAACTGTGACACGTTACCTTGGAATTTTCAACCTGTATGATTCAATGGCCAATCGGATGCATTTAGATTATCTGAGGTCACAGACGGATTCATTGTCAATGTTATGGATTCCATGAATCATTTGGACAAAAATGGATTATTCTATGGCCAATCAGATGCAATGGGATTATAAGAGGACAAAGGCGTGTCATTTGTACTTTTATGGATTCCATAAATCATTTGGACCAAAATGGATGATTTTGTGGCCAATCAGATATAATGGGATTTTCAGAGGTCATAGGCAGGTCATTTGTACTTTTATGGATTCCATGGAGCATTTGGACAAATATGGTTGATTCTATGGCCAATCGAATACAATGGGATTATCTTAGGTCACAGGCGTGTCGTCATTCGCAGGTGGTCATTGAAACTTTCCATTTTAAGTACCCTTAGTGCTAAAAACCATATGGGCTGGGCCGTCCGGTCATACGCAAAAATCAATGCCAAAGCCAATACACAATGACAAGTTCCTTCTCTGTGTTTGGTCTCTGTATTTGGTGGGACCGTGGTGTACTATAGACTGCTACAACTAAATGAAACTATCACAGGGCAACTCTACTGAACACAATTGCTGAGTTTGAACCGAGATCCAAGGCAGGACAAGGTACTTTTGCAACATGACAACGCTCGGCCACATGTTACGCAGCCGGTCAAAACACACCTTGAAACGCTGAAAGATATTTTGGGCCGAAAAGGGTTAAGCATGATAACTCTTTCAAATTTTAAATAATATTTTCACAATTATTTTTTCTGCATGAGCAGCACATTGGGTGCCAGCTAGTATTTTAAAAATTAATTGTATTAAAATACAATTATGTAAATAACATTTATTAACAGTTTGGTTGGTTTAAGGTTCTATTGATAACTACATAAATACTACATTTACTATTGAGTTACGCTCTTTCCGCGCTATTTTAATATTATTTATTTAAATGCCCTTTGTAGAGTACATGAGTTGTGTGCGTGACAAAAAGTGAAGTGACCGCGACATCATGAAATGCTCAAAGTTTTTAATTTTCCACAAGAAGCGTTTTTTCAAAAGGTGAAGATGTAGTTTTACTTCGGGTCTGTTACCTGTATTTAATAACGCTATAAAATAACTTATGCGCTAGTGGTATTGCAAGATTTCAAACAACTTATGTACATATTGCATGCCTGTCATTAGCGTTAAAAATGTTTATAATTCAGCGTTTGTTTTTGTTATTGCTTAATTAATTTTTTTTTTCTGTTGTAAAAAATAAATTTGAGCCTTTATACGATGTTGAATATTAAACTGTATTTGAGTATTTAATAACTTTAAGCATGAAGGTAAAGAATTTTGGAATTTTTGTAAGTATTCCACAAGTATTTGGCAAGAGAAGACAACAAAAAGAAATATCCAAACAAATATTTTTAAATTGTTGTGAGTGTAAAACTTATTCTTTTAGGTTTTCTAATTTTTTTCAACACATAAAGCTTAAAAGATAAAGCAAAATATTTCAAAACTTTTCAAAATGTTTTGCAAAGTATAAAAAAGACAACGAAGAGGTTAATTTAATCACATTTAATAAAAATGTATTAAACCCCAACTCTGAAAATTTCCAACACATATTAGTTGGGGTGGGGGACCAAAAATCAATGCCTGCTCAATTCCACTTGAATTTTACGTGCTGTCATTAAATATCAAGCCACCAACAACACAACCATCAAAAGCCACCAAGTTACAGACCATCTAGCTCACTCTACCTCCGCCTCTCCGCTGACTATATTTGTTTTTATATCAGCTCATTTCGTTACACCACCACCAACAGCAAAATGGGTTACACCAAAAGAATTTTGTAAATTGATGCTCGACTCAGTCACAGCTCAAAGGGATTACTTTCCAAGCCAGCCACTTGCTGTTGACTTCCTCTTTTTCGGTTGAGTGTTGAGGGTTGAGCTGCCGAAAATATGTGTGTGTTTATTGTAATGAACCCTTTTTTTATGCAGTTAGTTAGTCAGCCAGACAGCGTGATGGTTAAACGGGCTGGCAGAGGATGCCTATATTTAATGCATCCTTCAGACGTCAAGTAAACGCTTTGGTTTGGTATGAGTTTCATAACATTGTAGGCTGCAATGGTTAAATGCTGTGAGACAATGTCTGTTCGGTAGGGTCTAGTATGGCTTTTTTTTAAGATTTTTTTTTTTGGTTTTTTTATGTTTTTTGGCACCCACGCGGTTATTAAATGTCGAAACACTTTTTGTTAATAGCTATCAAGCGTCTGCTACTGCTTCATTCTGTGCAAGGAGTTGGTGCTGGGGGAAATGGTTTTTGTCAGGGTGACCCACATGAGGCTTGTTTGAGGCCTATGTTAAGTGGTTGCAAGAAAAATGCGTTAAATTAAGCCTAAATGAGGGTTAAATTAGCGCAATTTAAGCGTGGCATGAAGTAAATTAGTATGGATAGCTTGTATTGTTGTTGTTCTTGTTGTTGCTGTTGTTGTTGTAATAAAATAATGGTCGCACAGCTGTAGAGTTTGAAGTGAATTTCCAAAACAACTGAATGGCTTATTTCGTAGAAAAATCTTCTAAGTATTTGAGGCATGGTTTTAATATTTGCTGGTTTTATGAATTCAAATAAAACGTCATTGAAACAGAAGGTATGAAAAGTTAACTTTGCTGCATCTATTTACATGTTTTAACAATTTTTTTTCTCATCTCGTTATCTAATTAGAATTAAGTTAAGTAACTTTCAGTTTAGCTTTTGATGGAGATACGGGAAAATATGTTAAAAAAGGTATCAAAAACATGTTTTTTAAGATATCTCCGACGAACAGACGAACTTGGCTAAATATATAATTTATATATTAATATGTGTGGTGACCGTGGCATGCAGGTTAAGTGTGTGGCTTAGCATGCTCGGAGCCCGGGTTCGATCCCCAGCCGCGTCGAAAAAGTTTTTTTCAATAAAAAAAAAAAAAAAATTTTCTGGTCGGTCACCACCTCTCTGCAGACAATGGCAAACCTCAGAGAGTAAATAATGCCATGTAAAGATTCTTGAGAACATGAGCCGTTCGGAGTCCACATAAAACATGTAGGTCCAGTTCTCGGTCAATTGTGTGCAAACGTTTAATTACACACACAACACAATTGATCATAAGAAGCTCGGTCAAAGTCCTTTCAAGGGCTGAAATGGCCAATTTGTTTTTTTTTTATATTAATATGTGAAACCATTTTGGAGAGTTGCATAGATAGTTTGACTATCATACTAAAATGTGCAATAAAATAAAGTTATGAACGTTTTCATGAATACAGTAATCACGATTATTTGAACATCGATTATCCGAAAATCCGATTATCCGTACTTATTCTTCATGACTATTACTAACGATTTAGAAATAATTTGACGGGCAACGTACAAAAAAACGAAAAATTTTAAATAACATATGTATTATGTTATTCATTTTCCTTGTAACTAATATTTTTTTGTATCATATTGTCTAAATTAAGTATGTGAAACTCTTTCTTCAATAAAACGTCAAGTAATCATTATTTGATTTGATTTTGAAATCCATAATCCGGATTTTCAATTATACGGAAGACCCTTTAATTTGTTTGATTCGGATAATCGGAATTCTACTGTACTTCTCTCTACTTTGGAGGTCTATTTTAGACAATATTTTGAGTTTGTATTTTATTATTTTTGTGCAAGTTAGGCAAATTTTGGCCGCTTGTTGTCTTAAGACTGTGAAATACACAGAAAAGATACCAATATTTTGAAATTCTGACCTTAAGGTGACCATGACCTATTTCTTGGTATTTGGTTTGCCTACGACATATGAAGCCTGAGACTTTTTCTTGGCAAAATGAAAACTTGTTAACAAAAAAAAACCTATTTCAAAATCACTACAAAATAAAAAAATAATTTTAAATTACTTTTCCTATAATCGTGGTAAAATCTGATACTTAAATTATATATTATTATTATGGAAATCTTATTGTTTTAACTTTACCTAATTTGTTTTAGTTTGTTCATAAATATATAATGTTTTCTTTTGATAATATTCTTGTATTCACTACCCTAGCGTAAATTTTCAGTGGGATATAGTGTTTTTTCAAATTGTGGCACGCCTCTTTGTTGAATTTCGCCCACTTTTTCATAGTATTTTCAATAATTCTACCCACTCTTACAATGAATTTTATCACCCTTGTGACAATATTATACAATTTTTTCAAACACTGCCACACTCCTTAGTCGAATAACGCCCACTTCATCGGTTTTAATTTGTAATAATTGTGCCTACCTCTGTATTTCATTTCAGTACCCTTGAGTTAATAGTATTCGATATAGTGTTTTCTAAAATTGCCACACCCCTATATGACGCCCACTTTATTGCCAGTAATTTGTTATAAGTCTGTCTACCTTTGTACTAAATATCAGTATTCTAGAGTTAATATTATTCGAGATACAGTGTGTTTCAAATATTTTCACACCCCTTTATCAAACAACGCCCACTTTATTAAAATGAATTTTTTATACTTTTGCCTAGCTCTGTAGTAAACTTTAGTTCTTTGGGGTCAATATTATTCGAGATACAGAGTTTTCCTAATATTGCCACACCTCTTTGTCGAATAACGCCCACTTAATTGACTGTAATTTTTATAATTGCACCTACCCTTGCATGTTTGCTGTAAATGTCAGTACCCTAGTGTCAATATTTACTGAGATACAGTGTTTTTCTTATAGTAACACGCCCCTTTATCGAATACCGCCCACATTAGTGGCAGTAATTTGTTATACTTGTGCCTACCTCTGTACTAACTTTTAGTATTCTAGTGCCAATAGTATTTGAGATACAGTGTTTTTTAATATTGCCACACCCCTTATGAAATAACGCCCATTTTTGTTTACAAAAATTTGTACTAATTGTGCCTACCGCCGCAATAAATTTCAGTACCCTTGTGTCAATATTATTCGAGGCACAGTAATTGTCTTATATTGCCACACCCCTTTTTAAAATAATGCCCACCTTCTTGATAGTAATTTTCAATAATTGTGTCTACCTCTGTACTAAATTTCAGTACTCTAGTGTCAATTTTATCAGAAAAACAGAGTTTTTCCATTATTGTCACACCCTTTTTTAGAATAGCGCCAACTTAAGTGATTGTAATTTTTAATATTGTGCCTGCCTATCTAATTTTACTGTGAATTTTATTTTTCGAATAACTCCATTTATATAGATGGGCACCTTGAGCACCTTCTCCTTTGTAAAGTCGGTTAAATATGCAAATTTAATTAAAATAAACAAACAAAATCCTCTTAAATTTTTTGATTTTTCATTCGTATTTAAATTTTTAAATTTTTAAAATTTTTCAATATTATCGTTTTTTAATTTTAACGATAGAAACTTTGAACAAACCTTACATTTATGTATTTCTGATAAAAGAACAATTAAAAGAGAACATTAAAAATTATTGGTTTTATATATTTTTTAATAACAGTTATTTTTATCAAAGTTTTTTGCGAAATAAAGAAATTCCTTAAGGTTTTTTTTGGCAAATTATAAAAATTAAAAGGAGAATGAAAATGAAATAGACGAAAAATTATTGGACGGACAATCAATCAAAATTTAAAAAAAAAAAAATGAATGGAATTCCTTGTAATATGAGAGAGTTATTCACTCTCAAAGTCAGCACTTTCATTTTTGATTGATTTTTTTTCTATTTTTTCTATAAACAACACATAAAAATCAGCACAGGACTCGAACTGCTCCGGATATTATAAGCTACACAGAGGGAAAAACCTATGAACTCAGTACATAAATTTATGTAGCTACTCATGTACTCATTTACAAACAAAAATTTTACATTTTTCTTGTATTGAGTACATGTTGAAATCGTTATTGACTATTTAATGCTTTTAAGCGGTTATGTACTCAACACATAAATATGTGTCGTGAATTCATGGATGTATGTGGTGGGTACATTCACCCTGTACACATCGCAAACTGTTACAAACAATTTTATGTGATGAGTAAAGTTCTTATGTACGTATTACATAGATTATTGACTCATTACAAAAAGTCATGTAGAAAATTTGCGATGAGTACAGTATGTTAGAACAATTTTCATGTACTCAGTACATACATAATTTACTCATTACATATTTGAAGTATATAATTTTATGCAATGAGTACATACATAATTTACTTATTACATATTTTAAATGCATAATTTTATGTAATGATTACATACATGAGTTACTCATTACAAATTTTTATACCCTAAACCTGAAAGGTCAGGGTATATTAACTTTGTGCAAACGTTTGTAACGCATAGAAAGAAGTGAATCCGGTATAGAAAAGTATATATATTCTTGATCAGCGTCACCACGCGAGTCGAGCTATTCATGTCCGTCCGTCCGTCTGTCCGTCTGTCCGTCTGTGTGTTGTCCGTATACACAGGAAAAGAAGAAGGAGTAGAGGATATTGGATGAAGCTTGGTACACATGATCACATGGACCCAAGGATCTGCACTATTGAATATTTTTGGAATCCGCCTACGGACTCTCTTACCTCCCATACAACGCAAAAATTTAAAACTACATAACTCAGCTCATAATAAGCCCATAACAACAAAATTTGATGTGTATGTGTTTTATATCAACACAAAGACGTTGTCGAAAAGTCGACGTCATCCGATTACGGACACGACCACCTCCCATACAATCCAAAAATTAATAGGGCAATAAATAAGCCCCTGTTCAACACACAGAGATAAAATTTGGCAAGTGTGTTTTTTATAACAAAACAAAGACGGTTTAGAAAAATGGACATCATACGTCCACTGACACGCCTACCTCCCATACAACGCAAGAATTCAAAACTGCATAAAAACTGCTCATAACTAACCTAGAACAATAAAATTTGGTGTGTATGTGTATTATATCAACAGAAATATGTCTTCGAGAAATGGGTGTCATCCGTTTACGGACACGCCCACCTCCCAGACAACCCAAAAATTGAAAACGCAATAAATAAGCCTATGTTTAACCCACAGAGATAAAATTT
This sequence comes from Tetanocera ferruginea, assembly GCA_958299015.1. Taxonomy (NCBI): domain Eukaryota; kingdom Metazoa; phylum Arthropoda; class Insecta; order Diptera; family Sciomyzidae; genus Tetanocera; species Tetanocera ferruginea. The sequence continues at coordinate 81,006,396 of OY282642.1, forward strand.
GGCACGTGTGTTTTTTCTAACAAAACAAAGACGGTTTGGAAAAATGGACATCATACGCCCACGGACACGCCTACTGCCTGTACAACCCAAAAAATTTAAAACTGAATAAATAAGATTATGCTTGCCATAGAGAGATCAAATTTGGTATGTATGTATTTTATACCAAAACTAGGGTGCGTTCAAAAATTGTGAGTAATCCGTCATGAACACGCCCAACTCCAATAGTGAAAGCATAATGAAGGCATTAACTGTGAGCTATAGGAATAAAACTTGGTATGTATAAATTTTTCTTCAACATTTAAATGCATATAAAATATAAGTAGGCTTCATCCGCCCACGGAGACGCTCATTTTCAATAATATTATTTCTTTTTTTGGAAAAGTAGGTTTAGGGTATTTCGTAGTCGGCCTAGATCGACTTTACACTTTCTTTACTTGTTTGTTCATAATTTTATGTATCGAATATATACACAGTTCATGTCTGTGCCTAAATCACCCTCTTAATAAATGCAATAAGTAACTTAATAAAGAAATGACTAGATTTCACAAAATAATTGCCAATTACTTATAGAAACCCAGCCATTTATTTTTTATCCAATCATCGCTTTTGTTCTGGAGTACAGTGGATGAACTCATTCCCACTCTGATTTTCTACAGGCTTTAGAGGTGTTGCTTATTTGAAAATCAAGAAACGAATGACATAAAACAGCAAAATCGTGTGCCGATGTGCAACAGATACGTGTACTAAGTCCATATGTCATGTACTGAATAAATGTGTCACTTCAATCGTATAAGGCGGATGTGTACTGAGTCTATATTTTATGTATTGAGTAAAGTTTTTGTAAAAAATTACATAACACGTTGATTGAGTACACGTTACTTGTATCTATTGAAGTCTGCTATGTATTCAATACATAACATGATGTATTGAATACATTTTTTATTCATTTTAAAAAGTGAATAAATTGATATATAGTCAGTACACGATCCTTATATTCAGTGAATACTGCTCTCCTTGCGTTCTCATACAAGTTGCAGTGCATAGATTTTAAATAGCTGTCTATGTACTGACTACATAACTTTTTCTCTTAGTGTAGTATATTATATAAAATTAATTTCTGTTTTAATAAGAACATAGTTCAAAATTTGAACCATACACGGAGAAAACTGTTTGCTAAATTTGTATGGAGATTAAGCAAAACTTGAGCATAATTCTCAGCCACTTCAAAATATTGCTTATTTTCAGCAAAAATCAAGCAAATTTTGCTATTTAAATTTATAATAACTTAGCAAATTTTCGCTTGAATTAAATCAAAATTTGCTTTTTCGATTTATATTAACTGAGCAAATTTTTGCTCGAATCAAACCAAAATTTGCTATTTCTATTTATAAAAAATAAAAAAAAAACAAATTGGCCATTTCGACTGGGAATCGAACTCGGGCTCCGAGCATGCTAAGCCACACTCTTAACCTGCATGCCACGGTATTTCTATTTATAGTTCGAATTTTGTTTTATATTTCAATAACCAAGCAACTTTTTGCTTGAATCAATTCAAAATTTGCTATATCAATTTATAATAACTGAGCAAATTTTTGCTTAAATTGAGTCAAATTTTGCTTTTGCCTGAACACAATTACCTTATAATAACTTAGCAAAGTTTGGCTTGAATCAAATCAAAATTTGCTATTTGAATTTATAATAAATAAGCAAATTATTGCTAAAATTTATCTTTATTTTGCTTTTTTCAAATTATATGAGAAGTAATTTCAATTTAGAAAACGTTTTCTAAAATCAAACCGCTATTGAGCAAAATTTTGCTGATTTGCGTTTAAGCAAAGTAATGGCTTGATTCAAGCAAAATAATTTTCTCCGTGTAAGAAGTGTTTAAATGGCTAAGGCAATAAGCATAAAGTTCTATATTACACCCAGAAAAAAAATCCTGTAAAACTAACGCTTTTTTATCACTTTATCATGTTATTGAAATTCAACACGATCAGTTATGTTAATAGTTAACACTTTACATGATAATGCACTTCTTGTCAAACACGCTTGTGCAGAGCGTAAAATCACATAAAATGGCTTCTGCTGAACAGGACATTCATAAAAGGGGCATTTTGTCACTTAATTCGCTTAACGGCAACATTATTCGCAGTGTTTTTTTTTTCTTTTTGGATGCTGATGTAATGAGAAATTTAACACGATAGTCACGTTATTTTTTAACACTGCTAATGCAATGTTATTCTTTGGAAATTCTTGTTGTTTTGTGTGTAAAAATTATCATGTTAGATTGACAGGAGCCGTGTTGAAATATTTTGCCTCATATTTTCATGGGTGTACGCTCTTATATGGCATTTTGTGCGGGATGATTTAGTCGTGCGTCGCATGGAACAAGACAAGCAGTACAAATCTTACTCTTCTTTTCAGAATTTGTTTCTTTAAGCTTTTGGTTTTTAGTAGGGAGAACACTTTTGATTTTATTTCTTACCTTTGTCATTTAAGTTGGAACCCTAGCCCTAGCAGCTAATTGACCTTTTATGAGTGCAAAATGCAATTTTTCGCAACGTAATTGGCGTGATTGAGGGTCTTTTGCTTGAAGAATGCTATAAAACATATTGTGCGTGTGAACTATGTACATAAGTATTTGAATAGCTAGGAACACTGCACATTTGATGAAATGCATATTTGTCTTCTTTGACACGTAGAAGATCGTCTCCGTCATGGTGTGTACCATGCTCCTCTGATGAGATTTGATCATCCAAACTTTTATTGAAAACATCCTCTTTATCAGTCTGATCATAATTACAATACCATATGATCGTTTATGTCCTGATTCCGAGGTTTTTCTAGCCTCCTCTGCACCAAATGACGAAATATCGACTTTTTGGGTTCTCAAAGCTGCAGACATAGCATTGTGCATGCAAAGTACGGTTCGTTGAGTTTCTGCATTACATGCTCATGTATACTAAAGTATATCAAAAATCTGATTCCGGCATCAAAATTAAATTGTACATGAAAAAAATCTTTCGATTGGTGTACTTTTTTTGTTTGAACCAATTTTGGTGTAACCCGAATTGCATTTTTGTTCATTTTTTATCACCTTTTGTACTGGAGACCCACTAATGGTTGATTTAAAAAGAAAACCAATCTTCATCAACCAATTTCTTTCAAATAAAAACATTGAATTGCAAATTTTCATCCCTGTTGACAAATGCTATGCACAGTAAAAATATGAGGATAAAATTTATCCCATTATTTATTAGGTATAAATATTTGGTAGAAATATAAATCCATACCAAAAATGTTATAAAGTGCTTACCATAAAATCTTATAAACCAAATTTATACAAAATTGGGCTAGATTTTATCCCAAAAGTGTATAAAATGTTTTTACACCAGGTTGGTATACATTTTAATAAGAACAATTATAAAATCTTTGAAAACCACATTTGATTTTTTTTTATAGCAATGTTGTATTAAAAGTATATGGCACATACATGTAATGTGTGTTACATTGAAAGTCATAAATCAGGAATAATATCCGGATTTCAATTGATAAATTTCATGTTATATTTGTTTTTTTTTGTATATTCAAAAACAAATTGACAGGAAAAATAGAGTAAAAAATTTTACTCAGAAATTTGCATGTTCGATCAGAGCTTCCAATTCAAGCTCAATATTTTTGTCTTAATATATGTGTACAAAAAAATATTCAACGGAACTATTTGCGCATAAAATGATTACTGACTGAAGAAGAAACGCAAACTGATTGTCTGCTAACTTCAAAAATTCGAATGGAAAAAGTTTTATATATATTTACACATTTCAAAAAAACTCTCTTTAAATGGTGTGTCACTCACGTTTTCGCACGATTTTAATTTTTTGAGTTCTTCTAACAAATTGCTTAAAATCTGCGAATTGTTTGAGTTAATATTAGGAATAAAGTAATTTTTCGTAACGAAATTGAGTAGAAATGTGAACTGCAGGAAAAAATTTAGTTTTCTCTCAGAATTTTAAGATTTTTTCATATACTGCTTTTGTCACTCACGTTTCACTTCCATGTCACTCACGTTTCAAATCAATTTTAGTTGTCCTTTTTTTGCATCGTTGTTAATCTGGTGAACTTTATTAAGCATACTTTATAAAGAAAATTTTTTTCTTAATATTAAGGACATTTTTATTCAAAAAAGAAAAAAAATTTGTATAGAAAGAATTATGTAAAGTATAATATAAATAAAAAATAATTCATAATATAAAAACAACACAAAAACTATTTCAGAAATATATAATTTTTCCAAAATATATTCCGATTCTAATTCGCCTAATTCGTTCATTCTTTCGCTCGTTAAAAGCCTTGACTGGCCTATTAGCAATTCCGTCGAGGCCAACAACTTAAAGTAATGATTTAATTAGATCATTTTAAACTTTGCTAAATTTTGTTTCTTATATGAATCCGGATTTAACTATAATTTTTCTCTATCTTTTGTTTCATACATTCTTTAATTTTTTCTTGAGGTTTTCGTCATCTTCTTTCATTTCTAATACAAAAATAAACAAAAAAAAAAAATAAATGTCACTCACGTTTCACTTCTTCAAAAGCTTTTTCAATGAAAAATAATTGCGTTGGCTTGATTTAAAATAAATGCAAAATTAACTTATCTTATATTAAAAGTTAATCCGAGACATAAATTATGCCAGCCAATTATTTTCCAAGATAATTCAACTTATCAATAAAAATTGTCACTCACGTTTCACTCTTGAATCATTTTTTTTTTGTATTTTTCAATAGAAAATAAGTTTTTTTAAAAATTGTAATATTCACTTTTCAATAGAAAATGTTTCGATTGTGCATATTATGCTTTGATATTTTAATCGCGAAATACCAAATTACAAAATATAAAAACCTAAAATTTTTTTAACTTGCTACAGATTAAAATTACATTCAATAAAATCAGTTCAAATTTAAGGATACAATATGTTTTTTCAAAATGCTTTTACCGCAAGAAAACACAAAGAATATCCTTAACGTTCCATGTATTTTTATTGAACTTTAACCATTTTTATTTTTTAAGGTTTTGGTTTACTTTTTCTGGATTTGCCGATTATAAAAATTGTTTTTAAATTGTTTTAAAGCCTCAAAGGCTTAGCTTAAATAAATAAATAAATAAATAAATAAATAAATTTTTAATTAAATTTTGCAAAAAAAATCAAAGTTGCTTGTAAGCAACATTGGGATTCAAAGGGTTCAAAAGCCACTTAAAGAGAGATTATTACAAGATACTTTTGTATACAAAACTAAAATTTTATTTCGAACAAATAATTTATATATATTTTCTTATTAGTTGAGACTCAGAATGAATTCAAATAGTTTGTAGGATATATCAGTTATCAGTTACTTATCATCCAATATGTATTTTTTTTTTTTATAAAATGCAATATTCTCTCTGTTCTGAATCTTATTTTCTCTAAAGTTTAAATGGAATTCAGAAAAAATCTAATTTCAAAACATTTAAAAGAACAAACTGTCGAAATAATGTTAAATAATCCAATAACATAGTAACATAAATTTGGCGCTGCATACTTTTGAGCGCACTTACAGACATATCTATCACTTACGCATGCAATAACGCACTCGATATATATATACATATATATATATATGTAAGTATGTATGTATGTGACTATCAGCCACCAAAAATATAACAACAAAAACAAAAAAAAAACAATTGGCAATGTGGGTGTGCATGAAAAATAAAACAAAAAGTTTAATATATGACTTTTGTGTTCCACACTCCACGCTACCACCATGAAAGTCAGCTACATTGGGCATTGCATACTTTTTGGCTGTGAAAATTGCGTTCAAACACTTTCTCGTTCATAGTTTGTTGTTATTGTCTTTGTACGAGTATTGCTCAACTTTATTTGGTGCCTTATATTGTTCGGTTTGGCAAATGGCCTGAGTTGCAATTTCAAATGTTGCTGCCACGGCTGCTGCTGCTGTTGCTGTTTTAAATTTATTGCTGCAAATTTATTTACATATTTGAAGATTTGTATGCGCGCGTTTGCTGGTAAACGTTATTTTTATTGGTCCTAACCACATAGCGTGCTCTGACAAAATTAAGTTCAAGTACGCTTTAAGATTTCACAAAAATATCGTTTCATTTATTTATAACAATAATACAAAATTTTCTTAGATCAAAGATATAAAAAATCAAGTTTTTGAAGTGAAACTGCTTTGGTGGCGAGTGAAATTTCAAGGTCTCTTATTCGTGACGCTAGACTAACGTTTTCAATTCATATGAAAATTTTTAAAAAATTATTGTATCACGCTGGATTTGAACACAGTCCGACAATCCGACAATCTCTTAAGAATCGGAAGCTCTACCACTGCGCCACATAGGCACATGGTAAGAGAGTAAACAAAATTAGTAATATTGAACGGTTTGTTGCCCGTATCTAGTAAATCACGGACACAAGCTATGGTTTTGATATATAGTATATCACTGACACACAAGAAAGATAGAAAAGAAGATTGCACAAAGACAGCATAAAATAGTTGCACTGATCTGTGCATCTTGTCACGAAATACCAAAGCTGCCTGTTTCATATTTGTGTGCTTGTGTGTTTGCTTGATTGTGAGAAGAGGAGAGAATGAAAATACGCTGAATTGTTCATTAGATCCGTGTTGAAAAATGTTGAAGCCGTTGCGCATCTCGGACTCAAATTATTGAGTCAGAATGGAGTCAAGTGACGGCCATTCCAAGCCTGGCCTCAATTTTTTTTTCGAAAAATTGACCTCATCCTCTTCAATTTGCTTAAAATCTAGGCAATAGGTCCATTTTTTACTTATAAGATAAATTTTAAAATACCTTATATTTTCTTTTTAATTTCCATCTTTTATAAAATAATGTAAGGATATATTTAAAATCTTTAAATCTTAAAAAGTTCAAATATTGAAAATGAAATCATTTCTAATAAATTATACTTCCGTCATATGTTTCCCTATTTTTCGTTAGAAATGTATTGAAAAGGCGATTAAAAAAAAAAACTCGCGTGTAGCAACGTACACATGGCAGAAGTGAAACTTCTTAAACAGTAAGAAATAAGAGAGATTTTAGTGTGATAAAATGAGAGAGAAAGTATCTGAAAAGAAATTCAATTCAATGTTTATCAATTTTTATCATGAGCATATGTGGCGTAATTGTAGAGCTTCCAACTATTAACATCGTTGGTCTGGGTTCAATTCTTGCTAACGGCTATCATTTTTTGAAAATTTTCATATGCATTGAAAACGTTAGCCTAGCGTCACGAATAAGAGACCTTGAAATTTCACTCGCCGCCAAAGAAGTTTCACTTAAAAAAAAATGCTTTTGAAATTTTTGTCAAATGATACGTTTTTTCAATCATGATTTAAAATGTGGAACTTTGTAACATAATCGTACTTATGACTGATTTTGGTAGTAGATATCCACAATTAAAATACATTGTTCAGAAGTAAGTCTATTCATGATTAGTTTGTATTGAAAAACAAGTAAAAAAAGTCTAAAGTCGGTCTAGCCCGACTATGAAATAACCTAAACCTATTTTTTCAAAATATAATAATATTATTCAAAATGGGCGTGTGCGTGTGCGTATGAAGCCCATATATTATTTGCATTTCAACTTTGATGAACAATTTGCTAATACCAAGTTTTATTCATATTTTCGCTATTGTGGGTTGCATGGGAGGAAGATGTGTTCGTGAACGGATCACGCCCAATTTTGAACACATCGTAATTTTTGTATAAAATAGATACATACCAAATTTTATATCTGTAGGTTAAACATGATTTCTTTTTTATAAAGTTTTCAAGTTTTTGGGTTGTACCAGTGGTGGGCGTATCCGTAGGCGCATGACGCCCATTTTTCGAAAACATCTTTGTTTTGTTATAGAATACATGCATACCAGAATTTATTTATGTAGGTTAAACACTAGCTTATTTATTGAGTTTTCAAATGTTGCTTTGTCTGGAAGGTGGGCGTGTCCGTGGGCGTATGACACACATTTCTAAAAAAACATCTTCGGTTTGTCATAAAAAATATACGAATTAAACTGTATCTCTCTAGGTTAAACATTAGCGTATTTATTGAGTTTTCAATGTTTGCATTGTATGGGAGGTGGAAGTGTACGTGGGCGTATGACATCTGTTTCTCGAAAATATTTTTGGTTTGTTATACAAAACAAACAAACCAAATATCATGTGGCTAGGTTAAAAAGAAGCTTATTTATTGAGTTTTCAATTTTTGTATGGTATGGGAGGTAGGCGTGTTCGAGGGCGGATGATACCAATTTTTGAAAAACATCTTTGTTTTGATAAAAAAATACATACATACCCAATTTAATGGTTATTTAATGTTATTTAAGAGCTTATTTATGCGGTTTTCAATTAATGCGTTGAATGGGAGATAGACGTCTCCGTGGGCGGATGATGTCAATTTTTCAAAACCATCTTTTCTGTTACATAAAAAATACACGTGCCAAATTTTATCTCTGTAGGTTAAACAGAGGCTTATTTATTGCGTTTTCAAATTTTGGGTTGTATGGAAGGTAGGCGTGTCCGTAGGCGGATTCCAAAAATATTCAATAGTGCAGATTCTTGGGTCCATGTGACCATGTGTACCAAGGTTCATCTAATTATCTCCACTCCTTCGTCTTATCCTGTGTATACGGACAACACACAGACGGACAGACGGACAGACGGACGGACGGACGGACATGGATAGCTCGACTATCCATTTTCGCAGTTTTACATCTAAAAACAAGTAAAGAAAGTCTAAAGTCGGTCTAGGCCAACTATGAAATACCCTAAACCAACTTTTCAAAAAATAAAAAATTTTATTGTAAATGGGCGTGTCCGTGGGTGGATGAAGCCTATATTTTATATGCATTTAAATGTTGATGAAAAATTTACACATATCAAGTTTTATTCCTGTAGCTCACAGTTAATGCCTTTATTGTGCTTTCGCTATGGGAGGTGGGCGTGTTCATGGACGGATTACTTCCAATTTTTGAACACACCTTAGTTTTGGTATTAAACACGTAATACCAAATTTAATTTCTCTATGACAAACATAACCTTATTTATTGAGTTTAAAACTTTTTGGGTTGTATGGGAGGTAGGCGTGTCCGTAGGCGAGTGACGTCCATTTTTCAAAACCATCTTTGTCTTGTCATAAGAAACATACGTGCCAAATTTTAGATCTGTATGTTAAACAGAGGCTTATTAATTGCGTTTTCAATTTTTGGGTTGTATGGGAGGTGGGCGTGTCCGTAAGCGGATGACGTCTATTTTTCAAAGACATTTTTGTGTTGATATAAAACACATACATATCAAATTTTATTGTTGTAGGCTAAGTGTGAGCTGAGTTATGCAGTTTTAAATTTTCGCGTTGTATGGGAGGTAAGCGTGTCCGTAAACGGATACCAAAAATATTCAATATTGCAGATCCTTGAGTCCATGTGACCAAGTTTCATTCAATTATCTCAACTCTTATCTTATCTTCTTCTTATTCTGTGTATAAGGACAACACACAGACAGACAGACGGACGGACGGACGGACGGACGGACGGACATGGAAAGCTCGACTCACGTGGTGACGCTGATCAAGAATATATATACTTTTCTATACCGGACTCGCTTCGTTCTATGCGTTACAAACGTTTGCACAAAGTTAATATACCCTGACCTTTCAGGTTTAGGGTATTATAAGCAGCGGATAAAAGGGAAGAATATACTTTTTAAAAAAATATGTCTGTTGTGCATTTTTTTGGACTTGTAGCGTACTCCTCACACCAGCTGAAAATTATATAGCTTCGTTTGGTGTGTTGCTCTATGTGTATTTTCAAGATCTTAAAAATGCGAAAAAAGCAAGTGTCATACCAGCTTAAGCAACCTCAATGCAAATATTGTCTAATATTGACATTTTTTCGAAACTTGAGTTCCGATTGACAGTGTTGTAGATCGGTTTAACTTAAAACTTAAAACTGACTAAGTTTTTGATGCTCTTCACTTTTTATTTGTGTTAGATCGGTAGAAAGGAAATATATAAGTGGGAGGGTGTTAAAATATAAAAGTGTTGGTGAAGATTTGTTTTAAAGTTGTATAGCTCGAAACCACAATTTAACTGAGTGCCTCAAGAACGAATTGTTTTGATAGTGAGATGTTCCATTGGGGAATGGAATAGGTATGGAATTGGACAGCTGTTCGAGTGGATGTAGAAAAGACACGAGGTGGTGGCATTAGATCATGGATTTCCCTTGAACACTTTCCATGGTTGAACGTGTACAGAAGGCCAATTTTTCATCGATGCCGAGGAGAGTTGAGAAAGGAAGAAATGGTTTCTTCTCATATCAAATATATCGCACGACGTTGATTTCGGTTTAGATGCGCCAAATAAGATCTTGAAGCCCCTGCTGAAATGTGCGAATTTTATTTGATTTTTAATCTAATAAGTGAGGTTAATATATTGCGAAGATTACCTGGAGTGGAGTATTTATTGCACCGTTTAAAAAATTTGGGCGCTTGGCCGCTTCTTTTGATACATCGAATATATGATCATTCTAACGAAGATCAAATTGGATCGATATGATCGAGAACTTTAATCATGTAGCTAAGCGGCAATCTACTCGATTATGGGTTATGAACTCAGCGCGTTTGTCTTTGAGAGTAAGGAGCACAGGAGGTCCACAGGGATTTGTGCCTTGATAAAACAGTGTCTTGGACCGTTCCATAATAAGTTGGAAACAATTATAACAATTATCAAAGACAAACTCGGTATCCATTGAAGATATGGCAAAGGCAGCGGAAGACGGCAATGACGACAACGTGGTAGGTTTCTTATTCCATTTTGGTTTTCTTATAGCACGATAGTCCGTCAGGACTTATCTGCCCACAAGCATTCTTCATCTTTGTAGATTAATATCAATAATCATTACTTCAATTTTTAAATAACTTTAAATTATGTGTCAAAAAAAAAGTTAAAAAAGTAGCCAGTTTTAAAATAAAATACATGGAAAAGCTATGTGTTTTCTGAGTTGGCTGTTTTTTTAAATTTAGAACTGATTTTATTTTTTTATTGGCACCGTTTTTTCTTAATGTTCAACATTTTTGATGATGTGTTGTACATTAAAATCGTTTTTTCGTAATGCTGTAAGAGTTGTGCTCTTATTGTAGTTAGAGAGCAATATGAACTTTTCTATGAACTATTTTTAGATAAAGATATCAATCAGAATCACAAAAGTCAACAAATATGCCACAGATTCTCAAAAATAACGCAGATATAAGCTATGGTAGACCAGCTTAATGCATTAAATTTTTAAACGAATAATTGGTGACTCATTTTCTCAAAGAAACTGCAAATATGTTACGCCACTGAATATTAACTTTATATTGCTTATCAAGATGTTTGTTTTTTCTATTTAGTTATCCTTTTGAATAACAGTTATGCAAATTTTGGCTATGCATGTGAGTAAAACATTTTATGCCGAAGAAAGTATTGTTTTTGATCATTATTTTAATATTCCTTTTTTTTTTGTCCTAACATTTGAAATTCCGTCAGAGATAAGATTTGCAATTTATTGATAAACACAATTCAATTATTCACGAATACTAAGCATGTTTGGAAGAAACAAAAAAAAAAAAAATAAAAAAACAACAAGGCCAAACATTATACATTTATAAGCAGAGTGTAACTGGCGATACCACATTCTCATCGACCTACGCACCAGTACAGCAAAAACAACGAATTCATATGAGTGCTATTAAGTTAGAGAGAGAAAAAAAAATTATATATATAAATAAAAAAAACAAAAGAAAAATATGCAAATTTAAATTTAAATTCCAATTCCAAGGCATGTAGAGCAGAGGCGCTGCTGAGCCTCTTGCTCTAAGCCCAAATGTAAAAAAATTTTAAATAAATGCGCTTGATGTCCTTGCTACGAGCAGCATTATTCTATTACGACAAAGCCTTTCGTTATCTGCCTTTAAAATATTTTCAAAAATGGCTGCCAAGGGGCAGTTTAGTGGAAATGTTATGCTATTGGATTGCGAGGGCGCGAGACACAAGCAAACAGGAAGCGCGCAAAATAAAACAATTTCGTTATTTTCGTTTTATTGAATAGATATCAGAACAGATACGTTAAATCCTTGAGCAGACGATAAATGTTTAAATTTGCTATTGCTATTTTTTGGGTTGGGCGTTATATTCAGACACATAGCAAAAGTGTTGGTCTAAACGAGCCCATTTTCAAGTCAGTGAAAAATAGTAACAAGTATAATAAAACCAAAAATACTCAAACTCAAGTGCAAAAAAACTAAAAACTTCTTTCAAATCAAACGCAATGCATATTATATAAACCACAATAAATCAGCGCCAATTCAGCACTTTGACTTTCGTTGTGGTGATTAATCATTATGATACGCAACACCAACAACAACCAAAACAACAGCAAAAGAACACACAATAACAAATAACAACAAAAACATAATCATTTCAGTTAAACTAATAAATGACCAATCAGAGGAAGTTCAACATCAGTAGGGCGAGAAAAAAAAAATAGAACAGAATAAATCAACTATTTTACAAGGACAAAAAAAAAAATAAAAGAAAAAATCAGTCATCAGGATATTGCCAACACATCACACGCAAAGTCGTTATTATTCATAATTTTGTTGCAGTGTTTATGTGTTTTCTTTTTCCCCCTCGTCTTCTTCATTCGCTTTGTATCCTTTCGTGTAGCAATCGATCATGGCATTGTATACAGTAAAAATATCTGACAAATACTGTCAACAACTATTAAGCCAATAGAGCAGTAACATCAACAACAGAAAACAACAATACACGCAGACAAGTGACAATAAAGCTTCATTATGTTGCTGTTGTTGTTTTTGTTGTTGATTCCAGACTTTAATAGTACCATTTTATTGGCTTGAAATGCGTGAGCAAACTTGAGCTATCAAAGCGTCAGCATTTATGTTATCCTTGCTGCTCTTTATTGCTTCATATTTATTTCGCTATTCATCATTTCGTTTTAATTTTGTTTTCCATTTGCATGAAATTATGAAATGCTTATCATATTTATTTTGTTTTATGAACAACTATTTATAAGCTTGTGTTGAAATTAAAAATCTTATGTGAAATAAAAGTTATAGAAGAAAATGTAAAAAATTTCTTAACCCTACATATATTTTGTAAGCATGATTAACATGCAATTTCGGGATGGTCTTGACAAATGTGTTGATTAGCTACAATCGTTACACACTTTACAGGTGCTTCTATGACACGCCACTCTGCAGTTATAACAACGAAGGATATAATTATTCCGTATTGAAACTTGATTACTCGCTGCTTGTGGAAGATTCAGGAAGTCTTTTATTTTAAATGATAACAATGTTGATATATAAAAAGGCTCACAACCCAACGGATCTATTGTGCACGGTTTTTTTTTATTCTCTAGATGTAATTTTTTATGAATCTTAGCACTGTTTCTGGCTTAATTTCTCAAACCTTTGATGATGTTACAAGTGTTACAAGTCTCTTCATCCTTCACTTCAATCAATCTGCAGAAAACTGTTGAATCATTTATAAGCCAATATTTTTCACTTAAAAGGAAATGTTCTTTATTGATGAGAAAATACTTCTCTTTTTCATGGAAGCTTTTAGCATTTTTTAGGAAATTTTTGGTATCACAATTAGAGAAAAGCATTCTCTGGAATGCTCTATACCAGGGACCGAAAATAACTGTTATTTTACAATTTCTAAATGAAAAAGACACAATGAAAAAATGGTCGCAGGACTTTTTCAAATATACCATTATGATACAAATGGCCTCAGCTTCATGAATATTAAATGCCTTTTAAATTTTCGACTGATTTTATAAAAGCTAAAAACTAACTGTTATTTTTGGCCTTTTATTTTTTCGGACAAAAATAACGGTTACTTTTGACTTTTATTTTATCGGTCAAAGTTATTTTGTGACTTTTATTTTATCGGTCAAAAATATCAGGCACTTTAAAAATAAAACCGATAAAATAAGACCGATAAAATAAAAGTCAAAAGTAACTGTTATGTTTGCCCGAAAAAATATAAGGCACAAAATAACTTTTATTTTTGTAGGAAAAAATTAAAGTTAAAAACTAACAGTTAATATGTGACTTTTTCGATAAAAACCATAACCGGTACGGTCCCTGCTCTATACCATTTTTCTCTAGATATGTTGCTTTTTTTATCATATTCCGAGCAATTTTTAGTTCAGTTATTTGTACTGAATTTGTGTTTTACAAATGACATAATTTTTATAGTGAAAAGTTTTTCTCAAAAGTAAAAAAGTCTTCTTCTCTAAAAACGAAATATTTTAATACCCTAAACCCGAAAGGTCAGGGTATATTAACTTTATGCAAACGTTTGTAACGCATACAACGAAGCGAGCCCTGTATAGAAAAGTGTATATACTCTTGATCTCTTGATCTCTATACTCTTGAAAAGTGATATACTCATCTCGTGAGTCGAGCTATCCATGTTCGTCCGTCCGTCCGTCCGTCTGTCCGTCTTTGTGTTGTCCGTATATACAGGATAAAAAGAAGGAGTTGAGATAATTCAATAAAACTTGGTACACATGGTGACATGAATCTAAGGATCTGCATTATTTAATATTTTTGGAATCCGCCCACGGACACGCCTTCCTACCATACAACCCAAAAATTGAAAATTGAATAAAAGAGCTCATAATTAGCCTACAACAATAAAATTTGGTGTGTAGGTATATTATATCAACACAAAAATGTCTTCGAATGGGTGTCATTCGACCACGAACACGCCCACCTCCCATACAACCAAAAATTAAAAACTCAATAAATAAGCTCATGTTTAACGTACAGAAATAAAATTAGGTAGAAAAGTTTTTTATATCAAAAAAAAGACGTATTCAAAAAATTAGTGTCTTCCGCGCACGGACACGCCCACCTTCCATACAACCAAAAATTAAAAACTCAATAAATAAGCTCATGTTTAACGTACAGAAATAAAAATAAGGTAGTTTAGTTTTTTATATCAAAAAAAAGACGTATTCAAAAAATGAGTATCTTCCGCGCACGGACACGCCCACCTTCCATACAACCAAAAATTAAAAACTCAATAAACAAGCTCATGTTTAACGTATAGAAATAAAATTAGGTAGAAAAGTTTTTTTTATATCAAAAAAAGACGTATTCAAAAAATCAGTATCTTCCGCGCCCGGACACGCCCACCTTCCATTGAACCAAAAATTAAAAACTCAATAAACAAGCTCATGTTTAACGTACAGAAATAAAATTAGATAGTTAAGTTTTTTATATCAAAAAACAAGACATCTTCGAAAAATTAGTGTCTTCCGCGCACGGACACGCCCACCTTCCATACAACCAAAAATTAAAAACTCAATAAATAAGCTCATGTTTAACGTACAGAGATAACATTAAGTAGGTGTGTATCAAAACAAAGACGTCTATGAAATATGGATGTCATCCACTCACGGCCACGCCCCCCTCCCATACAACCCAAAAATTTAAAACTTGATTAATTAGCTCATGTGTTACCTACAGAGATAAAATTTGGAACGTATGTATTTTATATCAAAACAAGGATGTGTTTGAGAAATGGATCTCATCCGTCCACGGACCACCCACCTCCCAAAAATTTAAAACTCAATAAATAAGCTCATAATTAACCTACTCAGATAAAATTTGGTACGCAAGTTTTTCATAACAAACCAAAGAAGATTTTGAAAAATGAACGTCAATTGACCACGGACACGCCCACTTCTCATACAACCCAAAAATTGAAAACAAAATTTATAAGGTACAGAGAAACAATTTGGTTCATTTGTATTTAATAACAAAACGAAGATGGTTTTGAAAAATGGATAAGAGTTAAAATTTTCTGTGTATGTATTTTATACCAAAACTAAGATGTATTCATAAATTGGGCGTAACTAGTCCACGAACACGCCCACCTCCCATGCAAACCACTACAGCGAATATACTAAAGGCATTTACATGTGAGCTACAGGAATAAAACTTGAAATTTTTATAAATTTTTGTAAATTTTTCATCAAAATTGAAATGCATATAAAATATGGGCTTCATCCGCTCAGGAACTCGCCCATTTTCAATATTATTATTGTATTTTGAAAAAGTAGGTTTAGGGTATTTCTTAGTCGGGCTAGACCGACTTTAGACTTTCTTTACTTGTTTTAATTGATTCTCTTTTTTATGGAAGCTTCTAAGCATTTTTAGGGAATTTTTAGAATCAAATTTCTCATTCCTCTGGAAAGCAAGGCATTCTCTGGAACAACGTCTGTACAATTTTTCTTTAAACATAATGACTTTTTTATCATATTCTGAGAAACTTTTTTCTGAGTGTGCTTTGTTCAAATTTTCTGAGTGTTTTTGAGATGAGGAGTACTTAAATATGTTTTGTTACATTTAAATTATTGTTATCAACATCTCAGTGGAAGTGTGCACGATTGGAATTCGGAGAGCGTAGGTTCGTAACCCGACTGTTTTAGTAAAAAAAACTTGTCTCATTAGTACTGGAGTTCCGATTCCGATTCTATGTACAATCTTCGAAATAAGTTTTCGCGCTTACATTTCAAAATAACAATGTTGTGTTGTATAGAATATTTTATTTCTAATAAAAAAAAAAATTATTTAAAAAAAGTTATCTGAGTTTTATATATTTTTAGCCAAAAATTCTACTTTTTCTTTCTTTGTAGCTTTTTTAAATGGTATCTGAGAGCTTAGTGACCTTTATAATAACCTGTTAGAAGTTGAAGGCTGGATCAAGTTATCTTGATCAGGATCTTCGATTTAGTTCCAGTGAAAGTAATCATTTCCGAGCGACATTCTCGAACACATACCTCTGAACCGTACATTTCTGCTTGGAATATGATTGAAGTAAAGTCTATTGGAAGAACTTTTTGGAATCAGAGACAATTTATACCTGCTTCATTTTAGAGGAAATTTCAAACTAAAGGTTTGATCCCAACTGTTAGGCTGCTTCAGGTTTAAAGCTATTTTTTCTACACATTTGCTTGTTGACTATATAAATAAATAACTTGTAGAACTTCGATAAATTCAGCTTTGGTAACATCCTGCCAGGAATGTTTAGAACGGGTTAATTTTCGAAGGTTATTAGAATCTTCATATGTATTTTAAATTTCTTTGTTCTGTTATGCCTTATTTTCTCCAACTTCAGTGCGCTTAGCAAAACCTCCGTTTTGATCGCTTAACCATTACAATAACCATTAGCCATAACCATTAAAGAAAGCAGTCTAAGTAATACACCAAAGACTTCAGTCGGGCACATTCTTATTGAACCAGTGATGCCAATACATGTCATTATTTGCTGTTTAAGAATTGTATTGACTGTTGTTCGTTGTTGAAACTTTGACCACCATGCAAGTGATGTATAAGTAAGAAAAGGTCAAACAATAGTTAAGTGCTGTATAAGTAACAAAAGGTCAAACAATAGTTAAGATCGTCCAGTCTATCATTTCTGGTTTAAGACCCCAAATTTTCCCTCAAAGGCGTTGGCAGACGAATAAAGCACGTGTTGCTTTATATAGAGCGTGTGTCAGCGGAGTGTTTCTTATCAAAAGTCACTTTTTAGTACTTGACCTCATATGAAAATTCTATTATCTTACCTTTGTGTAAAGTGTGGGTTTTGTTGGATGTCTGAGCTTCTTTCTAGAAAATCGTACAAGTTTATATTTTTCAGAATTAAAAATTTAGCCTCTATCCTGATACCATCTATTTGCTATGCGTAAGAAACTTTGTATTCTGTGAGATATCGTAAGCTTATGACAGCCCGACTTGTGATCCACATATTCTCTAGTAGCAAAGCCCTAGTTGTTCAGCTTTCTAGTAACTCATCAACAACCAATCTCCATAGAAGAGGTGATAGAACCTCACTCGGGGCATAATTTTTGGAGGTTGAATTTATTAATATTGTGATCTATAACAATTGCGTTAAAGTTTTCTTGTCGTGTGTTTATAAACCGTATCGTAATTGTTGTCTGGATGAACTGTTTACCTCTTTGTCAAACTGTGCTATTGATCATGACCATTTTGTTATGTGTGGGGATTTCAATATTAATATGTTATCCAAAGACAACGTCGCTTGCCATTTTGTTGATAAACTTACTGAAGTTGGTCTTCAAACAGTAAATAATAGTATGCCCACTCGCTTCGCAAATAATGCATCTCCGAGTCTTTTAGATCTGCTTGTTGTTTCAGATGTCTCTTCTGTTTTGTTATTTGACCAAATATCCTTTATTTCCCACCATGATCTTCTTTTTTGTACTATAAATATAAATCTTTAAACTGTTGCCACTGATAAAACTATCACATTTCGGGATTATAAATCTTTAGATTTCAGGTCTCTGTTTTTCGACTTGTCTATTATTGATTGGTCGGAATGCTGGATTCTTAGCTCAGTTAATGACAATATTAACTTTTTTATAAATAAAATTCTCGCATTGTTTGATGTACATGTTCCGGTTATTACTCGGCGGGTTTCTAGCAGATGTTGTCCGTGGTATAACAGAAATGTTAGGTCAGCCGGTCGGAATAGAATTTACAACCGTTGGAAAAGAAATCCCACAACATCTAATTGGGAGGAGTACAAAAGAGCCAGAAATGAAGCTAACTCATCTGTTAAATTATCTAAACGCCATTTTTTATGAACAAGTTAGATTCATCATTGCCCTCAAAAAAGCTTTGGAACAATTTAAGGCAGGCTGGGGTATGCAGTGTTAAACCTGATGATTGCGACGTTGATACTGATATTCTAAATGATTATTTCATTGGCTGTTCAGGGTCTTCTGATACTTTGTCGACTTATATTCCATGTATGTACTTTATCTTCAGTAAGTTTGTTTAGTTTTGAGTTTGCTGCTGTTAGTGAGATTGACGTTGCTTTTTGTGTTTACAAAATAAAATCAAATGCCGTGGGTGAAGACGGAATACCTATTAAATTCATAAAAATTATTCTACCGCACATTTAGAGCCTTTTAACTAGGGTTCCCAACTGTCCCGGATTTCGCGCGACGTCCCGAATTTCAGCTAATTTTTTAGCGTCCCGCGACGTCCCGAATTTCAGCTAATTTTTTAGCGTCCCGCGACGACCCCTTGCGGGACACCTTTTGTCCCGCATTTGAGAACTTAAGATTGTTTGTATCTAAATTTCCAATTCGATATGAAATACAGTTTCCTAAACTGTTTAATTTTATTATCAAAATAAATTTATAGCTCGTTTCAAAAGAGAAGAACATTTTTTAGTTTCATTTTTCGATGCGCAGTGAGAAATTATTTCTAAAGCAAGAAAATTTTTTGGACCGTACACTGAGAAAAAAACACATACCAAACACATATTTTTGATAATAGCAATAATCTCTTTTTCAAATAAAATTTTCTTCAATTAGAATAAATTTTCACATTTTCGAAGAAATATTTCTTTACTTCTAGGAAATGGAAATATTTCAATGTCTCTAATAATGATAAGTATTTTTCTCGCACAAAAAATTTCTCATTTATAGAGGAATTTTATTGAAAATGAAAAACATTTCTTATATTACGATAAAAAAATTCACTATGAGAAGTATTTTCTTCAAAAAAAAACAAATATTTTCTCAAAAAAAAAGTATTTTTCTCTGAAAACGATATATTTTTCTATTTCATGGAACCTTTTTATCATTTTTAGAGAATTTTAAGTATCGCAATTAGAGAATAGCATTCTCTGGAGCAAAGTCTTTACCATTTTTTTCTAAATATGATGCCTTTTTTATCATATTCCGAGACACTTTTTTCTGAGTGTAGTTTCTTGCTCTTTTTGTTCTGTTCGCTGAAATTTATGCTGTTTTTGAATGTTTTTTACTGTTTTTCTTAATATTTAAATGCGCAAACATTTAGAACAAATGATCGCACAAGTACGGTGTTGCACCGACGGCCTGCAGCAACCTGCATCTTGAGAGAGAAATAAAATAAAAATTACATGAAAAATAAATTATTTTCTCAAGAAAAAATTGTGAAGTGAAATTACGAAATTACGAAATGACAAAATATTTTTTTACGCACATTTTTTTTTTAATTTTCATTGGTTGATTTTGAAAAATAAAATTCGGTACTTCCGCTGAATTCTAAAATTCAGGAATTTACATTAATTTTTTTCATTTATTTTTCTGCTCAGAGAATATTGAATTTTATTTTTAATGTCAACCAATCAGAATGGAGAACACTCTCCAAATTATTATCTTATTCTCAAACATGCGCGAAAATGTTCTTCTCTTTTGAAACAGACTATATCATTTATTTTTCATATATTTTATTTATCAAAACGATTTGGATTTATTTTTTGGTTTTTTCATGAATGGGGCAAGAGTTGGAAAGAGATCTAAACAATATCACTGAACCAAGCGATGGTGTAAAGGCATCGTTGATACCCTTTATTTCTCAAAGAATAAAAGGAAATATTTAATAAAATAAAAAATTCTTATGTTGTCCCGGAAAGTAGCGACAATTGTTCCCATTGCAAAAAAGTCCAATGCCCGTGACCCATCTGACTTTCGGCCTATTAGTTTGCTATCATCATTATCTAAAGTACTTGAGTCTCTCATGGCGCTAAAAAACTCAGAGCATATTAGAAAATATGACCTCATGTCTCCACTTCAGTCTGGCTTTCGACCTGGCCACAGTTGCGCTACAGCAGTATTAAAGATTTTAGATGACATAAGGTTGACATATGACTTAGGGCATATAAATTTACTCTGCCTCTTGGATTTCTCCAAGGCATTTGACTCTGTTGATCATTCTCTTTTGTGTCAGAAACTGGTAAATAACCTTAATTTTTCTGGCACGGCTGTCCGTCTGTTATAGGATTACTTAGTTGGAAGGTCTCAACGTGTAAGGGTGGATAATAGTCTGTCTGCTTTCCGTAATTTAACCTGTGGAGTTCCTCAAGGCTCTGTACTTGGTCCGCTTTTATTTACAATATTTATTAACGATATCTTCAGCAAATGTCGGTATGTTACCATGCATGCATATGCTGATGATCTTCAGCTGTACTTGTCCAGACCTATTAATCTTGTTGATGATTTGTGTAGTAAGATGAATGAAGACTTAATGAAAATAACTGAATGGGCTGAGTCTAATAGGCTCAAGCTCAACCCCGTTAAGTCATATGTCTTGGCGATTTCTAAATCCTGTTACTCTTTCTCTAGGATACCAGCTATTTACCTTAATGTAGTAGAACTGAACTTTGTTGATAAAGTAAAGAATCTTGGTTACCACATTAACACCTCACTTTCCTGCGCAAACCATATCAATTCTATTGTAAGTAAGGTTTATTATGTCCTGCGAAACTTTAGGTGGACTGCGTCATTCATTCCTATTGCAACTAGAAAAAAGTTAGTACAGCAGCTCATAATGACTATTATAACTTACTCAGATGTTGTATACAGTAAAATTGATTCCAGGTCCAAACTAAAGCTACAACATGCTTTTAACAATGCAATAAGGTATGTTTATGGCCTTCGGAAGTTTGACCGTATCAGTCACATGGCTAATCAAAATCTAGGTTGCAATATTTTTAATTACGTGGATGCTAGGAACTGCTTATTTTTATATAATTTGATACATTCCAAAACACCCAATTACCTTTATGAAAAGCTTCAATTTTGTAGATCTAATAGAAATCTGAACCTCACTATCCCTGTTTATAATTATTTAAACTCCAACAGATTATTTTTTGTGAATGCAATCAGATTGTGGAATTCGTTGCCTGTTAGAATAAAATGTATCCATAAGAAGCACACCTTTAAGCATGAAATTTTTCTATACTTTTCTTAATACTGTCTACATCTTTCTATCAACATTTACATTATTTATTCTTAAGTCCTGATTTATTTGTAACTTACTTATGTTCTGTTGTTATAATTGGTTGCTTATTCAAATTATTTATTTTTATATAACTTAACAGCTTTATGCTGGCATTATCGTCACAATCAGTTGATACTGAAAAATTGTGATATTTTTGATCCGTCTCTATTGATTCATATTTCCAAATAAACTCTCACAAGAAAAAAGCTTTAAAAATTCACCTCGTAATGGTGTAAAGCTTTTTTTCAATTTGACGTTATTTTTTGACAAAGAAATTTGACTCAAATAAAATAATATTATTTAAATAAAATCGAAACACGGAGAAATTGTTGCCGTCGAATAAAAACAAAAATAAAGCGCACCAAAATAAATAACGTTGCCAAGAACGTATCCAAGAAAACTCGTACTCAGGAGAATGGTTTTTAGGAATGCGTTACATAAACTTCAACGCATTGGCTTCGGCAACCGAGAGGCTTTCTGGCCGTGTGTTTATATCATAGTTGTCCAGCAGATGACTGAGAAGCCATCTTTTCTTGTCTTCTCTCAACAGGTTTCCTTGTTTTAAATATTTCGTCGAATTAATTACATAATTAGAACTTCCCCCCAACATTCCGGTAAAACTGTTTGTTTTTTGTAATATTTTATTTCTGCGAATTTTTTATGAAATCTGTGTTTGTGACGTGCTTAGCAACTCATCACTATTTCGATCTCAATTGATACAAAAAGAGCTTTTTCAAATTGCTCAGAAAAGGAATTTGTATCAATTGTGACATTTGTATCAATTGATATTGAGGTGGCTTTTGTGATTTTGTTAAATAGAGCTGTAAGTCTTAGCTTTACTTGTATGTCTTTTTTTTTTTTTTTTTTTTTTTTTTTGGTTGTCTATATTTTAACTTATTGACTATTTGTTAATTCTTATTGCATTTAAAAGACTAGGTCTTTCATATAAACAGTAATTTTAAATAAATTAATAAATAAATAAATAAACCCCCTCCTTGAGGACATCATCTGGTGGCAGTGATGACGTTATGTATTCTTCAAAGATCGAACATATTGATTCTACATTTTAACATAGTAAGAAACCATTCTGTAATTTAAGAAATAACGTCTTGTCTTAGCTTTGCCTCATCGATGGCATTATACGACTTTTTGTCAAATGCCCTTGAATATCAATGAAGGCACCACTAGCGCTCCTTTTACACTAAAAAATTTTTTTAAATTATGCCAGTCACTGTGAATTTGCCTGTCTATTGAGCAAATTGATACCTACTTAAAGAGATTCCTTTCAAACATGTCTCCTTTAGAGTAAGTTCCAGATTTTTTTTCCGTGGTTTTTAGGACACGAACACAATATTATGTCTCCTTGTTCTATTTCTGTTTGTTGAAACATTTTTTTTACATAGAGTTATCAACAACCAGACAAATATCTCCGCATCTGCTTCTTTGAGGTGGATTGTCATCTTAGTCAGCTGCCTAAACTGAAGTCTCTTGTTCTTGCTCAGATTAGAAATCAGGCCCTTCTATCCAATATAATTCGTCTTTTTACTCTAAGTTTGATAAATCAAACTCTTCCCTTTCCATTTCATTTGACCACGCTACAGTCTGATTTTCTTGTCTATTTCTCATGGTTTCTAAACTAAAAAATATCATATCATAAAAAAATTATGCAAAATACTAACGTTATAAGTCTCGCAATATTAGACTTAATCAGTCCACTTATTAAGTGTAACTATTATAAAGCTCTGATAAAATCGATGCACGAGTATAAGAAATTTGTAACTTATCATTATTGGATTAGGTATGGCCATTTCGGGACTTCTCCAGGAATAATTTCATTCGTAATGTTATCTAATTTTATCACGTTAAAAACATATTTGAATGACTAGATGTCTGAGATACTATTATATATTATATTTTTTCCTGAAGCTAAAATAAAAAGTTGAAACATGACATCCTTCATTTAGACGATAAGCGTTTTTCAAAAAACTTTTCAGTCAAGTTTACCTTGGTTCTGGTCTGTCAATCCCATCTACAAGCTTCTCTACCATCAACTACAACTTCCAAAGTAGTATACAAAGATGAATTTTGAATTTTATTTGATAATAAAAGAGGAAATAATTAAAGAAACGTATAAGCGTAGCACTATGGCCTGTCCGGATTTGAAACTCAGGACCTCTGCGTTGGCATTGAAACACGCTTACCACTCGATTGCCGAGGCCACCAACAGAAATGTGTCAATACTGCACATCCTTGGCTTCATTTGAACATGTGTTCTAAATTGAATGCAGTTATCTCAACTTCTTCTTCTTATACTATATCAACGAACAACACACAGACGGACGGAAAGTCGCACAGGGCTGAATTGACTCATGAGGTGACTCTGATCAAGAATATATGAACTTGTCTTTACTAGACTCGTTTATTTCTCCTCTCTTCTGGTTCGAGCCAAAAAAAGCTTTGCCTTCTTTAATATACGAGCAGTTCCATACTTTTTTTATTATATCAAAATTAGAAGTTTGAGAAAGGTATTTTAAAACTTCTTCAGCAATTCTTTTCAAAAAGTTGCAAAATTTATGACACAGCAATAAGTTTTTTATGAGATGGAAATGCACCATCGTTGAAGATGCCTAATATTTGTACTGGTGTTTCGTTCCATCAATTGGAACCAAAGCATCATGACTACTAAAGAAAATGCAACCCCAGAACATAACCCTGAAGAGGTTTTTGCAATGCATGGACAAATTTTTTGGTTCTTTCCTTTGGAATTCGAAAGAATCTCTTTCTAGGTGATCTATGGTATTAAATTGTGCTCTCATTTGCTCGAAAAACTTTGCACCAAAAGGTCATTGTCTTAAGTTGGTTATCTTTGGAGAATTTCAGCCGTTTGCTTTAATTTGATGTTGTTTTATTTAACTCCAACTTATGAGAACTGTTAAGTGGGTTTCATTTGTTAGTCATGGCTTTTCGGTGTTGAAGTAAGTTGCTTTAAAAACACCATTACTATAAGTTGGTCTTCTTTGCGTGTTGTTTCGTGCGAATAAGGTAAATTTTTTTACTTAAGGGGGAACATGACATTGTCCGTTTTTTTAAATTGACTTTTTTTATAATTTTGTATTTTAGTATATACTAGTGTAAGAGCCCGTCCTACGACGGGAAGGAACCATTAAGAGTACAAAATGCGACAAAAAATTTATTGGATTTAAACACAAAGGTTTTTATTTGATAATATGTTTATTAAATTATTTTGATAAAACTTCTTTATATACAACATTTCTAGTAAAAAAATTCTTAGAATTTTTAACCAATTAACCTTGTTCCTTACCATCTATAATGCTTAGTTTTACATCATCAGCCCGTTTAAACTGCCCATGACTAAATACCAGTTCTTTTAGAAAAACTCCTACTTTTTTGCAATATTTAACCTTGCAATTTATTTATGGTCATTGAAAATGTCAGTTTAACTGGAAATTGTTGCCTCCGGAGAGTGAAAGGCAAATCTGTGTTTGTCTGGGCCAAATCAATTGTAGGTATGAAAACTATTTCATGTTCACCAGTGCTCCTGTCAATACCTGTGCGATAATTAATTAAGTTTTTAGGTTTTTCAAAACTAACCACCTTCCATTACAGATATCTCTTTTGGTATTGAAATTTCGAAGAAGTATTATAATACTTCCATTTTCGAGGTTTAACTTATGCAGTGGCATTCCTGAAGAATAAAATTCATTCAAAAACTCGGCAGGGTAATTTTGTTTATCGTTATCATCACTGTCGTCAATTTAATCCGTGCTCAGATCTCTCTCTGTGTCACCAACTAAAATATTTAGAACTTGCTCGTTGACTTCGTTCACATCGGAATTTTTTGGGCACAGGATAGCAATTTTGGAATAACGGTTGATGTTATTCGGACTCAAAGTATCGCCAAAACTCTATTTAACCCTTTCAATGGATTTGTCCATTATATTGGACACTTCAGAAAATTTTTTTTTATATTTTCCAACGTTTTTTCTAAAATCAAATAGGTTGGTACTATGAAATGAAGTTGTGCCAACATGACAAAAATAATTTTAGGGAGATATATAACGTTTAACTTAATTAGATTTTCGATTTTATGCCCAACAGAAGCCTTCAATTTTTTTGATTTTTTAAATAATGCATTTGCATTTGTCTCCGGTTGTTTTAGTTGAACTAAAATATCATAATACAACGTTATCGTGGTTTTGTTCATAATATTAGACAGCCTGCCAAAAGCAAAGCAGCTCATGTAAAAATCAGAGGGATGTTTTTATATATTTTATTGAATAAATGATGGGAATATAAGCTCAAAAAAATTATCCACGATTATTCTAGGCAAGCCATTGAAAGGGTTAAAAAGCGAACCTTTACAAACAAAATGATCGGGAATTAATATGATATCTTCATCTCCATTTCCTAACTTGAGAAGCCAATCGCTAAAACTTGGATCAGAAGATGGAACATTGTGATTTAATTTTAGCAATTCCAGTTGACACCAACGTCACTGAAAGTAATAATGCTGTTCAGTTTATGCAGACCAAATAGGTTCTGGTTCTGTTTATTAAGAAGCACTGTAATAGCAAGATATGATTTTTGATGTATAGTAGTTGAGGAAAATGACGATAGTCTTCAAGTACAAAGATTTCCAATACATAATTAAAGAACAGGTTCTGGTCCAGGCTGAACAGGTTTAAAAAGGTTTAGTAAGTACAAACTTTTCAAATGGATAATTTTACAACAGTTTCTGGTCCAGGCTGAACAGGTTTTAAAAACTACAGTAAGTACAAACATTTCAAATGAATATTTTTACAACAGGTTCTGGTCCAGGCTGAACAGGTCTTACGATACAGAGCAAAAGGTTTAGTAAGTACAAACATTTTAAATGAATAATTTTACAACAGGTTGTGGTCCAGGCTGAACATGTTTTACCATATAGAGCACGGAGCAGGACGCTTGTATTTTATATATTAAGATTCTTAAGATTTTCTTTGTTCACAAACTTTGAACGAGCTTATCTCGAAACCATGTTTTTCGTACTGGTTGCGGCACTAGCGGGTTCATTTTTTGACGATATTTTTTTTTAAACTTGATTCGCTATCGTATGACATGAGCTTTTTTTAAAATTTTTTGTTCGATTTTTTATGAATTTTTAAAGTCAATATTTTTTCCGAAAAAACACACTTTCAAATTTGATCTTTCACTTTCAAATCACCAAAAATTGAAAACAAATTTTTAAAAAGCTCTTCTCATACTATAACTAATTTTGTTAAGATATAAAAAAGTAATTTTTTTTCCATAAAACCATGTTGGAGTGAAAAATATATTTTTTCGAATTTGTGAAAATGTTGGAAAGATGTTTGTTTTTGACTGAGTAATGAATTTTTAAAAAAAGATCTGTTTTCTCTGCCGCGAATGTAATGTCCCTCCTTAATTTGTTTTTGTGTATTTACAAAAGATGAATTTAATTAAAGTGGAACTGATACGAAATTGTTTTAATTACTTCTTTCACATTCAATGTACCAAAGTTTTTTTGTGAAATTTGTGGTGTGTCATTAAAAATGTCGAAAAATTACAACAATCTTCTGATTTGGTTTTATCTTATAAGAATCCCGTTTTTAATTTTTATATGTTGTGCAGCTTTAGTACTTCTTCGAAGATGAACTTAAATATATCTTTAAGATTTGTTCAAACCACTTGAGCAAAAAGTTTTATTGAAAGCATTAGAAATTTATACACAAAATATTTTTATGATAAATTTATCAGCATTTTCTAAATTTTTGATAGTGGAATTTAGTTTATATTAAAGCAATTTTTATTTAAGCATTTTTTTTTATAGGAATTCCATTGTTATAATAAGAAAAACAATTTTAAATATTTAACATCAATAAAATATGCCAACTCGAACCCACTAACGTGTTAGGAATGTTCGCAAAAATATTTAACCCACCACTAAAGCGGAATTTTTGATTTTTAGCAATATTCAACGCTCACGGGAATCGTTTTTTTAAACAAATTTATAATTATTTTAAATTAAATATAAACAACGCACTCGGTTAGAAAAACAGAAAATCTAAGCAATTGATTTTTAAGTTTATGAATAAAAAAAATGCTACCTTCAAGCAGCAGTTAACTGTAACGGAAATATTGCTGCCACCATCTTGGGTGCCCTTCAGTCTAATTTCACATATCGTTAAAATTGCGTTACGTAGCGAATACAAATTGCCCAATTTGCTCGACAAATTCAACATTACCACAGCGCCATACACCGTTGTTCCACCTACAACACCTATCCACCTATCATCATTTCCACCAACCTCTACCACTTCGGCCAGAGTTCACTAGCTAACGTCTTCTTGGTTTGAACCCCATGAAAAATGCGAAGAATTTAATGTGTAAATTGAATGAAATTGAAAATTTTAACACCTCACACACCGTGAACCCTGCACAGGCAGGCATTTTACAGGTTGGTTCAAAATTTATTCATTACTTTTTTTTCACCCTCCAAACTGCTGCTACGTTATGTTTACGTACGCTTACGTTTGCAAAATTGCCATTGCAAAATAACGCATGCAATCAAAAATCATGTGTGAAGTAACAACAACACTAACAACAAAATATAAAAAATAATAAATACGAAAATACAAAAAAAAAAAAAATATGAGTAAGAATAAAAACTACCTCAAATAAAAATCTTAAGTGATGAATATTAAGACTGCGCATAAAATTACATTAGTTGCAGAGCAGAATTCAACTCAGTTTTGTTTAATTTTTAATTTAAAAAAAAAAATTTGCGTAAAATTGCCGAATGTAATGAATAATAAAAACAGAAAAAAAAAATTATACGTGGAAGTTAAAGGCAGCATTAAAAAGCATTATAAAGAAATATTTCAATTCCAATTCGCAGCTAACATAAATTTTGCTAAGATATTAAGCTAAGATATTATTTTAAAGTTATCACTCTTTGCGTAAGAGACAAGTCTTCAAACTTAACAAAAAAAAAAATAATTTTTCAAAAATGACTCAATTATAGTATCTTAATATATAAAAGACAAGCGTCCTGCTCTGTGCTCTATATCGTATAACATGCTCAGCCTGCACCAGAACCTGTTGTAAAATTATCCATTTGAAATTTTTGTACTTACTAAACCTTTTGCTCTATATCGTAAAACCTGTTCAGCCTGGACCAGAATCTTTTTTAAAATTATCTATTTGAAATCTCTGTACGTACTATAGTTTTTAAAACCTGTTCAGCCTGGACCAGAACCTGTTGTAAAATTATCCATTTGATATGTTTGTATGTACAGTACTTTTTAAAACCTGTTCAGCCTGGACCAGAACCTGTTCTAAAATTATCTATTTGAAATCTTTGTACTTACTATACTTTTTAGATCCTGTTCAGCCTGGACCAGAACCTGTTCCTAAATTATGTATTAGAAATCTTTGTACTTGAAGAATATCGTCATTTTCCTCAACTACTATACATCAAACATCATGTCTTGCTGTTACAGTGCTTCTTAATTAATAGAACCAGAACCTATTCGGTCTGCATAAACTGAACAGCAATTATTACATTCAGTGACGTGTGGTGTCAATTTGAACTGCTAGAACTAAATCACAATGTTCGGTCTTCTGATCCAAGTTTAAACGATTGGCTACTAAAGTTAGGAATCGGAGATCTTACGGATGATCACAGCTTGCCTGAAATATCATATAAATTTCCGATCATTTTGTTTGTAAAGGTTTGCTTATTAAACTGTTCAATGGCTTGCCTAAAATAATCGTGGACAATGTTTTTGAGCTTATATTCCAATCATTTAAGCAATAAAAACATTAAATCCCTCTGATTTTTACATGACTTGCTTTGCTTTCGGCAGGCTGTCTAATATAATGAACAAAACCACGATAACGTTGTATTATAATATTTTAATTCATTTAATTATAAAAACAAAATAATACTTTGCACACCAATCCCAATAATCACTTCTTTTTTGCAAAATTTATTAACACACGATATAAAAAAATTGAAGGCTTCTGTTGGGCATAAAATCGAATATCTAACTAAGTTAAACGTTATATATCTCCCTAAAATTATTTTTGTCATGTTGGCACAACTTCATTTCATAGTACCAACTTATTTGATTTTAGGAAAGACGTTGGAAAATAAAAAATTTTTTTTTTCCAATATAAAATGTCCAATATAATGGACAAATCCATTGAAAGGGTTAAATAGAGTTTTGGCGATACTTTGAGTCCGAATAACATCAACCGTTATTCCAAAATTGCTATCCTGTGCCCAAAAAATTCCGATGTGAACGAAGTCAACGAGCAAGTTCTAAATATTTTAGTTGGTGACACAGAGAGAGATCTGAGCACGGATTAAATTGACGACAGTGATGATAACGATAAACAAAATTACCCTGCCGAGTTTTTGAATGAATTTTATTCTTCAGGAATGCCACTGCATAAGTTAAACCTCGAAAATGGAAGTATTATAATACTTCTTCGAAATTTCAATACCAAAAGAGATATCTGTAATGGAAGGTGGTTAGTTTTGAAAAACCTAAAAACTTAATTTATCATCACACAGGTATTGACAGGCGCACTGGCGAACATGAAATAGTTTTCATACCTACAATTGATTTGGCCCCGACAAACACAGATTTGCCTTCCACTCTCCGGAAGCAACAATTTCCAGTTAAACTGACATTTTCAATGACCATAAATAAATTGCAAGGTTAAATATTGCAAAAAGTAGGAGTTTTTCTAAAAGAACTGGTATTTAGTCATGGGCAGTTTTAGCGGGCTGATAATGTAAAACTATGCATTAAAGATGGCAAGGGACAAGGTTAATTGGTTAAAATTCTAAGATTTTTTTACTAGAAATGTTGTATATAAAGAAGTTTTATCAAAATAATTTAATAAACATATTTTCAAATAAAAACCTTTGTAGCTATATAAATCCAATAAATATTTGTCCCATTTTGTACTCTAAATGGTTCCTTCCCGTCGTAGGACGGGCTTTTACACTAGTCTTAATATATAAAAGACAAGCGTCCTGCTCCGTGCTCTTTATAGCTCAAACTGTTATAGTTGTTATTGCTTTGTACAGGTAGAACATGTTAGCCTGGACCAGAAGCTGTTTCAATATTATAGTGCTTTTTATATAAAAAATTTGTTAGTAAGGTAAGGTGTCATCAGTAAGAACACATTGACGACGACTGTAACAAAATAACATTTGAGTTGAATGAAAAACGTCATATCGTCTGCTACTTAATTATTTTGAATACGAAACGTCGTATGACGGGCTTCTTTACTAAATATTAGTATATATTCTATACAGAGTTGTCTGGTTTCGATGATTCTATGGAAAATCTGTGGTGTCTGAGCTAATAGGCATCGGATGGGCCACAGGCTACGATATTGAATGGCCTCAAGATATAAAGGTTAGCCACGTCTTTGAGTCTATGAACTAGCAATGGGTGACCAGCTAGAGTGTGGAAGGTCGTAGTGTTGGATACTGCTGCGTCTTGAATAAAAAAATCTACATAACCCCTCACTGTCACCGTCATGGCGTGACGATGCTCCTAGAATGTGTAATAATTTAAGTCCCACCACATTATAACTGCCAATGAAAACCAAATTAGACTCTGATTTGAACTCCTACTACTTTTATGTCCACCGAAAATGGAAAACATACAAGGACTTAAAACTATGCACCTAAAACCTCCAAACCCTTTATAGAGAAAGGCCCTCGTAAAAATAAAGGCTAACGGCCCACGAGGTGAAAATAGCTATCTGCTATTTTAACGCAAAAGTCGGAAAAGAAGGCATCTTTGACTATACTGTCGGTCATTTCAATCTTCACTTCGAACAACGGTCTAAGAGCGATCGACTGCGCAAACCATGGTAGTTATTAACACCAGATTTAGCGCAATGTCAGCTGGCTGTCCCCGGTTAAAAACGGCAAAACTAAATTTATTATGATTGACGGAAGGCACGCTTTAAGCGTATTGGATGTGCGCACATTTCGGTGGATCAATATTGGCTCCGACCAATATCTTGTTGCAGTTAAGATTCACATGTGATTGTGCACTGCGAAGAATGTACGCACTGGTATGCAACGAAAGTTTGATGCCTTGACTTCAAGCAAGTTCAGCTTGAATCTGAACTCGATGACGTTGGCGGATTTTTAGATTACATGTGCATTGCTGCTGAATAAGTTGTTGGTTTCCTGCGGCAGTAAACCCGGAATCTATGATATGAGTATCACGAAGCGACGGCGGCAAAGAATGCTCATATAAAAAGACGCTGCAGTCAGCTTTAACACAAATCATGAAAGAAAACTATTCTAACTATAAACTAACTAGAAAAATGCGGAAATAAATGCGGCATCTTTAAAAAAAATGTTTGCATGCGCCAACAAATTGTTCTGCTATCTGCTGCAGCAGCACTAATATTCACTAAAATTCGGTACATATATTCGGTACGGTTTTTGAATCATGAACAAAAAGCACAACAAAGCAAATAATGTTTTTTGATCTAACAACACTCCCTTAACGTTTTATTCCTTGAGTTGATGTAGCCATGTCCGTCTGTGTCTGTCCGTCTGTGGACGCGATTGCAACCGTAATTTTGAAGCTATCGTACTGAAATTCGATATATGAGCTTTTTCTAAAAAAAAGATCAAGTTTGAGAATGGACTGAAACGGATGAAATCCATGCTTACCTCCCATACAAACCCAATAATTAAAACTCTATAAAGAGGTTAATATTTAAACTCAAAACCAAAATTCGGTATTTGTGTAATCTCTGTCAAAACTCAAATGTGTTCAAGGAATGAGCGTCATTCAGCTACTTGCATGCCCACCTCCCATAAAAATAAAAACAAATTGACCATTTCAGCCCTTGAAAGGACTTTGACCGAGCTTCTTATGATCAATTGTGTTGTGTGTGTTATTAAATGTTTGCATACAATTGACCGAGAACTGGACCTACATGTTTTATGTCGACTCCGAAGGGCTAACGTTCATGTTCTCAAGAAGCTTTACATGGCATTATGTACTCTCTGAGGTTTGCCATTGTCTGCAGAGAGGTGGTGACCGATCAGAAAAATTTTTTTATTGAAAAAACTTTTTGCCGCGACTGGGGATCGAACTTGGGCTCCGAGCATGCTAAGCTACACATTTAACATGCATGCCACAGTCACCGCCCACCTCCCATACAACCCCAAAATTGAAAACTATATAAATAGGCTTATGTTTAAGCTACAAAAATAATATTACATAATTATTAATTTTATATCAAAAGTAAAGTGTCTTAAAAAATATGCGTCATCCACCCACTAACACGCCCACCTCCCATACAGCCCACAATAGTGACAGCACTATAAAGGCATTAACATGTGAGCTACAGGAATAAAACTTGGTATGTGTAAATTTTCCATCAAAATTTAAATACATGTACAATATGGGCTCCGCCCAGGGACACTCCCATTTGCAATACTATTAATGTATTTTGGAGAAGTAGGTTTAGGGTATTTCATAGTCGTGCTAGACCGACTTTAGACTTTCTTACATCCTAAACCTGAAATTTCAGGGTATATTTACTTTGTGCAAACGTTTGTAACGCATAGAACCAAGCGAATCCGGTATAGAAAAGATTATATATTCTTGATCAGCGTCACCAAGTGAGTCGAGCTATCCATGTCCGTCCGTCCGTCCGTCCATCCGTCCGTCCGTCCGTCCGTCCGTCTGTGTGTTGTCCGTATACACAGGATAAGAAGAAGGAGTTGAGATAATTGAATGAAACTTGGTACACATAGTAACATGAACCCAAGGATCTGCATTATTGAATATTTTTGGAATCCGCCCACGGACACGCCTACCTCCCATACAACGCAAAAATTGAAAACTGCATAACTCAGCTCATAATTAACCCACAACAATAAAATTTGGTATGTATGTGTTTTGTATTAACACAAAGATGTTTTTGAAAAATGGGTGTCATTTACTCACGGACACGCCCACCTCCCATACAACCCAAAAATTGAAAATTGCATAACTCAGCTCATATTTAGCCTACAACAATAAAATTTGATATGTATGTGTTTAATACAAACGCAAAGATGTCTTCGAAAAATGGACGTCATCCGATCACGGACACGCCCACCTCCCATACAACCCAAAAATTGAAAACGCAATAAATAAGCCTCTGTTTAACCTACAGAGGTAACATTTGACACATATATTTTTTATAACAAAAAAAAGATGGTTTTGAAAAGTGGACACCATCCGCTCACGGACACGCCTACCTCCCATACAAAGCGAAAATTGAAAATTGCACAACTCAGCTCATATATAGCCTACAACAATAAAATTTGATATGTATGTGTTTTATACAAAAACAAAGATGTCTTCGAAAAATGGACGTCATCCGATCACGGACACGCCCACCTCCCATACAACCCAAAAATTGAAAACGCAATAAATAAGCCACTGTTTAACCTACAGAGGTAAAATTTGGCACGAATGTTTTTTATGACAAGACAAAGATGGTTTTGAAAAATGAACTTCATCCGCATACGGACACGCCTACCTCCCATACAACCCAAAAAGTTTAAAACTCAATAAATAAGGTTATGTTTGTCATAGAGGAATTAAATTTGGTATGTATGTATTTAATACCAAAACTAAGGTGTGTTCAAATATTGGGAGTAATCCGTCCATGAACACGCCCACCTCCTATAGCGAAAGCACAATAAAGGCAATAACTGTGAGCTACAGGAATAAAACTTGGTATGTGTAAATTTTTCATCACCATTTAAATGCAATTAAAATATAGGCTTCATCCGCCCACGGAGACGCCCATTTACAATAAAAATTTTTTATTTTTGAAAAGTGGGTTTAGGGTATGTCATAGTCGGCCTAGACCGACTTTAGACTTTCTTTACTTGTTTTTAGTATTTTTGTATATATTTAACTATCATGGGAGGTTTAGGGTATTCCAAAGTCGGCCTAGACCGACTTTAGACTTCCCTTACTTGTTTTAAATTTGTTTCATAAATGAAGTGGGTTCGTTGGCAAACACGCTGACAAAAATACCATCCCAGTTGACGACTTTTTTTACGGAGCTTTTTTCAAAACTTTTCTTTCATATAAACCCTTGTTCTGACCCTTCATGAACACAGCGAAAAAATAAACAAACAAATCGGTCGAAATGATCTTTGGAATTGTTTTCAATTCATACCACATGTGGTATAGATTGTTTCAAATGTTCAATTTAATTTTTATGTTTTTCATCAAATTTTAAAGTACTAGAAAAAAACTTCTAGAACAAATTTATCTTAACTCATTTATGTAAAGAAATCGAATTGAAAAATTTTCGAATTCTGTGCTATTGCTTTGTGTCATTGCTTGAATTCATTGATTCAATATTTCGAATATGCAGAAATTATAACATAGTGTATATATAATGGTAAAGTTGCAAAATTGCAAGCAAATAAAAAAACACAAAAACTAATAACGTTTACGTTAAAATGGGAACAATTTGAACTTTACTCTTTGTTGGTTTTCATGCAAAGAAACTGTCAGCAACCAGGTCAAAATATAACTGAAAAAGCCAACGCTAACGAGCTAGGTGCAACAAGAGTTATAATAATAACAACAAAAACATGTCAGTGCAGGAATTATTTGTTTTTTTTTTTTGTAATAATATGACAGCCATATTTTGTTTTTGTTTTTGGATATTTTTAAAAGTTGCACATAGAATATCCTTTGGCAGATGCATATGATAACGAGCACGTGTATGCGAGTGTGTAAGTAGACTTTTGATGCAAGTTGTTGACACTTTTTACTTGTTCCAGCTGCCAGAGTGTAAAGGATTCCTGGTTAGAGGCCCAAAACTAAAATAAAAGCAAAAGTATAGCAGAATCCTTGAAAAGCGGCTGCTTGCTGGCGGCAAGTTTCAGTGGCTGCTAAAGGCAGGTTGCTGCACTAAATACAACAACAATAACAACAACAACAACAACAACAACAAAAGCAGCAACAAAAACTGTAAACAAAATAGCGAAAAGGGCCAAAGGACACCTTTGAAACTTAATACTGTATACGCTGCTGCTCATTTGCGTTGAAACAAGCTGAGCTCGTTTGTGTTGTCCTGCCAGCATATGTGTGTGGCTGTAAGTTTATCATTCCATGCAGTTGTAGCAGTCGTTGTAGCTGTCGTTGTGCAGCAAGGCTTTGGTATGTTCTCTGCGGCTTGTTTACTGGTGTTAATGGTGCTGATTTAAGCAAAATATGCTGCTGCTGCTGCTGTTGCTTCAACGGCTGATGAGCAAACGACGCAGCGAGGTCGAAAGTGACATCTCAAATATTGCTCTTGAAAGGATTGCCTAATGAGGTATGAGTATACATCTATGATGAGTTCTACTCATTAAAAACCGCAACAAAATGCATTCTTTTTTAAGAAAAAAAATCTTTAGGTGTCCTCGAAACCAAATAAACTATAGACCAAAAATTTTTGTCCAACCCTACACAGCTGCATTTTGCTATTGAATGTCAAATGTGTGCTAGAATAACAACTGTATAAGACTATAAAAGGCTTAAAATGCAAAAAATTATTTTGACTTTTTAAATTAAGACGACAAAAAATTAAAAAAAAAGATATGTATATTAAAATTAAGTTAAAAAACTCACGTGTATCACCGTGGCAAAAGTCAAAACTTCTTAAACAGTAAAAAATAAGATAGATTTTAGTGTGAAATAGAGAGAGAAAGTATTTGAAAAGATATTCAATTTATTTAAAATGGAATAATAATCTTAGGATTCAATATTTACATCCAGAGACCGTACCGGTTATGATTTATGGTTTTTATAAAAAAAGTCACATACTAACTGTTATCTTTTAACTATAATTTCTTCCGACAAAAACAAAAGTTATTTTGTGCCTTATAGTTTTAGTTTTTTGGGCAAAAATACCAGTTACTTTTGAATTTTAGTTCATCGGACAAAAATAGCAGTTATTTTCTGCCGTTTATTTTTTCGGTCAAAAATATCAGGCAATTTGAATTTTTTCAAAAGTCATTTAGCGACTAAAAAACTATTGATACCATTATTTTCAACTCATCGGTGAGACATTTTACACATGGTGTCAACAGTTCAATCTGTCAAGCGGCCTTTAAAAAAACATAAATTGCCTCATATTTTTGACCTAAAAAATAAAAGTCACAAAATAACTGCTATTTTTGATCGAAAAAAAAATAGTCAATAGTAACATTTTTTTTCCTCGAAAGAATACAAGGTCCTTCAACAAGGACGATTTTTTCATTATGTCTTTTTCAATAGAAAATTGTAAAATAACAGTTATTTTCGGTCCCTGCTTACATCGTCTTCAGTTGGTGTTTTAGTTGCTCTCGAACGTCTTCTGATAGAAGACCGAAAAAATAAAAGTCACAAAATAACTGCTATTTTTGATCGATAAAAAAATAGTCAATAGTAACATTTTTTTTCCTCGAAAGAATACAAGGTCCTTCGACAAGGACGATTTTTTCATTATGTCATTTTCAATAGAAAATTGTAAAATAACAGTTATTTTTTATTATTGCATAGTACTCGTTGACGGAGAATCCGAAAAGAAAGTCTTGTTGATTACACGGTACAACACTCAAAAAATCCCAAGAGGTTTCTCAACGGTTTCTTAAGGTTTTGGGTTCGCTAAATCAGAATTTTCGGGTCACCCTAGGTTTTCGAGCTACAGGAGAGGCAAAACCCTAACCCCCTATTGTTAATAAAATCAATATTACCGACCCCAACACTTTTTCAAGAGGAACATTTTTTGCCTTGGAACCCATCCCCTCCGACCCCTTGGGATTTGCAAAAACTTTGTTGTACAGTGTTATCTGCTTTTGCTTCCTGATCATAATAGTTGTATGTTGATCATGTTGAGTGAGGGCCTCGAAAAGCAGGGAACATTGATTGTTATGAATATCAACTTGGTGGGTTTTAAAATTTTGTTGAGATGCAGACTAACTTCCAAAATGCATTTTTACAATGCATCAGTGGGTTTTTCTTTGGATTGGTTCTGTGCAGACTCACCAAAACTGCGCAACTGGATTGCTATTATTAAACACGCTTTAGTTGCTCAGTTTAAGTGAATCTATTATTCACCAATCCAATGAAAAACACACTGTTGCATCGTAAAAATGAATTTTGGAACTCAGGTGATGTTTCAATCAACAAACCTTCATCATTAGTTGCAGACCTAGCTGCGGCTGTATTCTAAAGACCTTTTTTATACCCTAAACCTGAAAGGTCAGGGTATATTAACTTTGTGCAAACGTTTGTAACGCATAGAACGAAGCGAGTCCGGTTTAGAAAAGTATATATTCTTGATCAGCGTCACCACGTGAGTCGAGCTATCTATGTCCGTCCGTCCGTCCGTCTGTCTGTCCGTCCGTCCGTCCGTCCGTCCGTCTGTGTGTTGTCCGTATACACAGGATAAGAAGAAGGAGTTGAGATAATTGGATGAAATGGTCACATGTACCCAAGGATCTGCACTATTGAATATTTTTGGAATCCGCCCACGGAC
The DNA here is from genome assembly GCA_958299015.1 of Tetanocera ferruginea. Taxonomy (NCBI): domain Eukaryota; kingdom Metazoa; phylum Arthropoda; class Insecta; order Diptera; family Sciomyzidae; genus Tetanocera; species Tetanocera ferruginea. The sequence continues at coordinate 81,044,938 of OY282642.1, forward strand.
ACGCCTACCTCCCATACAACGCAAAAATTTAAAACTGCATTACTCAGCTCATAATAAGTCTACGCAATAAATAAGCATGTGTTTAACCTACAGAGCTAAAATTTGGCACGTATGTTTTTTATGACAAGACAAAGATGGTTTGGAAAAATGGACTTCATCCGCCCAAGGACACGCCCATTTACAATAAATTTTTTTTTTTTTTTTTTTTGAAAAGTGGGTTTAGGGTATTTCATAGTCGGCCTAGACCGACTTTAGACTTTCTTTACTTGTTTTTCGCTATATATGTTCACGAACGCGCTCTGCTCCTGTTTAAGCTACATTTCTTAGCTTAGGCACGTTTCTTGGCATGGCAAAAACGTTTCATTAGTCTTATTTATTGCACTTTTAAAACATTTTGTTTTAAATTTTATACTGTGGTAACTGTTTTGCATGTTTTCAATCATCTGTCAAGTTTTTGATAACAACCAACGTACTAACATTATGATATGCTCTTTAAAATTAACCTTTAAACTCAGTATGCAGCGAACAGGCATTGCATTTTCTTAAGCTATTTGAATCTCCACACAGAATTGTAGAATTGTATGCCTTAATATTTTCGTTCGAAGCTTAAAGAAATAAATTTTCCGTGCATACTTTTTGGATGAAAATTAAAAGACATAGCTTGTGTCTGTGATATACGAGATATCAAAACCATAGCTTGTGTCCGTGATTTACTAGATACGGGCCACAAACCGTTCAAAATATATTTATTTTGTTTATCTACTCTTTAACATGTGCATATGTGACGTAGTGGTAGAGCTCCTGACTCTTAAGGGATTGTCAGTTGGGGAAGTGTGGGTTCAAATCCAGCGTGCAACAATAATTTTTTGAAAATTTTCATATGAATTGAAAACGTTAGCCTAGCGTCACAAATAAGAGACCTTGAAATTTCACTCGTCGCTAAAGAAGTTTCACTTTAAAAATGTTGGGAGCACGCATTTTGTCATGCCAAACTATATCATAACTTTTGTCTTTGCTTCTGTTCTACCGCAGTAGTCCGTGTGCAATTGTATGAACAACAATGTTGTAGAAACTTTGAGTAAACAAGTTAATTTACTAACAGGCATTTACAAGTATGTTAGTCAATGAAGAGTCCATTAGAAAAATAATGCTTTATTGCAGCTGCAGTCATTTAAGACGGTGAATTCAAAACTAACTAGAGAAAAATTATGTGAATATCTTCAGGAATATTTATTTACAACCACCACCATCATCGCAACCATCCTGTAGACTTTATGTTGTATGCTTGAGACATCCTCGCTGTCACACTACGCTGACATGACTTGAGCTACATTTCAACCATAGCTGAAGGAAGCGCACTAACACCACTACAGCTCATCGTGCTGCACTCTTAGCCTCAAAACTAAAAAAAAAAATTATATTCTTGAATTTTTTTCCTACTGTTTGCTTAAGTCAAAAATTCGCCTTATGCAGTCGCCGCCACTAATGCATAAATCTTCCTGCTTGCGGTATTGTGAGTTTTTTCTTTCGCGATTTGAAGTTTTCTTGCGCTACGCTTTTTTTCTGCATCTTGCTACTTCGGCAAAAATTACAATGAGCATGAAAACATTTGCACAAAAACAGATTTTACGTCTGTTGACTTTTCACGACAGGACAAACGAAGACGACAGCAGCATGTTGTGGGTGCTGGGATACGCTTCACTTGTTGGCTCCGATCACCCATTATTCCCTACCCAAACTTGCATATTCAAATAAACACCGGCTTAGTGGTGCACGGCTTAAGTTGACAGTGGCAGCGGTGGCGACGACATTGCAATGCCAAATAAACTGTGTCGAAATGTGCAAAATTGCAAGAAATCCTGCAAGCCACCAAAATCTTTGCAATACTTTGATGCATGAAAAATTCACGCTGGGAGCTAAAACGTCTGGCAAAATGGTGAACTTTGTATGTGCCTAAAAATGCGCGGATGATTTGTCGGAATTTGGGCACAGTGGCGAATACCAGAATAAAAATTAAGTAATAAAATTTAAATTTAAATAATAATCAGAGTTGTTGAAACTTGCGAAAAAAATTAACGAGTGAACTAGTTTTTACTATCACAACAAAAAAAAAAATCTCAAGTCAGAGCTATGACATGTGATTTATAAAGGTTTTATTATAAAAAATATTGTGAAAGAAACGTGCCGCGTACCTGACCTATGAGTTAACGATATTTTGTACCGGCGCACATTGGAAATTAGATTCAATAAATACACCACATTTATGGTACATTATTTTAAAAGCGTCACAGAATAGTTGTCAGTACCTTTTCACTTTTTTGTTCTTTAATTTTAGTACCCTCCACTCGGAAGGTAAGAATTATTAGAAGCCTTTTAGCATGCATACAAATATTTATATTTAGATACTAATTTTGAAACCTCAAAATATAATCCAAATACATTTTAAGGAACTTTTTTTTAATTGAGATCCTCATTAACCGTTCAAAGCAAAAAAAAAACATGCAATTCTTTGTCGAGAAAGACTTACCGCTAAAGTCGAGTTAGAACAAAGTGAGGTTATGACTTTCATTGCGTTTTTTGCAACGAAAAACACTAGAACGCAAATTTTTATGGTTGTACCTTAAAAATTAAATTTTCGAGGCCATCAAATCTAAACAGCAAAAGTCAGGGTACCCTGATATTAGGTAGCAATTTCAATCTTAACAAGTAAAGAAAGTCTAAAGTCGGTCTAGGCCGACTATGAAATACCCTAAACCCACTTTTAAAAAACAAAAAAAAAAAAATTTATTGTAAATGAGCGTGTCGGTGGGCGGATGAAGCTTTTATTTTTAATGCATTTAAATGTTGCTGAAAAATTAACACACACCAAGTTTTATTCCTGTAGCTCACAGTTAATGCCTTTATTGTGCTTTCACTATGGAAGGTGGGAGTGTTCATGGACGGATTAGTCCCAATTTTTGAACACATCTTAGTTTTGGTATAAAATACATACATACCAATTTTAATTTCTCTATGACAAACATAACCTTATTTATTGAGTTTTAAACTTTTTGTGTTGTATGGGAGGTAGGCGTGTCCGTAGGCAGATGACGTCCATTTTTCAAAACCATCTTTGTCTTGTCATAAAAAACATACATGCCAAGTTTTAGCTCTGTAGGTTAAACAGTGGCCAATTTATTGCGTTTTCAATTTTTGGGTTGTATCAGAGGTGGGCGTGTCCGTGAGCGGATGATGTCCATTTTTCGAAAATATCTTTGTGTAGATATAAAACACTCACATATCAAATTTTATTGTTATAGGCTAATTATGAGCTAAGTTATGCAGTTTTCAGTTTTCGCGTTGTATGGGAGGTAGGCGTGTCCGTGAACGGATGATGTCCATTTTTCAAAACCATCTGGTTTTTGTTATGAAAAACACGTGTGCCAAATTTTAGCTCTGTAGGTTAAACAGAGGCTTATTAAGTGCGTTTTCAATTTTTGAGTTGTATAGGAGGTGGGCGTGACCGTGATCGGACGACACCCATTTTTCGAAGACATCTTTGTGTTGATACAAAACACATACATACCAAATTTTTTTGTTGTAGGTTAGTTATGAGCTTATTTATGCAGTTTTCAATTTTTGCGTTGTATGAAAGGTAGGCGTGTCCTTGGGCGGATTCCAAAAATATTCAATAGTGCAAATTCTTGGATTCATATGATCATGTGTACCAAGTTTCATCCAATTATCTCAAATCCTTCTTCGTATCCTGTGTATACGGACAACACACAGACGGACAGACGGACGGACGGACGGACGGATTTCATTAATTCTTTTATCAAACTTATGATCAAGCAAAGAATTAATGTTAAGATCAAAAGTGTACTTTTGTATACTATTGTAGGGCTCCCTCAAAATCATTAATCAAAATTAAAATTGCTCAAATTCAATTTGAGGCCTTCCAAGGACTTGTTTTAGAATTTTTTTTTTATTTTGAAAAAAAAAATAATTTGTCTGTTTTAAACAATATCATCGAAATCATTCAATATGATCAGACTTTTAATACCGAAGATATGATGAGAATGAAAAAAGGGAGCCCTACGTTCGGCAAAAAATCATAAAAAATTTTACAAAAATAGTTTTGCTGGAAATATCGATATACTTTCTGGGCAAAACATTAATTATATTTTAAGAGCTTAATATTTTTGATATTAGGATGGAACATTAGGATAGTAGGAACTGATATCTGGAGGGTAAGTACTAGAACGGTGTTCCTGAGGCCAATGACTTATATAGAGATCATATTGATCTCTTTGAGATAAAAACATTGATATACCAAACTTAAAAATCCAACTGTAAACAACAAAGATATGAAGAAATATGACAATGCGCCACCCCTTCGTTCGTTAAAAAAAACAAAAAAATATTTTTCGTAATTGTTTTGCAAAAATGCGTCATATTCGTTGGTATACGACACACTTTGTTTTGAGGTACGGTCTAGTGAACATACATATCGCACACGATCTTCAACTCAAAATTTTTAAATTTTCAGGAGAGGAAAAAAACTATTTCTTCTTCAAAGCAACTTCATACTAAAGGGGGACACAAAATGATTTTTTAAAAATAAAAGAGCAATCAGATTAAAACAAAATTTTTACAGTCGATGGAGATGTGCATTGATTAAAAAGTCAAAATTGAAAAATTTTGAGTTGTGTCTCTTTTGAAGAAGGTGTGCGATATGTTCACACAAAAAACTCGCGTGTAGCAATGTACACTTGGCAGAAGTGAAACTTCTTTAACAGTAAGAAATAAGAGAGATTTTAGTGTGAAATAGAGAGAGAAAGTATCTGAAAAGAAATATAATCAATACGAAATGGAATAATAATCTGTTGATTCAATATTTGCATCCAGGGGCCGCCTCGGCTATGGTTTCTGTCGAAAGTGTCACATATTAACTTTTATCTCTTAATTTTTATTTTTTTTCCGACATATATAAAAGTTATTCTGTGACTTCAAGTTTTTTTGGGCAAAAATAACAGTTACTTTTGAATTTTATTTTATCGGTCAAAAATAACAGTTATTTTCTGCCGTTTATTTTTTCGCTCAAAAATATCAGGTAATTTATATTTTTTTCAAGTTATTTTGCCGACTAAAAAAATTTTGATACCATTATTTTCATCTCATCGGTGTGACACACGTGGTGACAACAGTTAAATCTGTCAAGCGCATTTTAAAAAAAACACAGATTGCTTGATATTTTTGACCGAAAAAATTAAAGTTACAAAATAACTGCTATTTTTGACCGATAAAATAAAAGTCAAAAGCAACCTTTATTTTTCCTCAAAGGCAAAATTCAAGGCAGAAAATAACACTTTAATTTTAACTTTTAAAGAATCAGTCTAAAATTTAAAAGGCACTTAATATTCCTGAGGCTGAGGACATTTGTAACATAATGGTATATTTGAAAAAGTCTTTCAACAATTTTTTTCATTTGAAAACTGTAAAATAACAGTTATTTTCGGTCCTTGTTTTAGTTCAGTTGGTGTTTTAGTTGCTTTCGAATGTCTTCTCAACATTGGCACTTTTTGAATGCTAGAATGCATTTACATAGTACACGGTTAAAAATCTAGGACTTAGTTTTAAACTTTTTTGGATTACATGTAGGACACGACCAAAAAAAGATTATTTTTTAATCCAATGAAAAGTTTTAAATTTTTCAATCCAAAAAAGATTTATTTTTAATCCGCAAAAAGTTTCAAATTTCTTAATCCAAAAAGGAATTATTGTTAATCCACAGAAAGTTTAAAATCTTATAATCCAAAAAGGATCAGATTTTAGTCCAAAAAAGTTTGAAATATTGTTATGAATATTGTAATGAATGTAATGAAATATGTAAATGAATATAATAATATTTTGGCTTAGATTTTAATAAACAATTTGATTCATTTAATTAAAAATAAATTTCGGATGCTATAACAACATTTAGAATTATATTTAGCTTAAATTTCGTAGTAGTAGTAGTAGTTTTCAATCTTATACCTGAATTACAATGCAACAGTGGCAGCGTCAGTGGCAGTGGCATTGATCAGCTGTTATTTTAGGAATACTGTTGTTCAATGGTGAAACTTACATAGCAGCAGTGGTAGTAAGCAGTACTGCCGAGGTAAGCCCTATTTCTAAATTCACTGCCAACATGCAAATAATTAAACTACTAACAAAAATTCCACATTCACTGCTTTTGATGCTGACGATGCGACTGCTAGATTGTAATTTGCAGGCAGTAAAATACGAAACAGCTGATTACTGCCGCTGCCACTGACACAGCTGCTGCCACTGCCACTGCTGCATTGTAATTCAGCTATTAAATAACATAAATACTTTTTCCTGAAAATACTACCTTTATGCAAATTTGTAGTCCAAAAATTGTCTTAAACTTAAACTTTTTCGGATTAAAAAAAATTAAACTAAAATATGGAATAAAAAATAGTACTTTTAGGATTAAAAATTCCTTTAAACCAAAGTTTGGATTAAAAACTAGTACAAAATTTTTAACCGTGTACTCGTTGAAGGAGCCTCCGAAAGCAGCGAACGTTGATTGTTGAGTGTATCAACTTGGTTGGCTATAAAATTTTGTTGAGATGTTGGCTGATTCCAAATACATTTTTACAAGGCATCGGTGTGTTTTTCGGGGATTGGTTCTTTGTAGATTAACCAAAATACACTGATGCTTCGTAAAAATGCATTTTGGAACTCAGCCGATGTTGCAATCACCTTACCTTCATCATTAGTTGCAGACCCAGCTGCGGCTGCATTCTTTAGAGCTCTAATTCGCTCTTTATATTCACGAATGCGTTCTGCTCCTGTTTTAGCTATTTTTCTTAGCTTTGAGACGTTTTTTGGCTGGCAAAAACTATTCTCGGCAGTCTTAAATATTGCACTTTTAACACTTTTCGTTTTTATTATTATATTGAATTAACTGTTTTTTGCATGTTGTCAATCATCTGTCAAGTTTTTGATCACAAACACCGAACCAAATTAAGCTTTAAGCTCATTATGCGGCGAACAGGCAGTAGCATTTTTTCCCCGCTGGATGTATCTCTATGCCTTAATATTTTCGTTTGAAGCTTAAAGAAATATATTTTCCGTGCATACTTTTCGGATGAAAATTAATGTTATGAACAGAATGTTGCGGGTTCAGTTTTAGTTACATTTTGTTTGCCTGTTAGTCATGTGTCTACGTGGCGTCTGGGTTCAATTCTCGCTAGCGGCTATCATTTTTTGAAAATTTTCATATGAATTGAAAACGTTAGCCTAGCGTCACGAATAAGAGACCTTGAAATTTCACTCGCCGCCAAAGAAGTTTCACTTCAAAAACTTTCTGTGTCAGATGGTGATTAGAACCTGCGTCTGCCGAGATTTGTTGGTTTACATGCCACACACATAGCACACACAGCCATGTTCGCCACCGTTTAACGAAACACAGTTTTAAATGCACTCATGTCAAAAGCTTACAATTTCTGAAAGAAATCTCAAAATATCAAAACAAAATATTCCTATAACTCTCATGAAACACCAAGCCATTGCTATTCACAAGTTGGTCATTTACTCAATAAAACTTAAGCTGACGGTACAATTATTGTGTAAAGTCCTTATTCACAAAAGATCAATAGAGCCTCATGCATGCAGCACTGAGCTGACACACATGCTTTACTATAACTTATTTTGCTGTATACACTGGTTTATTAATCCAATGTACTTAAGCTCTTCATACTTTCCATTTCAATAAATATATCTTTTATTAAAATGAAGCATATGTAACAGTTTCAATACGTCAGTTCCGCTTTCGAAGGCATTCTTAGCAAATAATTAATATATCCCACTGTGCTTCAACGTCATGAAGTGAACACGAAATGCACCACAGGCATTATGCATGTCTAGAAGTTAATGTTTTCCTTCTGACCTTACTTGCCAAAACATCATTTGCTGAGTCCTAACAATCCACCATCCAACAGGCTCATACATTTTTCCTAGATTGTACAGCTGTTAAGCTGCATGCGTAAGTACGTGTGTGAGTGTGTGTGAATGTATTTGTGTCTGTTTGTGTGGTTCGTTTAGTAATATTTGCATTCTTCATTGCAATGCCAGCTAAAGCGTGTCCTGTCGTTCATGTCGCCTTATGAGCTCAATTCGTTTGTCCTGCTGCTTGCTTTGCATGAAGCTGCTGCTGCTTCTACTACTTTCTTATTCCTACTTGCATCGTCTAATGATTATTCCAATTTGCTCGTTTTGCCTCAATATCATATCTGTTTGTTGTTTTTGTTGTTGCTCTGGTTGTCGCTCTAAGACGACATCTCGTTTGCCAGCACTGATGACATCTTAAGACTGTCATTAGATTCGCATGCATGTAGCTAGATATGTCTATGTGTGAAACTGTGCGGAATGATGAAAAGACAGGCAACATTAGCTGCTGTCGGTGTCAGCGGTGGATTTGGTCTATATTCTAGTCGAGCTTAAGTTAAACGTTGTAACATAGTGCAATGCGACTGATTTGTTATCCGGACATTTTTGGCATATAGTCACGACCTGGCTTGATGTGTGGCGGCTACCAGCGAATAAATGATGCTTACGGCTGTGTCAAAGTACGGCAGACATTGTAAGTAAACGTACAGAACGCTCTTCTTTAGTTCAAAGAAGAAGTTTATGTAACTTGTTCTCCTAAATAAAATAGTAGAAAAGTATTCGAAAAACTGTTTTCAGTACAATTTATTTAATTTTTGTTCTGTTTCAAATTTTCTGTTTTTCAAATATTTTATATTGCTTTTTCACAGCCTTTATTAGCCTTATTACCACATTCCACGTTCTTATAAATAAATATTTGCTTTTATTTGCTTTTATTTGCTTTATGTATTTTTGAACCTAATACCAAAACGTACTACAACGCATATAAAACAAAAAAAAAAATGATAAAACATATTTTTTCTGCTATTTTTTTTTTTTTCTTTAGATTTTATGATTACTTTTGATCCCTGCTTATCCTTTATTCGTTTGCATTGAAATGCATTCATTTCATTGAGATGCAATTCAAGTTAATGCAACAAATACAAATACAAATACAAATATAAGTATCAATCATTTTTAAGTTATTCTTATTCTGAGATGTTGTAGAATTTCATGTTTATTTTAGAGAATACCAGCTTAGATACGATTTGTGTTTACTTTTTCTCCCATATAAATTTTAAAAATTTTTATTCTAGAGCTGAATATCGTAAAGGTAAATATTTTTCCTGCTTTGTGTGGCACAGTGGAATGAAATGCTAATTTTAATATTACACATTTAATTGGTATACAATTATCTACTTTTGGTGACGGACAGTCGTATAAGTATGGTTATGGTATGGTATAAGTCGTATGGTTTTTTTTTTAAAGAAAGCAACTTGGATAATTGGCTTATTTTATTTAAACAAGAGTAAAATTATTCTGTACCAGCTGACCCGGCAAACGTTGTTTTGCCTTCAATTTTTATTTTCACTGAAAGTGTTGTAACGAGGGTTTTTGTTTCGAAGGCTGAGGCATGCTCAGCTGCACCAGGGTCCGTCCAAGGGATCTTGCAACCCTTGGGCAAAAGTAAATTTTTCTTAATTAGAAATTAAATAGATGAATTAATCGCAGAATTAGTCACGGTAGACGTTAAAGTCAACACAATCACTAAACCTCAAAGGTTTTAGCTCGGCACGATTAATAATCTATTTTGTTTCCTTTTTTTTATTCTTTCTTTTTTTTTATATAAAATATTTATTACAAACTTAGTGTATACCTATACTTATGGCATATACGTTATAAACATTAGTGGCAAAGTGCGCACGGGGGCAGAGGGCCAAACGGATTCAGGCGGCAGATGGCCGACGGCAAAGCAGGCCTCCACAACGTAGATCTACTTAGAATACGGTAGGTTGCTGAACCCGGCAGCCGAAGCTTAAGTTTTGACCGGAGTCGAAAAGACGGTACTCTTGTGTGACCGGAGTCGAAAAGCCGGAGCTTGGGGTTAGGTAGATTGATTACAGAATTCTGTAATCAATTTTTAATTCCCTGACTTTATCACCACCCGAAAGTTAACTTACAGTTAAAATATTAATTGAAATCAACTGGGATGTCAAGCGAACTCAACATGCTTAAACCAACATTTTGCGCACTACTTATTTAATGTTTACTGCTAACTGCATGTGAATCATATTATTGTTATCATGCTAGCAAGTAACACAACGCAAAGTCGCTATTAATAGCATGTCTTTTTACATTGCTGCTAAAACGAGTTTTGTGTGTATGTGTGCTGCACTGTGATTGAGGCATTAACCTTCGCCTTACCAATACCCACCCGGGTGACCTTTTTGTTTTTCTTTTCTAAATATCTCCCCTGGTTTCAATCCAATCTTAATACGCTTTGGAGTCACTGAACAAATTCTCGATTTATTTTAATATAATATAAAAAAAAAAAATATTTTTTCACGTCTTTTTTTTTAAATTGTCTTTTTATCTACGTGGTTTACCAATACCCACCTGGGTGACCCCATTAAAATGTTTTAGTTTTCTAGTTGCTTTGCTTTGAAAACGGTTAGAAAAGGTTACTTTTAATATGTTAGTATTTATTTTAGTCCATATTTGTATTATTTATGTACATTTATATATCTTTTGTCAATTTCTTAAATAATTAGTTGATGTGGATTGACCGAGATGGCCATTTTCGCACTTTGTTTGGGTGACGCTATGCTCTGCACAAATAGGTTTTTTGCAACTGACACAAGTTCGGCGTGTGTCTCTTTTCTTTTTGGCTGTATGGCAAATATGGCACTTGCCTTTGTTCTTTACGCGGCCAGTTGCATCTCGATCTGAAATTGTGTTTGCTTCAAACTGGTAGTTGTCGCCTACATCGGTAACAGGCTTTCCTGTAAAAAACGTGCAATTAGTTGTTCATCCTACAGAATCTTATAAAAATGAATACCTAAAATGCATTCAATAGCCGTTCTTTTTGGAAACCTTCCAATAATGTTTTTGTTCTTCGACCTCTCCAAAATAAGAGGATTGCAGAGATCCTCGCCAAGACATTCAAGAAAATGTCTTCGCTCGGATCGCTTCATAGACCTATCCGAGTTGTTTTCATTATATATCATAAAAGCAGCAAGGCCTGCCGTGTCCAAAATGTTTAAGAACATCGCCAGAGGCCAGCGCAGTGTTGCTCTTTTGGTGGTGTATTCGGTTAGCATTTTGTCCATGGTGTCTACACCGCCCTTGGTTTTGTTGTAATACAAAATTATTTAGGGTTTCTTTTCTGGCCCATATACCGCACTATCCTTGTGCACTGTAGACAACAAAACCACGGACTTATTTCTGGCAGGAACATAAGAGCAAATTGTAACATTTTCAGAGAAGCCGAATAAGCTTGATGTCACTTCTCGGGCTCGTGATGGCTTAAACTCATTGGGCACATATCTTTTATTTTTTTTTAAGGTGCCAACAATCGACATGCTCCAATTTGCCAGCTCCTTGACCAATGGCAGTGTTGTGAAAAAGTTGTCCATAGTAACGTTTCTTCCTGACCAAGTCTTTTACAACCCGCTCACCTTGGTTTACGTCCCTGATGTTATTAATTTTTCCTGTATATATTTGCCCACGTAGTGGATAGTATGTCGCAGAATCGCAGGCCCACCAGATTTTATTGCCGTACTTGGAAGGTTTGGATGGCATGTACTGGGTGAATCTAGTACGACTTCTGTAGCCGATAGTTAGCACTCAAATTTGAATTAATCATTTCAAAAACATCCCTAATGGGTGCAGCCTTATCTTCTTCTGGTAGCATGCCAGTCAAAGCGTATGAATTGCAGAATTTCCAAAAATCTGTTTCGTGCCATAGTTGCCCGGTACAATGGATATGCATTTTTATTCCAAAGGACTGTTAGTGGCTCTTTGTTGGATTTATGACTACCCATTACAAGCAAAATTCCCATAAAAGCTGACAGTTCGTTGTCAGTAATTGCTTTCCATGTACGCGGCGGCTTTTCAGGGTTTTAAGCATTCCATTGTCCAAGCACAGCTAAAGCTTTTTTGTTGGAATATTTGCATATTATGTCTCTTATACTATGACTAAAAAGGCAGTTGAACGTATCAATCCTGGACAAATTTTTTGTTATAGGATTGGGACCCATAAATGCTTTCTCTCGAATTATGTTGTGCGCTCGGTGGCGGTTTATGGCAGGTGGTTTTTTATACCACTGCACACCATCTTTTGTGACAAAAAAAGGTTTACTTACAGAAGAATCTGGCATGTCATTATGGGTAGATACAGGCTCCTCATCGCTGTCAGATTGCTCGTTAATCTCGACTTCAAATTGATCCGATTCTACATCAGAATCTTCAAATTGATCTTTTGATAAATAATCCTCATTTGCATTCTCCTCGTCAAAAACTATATCAGCTTCTTCCGATTCAGAGTCTTCATTTAATAAATTGCAAAAATACACTTCTTTATCTTCATGTGACAGCCTGAAACCAGAAACGAAATTTATTGAAATATGTTTATGTTTATGTTTAAATATTATTTAATACAATGTATGTATACATATAAAACACAACTTCAAAAAAATTTAATTTCTACCATTATACAGTAATCTTTAAGTTTCAAATAAAATTAAAAACTTATCTGGAAACAGCACCTGCAGAAAGATATTGAAATTGATTTTCACCACTCATTATTTTAATTTTCACAATGAACTTCACTAGTCAAAAATTCTGCAGTAACTGATTAATCGCAGCAATTGACAAGTAGCACAATATTGCAAATACAGTTACATTCCTAATAAAAAAGTTTTGAGTGCTTTTTTATTCACATCCATGATATAATAAAGAGGTACGGTAAAGAGATTCACCACACCGTCTACGAATGTCATGCACACGTGAAAATGAAAATTAGCGATGCCACTTTTTCTTTGAGTTGATAAATGTGGGAAAAACACTTTGAGAGGGAAAAATATGAGGGTAAAAGGGATAAAATAAGAAGAAATGCATTTTTAGACTCGATATCGTTATTAAATCGTTTTTATATAATTTTTAAACTACTTCAGTTTGCGAAATAATGTGAAGAAATATCGATATCGATTTGTAAATAATAAATTGTTCTGAAATGAAAAGTAATTTTATTTCTTTGATGCCAGCAGTATTTATAATTAAATAAACAATGAACTTCATATTATATGAGATGATATTTAGGGTATTCATGAAAAGAGGCAAGCTGATATTTTGGGCAATAAATTATTTTTATCAGAAAGATTTGAGAAAGTCCCCTTAAGTTGATTGTGCATTTGAAGAGATAAGTCAGCTGTTATCTTGCAAACAGCAAACTTTCATCATTTCATTTCGTTTTAGTTTTTTGTAATAACAATTATTTTTATTGAAATTTTATAAGGCTTAAAAGGATAACATAAGAACGAATGTGTTAAATAAGAAACGCTTTTATTTTAATTTTAAAGTTTTATTTTTACTAATTTAGAATTGCTTATTAGCTTTTGTTTAGCTTTTTGTATTCTTAATTTTTTATTTAAAGATTTTATTCTTGCATGCATTCTAAATCTAATAAATAATTTTTTAACATCGTTTGGCAAGGAAACGTGTATTGTAAACGTGGACTGTATCACAAGGAAACGTGTACTGTATCACAGAACGGATTTCAGCGAATGACTTACCTCATAACATCAGCAAATGTGGAGCAGCGAAAAAGCTGTTGCATAATTTTTTAATAACAAAACATGTACTTCCCCGTTTTCTGCCCAAGTAATTCAACAAAATCACTGTGGACAAACATGGATATTTAATGAATGCTTTTTAAGATACGGCAGCACTGATTTTTTTTGATTTGACATTCGTAGACGGTGTGGTGAATCTCTTTACCGTACCTCTTTATTATATCATGTTCACAGCAAAGAATTCCGCTTAATTTTGTAGTATGACACACGCAAATATAATTGCTCAGTAACAGTGGTGTAGACATGGTTTTAGAAAAGGGGAAATGTTGTAACTATTCACGTGAAAATTTTTTACCAAATTTTAACTTTAAATCTCTACGTAGCTCATGGTAATTATTCCAATACTTCCTCAATTACCCTTATGTGCAAGTGGGATATATCCTCTTAATCATAGCCACTACTAAGCCACTGGGCTACGTAAATATTTTAAAGCTAAATTTTAATATTTCTCAAGTATTTATAAGTATATCAAGGTGAATATTAGAATTCATTTTTGACATATGCCTATACTAAAATCATTTGGGTCACCCGGGTGGGTATTGGTAAACGACGTGTATAAAAATCTCTGGTACGGCGAAGGTTAAGCAGCTTCCACTGCGGTTAGTACTTGGATGGGGGACCACATGGGATACTCGCTTGCATTACTATTATTTTTTTTTTTTAATTATTTTTTTTCTATCCTATTCTATTCCATTTATTAATTTTTCGTTTTCTTTTTTTATTCATTGGTATCTTTTTAGTTTTAACGAAATGTTTGGCTTTGGCGATTCCATGATAAGCCAAAGCATGCAGTAATTGGTGTTGGTAAGCAATTCGATAGCTGAATGATAATTAAAGCGGCGCATGGAATTGCCGTCAGCATTTAAAACTACTCTTTTTTTTTCTTATATTATAAGAATCTATATATATTTATTTTAATATTTATTTGTAACGAGTTCAGTCGTTACAGTGTGGTTCCGTTGCAAAGTCATGGCGGATTGGTATTTAGAAATAGAATGGTAGGTGCACTGAACCGACTTATGATATATTGTTCAAATACCGTTAACCATAGCTGAAATAAAGTATTTTTATTATACCCCACGCGTACTGCGTAAGGGGTATATTAATTTTGTCACGACGTGTGTAACGCCCATAAGGAGGCGTAGTAGGTATAGAAAAGTATATATATTCTTGCTCAGCATCACCACCTGAGTTGATTTAGCTATGTCCGTCTGTCTGTCTGTCTGTCCGTCTGTCTGTGGACACGATTACAGCCGTAATTTTCAAGCTATCGTAATGAAATTCGGTATTTGACCTTTTTTTTTTGAAAAACTAAGATCAAGTTCGAGAATGAGCAAAATCGGATGAAAACCACGCCTACCTCCCATACAACCCCAAAATTGAAAACTTTATAAAGAGGCTAATATTAAAGTTACAAAACTGAAACTCAGTATTTGTGTATTCTATTACAAAACTGAGGTGTGTTTGAAAAATTGGCGTCATCCACCCACTAACATGCCCACCTCCCATATAACCCCAAAATTGAAAACTTTATAAAGAGGCTAATATTAAAGTTACAAAACTGAAACTCAGTATTTGTGTATTCTATGTCAAAACTGAGGTGTGTTGAGAAAATGGGCTTCATCCACCTACTAACATGCCCACCTCCCATATAACCCCAAAATTGAAAACTTTATAAAGAGGCTCCTGTCGAACTTCAAAAATAAAATTAGGTATTAATTCATTTCATATCAAAAAAAAAAAATAAGACGTATACCGTACCACGTGTACACTGTACCTAGATTATTTTATTCAAAAATAAAAAACTTTTTGTTTCAAGAAAGAGAAAAAGACAATGACTAAGTAGTTTTATATTGAATCTCGACTCTGATCCTGATCCTAATACTAATCTTGGTACTGATTATTATTTTTATCCTGTTCGCGATTGTGTTTCGCAAGTGGCTAAGCAATAAGACTGAATAATTGTAATAAAAAACACCTCTATTTCTTGTGACACACTCGCACTCTTAAATATAGTTTAACTGCTAGGCATCAACTGTCAGCAACTTCAGACAATGGCAACAACAACAACTCAAATTACAATTCCAGATACTCCAAAAAGTCACCCACTTGTTTGGTTGATATGTTGAATTGTTGGAGTTTTCAGGTTTTTCTTTTATTTTTATTTCACTTGTTTTTTTATGATTTTCATCAAAACGGCAACACTTCACTCCACTTTACACTTAAATCTACTGCGTTCTACAGAAATAACCTGACAGATTGCATGCATTCCAAACATTTATGACACTCGCTGTCAGTCTGGCAAAGTCTGTCGCTGTCTGTCTGTTAAATTCTCGGGCATCATATTTGTTGTTTGGTGTGGTTGGTCCGTAACGGTGACGGTGGTACCCGTTTGCGTTAAAGTGCTTTATGGTTGCCATGCCACAACTATGATGTGAGACTATGAAGAGCTATACGATGGACTAGGATGAGCAGCAGTGCGAGCTGTGAAACGGAGCTGATGATGAATACATCGTATACAAAGTCATTTATCATTGCTTAATTGTGTGTTGGTTTATTGTTAAGGAGTTGTTGTTGTTGTTGTTTTTGTTGTTGTTGTTGGGCTTGTATTCATGTATGATTCTGTGTGTGTCTGTTTGCGTGCTCTGCTTGTATGTTTGTGGACAGGTGAGTGTGCGCTTCACTTAAGTGCATGTTCATCACTGTGGCATCACTGGAATTTTGACATGATTGTGATGGTGCGATTTTTGTGCAAAATGCTCAGATTTAAAGTCTATTTATTTAACAGTCAGGTTAGGCTAAGAGTGCTTTTAGCAAAAATTTGTTGTTGAAAACTTAATTCAAAAATGAAAAGAACATGTTTTGATTTTTTGTTTTTTTTTTTTTATTTCAACAATATTTTCTAACTCAGTTCTTTTAAAACGTTTAAGAATGAGAAGTTTTATTGATTGATAAATTTGAAATTCAGCAATATTTAAAAAATGTTCTTCAAATAATCTATTTAAGATGAAGTTTTTACAACTAAATCATAAAAACTTCATTTTAACTGATGCAAATGTAATCATACTATATCTTTCGCATTTTATTACTTAACTTTGACTTGTATTCATAGCCTTTCAGTTGGCTAAAACTGAATTAGTTCTGCAAATGCACCAAAAATATACTGAATATCTTGATAACCATTTCTGCTCGGCCCGCATGTAATTGACTTCAGTTGAGGTCAAGAAGCTTCTGAGTGACTTTTTACTTATTCACACTTTATGCTTCACACACTTGAATTCATCTCCGGCAAAGCAAGTGTTGCCTTATTCCCAGAACGGAAATGGGTAGACTTTATTCTGTTGCTTTTGTTTCCCGCAACTTGCTGCTAACTTAATAATCAACCAAGGCAGACATCGTGCTGCACTTTGAAGTTGCTATGATAGACAATTCCTACATCTTCATTGGGTGCTGTCTTGTGTATCGCCTTGTGCAAGTTTTCTGTTAAATATTTTGTTTTTTTTTTTTTTGCATAATTGTAAGTGTTTAAATGCCTCTTTAGATTTATAGGCAGCCGATGTTACTTCTGGTGTTATCCAACTTGTTCTCAATTGAACATATCTCCAATACAATGAAAAACTAAAGAGGACTTATTTTCGACTTGGCCAAAGTTTAAATGTCCCCACAGCCACGTTAAAGTGTATTAAAAGTCACTTCGGTTTAATTATTTTTGAAGATGTCACTATATCTGTGAATATCTTTATATCTATAGAGTGAATATATAAAATACAGTTACATTCAGAAAATTTTTTAGAGGCGTAAGGTTTTGGAAAATGAATATTACTGATTATTTTTTGACAGAAAAACAGCCGTGCTAAAGTTATCTCACAGAAATAGAAGAAAATTGCTACAACTAAAATTTTTTAAAGAAATTGGAACTACAAAAGTGCTATTTACTTTTTAAGAAACCACTGTCTATAACAAGAAATATAATTTTCCTGAAATTTCGGTTCCGTTAAATCTATGGGAAATCTGCCTCTGAACTAAGTGTACATTTTTTTTAGGAAAAAACCCAATTTCCCAAGAATTTGCTTTGTAAAACCAATTCAGTCAAGTCTGCATTGGTTCGGAAATGGGGAGATAGATAAGTAGGAGATAAAGAGAAATCAAGGAGACAAGTCGGTTTTTTCATTGACTGATATACACACAAACATGTAAGAAGAACACTTTTTCAGCGAATATCAACAACAAAACTCATGGAAATATTATTTTCAATTAATTTTTGAACTAAATAGAATTTTAAAATTCTCTCTAGGGATAACCTTAGTTAGGAAGCGTACAGAAAAAAAAATAAATTTAAAGATCGGTCAATCCATTCGAGAGTATTCTAAGTCTTTAAGAGAGACTGAAGAGAGTCTCTAAGCATCTTCAAACAACTTGTTCCATTGGAGCTTAGCTCGCTTCGCCCACTCAAACGTTGAAGCCAAAGCTTGACTTGATACACATTATTCGGAGTCTGCACCAGGAAAATCAACCGTTGAGGAGTGGTTAGCACTATCTAAACGAGGCGAAATTAATACCTAAGACAAAGCTGAACCAGAATAAAACATTAAAAAAGTACACAAAATAATTATGAGTGATCGTAAAGTGAAGTTGGTCAAAATAGCTGAGACTCTGATGATGTCAAAAAAACGTGTTAGACATATCATGCATGAATTTTTGGAAATACGAACGCTGTGTGCAAAGTGAGTGCCGAGCAAACTCTAGATCGATCAAAAGCTACAACGTGTAGTTGATTCGAACCAATGTTTAAAGATATTATACCGTAATCCATAACCACTCCATCACTATACTCCAGAGTCTAATTGACAGTTAGCCAAGAGGACTGCACGTGATGCCCCGAATCCAAAGCGTGGAAAGACGCAACAGTCGGCTGGCAAAGTTATTAAATTAAATAAGGAAATTACGAAAAAACGGTTCCATTTGAGAAAGAAAAAAGTCCTGTTTCATAAAAACGAATTGCTTCCTCATCTACCATATTCTCCAGATCTGATCCCCAGTGACTTTTTCTTGTTAACAGACCTCAAAAAAATGCTCGCTGAAAAAAACTTCAGCACTAATGAAGAAGTAGTCATTAAAACTGAAGCGTATTTTGAGGCGAAAAATGGTATCGAAAAATTGTTTCAATGGTATCATCGCCTGATGAAAGTTAGAAATTACTAGCTACATTTTCTTTTCAAAAAGTTGAATGAAGATTTTTTTTTAAATTTCTAACATAAAAACAAACCCTAAGGCTGATGTCAGAGTCATATTTCTTGGAAGCAAAATGGGCGCCAGTTTTAAAATGCTTGACACACCATTTAAATGCTTTTCGTATTTTCTTGATGACCCAATTTTTGATCACAAAGCGGTACAAACGAATATTTATGCCACACAGAAAAATAAAAGGTCAATATTTTCCGTAACTCCTTCAGAGATTCGCAAATACATTGGTATATTGATTTACATGTCAGTTTTTCGATATCCTAATATACTGGGCAGAATAATCAAGCAATTCAGGATATAATAACAAGGAACCGGTTTGAGGACATTTGCAGTAACTTGCATTTCAATGATAACAGTAAAATGCCGCCTAGAGATTCGTCAAAGTATGATCAACTCTAAAAAGTCAGACCACTGACCGTGATCACTTCAATAACAAATTTCAAAGTATTCCTATGAACCAGCGTAGATAAGCAAATGTGCTCCACGAAAATGTCGACATTCCTACGACAGTGCATGCCTGACAAGACTCATAAATGGGGTTTGAAGCTATTTGTTTTATGTGACTCAGAGGAATTAAATATGGTTTTCAGGTGTATTGCGGTGCTGGAGATAAAGTTGTGCCACCAGATTCTCCAGACTTAGGAGCTTCTACCAATGTTGTTGTGCGTTTAAGCCAAAATGTGTCAAGCTTTAAGAATCATTTTATGTATTACGACAATTTTTACACATCCTTGCCGCTCCTAGTTTATCTAAAGGCCGTCCGTCCGTCCGTCAGTCTGTCCGTCTGTGTGTTGTCCGTATACACAGAATAAGAAGAAAGAGTTGAAATAATTGGATGAAACTTTGTGGTCACATGCACCCAAGGATCTGCACTATTGAATATTTTTATCTAAAGGCCGTCCGTCCGTCCGTCCGTCTGTCCGTCTGTGTGTTGTCCGTATACACAGAATAAGAAGAAAGAGTAGCAATAATTGGATGAAACTTTGTACACATGGTCACATGCACCCAAGGATCTGCATTATTGAATATTTTTGGAGTCCGCCCACGGACACGCATACCTCCCATACAACACAAAAATTGAAAACTGCATAACTCAGCTCATAGTTAACCTACAACAATAAAATTTGATATTTATGTGTTGTATACCAACACAAAGATGTCTTAGAAAAATGATAGTCATCCGATCACGCACACGCCCCCCTCCCATACAACCCAAAAATTAAAAACGCAATAAATAAGCCTGTGTTTAACCTAAAGAGCTGAAATTTAACACATATGTTTTTTATGACAAGGCAAAGATAGTTTTGAAAAATGGACGTCATCCGCCCACGGACACGCCTACCTCCCATACAACCCAAAAATTTTAAAACTCAATAAATTAGGTTATGTTTGTCATAGAGAAATTAAATTCGGTACGTATGTATTTCATACCAAACCTAAGGTGTGTTCAAAAATTGAAAGTAATCCGTCCATGAACTCGACCACCTCCCATAGCGAAAGCACAACAAAGGCATTAACTGTGAGCTACAGGAATAAAACTTGGTATGTGTAATTTTTCATCAACATGTAATTGCATATAAAATATAGGCTTCATCCGCCCACGGACAAGCCCATTTACAATAAAAATTTTTTTGTTTTTAAAAAGTGGGTTAAGGGTTTTTCATAGTCGGCCTAGACCGACTTTAGACTTTCTTTACTTGTTTTTTTTTATTTTACCCAAATTTCTTAGTTCATGACCTAAGAAATTTCTTATAAAAAATTTCTCAAGCTGAAAAAGAATTGGGGCAGTAGAGGGTTAATCGAATCCATCAATGACATCAAGTGTCAAATTTACATACGCTTAAGAAGAACCCTATAATTGGACAAAAAATATGTGCAAGCGAGTTATAATCAATATTAGTGGTAAAATTATTTAAATTTTTGTGCATTATAGCCTGAAGTTAATCCTTATTCTAGTAAACGTTTGCTTTTGTACTGTGGTTTTTTATTTAATTTTTTTTTTGAGAATTTAAGGTACTGCATTAGAGCTTCTTAACCCATTTTGGTCAGCTGGTCGATTTTTCGACCACTAACTTTGAAATTTATTTCTGGAATGAACTCTTTCCGTATAAACACAATTTGGTTAAATGAAAATTCAGAAAAAAAAATAACAATTTACAAATTTTCCATTTTACCTTCACAGGTAAGCGTTTGAAAAAAAACACCTTTTTTGGACTATTTTTGAAATAATGAAAAAAAATCTAATAAATGTAATGAATAATAAAACTATTTACGTAAGCAGACAGCGAGTAGACTAAATTATGAGAATCAGTCGGTTTTGGACGTCTCAGGTTAATTTACCTACGTGCTACTTTTGTTAGAATATTGGTGGTCGATTTTCTGACCACTGGCCTAATATGTATACTTTATTTTAACATTTTCACATGTAATAAATTTGATGGAATTTTTAAGACCGCATTGTCAATTGACTAACAAATGGTACCCAACTTTAGGAAACATTCATGTAAAATTTTTATAGAAAAATCCATCCATTTTACATGTTTTTCTTTATACCGCAGACTGGTAAAGTTGCAGCTTACAACATGGGCATTGGACTTGGCGCATATGTTATTTTTAGACTTCTTCACAACGTTGACCATCCACAAAGATACACTGTTTTCTTCGACAACTTTTTTACCTCTTACCAATTGCTCTGTTTGCTAAATGAGAGAAAATTTTATGCAACCGGTACAAACGTTCGGTCGCAATCGGCAACGTTCAAATCGGGTATAAGGCGCTGCATTGACAAACCCAGCAAAACGTGGGGAAGTGAATAACATTTTTGACGAGAGGAATGAACTCAACTTCGTGCGTTGTTACAACACAACCCAATTAACAATTGCTGGTAACTACGATTCCATTGTGCCAATAAAGTCTGCTCTCCGATATAATCGTACAAAAAAGAAGTACGTCGTCATAACTCAAACGAATATAACTAAAATATCAATATGGGTGGAGTCGATTTACACTTCAATGGGGTCGCAAATTATCGCGTTGACATTCGCAGTAGGAAATGGTGTGGTCATTGTGGGTAAACGCTATCAGCAATCCGAAAGTGTATGCATGGAAATTGCAATGTCTTGTGGCTAAAATAAACAAACACAAGCCAATATCGCAGTTACATTTTAGATCCAAAGAAACTTATAAGTGGCGGATCCAAAAGTGGACTCAGATATAGATGAATAGGAAATACCGGCCGGTTTGCCTCAAGTTAACAAACTTGAGCACGTCATTGATATCAACTAGAGAATAAGCCTCGGAGATGCGTTGTATGCCACAAGCATACCATTTAGATATACTTATATACAAAAAATGCAATTTACATTTGCATACAAAATGTTTTGGACAATATCATAATATGAATATCAAAGTCATAAAAAGTATGTCCTATAAATAAATAAATGGAAATAATAACTTATTTATTTCATACTAGCGATACCCTACGCACGTTACTACTCCTTCACATCCTATTTTCTAATGCCCGTGTCAATTTTCTGATAGAAGATATGACCAATCTTTATACTGAGTTTCAATGTTATGCGACATTTGTACTAAGCTATTCGATGTTAAACATTTGAATTGTATAATAAATTTTACATTCGTTTTGAATTCTTTGATGTGTGACCTTATTTTTCAAAATTTTTACCGAAAAGTTTGAAAAGTGTCACGCCCCTTGTCAAACGCCTATAAGATATTGCCATTGAAACAATACGTGTAAATTGAGCTTGAATACTGAATTTTGTGGCTGTAAAACATGTTATTCCAAAGCTATTCGATATCGAAAAGAAGAGTAGCATGGAAGGTGCCACGCCCCCATTTTCTATCGGTACCAAACTTCACAGGAAAACTCTGGAAGGTGGAAGATGCCACGCCCCTTTTTTCTATCGGCACAAACTTCACAGGAATACTCTCAAGGCTAAAATAATTTATTCAAAATTTTTAAATTTTTGTTTACACATTGGGCCATTGGTCGATTTTTCGACCACCTTGTAGCCGGAAAACGGAAAATGGGAAAATTCTGAAACTCTGGAATTTTCTTAATTTGATCAACAACAACAAAGTCTGAAAATTTCATTAGAAAATTCCAACGCGTTCGGGTACCAGACCAAAATGGGTTAATTTCATATGAAACAGAAACTAATGCAAGCTACCAATTTTGTGTAACGTGAGTGACCGTTGAATAATTGAATTATTTAAAATACTATGCTTTAATATTGCTGTTATTGCTGTTTTAAAAAAAGGGCACATTTACTGAAATCTGAAATCCTGGTGCTTTTAACTTATGCCAAAAGTAAAACAATTTACTCACAATTTCAGCAGAAAAAGTTGAGAGAATTTACTCTTTGAGCATGTTGTCCAAAAATGGTTAATAACATTAAAAATTATTTCACAGTGTTAATATTATGTTACCACTGAATTTTGAAAGCAATTTCTAACATACAAAACCGATTATTTTCATAAAGACTGTATTATTATTTGTTAAACTTAATAATAAAATTTATTAGCTTAATTTAACTCCATCAAATTTTTGAATGTAACGCGAATTACCCTGGAATTACCACTACCAATCATGAATTACTTTATAAACAAATTCCACCTAAATTTTTTACTGAACAAAATTTTAACAGAAACACTTTCAGCTTTAAGACAAATTTAATATTAGAAAAACAATTGCAAGAACAAAACACAAACACAAAATAAAAAAAAAATCCTTTGATGTTAGTGTTGCCATAGCGCTAGACGCATATTCGGCAGAAATAAAGTTTCGGCTAAAGTACAAATAAGGGCAGCACGATGACGACAACGCAACACAAACAACAATAACTGAAATGAATGAATTTTAGATTTTTATACACCTTCATTGAAATTTAATTTGTCCTCGATTCAGAACAAAAAAAAACTAAAAACAAAATGTATAAGACAATTGAAATGAGCAAAAGTGCATCGGTAAGAGTTGACTATGGGTTACCCTACAATAACACCATGGAACAAATTCTGGTTAGCAAAAGTTAGGTTGATTCTGTAAGTGAGTGGTGAAAATAGAGGCTAAATTAGAAGACCTGAATCGGGGCGTTTGTTTATGTTAGTTCAAATTTTTTTAATCGACCTTCGAACTTTGCAGTCTACAGATTACGTTTAATACGGATTTTGCACCTCAAAAGGTGTTCTTCGTTTTCCAAAACTTAGATTTTCTATAATAAACACTTTAAAATGTGCTTTTGAAAAGTTCGTTTGATATTAAAAATTAATATTTTTAAAAAATAGCTTCAAATTATGCTAAAATGTTCGTGATAAAATATCAAGCGAACGTTATAAAAGCTCATTAAAAAAAGTTTATTGTAGAAATTCAAACGAACGTTTTTGAAGCTCATTTTAAAATTACCGTTTTTAAAATGAAAATATTCTAAAGTAAGGTGCAAAGTTTTCTCAGCGTAAATACAGGATTAGAAGAAGGAGTTAAGATAATTGCATGAAACTTGGTACACATGTTCACAAAAGCCCAAGGACCTGTAGTATTGAACATGTAGG
Organism: Tetanocera ferruginea; assembly: GCA_958299015.1. Taxonomy (NCBI): domain Eukaryota; kingdom Metazoa; phylum Arthropoda; class Insecta; order Diptera; family Sciomyzidae; genus Tetanocera; species Tetanocera ferruginea. Next base: position 81,069,516 of record OY282642.1, read on the forward strand.
TTAAGGTTAAGGTTAAGGTTAAGGTTAAGGTTAAGGTTAAGGTTAAGGTTAAGGTTAAGGTTAAGGTTAAGGTTAAGGTTAAGGTTAAGGTTAAGGTTAAGGTTAAGGTTAAGGTTAAGGTTAAGGTTAAGGTTAAGGTTAAGGTTAAGGTTAAGGTTAAGGTTAAGGTTAAGGTTAAGGTTAAGGTTAAGGTTAAGGTTAAGGTTAAGGTTAAGGTTAAGGTTAAGGTTAAGGTTAAGGTTAAGGTTAAGGTTAAGGTTAAGGTTAAGGTTAAGGTTAAGGTTAAGGTTAAGGTTAAGGTTAAGGTTAAGGTTAAGGTTAAGGTTAAGGTTAAGGTTAAGGTTAAGGTTAAGGTTAAGGTTAAGGTTAAGGTTAAGGTTAAGGTTAAGGTTAAGGTTAAGGTTAAGGTTAAGGTTAAGGTTAAGGTTAAGGTTAAGGTTAAGGTTAAGGTTATGGTTAAGGTAAAGGTAAAGGTAAAGGTAAAGGTAAAGGTAAAGGTTAAGGTTAAGGTTAAGGTTAAGGTTAAGGTTAAGGTTAAGGTTAAGGTTAAGGTTAAGGTTAAGGTTAAGGTTAAGGTTAAGGTTAAGGTTAAGGTTAAGGTTAAGGTTAAGGTTAAGGTTAAGGTTAAGGTTAAGGTTAAGGTTAAGGTTAAGGTTAAGGTTAAGGTTAAGGTTAAGGTTAAGGTTAAGGTTAAGGTTAAGGTTAAGGTTAAGGTTAAGGTTAAGGTTAAGGTTAAGGTTAAGGTTAAGGTTAAGGTTAAGGTTAAGGTTAAGGTTAAGGTTAAGGTTAAGGTTAAGGTTAAGGTTAAGGTTAAGGTTACGTTTGATATATTTTCGTTTCTTTCTTGATTAAAGTAAAAAATTAAGAGAAAAATATATGATCGAATTCGAATATATAGCATGTATCGTATTTTAAAATGGCTATAATATAATCTGGTAATAAATGTATAAATTCAATGGTTTCAAAAAATTTCATCCTTTATTTTATAAAAAATGTAAATCAACTATACTCAGAAAAAGCACTGTTCTGCCTTCTAAAAAAATGTGTCTATTTTTTATAATTAAAATTTTCTCTTTTCTAAGTAAAATTTTTTTCAATTAGAATAAATTTTCACATTTTCGAAGATATATTTCTTCACTTATGGGAAATGGAAATATTTCATGTCTCTAATAATAATAATGCGTATTTTTCTCGCACAAAAAATTCTCATATATAAAGAAAAATTTATTGAAAATGAATAATGTTTCCTTTATTTTGGATAAAAACTTCACTATGCGAAGTGTTTTCTGCAATAAGCATAAATTTTTTTTCAAAAATAAAAAAAGCTGTAAATATTGCTCTAAAAACGATATTTTTATATATTTCTCTTTTTCATGGAAGCTTTAAGGGAATTTTTAAAAACACATTTAGAAAAAAACATTCTCTGGAGCAAAGTGTAACCATTTTTGTCTAAATATAATGCCTTTTTTATCATGTTCCGAGAAACTTTTTCTAAGTATTTATAATAAATTGAGACAGAAGACTTGATGCTATAAATAATACATTTTTGGTTTGGATTTACATGTATTTGTCTAAAATGTATCCCTAATTTTTTACTGTTTAATTAACTTTTGCAAAATCTTTCCCAAATATGTATATCCGTTGACCGAATTCTGTAATAATTTTACATGTAAAATTGGGTTTTTTGTTTTTGTTTTTTAGTTTAGTCGACTTTTGTACATAAGTCACACGTTTTGAAAATCATAACGTAGCGCAACTTTTCCGACGACAGACCGATTAAAAAGATTGTAAATGTTTTACTTTCATTTCGAACGCTTTTTAATTTTCATATCAAACAAAAGAACAAAGCTGTATAATTGCTTAGAGTGTGTTGGTATGTGTGTGTTTAATTTTATGTGAGTTGGTGTGCATGTGTGTGACACATTTAAGACTTCGCTAGCATTTCGCTTAAAATGCCTGTATATTTTTATATAATTTTTTTTTTTTATTTTTATGCGTGCGAATGTGTAAAGCTGTGCAGTGCTTTCTCACTTACACTTCCATACATACATGTACGCTCACACACACACACACACTCGGTTATCCTTAGAATAGAAATTGTTTCCGCGTTTGTGAAAATTAGTATGTTTTGAAGTTTTCTTCGTTGGTAGCATTTTCCAATTTCTTATTTCTTCTAAATAAGATATTCTCACGTCTTTGTCGTTTAGCCCGCAACTGCGGGAAATAAAATAAAAAATGAAATAAAATAATATAACAACGAAATAAAAAGTTTTCTGATCTAAGATCTAAGCTGCTGCTTCTGCTGCTAGTCAAAATGTATTATAAAAGAACCATTAGGGTGGCTGGGACTGCAATTGAATTCAGTCAGTAGAGACGGGGGTGGTTGGGGCGGTAGAGGCGTGACAACACTTACACTTTGTACTTCAAATACTGCGTCGATGTCATTTCGTAGACAATCGATTGTTTAACATTTCTTCATTGTCGTTGGCATAGCCGTCGTCTTTGTTGTTGTTGTTCTTCAGGCACCAGGTCATACTTCTTTCTTGAGCAAACAGCAATGAGCGTTCGATATTTTATTATTTATACGGTGTTTTCTGTTGCTGTTGTTGTTGTTGTAGTGCGCCACACAACAGCATTGCACACCTACGTGCTTCATCCTCTTTGGAACGTGCCAAATATTCAAGCTAAGCTTTTTTTTATTTATTTCCATTTTCTGCTAGACAGTGAGACAATTTTTATTGATTCTATTTTTTTGAACTCTTTAATGCTCTTTCAATTGATAATTAATTTATTTTTTATTTTTCTTGTTTTCAGGTAAGATGAACAAACTCTCATAGCTGTAAAAAGAATGTTAGTGAGTATTGATTAATATAAAATTAAATTTTTATTCTAAGAGCCAAGCTAAGAATTGGTGCTTATGGACAATATTGGCGCTGAATTTGATAGCCATGAAAAATAAAATAACTTTTTTGTTAGGCACCGAAAAGTAAAAGAAAAAGCTTAAAAGTTTCGATTATTTATTTTTGCCTAAAATTATGTGGCAAAATAAACGTATGTGTCTGATATCTTCAAAAATATGCATGCATAAGTGCTTCTTAATGGTGAATCGATATCTCTGGTGTTTTTTGTAAAAAAATTCTTTAAAATGGAGTCCAGTACAAAAGAAATAGGAAAAATTGTAAATATTTTTTTTTTTATTTTTATTTTTATTTTATTTTTACTGACATCTGTTCAAGATCCTGTACATTTGAGCTCGCAAACTATCGATAGTCGTGACAATCGATAGTGTGCGATAGTTTTTTTACTAGCTGTCGATAAACTATCGATAGTTTTCGAAAAGAGTTATGTGTTATGAATACATGGCCGTTTCATTTGAAAATATGTTTTATTTTCAAAATTAACATTAGGCTAAACGAATAAGGATTTCAATTTCACATTTTTCATAAAGATATTTCACTTTATTTTAAATTTTTTATATATTTGCTTTGCTGAGCCATCATGTTACTTAATGTCATCATGTTACCATGTTGTCAAGATTTCACAGCAAGGGCAATGACCTAAACAGTGTTGTCAATGAAATATAAATATCAATAGGCTCTTTCAAACTATACTACATGTCCTGTGGACATTGCATGTCGTACGACATGTAGCATGGGTGAAGCAAAAACTGCGGTCCATCGGACATTTAGTATGAAAATCAAAAACCATCGATAGTCCATCCAAAACTATCGATAGTCACGATAGTGTGATACTATCGATAGTGTCGATAGTGCCATCGATAGTTTGCGAGCTCTACTGGTCATGTCTGATCTCTTCGAAAATCTTCATAGATAAGTTGTTTTTAACGGCAAATCAATAAAAAAGTGTACCCTAAAATGGGCTCCAGTAAAAAAACATATGATTTGCAAAGAAAACCGCTATTTGGGAAACCAGGAATTAAAAAAAAATTATTTTCTGCATTGCTTTTCTTTCCTATTTCATTATTTAGTGATCTATTCTGTGGTTCAGTTGTTCAGTTGGTTCAGTTGATCTGTGGTCTATTTTTGTATACACCCAGGGAGGCACATTGATGCATGGAGATTGGAAAAAGTATAAACTATAAGTAATAACAGTTAACAGAACTGTACGCTTGCTTGTAGTACGTGTCTTCTTTTTTTTTTTTTTGTGGAGTGTGGAATCTTTGGATACGTTTAGCCCCTACTATACTCATGCACGACTCACACTCTAAAATCTGTCCGGATCAATCGGAACAGACAGAATGCACCTACGTACTAAAACACACTCCAAGTTTTCGAAGTATGAATTTCCACTAAGCACATTAATTGGCTTTTCGGCGGAACTTAAAACTTTCAGCGGAACTTAAAAAACTCTTCCTACCACTCTTTCTACGGCAATTGTTATAACAACATTAAAGTTCAATGTGTAAACCTCCAAGAGCTCTTAACTTATGAGCTCAAATTTGGTAAATCATTGGGCGCCAACGAGATATTTAGTCAACAGAGTTTGTTTTCTGTAGAATGCACCCCTAACCATTTATTCATATGTCACCAAAAGACGCCAACAAAATCAGTTCTTATGCTTTCAACTCCACATTATGACAAATCCGTTTTATATAATAACAACGATTTTCTGGTTCTGTATTTCATAATTTGGTTTCTTTATTATATGTCATATTCTTCGCAATCTTCAAATAATTATGGATAAAAAATTAATGGAACATTCCACCAAACGGAGGTGGAATGAAGTCGAATGAACACCGCAAGTATGTGTAAGAATACCACAAGTTCTGGAGAGGGCACGAATGGAGAAGACTGGAGGGACAACTGAAGCTTGACTGAAGTACGCAAATCGGTTTGGAAAAAATTGATTGGATACAAGCTAGACACATTCGAAGTCACAGAGGCCAGTCAAGCTCCGAAAAGAAAATAGCATTTCATAGCAAAACAGAGCAAATTGACTAGCATGTTGTGAAAAATTTCACACATACAATGGGGAGCACAAATGAGTACATGTTTATACTTCGTGCACTTGGTACAAAATAAAAAGAGAACTACCAAGATAATCGGAAAACTTTAGTTTGCTTTTTATTTCATGCTCAATCCTCAACAAGATGGCAAATAACACAAAAGTAAAAATAACGAATTAAAAGAAAAAAAAAAAAAAAATAACGAAAACGACAACAACTCGCATGTACTCAGTTTTGCACTTTTAAGGATGGAACCAATTTTTATTATTTAGTCCACAGTCCTCTATTTCTTATTACATTTCTACTCGTTTTGGCATACTTTCCACCAATTTCTCAATTATTTAATTTGAACTATTCTGCCATTCCTGCTGTACCCGCCGCCACAGATCATCCAGGTTCGTTGGGACTGTTAGATATTGTCCCAATCATCTTTTCACGATTGACCACAAATTCTTAATCGGATTGAGGTCGGGACTTTGGGTTGGCTACTGCATCAATATAAAACTTTGTCCGATCAGCCATTCTTGCACGATTTTTAAGGTGTTTTTAGGGTCGCCATCCTGTTAAAATATCACTTCTTCTTCAGGATAGGCAAAACAAAATCGGGAAGATTAGTCTGCAAAAAGAGCAGTTAGTATTCTTTTCTCATTTTCCCATCGATTTTTTGTACTGCTCCAACGTGCTGACATGTGAATCAGCCCCATACCATGACGTTTCCTCCACCGAGTTTCACTGTTTATTTAATATAATTTCTTTGTATAAAGTCTCCAGCGCGACTTCAGCAATATTGTTTACCGTCAGACTGAAACCGATTCCGCAATTTTTTGAAGGACTTTTCTAGCAGTCCTTTGGCTAACTGGATTGTTTATTGCTAAGGAAGCATCTTTTGGTGTTAAACAGCTATTTCTTCTCATCTCTGCTACCATGAGACGAGCTTTCGCATCCGTTAAAATATTTTTACTTCCTCTGATTTGTGGTGTAGGAGCCACTTCTGGACTCTAATTATCGCTGACTTGCTTTATTTAAGCTGTTTAGCTATCATTCGCGTCGAAGTGCCACTTTTTGTCATGGATACAATACTATACTCGGTGTCTTGTGATAGCTTATTCATAATTTCATGGAGGTTATAAATTAAAGTTATAAATTTTAATCATGTACAATTTTTGGAGAAAATTGTTGCCATCGACAATAAAACGCAATCTCAAACTAAAATTGTAAAAGCAAATCATAAAATAATTCACATAAAGTATTTCACATACACTCTAAGAAAAAATGGCGAGATTTCACTACAATTATTGCTGGCAACACTTTAACAGCAATTATTGTAGTAAAATCTCATAGCACGATAATGAAAATATTTCACGCTATAAATGCGTGAAAGCTCTCTTCTGCAATAATTTCTCTCTAATTATATTATATGCCTCCCGCTCTTTTATTCATAGAAAAAAACGCTAGAAATGCGTTTAATCTCTCACGCTTCTCTCTCTTTCACAGTATATTCAGCTAATGCAGTGTTTTCTGAAGCTTTTTATGAGTTAATTTTTCATTATCTTTGTAAAAAGAAAAATTCGAAACAGAGCAGTTTATCCCACATTTCAGAAAGATATTTTCATTTTTATATAAAACTATTTAAACTACATTTAAAACTACTATAAATAATAAATAATTGTGATTTGATGCGGTTTAAGTTTAAGTCTTCGCATCAAGAAAGCAATAAAATTAAAAAAAAAACCAAAATAAAACACATCAATTAAAGATTGCATAATACAAAAATTTTATTGTTATTAATAAGTAAATTTGATTTCTTAAATATAAGCTGTTTGAATATTAAAAATGTATAAAAAGACACAAGATACAAATTGCTTTAAAATATATTTTTTTTACTTCCAAACAGCACTTTAAAGAATTTTTTATTTAATTTTAAAAAATGTCACATTACAAATTATTTGATTAAGAGAATTTAATTCCACTATAAATTTAAAAACTATATTTGTTATTAAACCGAAAATTATTATTAAATACGGGCTTTGGTTAAATGTTATCGCGTGTGCAACTCAAGTCGAACTGAAGAAAAATATGTATTTGTTAAAAATAGCTCTTGCAAAAAGCCGCCGAAATAGCGTAAAATATCGCTTCAGCAGCTTTTCATGAATTGATGAGCGAAAAAACGCTGAAGTAGCGTGAAAAAGAGAGAAAATATCATTTTTTTTGAAAAACACGCTGAATTTTTGGCGGAATTGAAAGGTCCCACTGCGATGCGTGTTATTTTTTAAAAATCGCAAATATATGCGTGAAATTTCACAGCAATAATTGTAGTGATGTTACAATCAGTTTTTAGAGTGTAGTGTATAGTTTTTGTATGCAAATTTGAGTGAAATTTCACATAAAACTGAGCAGAGCACTTGGTTTAATAATACTCGTCAAAAAAGGACTCTGTTTTGCTGTGAAAAATGCTCGCAACATTTCTCTTACTCGCAACATTTTTTCACGACAATTTGATTGATCTGTCTACTTACATGATCACTGTCAACTGTTGTGACAGCAACACTTCTGGGAGCGCTGTTATCGGTATTGAAGTTTCAGAAAAATTGTCAAGTTTATGAAATATCAAGCTTTTTTTTCAAATACGAATGGAAATTTTACCGACAAATTAAAAATTTTCTATTTTTAAATGCATTTTAATGCGCAACTTCATATTTATGTGCATCAAGTTTTGACTAAACAGTTGCCAACTGTTGGGTACGCTGAATGTGACCAGTGAAAATTAATTGTATGCTATGACGGATTGTGAGCGCTCTCTTTCTTGTTATATTTTTTGACAGAAGTTCGTTTCCAACAGAAACGTCAATACTACCTTGGTGTAATTATATCATGGTCTACTTATTTTGAGGTGAAAAGTGACAGTTGTCGTCAAATTTTTGTTTATCAGTATTTATTTTTCTCTATTTTTAAAAGTAAAGTCTGACTTTTTTGAATTTACTTTTTTGAAAAATATTTTTTTTTTTGAAATATTTGTCAGAATTTTCACGTTACAAAAAAAAAGAATGTTGCGAACAAAATTTCACTAAAACAAGCAGAGTACTAGGTTTAAGGCTTTAGAAAAGAAAAATTTTTGCAATAAAAAAAAATATTTATTTTCATATCTTACAATATGCAAGCCCGTGCACTTCAACTCCCAATAGAAGTAGGACAGAAGTATTAAAAATTTGCTCATCAGCTCCAAATAAAAACTCGAAAAATGAAATGCATTGTAAATTATCCTTCTAATAAACCCGAAAACTGTACACCCAACTCCTTTCCCCTCTGAGGAAATCCTACGGAAGGGCAGTTTGGATACCTCCTTTTCGCATCCTTTCGTTTTATGCATCCTGTGGTACATAATGTGTCTCATAAGTTACCTGATAGAAGTTTTTATTGAATTTCACTTGCAAAATGTAAGAATGATTTGGCGGCTCACCGGTGAGCCGACTTTATCCACAACTACAGAAGCATCTTGTATAATTTCAGCTAAGATTTTTTCAAAATTGTCACGATGGCTCCTTACTTAGATGGCGCTAACAACCGTTGGTCGGTTTTGGCCTGGTCTAAGAATTTTCGAAAGCCTCTTTTGACGTGCGCTTGCTGGCGCCAGTTTGAAACTCCAAGCGTTGTCAGGTTATCCAATGCCTGGTCTTTCCAACGGAGATGCGGTCTTCCTCATCTGCATTGGCCACTGCTGGGTACCGAATCCAATATTTTTTCGTTGGAGCTTCGTCGCTTATTCTCTCGAAATGGCCCAGCCAGCGAAGCCGCTCTATTTTAATACGCTTGACTATATCGATGTCGGCATATAGCTCATACAGCTCGTGGTTCCATCGTATTCGGTACTCGCCATTGACGCAGATTGGACCATAGATCTTGCGAAGGATTTTTCTCTCGCTCCCAAAGTCCTTTCATCAGAACTGCTCAACGTCCAGGTTTGTGATGCGTATAGAAGGACGGGCATGATGATTGACTTATAGAGCGTCAGTTTTGTTCGTCGAGAGAGAGCTCTGCTTCTCAATTGCCTACTGAGCCCAAAGTAACACCTGTTGGCAGGAGTTATCCTTCATTTAATCTCAATACTGATATCGTTGGAGGAGTACATACGATCCCATGTAAACAAAGTCCTTCACTACCTCAAAGGCGGTGTTGTCAACAGTGACGTGGTTTCCAAGACGCTGGGACTGTTTGTTTGTTGACACGATATACTTCGTTTTATCTGCGTTCACTGCAAGACCCATTTGGCTCGACTCTTTTTCTAGCCTGGAGAATGCTGCACTGACTTCGTGCGTATTGTTGCCAATGATGTCGATATTATCTGCATACGCCAGCAGCATAACACTCTTATAGAAAATTGTACCGCTGCGTCTCAGGTCAGCAGCTTGGATGATCTTCTCCATTACTTTATTAAATAAGTCCCACAATAAGGAATCACCTTGTCTGAAACCTCGCTTGGCATCGAACGGAAGGGAGAGTTCCTTCCTGATTTTCACTGCAGTGCTGGTTTTGTTCAGTGTCATCCTGCAAATACGTGTAAGCTTTTGAGGAATACCAAATTCAGACATGATGGAGTATGGGTGACTCCTTATTGACTGTGACTGTGACTGTCAAATGCGGCTTTAAATTCGACAAAAAGATGGTGAGTGTCGATTTGTTTTTCGAAGGTCTTTTCCAAGATTTGTCGAAGCGTGAAGATCTGGTCAATGGTGAACTTTCCAGGTCTAAAGCCACACTGATAAGGTCCAATCAGTTGGTTAACGATGGGATTTAGTCTTTCACACAATACACTCGACAGGACCTTATATGCGATATTAAGAAGGCTAATCCCACGGTAAAGGTGACCGTGGCATACAGGTTAAGTATTTGGCTTAGCATGCTTGAAGCCCGAGTTCAATCCCCAGTTGCGGCAAAAAGTTTTTTCAATAAAAAACTTTTGTAGGTCCAGTTCTCGGTCAATTGTGTGCAAACATTTAATAACACACACAACACAATTAATCATTAGAAGCTCAGTCAAAGTCCTTTCAAGGGTGAAATTTGTTTTTTGACGTAGAATTACGTCTTACAGCGCGGTTTGTATGGGGTCGTTTTAACAGATTTTTTGAAGGTCATGCAACGTTTTTGGCGAATACTTTAGGGTATACCTACAGCCTTTAATACTTATCGTTCAAAGATAATATATATACTTAAATATCGGATATATCCTACGCTGAATGAATATCTAATTTTGGATTTTGTCACTATTATATGAAAGTCAGAAAATAGTAAAATATAAAAAGAAAAATGCATGTTTTTATATAAGAAAATCAATCATCAGCTGCTTATAATGTACCAGCTGTGCCAGCTGCTTTCTTTGTTTTTGTTTCGTTGTTTATGGTTGTATTGTTCTAATTTTGCACGAACTGATTGGTTCGTATTCTATGATTCTATGGCCAATCGGATGCAGTGGGATTATCTGAGGTCACAGGCGGGTCATTGGTACTATGATGGGTTTCATGGAACATTTGGACCAAAATGGATGATTCTATGGCCAATCGGATGCAGTGGAAATATCTGAGGTCACAGGCGGGTCATTGGTACTTTGATAGGTTCCTTGGAACATTTGGACCAAAATGGATGATTCTTTGGCAAATCGGATGCAGTGGGATTATCTGAGGTCACAGGTGGGTCATTGGCACATTTATGGGTTACATGGAACATTTGGACCAAAATGGATGATTCTATGGCCAATTGGATGCAGTGGGATTATCTGAGGTCACAGGCGGGTCATTGGTACTTTGATAGGTTCCATGGAACATTTGGACCAAAATGGATGATTCTATGGCCAATTGGATGCAGTGGGATTATCTGAGGTCACAGGCGGGTAATTGGTACTTTGATGGTTTCCATGGAACATTTGGACCAAAATGGATGATTCTATGGCCATTCGGATGCAGTGGGATTATCTGAGGTCACCGATGGGTTTTTGGTACTACGATGGGTTCCATGGAACATTTGGACGAAAATGGATGATTCTATGACCAATTGGATGCAGTGGGATTATCTGAGGTCACAGGCGGGTCATTGGTACTTTGATGGGTTCCATGGAACATTTGGACCAAAATGGATGATTTTATGGCCAATCGGATGCAGTGGGATTATCTGAGGTCACAGGTGGGTCATTGGCACATTTATGGGTTCCGTGGAACATTTGGACCAAAATGGAAGATTCTATGGCCAGTCGGATGCAGTGGGATTATCTAAGGTCACAGGTGGGTCATTGGAACTTTGATGGGTTCCATGGAACATTTGGACCAAAATGGATGATTCTATGGCCAATCGGATGCAGTGGGATTATCTGAGGTCACAGGTGGGTCATTGCCACATTTATGGGTTCCATGGAACATTTGGACCAAAATGGATGCTTCTTTGGCCAATCGGATGCAGTGGGATTATCTGAGGTCACAGGCAGGTCATTGGTACTTTGATGGGTTCCATGGAACATTTGGACGAAAATGGATGATTCTATGACCAATCGGATGCAGTGGGATTATCTGAGGTCACTGGTGGGTCATTGGCACTTTGATGGGTTCCATGGAACATTTGGACCAAAATGGATAATTCTATGGCCAGTCGGATGCAGTGGGATTATCTGAGGTCACAGGTGGGTCATTGGCACATTTATGGGTTCCGTGGAACATTTGGACCAAAATGGATGATTCTATGGCCAGTCGGATGCAGTGGGATTATCTAAGGTCACTGGTGGGTCATTGGCACTTTGATGGGTTCCATGGAACATTTGGACCAAAATGGATGATTCTATGGCCAATCGGATGCAGTGGGATTATCTGAGGTCACAGGTGGGTCATTGGCACATTTATGGGTTACATGGAACATTTGGACCAAAATGGATGATTCTATGGCCAGTCGGATGCAGTGGGATTATCTAAGGTCACTGGTGGGTCATTGGAACTTTGATGGGTTCCATGGAACATTTGGACCAAAATGGATGATTCAATGGCCAATCGGATGCAGTGGGATTATCTGAGGTCACAGGTGGGTCATTGGCACATTTATGGGTTCCATGGAACATTTGGACCAAAATGGATGCTTCTTTGGCCAATCGGATGCAGTGGGATTATCTGAGGTCACAGGCGGGTCATTGGTACTTTGATGGGTTCCATGGAACATTTGGACGAAAATGGATGATTCTATGACCAATCGGATGCAGTGGGATTATCTGAGGTCACTGGTGGGTCATTGGCACTTTGATGGGTTCCATGGAACATTTGGACCAAAATGGATGATTCTATGGCCAATCGGATGCAGTGGGATTATCTGAGGTCACAGGTGGGTCATTGGCACATTTATGGGTTCCGTGGAACATTTGGACCAAAATGGATGATTCTATGGCCAGTCGGATGCAGTGGGATTATCTAAGGTCACTGGTGGGTCATTGGCACTTTGATGGGTTCCATGGAACATTTGGACCAAAATGGATGATTCTATGGCCAATCGGATGCAGTGGGATTATCTGAGGTCACAGGTGGGTCATTGGCACATTTATGGGTTCCATGGAACATTTGGACCAAAATGGATGATTCTATGGCCAGTCGGATGCAGTGGGATTATCTAAGGTCACTGGTGGGTCATTGGAACTTTGATGGGTTCCATGGAACATTTGGACCAAAATGGATGATTCAATGGCCAATCGGATGCAGTGGGATTATCTGAGGTCACAGGTGGGTCATTGGCACATTTATGGGTTCCATGGAACATTTGGACCAAAATGGATGCTTCTTTGGCCAATCGGATGCAGTGGGATTATCTGAGGTCACAGGCGGGTCATTGGTACTTTGATGGGTTCCATGGAACATTTGGACGAAAATGGATGATTCTATGACCAATCGGATGCAGTGGGATTATCTGAGGTCACTGGTTGGTCATTGGCACTTTGATGGGTTCCATGGAACATTTGGACCAAAATGGATGATTCTATGGCCAATCGGATGCAGTGGGATTATCTGAGGTCACAGGTGGGTCATTGGCACATTTATGGGTTCCGTGGAACATTTGGACCAAAATGGATGATTCTATGGCCAGTCGGATGCAGTGGGATTATCTAAGGTCACTGGTGGGTCATTGGCACTTTGATGGGTTCCATGGAACATTTGGACCAAAATGGATGATTCTATGGCCAATCGGATGCAGTGGGATTATCTGAGGTCACAGGTGGGTCATTGGCACATTTATGGGTTCCGTGGAACATTTGGACCAAAATGGATGATTCTATGGCCAGTCGGATGCAGTGGGATTATCTAAGGTCACTGGTGGGTCATTGGCACTTTGATGGGTTCCATGGAACATTTGGACCAAAATGGATGATTCTATGGCCAATCGGATGCAGTGGGATTATCTGAGGTCACAGGTGGGTCATTGGCACATTTATGGGTTCCGTGGAACATTTGGACCAAAATGGATGATTCTATGGCCAGTCGGATGCAGTGGGATTATCTAAGGTCACTGGTGGGTCATTGGCACTTTGATGGGTTCCATGGAACATTTGGACCAAAATGGATGATTCTATGGCCAATCGGATGCAGTGGGATTATCTGAGGTCACAGGTGGGTCATTGGCACATTTATGAATTCCATGGAACATTTGGACCAATATGTTGGATCATATTTCGTTTTATGCTTTTACCCAATATATGGCGTAAAATTTTAAGTTTTGTTTTTAATGCAAATTAATTTGGATCCCACATTCCACTAGCACTAGCCTAGCACTAGCCTGTAGTTCCCAAACTATACATCGAACAGAGACGAAAGTGTAGCTCGCAAACTTAGTATCGGACAGTGACGAGAGTGGCACTAATAGAGAGGATATGTGCTCAGCTTGAAATATAGTTACCATACAATTTTTTAAAAAATCGGGATTTTAATTTTAATTTGAAATTAGTAGCTAAAGTAACTGTAGCTCGCAAGCTAAATATATATCGGACAGAGACGAAAGTTAATTTGCTTCGCCTTCTTTTCAACTAAGTCAATGAACTCAACCTATCAAACTTAACGAAATGATCGAAAAAATTTGAAATTTTGCTTGTTTCTTGTTGCTTGCTCATTTAATCATGCTTCTTTTTATCTTTTTCTTTGTTTTGGCCTCCATAAGTAGTCCATAAATGAGTGTTATTAATTTTTTTGTTAATTTTTGGAAGATCAATAAAAAATATGTGCAAAATAGACAAACCAGTCGGACCAAAGAGACAAAATAGAAGAGGTTACAACTTATGGCGTTTTCGTTTCTACCAAAAAATGTTGCCTTTTCATTGCCTTTGCCTTTTTTCGTGTTCGATTCTAAAATAAGTGCAAACGGGTGAGTAAATTCTGTGTTCGTTTCTTAAAATGTCACACTCAGAGAGGGCAAAAAAGGCGCATTTTCTGCCTTGCAAACTTTCTCAGGGTAGATGATTGCCCTGCATATCAGCTGTTTTTAAAACGATAATATTATGACATGCGTGCGTTAGACAAGGATGGTTATATTCGTTTATTTAAGTTGACATTTTTCGAGTAGGCAAAAACATGCACTTTTACAGGGTTGCGGGCAACATTGAAAACATTTTGCACTGCGACAGGGCAACATTTTTTGGTAGAAACGAAAACGCCATTAAGGAACAAACAAGTTATGCGTAAGCATACAAAAGTTTCAGAGAGAAGTCAACGAAAAGTATATAAAAGTTAACAAACACTAAATTAAAAACTAAGTAAGCATGAAAAAAAATTTAAATATAAATCGATTCGAACGAAATGACAAATAAAAAATAATTTGTGTTTGTCAAAAAAGATTGCCAACTCATATTACAAAAAATATTGTCTTTAAGTTGGTAAATTCATTCATGCTTTATGATTCAAAAACAAACCTTGCTTAATAAATTAATCCTGTCTAAAACATATATTTTTTACTGATTTTTAATAAAATTTCGGTACAAAAGCGTTTAAATCAAAATTGAAATTATTTTTTAAACAGGTTGCAACCCTTTTCTGCTTAGCAATACACGGTGTCGGGCGCTCACTCACAAGTTTTGAAAAGTAAACGAAAATTGAGAAACTGAATGAAAAATTGCTTACGCAGAACTTGGGCGACTCAATATATTTCTGAGCAAGTATGTTCTATTACTCTCTAGCTTTTGTATGCTTACGCATAACTTGGTTGAGCCTTTAAACGGAATTCTACGTCTACACTTACGATACTATCGAAACTGTTTCTTTTTTTTTTTTAATCCCACGGTAGTTGGCGCAAATGGTGGAATCGCCTTTCTTGTGGATTGGATAGAGCACACTGAGGTTCCAATCATCTGGAATGCATTCTTCCGACCATATTCTGCATAGAAGTCTGTGAATGCATTTAAACAGAGCTTCGCCACCGGTCTTAAACAGCTCAGCCGGTAGGCCATCGGCTCTTGCGGCTTTGTTGTTTTTAGCCGAGCTATAGCTGTTAAGACCTCGTTATAGTTGGGCAGCGGAACTTCAACGCTGTCATCCATAATTTTGGTGTCCGGGATATCATCTCCACTGGTGTGATTGTTGTCAGCGTCACCATTTAAAAGACTAGAGAAGTGCTCCCTCCATAAGAACATATCTGTCACTCCCTCCATAACAACATGGGAATATTTGTCATTAGATTCCCATTCTCATCCTTGCAGGAAGAGGCTCCGGTCTTAAAACCATCGGCCAGGCGTCTTATTTTTTCGAAAAATTTTCGAGTCTCATTCCTGTCGCCATGCATCTCAATTTTCTCGCACTCACGCATTTACGCCTCACGTTTTTTTTCACCTGAAAATGCGTCTTTCTTTCCTCCTCTTCATCGTTTGGATATGCGGTAGTCACCCATAATGTATGATACCCACGCAGTCTTACTCAGCATCACCTTTTTGTCAATAACATTACCTTGACACCTTTCGTAAAGTTTAAATTTGTTTGAACAAAACATTCCTCACTCAATGCTTGCAAAAAGACTCTTTTTCGTTTCATTTCAACAGCGAATAGCAAATGGGAATTCGGTTCATTACATGTTTTTCTCGTAAGGCTTCCAAGCAACAACAACTTCTTTTTAAAACCAACTTAATGCAAATGATTTAAAACTGTCTTTTTATCGAGGTTCAGTTCCTTAGTGGTGACCGTGGCATGCAGGTTAAGTGTGTGGCTTAGCATGCTCGAGCCCGGGTTCGATTCCCAGCCGCGGCGAAAAGTTTTTTTCAATAAAAAATTTTTCTGATCGGTCACCACCTCTCTGTAGACAATGGAAAACCTCAGAGAGTAAATAATGCCATGTAAAGCTTCTTGAGAACATTAGCCCTTCGGAGTCAGCATAAAACATGTAGGTCCAGTTCTCGGTTAGTTGTGTGCAAACATTTAATAACACACACAACACAATTGATCATAAGAAGCTCGGTCAAAATCCTTTCAAGGGCTGAAATGGCCAATTTGTTTTTTTTTTTTCAGTTCCTTAGCGGTGTCGGTACTGCTTCATGATGGTTTTATAACGCCCTTAGAGAGGCATGGTAAGTAAAGAAAAGTATAAATATTGTTGATCAGCGTAGCCACTTTAAGTTATTTAGCCATGTCCGTCTCACATTGAGGCCAAGCACGCTCAAGAAAACAAAAAACTATAAAAACAACAATGTTTTCCTAGTATGCAGCTAGAAACCAAATTTTAATTTTGAAATGAAATGGTTGTGTTGATCAGAATTATAAAAATTATGATCAGAATTATAAAAACAGCATTTTCAACACTAAAAATTTGACATTTATTATGCATTGGATCATTTTTTCGGAATCTTAAGTAATGACTGAAAATTAAAGAAAGACTACTATAGGCTCAACTTTTTCTCTTGGAATCAAGTAATTGAAACAATCTATGTGATTATAAGAACTCTTTTATTGTTTCCTTATTAACGGAGATGTTCAGCTAATATTCAAATATTCAGTGTAACCAAAACATACACTTCTTAAAATTTTGTATTGTTACGCAGTTAGCGATTATATTAAAAAAAAAAAAAACAAAATCGGATTAAGAGCAAAAGCCTTCATACATTAGAGTGGGTTGAAAAAAAAAATTTGAAAAAACCACCCCCTATTTTAAAGTTGACCTCGAGAGGATTCCGAAAATAAAACAAAGATTAAACTTCTTAAAATTTGTTTTATTTGTGTTAAAAAAAATATTCATTAAGTTTAAAAGCAAAGAAGTTATAATAGTTCCAATATATAATATAATCCCCTTTTTTTAATAAAAAAGAAACAGTTTCGATAGTATCGTAAGTGTAGACGTAGAATTCCGTTTAAGTTGTAACCTCTTCTACTTTGTGTCTTTGGTCCGATTGTTTTGTCATTTTGCACGTATTTTTATTGATCTTCCAAAAATTAAAAAATAAATGAATACCACTCAATTATGGACTACTTATCGATGCCAAAACAAAGAAAAAGTAAAATAGTAAGTATGATTAAATGAGCAAGCAAAAAGAAACAAGCAAAATTTCAAATTTTTTCGATCATTTTGTTAAGTTTGACAGGTTGAGTTCATTGACTTATTTGAAAAGAAGGCGAAGCAAATGCACTTTCCATTGGTGCCACGTTCGACTCTGCCCGATATATAGTTTGCGAGCTACAGTCAGTTTAACTACTTATTTCAAATTAAAATTAAGACCCCGATTTTTAAAAAATCGTGTGGTTACTATATTTCACGCTGAGCACATGTCCTTTCCTCTCGTCTCTGTCTGATATTTAGATACACTTTCATCTCTGTTCGATGTATAGTTTGCGAACTACACTCGCTAGTTCTAGTGGGATGTGGAATCCAAATTAATTTGCATTAAAAATAAAAATTTAAATTTTACGCCATCTATTGGGTAAAAGCATAGAGCGAAATATGATCGCTTTTTTTCATTGCTACATTTTAAGCAGCTGATGATTGATTTTCTTATATAAAAACATGAATTTTTCTTCTTATATTTTACTATTTTCTGACTTTAATATAATAGTGACAAAATCCAAAGTTAGATATTCATTCAGCGCAGGATATATCTGATATTTTAGTATATATATTATCTTTGAACGAAGAGTATTAAAGACTGTAGGTATACCCTAAAGTATTCGCCAAAAACGTTGCCTAATGACCTTGAAAAAATCTGTTAAAACGACCCCATACAAACCGCGCTGTAAGACGTAATTCTACGTCAAAATTAATTTTTATTTTAGTCAACGAACATAACTTCATTATAACATAGAACATTATAACATAGAACATTATAACTTCTTTGTTTTTTAACTAAATAAACAACAAATTAAACAAATTTGAAGTAGTTAAATCTTATGAGAAAAGAAAAAAAAATTTAAGGGGGGATAAATTGGGCTAAAGGGATTTACTTGTTGAATATGACCGCAAAAGTCAAAATGCTTTAAAAAGACAATGTAGTGCTAATTGGGCCCTTTTCAACGACATATCATTTTTTAAGATCTGACATGTAATGCTTAAGTTATGCAAAAAAAACCATATTGGCTGTTTTTCCGGTGATCCCAAAAAAAATTTTTTTTTGTTTTTGGAATCCTGTCAAGGTCAACTTTAAAATAGGGGGTGGTTTTTTCAATTTTTTTTTTTTTGTATGGAGGCCGAGCCACTCTAATGTACATGTACTAAAATGAAACCTTAACAACTAAAATCGTAGTCCTGCCAACAAAAAACTTAAGTATCAACAAACAAACATCAACATGAGGTCAATAAAAGGGCTTTACAAAATTAATGCCAGCGTCAAAATAACACCACGAAAATAATATGAGAAACAACCTCCATGCTTCTCTCCGCCCATCACAGCATTAAAACTTATAACGTTTGTAACAGCCCAAAATGTGAAAAAGAACTATGCTTTGGTTTTGTTGTTGTTGCTATTTTGAGGACCTATGATTTCATGCGATAATTAAAGCTTACGTGTATGATGCAAAAAAAAAAATTATATATTTAAATGAAAACAAAAAAAAAACAAAACCATAATAGTAATCACAAAAGCAAAAACACGCGCCTTCAGTCAACAGAACGCACTGAAGTGGAACGTATTATGGCCAGATTAAGCTGAATTGAGCTGCGACTCGCCATAAGCTTAATAAACTTGCGACAGACGCTCACGTAATACAGGGGAATAACATGCAAATCGGCCAGTCTTTATTATTTAGTCTTTTTTATTTGTTGGCGGTCCTTTTAAGCAACTTAACTGCTTCCAAGTTCAAAAAATAAAAAAAAACAAAAATTTAGAAGGAACAACAACAAGCATAGCAATAGGCTGGACACAACAACTTATCTGTGTTATGTTGATGCATTGTGGTGCGTATGTTTTTGTATGTGTGTCATACAGTGTTGGGCATCAATCAATTAAAATTTCAATCAATTAATTAGTTGATTAAAAAATTAATTGCAATTGATTTAATTGCAATTAATATCAATTGCAATTATTTGCAATTGATTTAATTGCAATTGATTTAATTGCAATTAATATCAATTGCAATTAATTGCAATTGATTTATTTGCAATTAATACCAATTGCAATTAATTGCAAATGATTTAATTGCAATTAATATCAATTGCAATTAATCATTAATTGTAGTCTGCAATTAATTTATTTAGATTAACCTGAAGTAATTGCAAAATACAATTAAATCGTTGGCAATTAACTTTTTTAAATTAAAGGTACAATTAAAGGTTCATTTGGACCAAAATGGATGATTCTCTGGCCAATCGGATGCAGTGGGATTATCTGAGGTCATAGGTGGGTCATTGGCACTTTAATGGGTTCCATGGAACATTTGGACCAAAATGGATGATTCTATGGCCAATCGGATGCAGTGGGATTATCTGAGGTCATAGGTGGGTCATTGGCACTTTTATGGGTTCCATGGAACATTTGGACCAAAATGGATGATTCTATGGCCAATCGGACAGTGGGATTATCTGAGGTCATAGGTGGGTCATTGGCACTTTTATGGGTTCCATGGAATGTTTGGACATAATTGGATGATTCTATGGCCAATCGGATGCAGTGGGATTATCTGAGGTCATAGGTGGGTCATTGGCACTTTAATGGGTTCCATGGAACATTTGGACCAAAATGGATGATTCTATGGCCATTCGGATGCAGTGGGATTATCTGAGGTCACCGATGGGTTTTTGGTATAGAATCATCCATTTTGGTCCAAATGTTCCATGGAACCCATAAAAGTGCCAATGACCCACCTATGACCTCAGATAATCCCACTGCATCCGATTGGCCATAGAATCATCCATTTTGGTCCAAATGTTCCATGGAACCCATAAAAGTGCCAATGACCCACCTATGACCTCAGATAATCCCACTGCATCCGATTGGCCATAGAATCATCCATTTTGGTCCAAATGTTCCATGGAACCCATAAAAGTGCCAATGAACCACCTGTGACCTCAGATAATCCCACTGCATCCGATTGGCCAAAGAATCACCCAATTATGTCCAAATGTTCCATGGAACCCATTAAAGTGCCAATGACCCACCTATGACCTCAGATAATCCCACTGCATCCGATTGGCCATAGAATCATCCAATTATGTCCAAACATTCCATGGAACCCATAAAAGTGCCAATGATCCACCTGTGACCTCAGATAATCCCACTGCATCCGATTGGCCATAGAATCATCCATTTTGGTCCAAATGTTCCATGGAACCCATAAAAGTGCCAATGACCCACCTATGACCTCAGATAATCCCACTGCATCCGATTGGCCATAGAATCATCCATTTTGGTCCAAATGTTCCATGGAACCCATAAAAGTGCCAATGAACCACCTATGACCTCAGATAATCCCACTGCATCCGATTGGCCATAGAATCATCCATTTTGGTCCAAATGTTCCATGGAACCCATTAAAGTGCCGATGACCCACCTATGACCTCAGATAATCCCACTGCATCCGATTGGCCATAGAATCATCCATTTTGTTCCAAATGTTCCATGGAACCCATAAAAGTGCCAATGACCCACCTATGACCTCAGATAATCCCACTGCATCCGATTGGCCATAGAATCATCCATTTTGGTCCAAATGTTCCATGGAACCCATAAAAGTGCCAATGAACCACCTATGACCTCAGATAATCCCACTGCATCCGATTGGCCATAGAATCATCCATTTTGGTCCAAATGTTCCATGGAACCCATAAAAGTGCCAATGAACCACCTATGACCTCAGATAATCCCACTGCATCCGATTGGCCATAGAATCATCCATTTTGGTCCAAATGTTCCATGGAACCCATTAAAGTGTTAATGACCCACCTGTGACCTCAGATAATCCCACTGCATCCGATTGGCCATAGAATCATCCATTTTGGTCCAAATGTTCCATGGAACACATAAAAGTGCCAATGACCCACCTATGACCTCAGATAATCCCACTGCATCCGATTGGCCATAGAATCATCCATTTTGGTCCAAATGTTCCATGGAACCCATAAAAGTGCCAATGAACCACCTATGACCTCAGATAATCCCACTGCATCCGATTGGCCATAGAATCATCCATTTTGGTCCAAATGTTCCATGGAACCCATAAAAGTGCCAATGAACCACCTATGACCTCAGATAATCCCACTGCATCCGATTGGCCATAGAATCATCCATTTTGGTCCAAATGTTCCATGGAACCCATAAAAGTGCCAATGAACCACCTATGACCTCAGATAATCCCACTGCATCCGATTGGCCATAGAATCATCCATTTTGGTCCAAATGTTCCATGGAACACATAAAAGTGCCAATGACCCACCTATGACCTCAGATAATCCCACTGCATCCGATTGGCCATAGAATCATCCATTTTGGTCCAAATGTTCCATGGAACCCATAAAAGTGCCAATGAACCACCTATGACCTCAGATAATCCCACTGCATCCGATTGGCCATAGAATCATCCATTTTGGTCCAAATGTTCCATGGAACCCATAAAAGTGCCAATGAACCACCTATGACCTCAGATAATCCCACTGCATCCGATTGGCCATAGAATCATCCATTTTGGTCCAAATGTTCCATGGAACCCATTAAAGTGTTAATGACCCACCTGTGACCTCAGATAATCCCACTGCATCCGATTGGCCATAGAATCATCCATTTTGGTCCAAATGTTCCATGGAACACATAAAAGTGCCAATGACCCATCTATGACCTCAGATAATCCCACTGCATCCGATTGGCCATAGAATCATCCATTTTGGTCCAAATGTTCCATGGAACCCATAAAAGTGCCAATGAACCACCTATGACCTCAGATAATCCCACTGCATCCGATTGGCCATAGAATCATCCATTTTGGTCCAAATGTTCCATGGAACCCATTAAAGTGTTAATGACCCACCTGTGACCTCAGATAATCCCACTGCATCCGATTGGCCATAGAATCATCCATTTTGGTCCAAATGTTCCATGGAACACATAAAAGTGCCAATGACCCACCTATGACCTCAGATAATCCCACTGCATCCGATTGGCCATAGAATCATCCATTTTGGTCCAAATGTTCCATGGAACCCATAAAAGTGCCAATGAACCACCTATGACCTCAGATAATCCCACTGCATCCGATTGGCCATAGAATCATCCATTTTGGTCCAAATGTTCCATGGAACACATAAAAGTGCCAATGACCCACCTATGACCTCAGATAATCCCACTGCATCCGATTGGCCATAGAATCATCCATTTTGGTCCAAATGTTCCATGGAACCCATAAAAGTGCCAATGAACCACCTATGACCTCAGATAATCCCACTGCATCCGATTGGCCATAGAATCATCCATTTTGGTCCAAATGTTCCATGGAACCCATTAAAGTGTTAATGACCCACCTGTGACCTCAGATAATCCCACTGCATCCGATTGGCCATAGAATCATCCATTTTGGTCCAAATGTTCCATGGAACACATAAAAGTGCCAATGACCCACCTATGACCTCAGATAATCCCACTGCATCCGATTGGCCATAGAATCATCCATTTTGGTCCAAATGTTCCATGGAACCCATAAAAGTGCCAAAGACCCACCTATGACCTCAGATAATCCCACTGCATCCGATTGGCCATAGAATCATAATGAAAAAAAGATACTTCATTTTTCTGCAATTTAATTGTTAGTTTTTTAGTCTAATTAATTATTGCAATTAACAATTAATTAATTGCTAATTGTAGAATTCGCAATTAACAATTAATTAATTGTTAATTGCAAAAGTTGCAATTAACAATTGATTAATTGTCAATTGCAAAAGTTGCAATTAACAATTGATTAATTGTTAATTGCAAAAGTTGCAATTAACAATTGATTAATTGCTAATTGCTGGGCACACAATTAACAATTAATTAATTGTAATCATTAATTGTAAAAACAATTTAATTTTGCCCAACACTGGTGTCATATTATACCAACGTAACGGTAATTTTATAGTTAGTGCAACAAACAAACCTACATGCGCTTCACGATTCGACATTTTTATTTCCTTTTAGCTTTAAGCTCAGGAGTGCTCTATTTTGCACTCTTTTTCTTGTGCGCTAAATTTATTCCACAATATTTTTGTCTCTCTCAACATCCTTCTCTCTATTTGTTGTTTTCACCTGTTCTAATGTGTGTCTGTGTTTAAAGAAAAAACAAATAACCAAGCATAACAACACCTTTCGACGTCCTTGTGCTTTGTGCTATGCTCGTAAAAAGCTTTCACTACAGTTTCTTTTCTTGGTCCTAGGTTAACACAGAACGAAACAACGTGTTGTCGAAAGCTTTTAACGAATAACACACGAATTCTTTTAGTCTGCTTATGAAACAAGCTGCCAAAACAAAATTGATAGCAATCACATCAAACTCTTCGACTCTCCGGCTTTCATATTGACGTTGCTCTCTGCATTGCACTTTGCTATAAAGAGCAAAAATGCATACGACTGTTTTAAAAGCTCTGGAGTAACAAATTGTTCGTTCCATCTGATAAAATAAAATTTCAAAATCGTAAAGTAGCATATGACCGATTAGTTCTCATTTCATTTATAAAGAAAATGATAACTTAAGTGTAATTTACAAACTTTATCCAAGTTTAAAAAAAAAGTTTTTAAATAAATCACTACACAACACATCATTTTCGAAATCTAAACCAATGTTGATGTTCTACAATTTTCTTTAGTGGAATAACTCACAAAAAATGTTTGTATATCTATGGAAGAATGAATATTTAGTTATTTTATTATTTGTATATTTATTTATTTATAAAACCATTATTTAAAATTAAAAACTTAAATTAAGTTCAAAGAGCAACTAAGGCCATCAGCAAATTTCAAAGCAAATTTAAAAATATTAATACAACACATGACTAAATAAAGGTACGAAACTAAAATAATAAAATTAGAAAAAATGTAAACATTTCTTTGGTGTACAAATAAGAATACAACCATAGTCGTGTTGAATTAATTGAGGAATTAATTGATTAACGTCTGTAAGATATAGAAATAATCGAGTCCGGTATAGAAAAGTACATATATTCTTGATCAGAATCACTCAGTGAGTCGATTTAATCCTGCACAGAGGGAAAAACCTATGGACTCAGTACATAAATTTATGTACTCATCGCATAGTTTTCTGCACACAAAAATTTTACATTTTTCATGTATTGAGTACATGTTGAAATCTCTATTGACTACATAATGCTTTTAAGCGGTTATGTAGTCAATAAAGAATGTTATGTACTCAACGCATAAATATGTGTCGTGAATTCATGGATGTATGTGGTGAGTACATTCACACTGTACTCATCGCAAACTGTAACAAATAATTTTATGTAATGCGTAAAGATCTTATGTACATATTACATAGATTATTGACTCAGTACATATATAATT
This sequence comes from Tetanocera ferruginea, assembly GCA_958299015.1. Lineage (NCBI taxonomy): Eukaryota > Metazoa > Arthropoda > Insecta > Diptera > Sciomyzidae > Tetanocera > Tetanocera ferruginea. The sequence goes on from OY282642.1 coordinate 81,094,427, forward strand.
TACTCATTACATATTTGTAGTACATAATTTTAAGCAATGAGCACAAACATTATGTACTCATTACATATGTTAAAAACATAATTTTATGCAATGAGTACACGCATAATGTCAGTGGTGACCGTGGCATGCAGGTTAAGTGTGTGGCCTAGCATGTTCGGAGCCCGGGTTCGATCCCCAGCCGCGGCGAAAAGTTTTTTCAATAAAAAATTTTTCTGATCGGTCACCACCTCTCTGCAGACAATGGCAAACCTCAGAGAGTAAACAATGCCATGTAAAGCTTCTTGAGAACATGAACTTTAGCCGTTTGGAGTCGGCATAAAACATGTAGGTCCAGTTCTTGGTCAATTGTGTGTAAACATTTAATAACACACACAACACAATTGATCATAAGAAGCTCGGTCAAAGTCCTTTCAAGGGCTGAAATGGCCAATTTGTTTTCTTTTTTGTTTTACATGCAAAATGTCTGTGCGTAAATCACCCTCTCAACATATGCAATAAATAACTTAATAAAGAAATGACTAGATTTCACAAAATCCAATTATTTTGCCAATTATTTTTTTACTTATAGAAACCCAGCCATTTATTTCTTATCCAATCATCGCTTTTGTTCTAGAGTACAGTGAATAAAATCACTCCCGCTCTGATTTTCTACATACTTTAGAGGTGTTGCTTATTTGAAAATCAAGAAACGAATGACATAAAACAGCAAAATCGTGTGCCGATGTGCAACAGATACATGTAATGAGTCCGTATGTTATGTACTGAATAAATGTGTCACTTCAATCCTATAAGAGGGACGTGTACTGAGTCCATATGTTATGTACTGAATAAATGTCTCACTTCAATCGTATAAGGGGGACGTGTACTGAGTCTATATTTTATGTATTGAGTAAAGTTTTTGTAAAAAATTACATAACACGTTGATTGAGTACACGTTGCTTGTATCTATTGAAGTCTGCTATGTATTCAACACATAACATGATGTATTGAATACATTTTTTTTTCATTTTAAAAAGTGAATAAATTCATATGTAGTCAGTACACGCTCCCTTTACTCAGTAAATACTGCTCTCGTTGCGTTCTCAAACAAGTTGCAGTGCATAGATTTTGCATAGCTGTCTCTGTACTGACTACATAACTTTTTCCCTTAGTGTGTCCGTCCATAAGTCTGTGTGTTGTCCGAAATCTAAGATAAGAAGAAGGAGTTGAGACAATTGCATGAAACTTGGTACACATGTTCACATGAGCCCATGGATCTGCATGCCCATGGATCTAATGAATAGTTTAAGAATTCACCAACGCACACGCCTACCTCCCATACAACCAAAAAATTGAAATCACTGTATAGAGGGTTTTGTTAAAGCTACAGAAATTAAATTTTACATGTAGTAGGTATTTTGTACAAAAATTAAAAATGTGCTAAAAGTGGTCGTGATCCACTGTCAAACACACACACCTCCCATAAAACACACAATATTGAAAATACCATAAAAAGGTTTACATACTTTTAAAGGTTTATAAACTTGGTATAAGAAGATTATATATCGAAACTAAGGTGTGCACACACAATGGGCGTCAACCGCCAACGAACATGCCCACCTCCCATACAACTAACAATATTGAAAATACCATAGAGAAGTTCATATATGACATGCAGGAATTTAATTGGGTACGGAAGGATTTTTTTATCAAAAGTAACGTAGTATATGAAGTAAAAAATTAATTGACTAAAAAATATTTAAATATATATATTTAAACTAGCTTATAATACCCGACGCAGCTCGATTCTTGTGGTTGCTTATGAGATATGATTCTTTAAAATAGTTGGCATTTTTAGCATATTTTATTTAAAAGTTTCTAGTAAAATTTACGTTTTTGGTTAATAATTTTAAAACTTTGATTTTCATTAATGTTTATTCTGTTCAAATATTAACTTTTACCCTATTTTCCTATACAAATACTTGAAATCGAATTAAAAAACATTGAAGCGTTAGATGAAAATTCATATTTGTGGTGAAGTCTGATTAAAATTAAAAAAAAAATTCGTTGACATAATTAAAACTTTTTGTAAAAATCGACAACTGCGCCACCTATCGGTTCGAAAACTATCGTTCAAGCTCAAACCACCCTCATACATTCACAAAGTTTCTTTTAAATCGGATGTGTGGTTTCGGATTTTAGCGAAAACCAACATAGTGACATGTGATTTTTATATTTAATCATAAAATATTCAAAGAAAGTCTAAAGTCGGTCTAGCCCGACTAAGAAATACCCTATGAAATATGAACTATGAAATACCCTAACATTTAAATATATATTAAAATACTAAAACCAATAGACTTCTTATAAAAAAACTTCCTATAAAAATCCATGCATTATTTGTACCTAAAGAAGTAATACAGGTTTAACTAATGTGGTTTGTGTGGTAGGTGGGCGTGTTGGTGAGCAGATGACGTCAATTTTTTGTGCACACCGCAGTTTTGATATTAAATGTTCCCACACGAAGTTTCAACTATCAAATATGAACATTTAATAGTGTTTTTAATATTGTGTGTTGTATGGGAGGTGGACCTGTTCATGAGCGGATGACGCTCATTTTGTGAACACATCTTACTTTTAATACAATAATCTCACATACCTCGTTTTATCTTTGTAGCTCATATATACACCTCTTTAGAGAGTTTTAACCATAGCAGGTTATATGGGAGGTGGGCGTGTTGGTGGGCAAATGACGCCCATTTTTTGTGTACACCTTAGTTTTGATATAAAATGTTTCTATGCGAAGATTCATCTTTCAAAGTCAAATATGAACCTTTTAATATTGTGGGTTGTATGGGATGTGGGCATGTTCATGGGCGGATCACGCCCATTTTATACTTTTTGTAACCAACGTTTGTACAAAGATAATATACCCTTGACCTTACAGGTTTAGTGTATAAAAAACCTTCAGAAGGTTAACAAAGTTCTCCCAATTTTTCACGCAATTATTCTGAAATTTTGTGCTTTACTAAGGTCCTCATCCAATTCAGATTCGTTCCAACACCTTAAATATTAAAGGTAAATGCCATGCAAATAATTTGCCATGCAAGAATTATCAAAGTCATGTTATTGCAGTTTGGTAGTTATACCTTTGTGGTCACGTTTTTATATTTAACCGTTTATACCCAAATATTTGACATTTTTTCGCATCGCCAAACATACTAAGGTCCTCATCGAATTCAGATTCATCCAACATCTTAAATATGTAAGGTAAATAATTTGCTTTGCAAGAATTTTCAAAGATATGTTATTGCAATTTGGTAGTTGCATACCTTTGTGGTAAGTAACATTCTAGGTTTAGAAGTATTTTATTAGACAAATTTCGTTTTCTATAAGAACGTGCAAGTTTCGTAAATTTCCAAAAAATTGCCTCTATAAAAACTTTCGTACCTAAAATACAGAAAAACTTTTTAGTACACTGAGGGAAATATGTGTTAAAATTAAATGAAATTGTGTTCATTTTAAACGAATTTGTTTTTAAAATAGAGCTTGAAACAAATTCATTTAAATTAAACACAACTGTTCTTAAAGTTAAATTTAAAACAAGGGTTTTTGTTTTTAAAACAATGTTTTTAAATAAGAAAACAAATTTAAAACAAAAATTTTTAAATTTAAAACAAATGTTTTAAAGCATAATTTTTTCGATGTCATTTTTTAATTTTTTCCGAGTTTTTGATGACAGATTCGTAATCAGCGACCCTTGGGACCCTCCGAATACCGAATCTCAACTCCTTTTAATGAAGTTTGCATTTTATATATCTCAATATTGAAAAACTGAATTAGTTTTTATTTTATTTGATGTCCGATATTTTTCAAACCAATGAAAATTCAAAATTCAAAAAATGTCAAAGAAAGTTTCAAAGAAATAATGAATGAAAAAAAATTGAAAGGAGTGTATAGTTGAAATTTAAACACAATTGCTTTAAATTTTGTTTTGTAGAAACGCAAAGGCGTTAAATTAATATTTTAGAAATTTTTGTTTAATTTTAAAGTATGTTTTTTTTCTCAGTGTAGGTACTTATTTTATTTTCTGTTGAAATAGAAACAAAAATCAATTAAAAATGAAAGTGCTGACTTTGAAAGTGAATAACTCGGTCATTTTACAAAAAATTCCATTCATTTCTTTTTTGTTTAAAATTTTGACTAATTGTCCGTTTAATCATTTTTGCATTCTTTTCATTTTCGTTTTCCTTCTAATTTTTATAATTTTTAAAAAAAAACCTTAACGAATTTCTGTATTTCGCAAAAAGCTTTGATAAAAATAATTGCTGTTCAAAAAATATTGAAAACCAAAAATGGCATTTTTAATCTTCTTTTATATGGTATGCATAAATTTAGGGTTTCTTCAAAGTTTCTCTCATAAAACTTTAATAACGGTTTATACGATCGAAAAATCAAGCCAAACTTTTATAAAAATTCAATGTTTTTTGTTTGTTTATTTTTATTAATTTTGTATTTTTGTAATTTTGTATGCACAAAAAGTAATGGTGTAGTGAAAGAATCATGACAATTTCTTAATTCGTTTCTGAGTTATAATCCCAAATACCCCTTTAAACACTCCCACAGCAATAACAGCGCCACCTATCGGATCAAACTTTAGATACAAACCATCTACAGACCCAGCCGCATGTACTCACCAAATTTCATTCAAATCGGTTCAGCCGTTTAAGAGGAGTTCAATGACAAAGCCATGTACAGAAGAATTTTATATATAAAGATAATATTATTATCTTGACTAGCTCTTAGTATGTGTGCTATCATGACTAGTTAACTAGGTAAGCATGCTAAGCCCTACACTTAACCTGCATGCCACAGTCACAGTTACCACAGGACATGTCATATGGAATCTTCTTTGATGGAGAATATTCAGGCCCAGCGGCGTACCTAGAGGTTAAACCGCCAGGGGCTGATTCCTAATTGGCTGCCCCTCTAGTATACAATATAAAACAAGTAAAGAAAGTTTAAAGTCGGTCAAGCCCGACTATGAAATATCCTAAACCTTCTTTTTCAAAATACAATATTAGTAAATACAATTAGCATGATGCCAAAACAGCGTTTTTTAGAAAAAGTTTTTTTTTACTGTTGAAGATGGTGAAGATATATAGTTCTAGCAATGTTTGTTCAGGGACTTGGCTGTCATTTTTATTCGTGGTAGTTTAGAAGCTTTTTAAAGGTTATTTCCGATGGAGCTCAATTTGAATATTTAAACTAACCAATTTGTATTAAAAACTTCCAAAAGTTGAAAATTTACTGTTAAGCCCATATTTTGGTAAGACATTTTAAATGTCAATTCTGACTTTTGGATGTCAAAAATGCTGATCCTTTTAAAAAAATAAGAAAAGCGACATCTTCTGAAGCTGTTTCTACTAAATTTATTTGCTGACCAAATAGAAGATTTCATCACCTTTTCAACAACGTTTTTTTTGTTAAAAATGATTTTTAAACAAAAGAGATATTTAAGAAAAAATGTTCAAGGTAGGTGTTTTTTTAAAAAAATCTATGTATAACAAAGAAAATTTAAAAAATTTTTTCTACGCTATGATTCCGCACATTAAAAGCTTTCAAAATAATTTCTTGCTTTCACACGTCTTTTTTAAGAGCTGCATCTTCATTTTCAGCTAAACGTTTCATGCATTCCAGTTCATTCCATTTTGCATTGCAGTCAAAGTATTTTCTCACCAATTTTGTGCCCACGTTGAAATTAATGTTTTTTAGGTCATTTTCAACCAAATCGAAGATATTTTGTGTACATTTATTTGAACGCCACTTTGATTTGTTGACACCGAGCATATATTTCCTTGTAATGAGACATATCCTAATTTCTTTTTGTCATTGCAAAAATATCCTTTCAGTTTTTGTTATTAAAAATTGAATAGACATCATCAAGCAGTCTACTTAAATATTTTTTTATTGTTGATTTTTAAGACAAAATTAAAGCATCTTTAAATAACAAACGTAACTGTTTTTAAACGGTTTAAAAACTGAAATTAAAAACATGCAATATTAAAAATTTTAATTCCACATAAGATTTTATTTGATCACGTATACATAAATATACACATTGAGCGTTGTCCCCATGGGCCTAAAACAACACTTAATCCAACTTTGATTCTACTCTATGCCTAATGTTGAGCAAAAAAAACTTGTTTTTCTAGTTGTTTTTCATTTTTTTTTTCCAAACTGTACTTCATATTAAGGTTAATTTCTCAACAATGGTAAGGAAAAACTTAAAGCCACTCGGTGATTTTTTTAAAAATCCATTAATAAAAATTAATTTATGATTAATTTTTGTAAGCATGGAGCGGCTAGGTTGGCATTTGATGCAGAAAAAGGGTCAAAAACATACTTTTTTGTACTGAACTTTTTTGTAGCTCATTTTTCTGCAAAACCATTGCAAATATCGTAAAGCCACTTGGTGAAAATTAAGATATCCATTAGCTTAACAAATGTTGCTTCGACGACTCTTTCTGATTCCTTCTTATATTCATGGCATTTTAAATATAAAAGTGCAATTTTCTTGCATTTTTTAAAACAACTATTTTTATAATTTGTATTTTTAAACTTGCAGTATAGAGCATTATTCTGTAAAGAAGATATCCTTTTTAATAATACAAAATTATAAAATGTTTGATTTTCTACGAGGAAAATGGATAAAAAGATTAAAAACACAACACCTCCAAAAAAAAAGAGATTTTTTCAAACATCTAGTTATCAGGCACCCTGTATGCAAGGATATTTTGGAGTACTACGAAATGAAGCTAAATCTATACTCTCTTTAATGAGTATAGTTACATCTTTATATCTAAAAGTTAAAAAAAGTTATTTTTTTGGCATCATGCTAAATACAATATTAGCTTATTTATTGAGTTTACAATTTTTGGGTTATATGAGAGGTAGGCGTGATGACATCCCTTTTACGAAAACATATATTTTTTATATAAAATATAGACGTACCATTTTTTTATCCCTGTAGGTTAAACACGAGCTTATTTATTGAGTTTTAAATTTCTGAGTTGTATTGGAGGTGGGCGTGGCAGTGAGCAGATGATGTCCATTTTTCAAAAACATATTTGTTTTGATATAAAATACATATGTACCGAATTTTATCGCTATAGGTTAAACATGAGCTTATTTATTGAGCTTTAAATTTTTGGCTTGTATGGGAGGTAGGTGTGGCCGTTAGCGAATGACACCCATTTTTCGAAGACATTTTTGTTTTGATATAAAATACATACGTTTCAAATTTTATCTTTGTAGATTAAACATTAGCTTATTTATTGAGTTTTGAATTTTTGGTTGTATGGGAGGTGGGCGTCTCCGTGAGCCGATGACACCTAGTTTACAAAGACATTATTGTTTTGATATAAAATACATACGTTCCTAATTTTATTTTTGTAGTCTAACCAGGAGCTTATTTTTTGAGTTTCAAATTGTTGGGTTGTATAGGAGATAGGCATGGCCGTAAGCGAATGACCCCCATTTTTCGAAGACATTTTTGTATGATATAAAATACATACGTTCCAAATTGTATCTTTTTATGTTAAACATAAGCTTATTCATTGAGTTTTGAATTTTTGGTTGTATGGGAGTTGGGCGTGTCTAACGGCGGATGACACCTAGTTTTCGAAGACATTTTTTTTTTTTGTTAAAAATACGTACACACGAAATTTTATTGTTGTAGGCTAATTATAAGCTCATTTATGCAGTTTATTATTGGCATATTTATTACCCGTTAAAAATGTGTGTTATGGAATCAAAACTAGAAAAAGCTTAAGACTTTTCATTGAAAATGTTTTTCTGATTAGAGAAGGGTAATGATCGTGATTTTTATATTATCAATTGCTTCGACTTTCTTCTTATAAATCCCATTTGGTAATTACTAAAAAGGTTGTTGTTGGCAACACAATAAAACAAATTTAAAAAAGTCAAAATTCTTATATATTACTATATAGAGGTGAAAGTAGTACTCCATGAGAGCAAAACCTTAGCGAGGTTTTTCAAACTTATTAGCGGAACATATTTTTTTACGCATTTAATTTGGGTTTACAGTGGATTTCTCTGTAATTCAGCGCATCATATTTGGGACTCTTAAATTTCTAGTATTGGGTCTATGAGGTTAAATAATAATTTTACAAACAATTCTTAACAAAAATTTACACCAGTTGGTCGATAATTGGTTTGGGTAAACTTTTACAGAAGGGATAAAAAAAAAAAAAAAAAAAACAAGAATATCTTAAAACTTTATTGGAGTGTTTTGGCCCTTCACTCGGATATGGTATGATTTTTTGGTAGGATGGTTTGGAAAATTATTGTTTAACGTCTTAATCCCAATACTGGACAAGTTAGAGCCCAAAAAATGATGCCTTGAGTTGGACAGAAATCCACTATTCCTGAAAATTGCAAGAGAAACAAAAAATTTTTGGAAAGGTAAAGGAAGATTTTTTGTCTGGCCATGGTTCTAACAGTTTAAATCTCTTCGTAATAATGTTTCTAGTACTGTTTCAAAGAGTATATTTCAATATTTTGTGCGAATTTAAATAATTTATCATTTGAAAAAAAAAAACGAAAAACGGCTGTAGTCAGATTTATGAAATAACTGCACAACAGCTTAAAGTTTAACGTGGCTTTTACAAGAAAATACGACCATAACAGGGTTAAATGCTATAAAACATACTCGGATAAGCTTTGAAAGGCACTGAAAATCTTGCACTGCGACTTGGCCAAAAGAATTTGGCGCCAAAAATATTACTTCGATGCTCTCTCCCTCTCTCGGTTGGCATTAGTGAAATAACTGCGCAACAACAATAAACACAACAATACTTCGTGCTACATTACTCGACCAATACGAGGACAAACGAAGTTCGTTGCCAGCCGAGCAACGAACGAATAGCGTGCTATACAATTGCCATTGAAATGTGATACGAAAGGACGAAATTCGACGACAAGGAATTAGTTTGCGACAATAACTTGTGACGAACGGTACAGTAAATGCGGCAAATGTTGCATACTTTATGGCGCGCGCGAGCGGGAAGTGCATTTGTGCGTGTGTTGCGTAGCACCAGCGCGAAATAAATAATAATAAAAAAAAAAAAATTGAAATTATTAACGATGCATAATAAATAAATATGGCGCGCAGTTAATTTGTTTTTCGTATACTTTTGAAATAGCACTTAAAACGAAAGCTTTAACAAAAACAAAAAAAAAAAAAAAAAAAATTAAATAAAAATAAAACAAGTGAATGAAGGTGAAACAAATTAAAAAAAAAAATAAGAAAAATTGCAGAGCACAAAAAAACGTAATAAGGATCAAGTAATGCTTGGTTAAGCAACCCAACCAGAACCTCTAAAAGAAAAACCTTTCAAAATTTAAATGAAACCACAAAATAAAATTGTCTGAATATTTCATTGCCTGCGTGCTTTTTACCCTTCTCACAGTCTTGGGGTCTGACGCCAGGCTGCCTCTGCCACTGACTGCCTTCTGCCACCCGCCTGCTTGGCTTGTGTTGGAAGTAATGTTAAAATAAATAAATTGCTACAACGTTCGAAACTTTTGTTTGTTTGAATTGCTTTGCATTTCCGTTTCCGCTAATTGAGTAGCTTGCTTGCTTGGCTTGATCCTTTGCCGCGGTTTCTTATTTCGATTTTTCGACTTACTCTGCATCGTTTCTTCAACGTTATTATCGTGTGTTGTATACGTAGAGTACGTAGTAGAGCTGCCTGCCTTTTTTGCGTATCACTACTTAATACGTAATCGTATTTATTATCCACATTCCTTTGCTTTATCGTTCTGCTACTCGTACTTGCTGCTGTTACTGTTACTACTGCTGCCGCTACTTTGTGGCATGATTACGTTTTGCGCTTATTGCAAATCGTAAATTTACGTTAATGCCAAAATTACACGTGATAATGACGTGATTACCCGGCGCTGGTTGCGCCTCGCCTAGCAACTGATGTTTATGTTTAACATCAAGACGACTAACCGACTAACTGACTAACTGACTGTCTGTCTCTTGTCTCGTTCACACACGCTCGTCATGGTGACACAACCAAATTCTTAACGCTTAGCTATAAACTAGCAAATCTTTTAATGCCAAAATCCTTGCATATCTCTCGAGATCCTGCAGCAAAAACGATCAAAAAACTGTTTGCCGCCGCCGCTTCGCTAATACCTAAAATCTACAAAAATATTCCGTAACAAATTTGTGCTCCCCCCACATGACCGTATTGCCAACATTCCAGTTACTCTTTTATTACCACAACTTAACTTAATCCTACTACTTTTACTACGCTTTTTGCTACCTTGTCTTAAATACATGCTACTCAATGCCTTTGAAACAGACAGCGACGAAGAATGCCTTGCTTTGTGCTGCTCGTTTTGTTATTTTCTAAGATTTACCTTGACATTTTTTTTAAGCGCCTCAAACCTTTCGGGCGTTCTACTACTTATTTTAACAGCGATTTATTTATGTGGTTTACTTTGTGTGCTTCAAAGTCTCACCTTGACGTATTTTTGTCGCGCAAGAAGCACAAAATAAAAACCTTTTGAATGCATTGAAATGCAGCGTTTGCAGCTAGAATTTCGTTTTCATGAATGAAACTGATGAGCAAGCTTAAGCGAGTTGTTTAGTCAAAATATGTAGTTTGAAAACTAGCAACAAAAACTTACATTTTGAGATTAGTTTGTAATAAAAGAACTCTATGAAACCAAGCCTTAATAAAATTTTAATATAGCTTTAAAACAATGAAACAGTTGCTAGTTTTAAAATATTCTACAAGTATTAAAATCTTTTGAAAATTGCAAATATTTAGAAAAAATTTGATATATTTTAGAAAATATTTGTTCTCGAATTAATATACAAAATTCTAAGGAACTCTTTATTAAAATGGAATAAAATTTCAAAAAGTTCAAACAGACGCTTAATACGGCTTAAGCTCACGTAGACAAAAGATCCTTTAAAGAAAAATACTTTTGTCTACACAAATATTCTTTTTCGCCTAAATTTTCACTAGTTGTTTTATGAATAGTTCCATAGAGACGGCTGTGAAGTTTTGACTTAGTAAATGTCCCAAGGTTTCAAAATACTAGAACATAATTCAATTATTTACACTAGTTGAATAGTTATATTCACTTAAACCCTTTAGACGGATGTGAAGGGCACAGGTTTAAAAACTTAAACTTCTTAGTTTATCTATAAAATTCAGTCCATCTGACATACTGGGACAATTCTTGACTTACATATAATCAAATTTAATATTTTTTTTTGTTGAATAATAGTGAAAAATGTTTTGGAAACATGCCAATAACCATTCTTTTATTAAGCTTTAAAATGGCACGGTTGTGACCTAAGATTGTCCCGGTTGTGACAAATAAGTACTTCAATGGGAATAATATAAGAAAATTAATGTACAAAATAATAATCATATATTTTTTTAAAAGCAAAAACATTCCAAATATTTATTATCAACATAACAAAAAAAAAAAAAAATGCAACTACAACTTTCATTAATTGCTGTAAATTTATTGAGTTGCAAAGAAGGCAGGGATTTTTCAACTTTATTCGCTAAGCATCAATTGATTTATATTAAAGAGATTTACCAATCCAAAATAGTGACTCCGTTATATTTTTGAATTTTTTATATATGTTTTCAACTTGACATTAGAATGTCATTCAACGGTACCATTTCTCTAGGATCAAAATAAGAATTTCGAATACATTTTTTCAAATCCAGATTTTGTAAGATTTTACAGTTAACCCTTGGCAACTGCTCTAAGGTCAACCACAGCAGCTTTATCATGACTATCGGCAAAGAAGACATATTCCTTAAGCTGTATTTGAATACAAATTATTTTTTCCAATGAGTTCTTGATCAAAAAGATATTCACAAAAATTATTTCGGTGCATGTTTAAAATCAAGAGCAGTTAAAACTAAAGAATTTATGAATAGAATTAATTTATGAATCTTAATATATAAATGACAAGCATCCTGCTCCGTGCTCTATATCGTAAAATATGTTCAGCCTGGACCAGAACCTGTTGTAAAATTATCCATTTGAAATTTTTGTACTTACTAAACCTCTTGCTCTATTTCGTAAAACCTGTTCAGCCTGGTCCAGAATCTGTTGTAAAATTATCTGTTTGAAATCTTTGTACGTACTATACTTTTTAAAACCTGTTCAGCCTGGACCAGAACCTGTTGGAAAATTATCCATATGAAATGTTTGTACTTACTAAACCTTTTGCTCTATATCGTAAAATATGTTCAGCCTGGACCAGAATCTGTTGTAAAACTATCTATTTGAAATCTTTGTACGTACTATCTTATATATTTATACGTGAACATTAAAGTTTGTCGTACGCTTTTTTGGTATTAATCAAAACTCAAAATAAATGAAACTTATATCATTCGAAAGGTTATGTTGCCCAGATGTGCAGAATGTATATATAAATAATATATCTGATAGAGGGGGTTCCCAATCTTCTAAGAGAGAAATTAAATTTTTGAGAAAAAAACCCGCTCTTTGATTAATATAAAATTGGTTGGGGGAGAGTTTTTGAGTTGGTCGAATTTGAATTTTTTTTAAAAGAAACAATTTTTTAAAAGAATGTAGTTTTATGCATTCATCAATTGTTAAATTTGTAAAAAAATGTGTTTTGAACTCAAAAATTTGACTTTCCATGTGAATATCTTTGTAGGATTTGAACGGGTTTTCAATTTTTTTTCATCTTTACTAAAATTTTGTTAAATTTTTTTTTAAATGTGTTAAAAATTACAGCAAAGTTCTAACCAAAAGTATTTTTAATGAATTTTCTTAATATTGTCGTTAGTTGCTTAGCGTGTGTTTCAACCAAATGCCAAGAGAGAGAAAAAAACTGTCTCAAATTGAATGTTCTAAATTAGGAAGCCAATATCTCCGCCATCTGTGAATATATTTTATTTATTTCTTTTTTGTATTTAAGTCTTATCAATTAACTTAAAAAAACTTTTGAAAATAATACCGTTCTTGGTTTGTTTATATTTAAATTATTCCTTTTAAAAAAAGACCGTAAAATTTGATTTATTCTTAAAATATGGGTTAAAAATGATTTTTGTTGTAAAAAAACAAAAACTCAAAATTGCATTTTTGATTTTCTTTCAAAGTCTGTACAGAATTTTAGGTGAATTTATTTTGTCTTGACACTAAAAAAATAAACTGTCCGTGCCATCAAAAAATCAAGGCTACCTACCCCCTATGATTTTGTTGACAAAATTAAATTTTTTTAAAATGTGGTTTTTCTGTTTTTGAAAGAAATAATTAAATAAATAAATAATTTTTCTGAAGAAAAAAGCTTAATATCTCCAATCAATGAAAAGTTATAGCCTCGAACTTATTTTGATCTTCTCGCGTATATTTATAAATATTTATAAATAGGCAATCAATAAATTGGTCGAATTTCGACCCCAGGCAATACAAGTACTTTTTAAAACCTGTTCAGCCTGGACCAGAACCTGTTCTTAAATTATGTATTGGAAATCTGTGTACTTGAAGACTATCGTCATTTTCATCAACTACTATACATCAAACATCATATTTTGCTATTACAGTGCTTCTTAATTAACAGAACCGCAACCTATTCGGTCTGCATAAACTGAACAGCAATTATTACATTCAGTGACGTTGGTGTCAATTGAAATTGCTAGAATTAAATCACAATGTTTGGTCTTCTGATCCAAGTTTTAGCGATTGGCTACTCAAGTTAGGAAATGGAGATGAAGATATCATAGAAATTCCCGATAATTTTGTTTGAAAAGGTTCACTTATTAACACTTTCAATGGCTTGCCTAGAATAATCGTGGATAATTTTTTTGAGCTTATATTCCCATCATTTAAGCAATAAAAAGATTAAAAAACAGGTTTTTACATGAGCTGCTTTGCTTTTGGCAGGCTGTCTAATATAATGAACAAAACCATGATAACGTTGTATTATAATATTTTAGTTCAACTAAAACAACCGGAGACAAATGCAAATGCGTTATTTATGCAAATGTTATTATAAAAAAAAAAAATAATACTTTGCACACCAATCACAATAATCACATCTTTTTTGCAAAATTTATTAACACGCGATATAAAAAAATTGAAGGCTTCTGTTGGTCATAAAATCGAAAATCTAACTAAGTTAAACGTTATATATCTCCCTTACATTATTTTTGTCATGTTGGCACAACTTCATTTCATAGTACCAACCTATTTGATTAGATTAGAAAAGACGTTCGAAAATAAAAAAAAAATTTTTCCGAAGTGTCCAATATAATGGACAAATCCATTGAAAGGGTTATATAGATTTTTGGCGATACTTTGAGTCCGAATAACATCAACCGTTATTCCAAAATTGCTATCCTATGCCCAAAAATTCCGATGTGAACGAAGTCAACGAGCAAGTTCTAAATAGTTTAGTTAGTGGCACAGAGAGAGATCTGAGCACGGAGTAAATTGAAGACAGTGATGATAACGATACACAAAATTATCCTGCCGAGTTTTTGAATGAATTTTATCCTTCAGGATAAACTGCATAAGTAAAACATCAAAATTAGAAGTATTATAATACTTCTTCGCAATTTCCACACCAAAAGAGATATCTGTAATGGAAGGTGGTTAGTTTTGAAAAACATAAAACTTAATTAATCATCGCACAAGTATTGACAGCCGCACTGGCGAACATGAAATAGTTTTCATATCTAAAATTGATTTGGCCCCGACAAACACAGATTTGTCTTTCACTCTGCGGACATTTTCAATGACCATAAATAAATTGCAAATATTGCAAAAAGTAGGAGTTTTTCTAAAAGAACTGGTATTTAGTCATGGGCAGTTTTAGCGGGCTGATGATGTTAAACTAGGCATTATAGATGGCAAGGCACAAGGTTATTTGGTTAAAATTCTAAGAATTTTTTTGCTCGAAATGTTGTATATAAGAAAGTTTTATCAAAATAATTTAATAAACATATTTTTAAATAAAAACCTTTGTATATAAATCCAATAAATTTTTTGTCGCAGGACGAGGTTTTAACCTAGTAGGAATATAATCAGAGCTGTAAAGAATGCATTCAATTTGATTGTTTTGACAAAAACTTAAATCAGTGAATAACAATATGAGAATGCATTCAATGAATCCATGAAATTGATCCATGAAAAAAATTTTGAATTCACAATTAATTTTTAAAAAAATGATTAATTATTCATTTCTATAATTCATTTGTCGTTATTCTGAATAATGCTCTCATTTTGTTATCCAAATTAATACTATTTATGAAGAATGCTATTCACAAAGAATGCAATTCACAAGGAATCGTTACTTTTTTGCATTCATGCATTCATTTTTTTATTCATTATTCATTTTTTATTCATGCCTGTGGTGTTAATATTGCAACCAAAGTAGTATATTTTTAATTTGGTACAACAGCGTAACTACCGGAGGCTTGGGCTAATTATTTTATATTTTTAATTGAGGTAAAATTTCAGTTTTAAATTTGCAACTGGGTAGGTTCACTTGAATAGAATGAAAATAGTGTTCTCTCATGAATAAAAAAATTAATAATAATTAAAAAATGTATAACGAATAAATAATTTATAATGAAGAATGAATAAAAAATAAATTAAAAATTAATAATGAATACAGAATGACTGCATGAATGCTAAATGAACAACGATTCATTGTGAATTGCATTCTTTATGAAAAGCATTCATTTGAACATTGTAACTAACCTACATTTTTTTTATGTGCAACAAAGAATTTCGGTTTTCAAAGTTTTTAATCTAAGCAAAATATTTTAATTAAGTTTATAATTCTTAAAGAACATATTCTTTAAGAATTATATTTAGAGCTTAATGCCAAATAATTCATGAAGTAACAGGCTTGCTGCAACAACAAATGTTATAACTCAAAATATTTTAAATTTTTCTTGTAACTCAAACTTTGTTAAGTTAAATTTTCAAAAAACATAAAAACCATTTAAACTAAAAATAATTTTGCGACAGAAGTAACTTTAGACCCAATATCAATATGACAGTTAAAAATACTTCATGCAATAACAATAGAGTTCAGCTACTACAGCTTTTTCACACTTTCTCAGCATTAACCCATTTAAAACCACGACCCATAGCATAAAATAAATTTTATGTTAAGGATTCCAGTGGCTAAAAACAAGTTAATGTGGAAACAATTTACCATCCAAAGTTTGGATTGGGCTCAGGGACAACACAGGACATAACTACTAACCATGCATACAATGATTTATAATTACATAATCTCTTTTAGTCTACTTTTGAGTTGACCTTTTGACAAGTTAACATCAAAAACGCTACAGTTGTTAACAAAGGTACTCATACGGTTTAAAGGAGCAGTTAACATATAGTTCGTTCTTCTAAAAGGTAAATAAATTAAGTTGTTTGCGTTTCTGCTGCTTCTACGGTTAGTGTTAAAATTAATAAGAGAAAAGAGTTCTGGAGAATCAAATACACCGGTTATAAGTTGGTGTAAATAAACGATATCTGCAGACCTCCTTCGCTCACTTAGTGACTGAAATCTTAATAGTTTTAAACGATTCTCATAAGGAGGAAGGTTTAAAATGTCAGTTCCACTTAAGCCCCCCAGAGCAAACCGAACAAAACGTTTTTGTATCCTCTCTATTTGTTCAACATGCATATTATAACTTGGGGACCAGACTTGACTTGCGTACTCCAAGTGAGGACGCACTATTGCATAATACAACGTTGTAGTTGTGATCATGCTATTGAATTCTTTGGCCCAGCGTTTTATAAATCCAAGCATTGAAGACGCTTGTTTACAAATATTATCAATATGAATGTTGAACGATAACTTAGGATCCATGCATATACCAAGGTCTTTGACTGCATCTACACGACTTAAAGCAGTATCTTTTATAGTGTAATCAAATAATAAATTATTCCTTTTTCGTGAAAAGGTCATAGTTTGGCATTTACTAGGATTGAGAAACATATTATTTTTAGAACACCAAACTTCAAAGGATTTCAGATCAGCCTGGAGTAGGTTGGAATCATCTTTAGTATTTATTTTTCTGTATATTTTCATATCATCTGCATAAATCAGCAGACGAGAGTGTTCAATGACGTGTGTGACGTCATTTATTGCTAAAATAAACAGAAGTGGACCAAGGTGGCTACCCTGGGGTACACCTGATTCAGCAATAAATTCTGCAGACAACACCCCTCGGAATCGTATTTGATAAGATCGCTCAGTCAAGTACGATTTTATCCAGCATACAAAATATTGTAGAAATCCCATTAATTTAAGTTTGAATAAAATTAAGTCATGAGGTAATTTATCAAATGCTTTACTAAAGTCAATATAAATACAGTCGACCTGGTTACCAGATTCCATTGAATTTAAGCAGAATGTTGTAAAATCAAGAAGATTAGACACTGTGGATCTTCCATTAACAAAACCATGCTGACGAGTTGTTATGACTTCTCCACAATGAATTTTAACACGATCGTACACAATTCGCTCAAAAAGTTTGGGAATCGACGAAAGCTTAGCGATGGGCCTATAATTATTAACATCATTCCTGCAACCTTTTTTAACTTCAATTGAATGCATTTTAAAATGCATGTTTCCGTTTCTCATAAGTGTTGAATTGGAAGCAGCATCACCGTAGTGCTGTGATCACCAAAGCCTTGATAATATATTTTTTGCTTAAAAATCATGATAGAATAATTTTACCAGGTAGTGTTGACAAATGTTGATTCTCTCAGCTACAAGTAAACGAACTCTTTTCAAAAACAGCTGTTCGTTGTTATATTCGTTGGCCACATTCAGCTGTGTCAACTGTTGTGACAGCAACACATCGGGGAGCACTATTATCGGTATTGAAGTTTCAGAAATATTATCAAGCTTATGAAATATCAAGCTTTGTATCAAATACGAATGGAAATTTTACCGACAAATTAAAAATTTTCTATTTTTAAATGCATTTTAATGCGCAACTTCATATATAAGTTAGGAACAAATAAATTGCAACTTAGATATAAAATTCCATTCCCACAAAATAGAATGCTGACGCAGTTTCTGCAGTTCCCACAGTCACGTTCTCGAAAACAACAACAACGAAAAAGCATAAAAACTTCATATGGAATATGATCCGCGCGTCCGGCAGAGCAGTTAGTAAATTTGGCTTGCATTTATTTAATTCTCTTAAAATAAGTTCAGTGGTACATTAATTGTGAAACAATAAAGTTGGCTTTGGCCTTTTTTTTTTAAAAACACTCAAAGTCGTAAAAAACTTAACTTATATGTGCATGTTTTGACTTAGCAGTTGGCAACTGTTGGGTACGCTGAATGTGACCAGTGAAAATTAATTGTATGCTATGACGGATTTTAAGCGCTCTCTTTCTTGTTATATTTTTTGACAAAAGTCCGTTTCCAACAGAAACGTCAATACTACCTTGGAGTAATTATATCATGCTTAAAAATAGTTATTTAAAAAAATCAAATATTCTGTTATCAGTTATTTTGAATATTTTAAAATTATCAGCAAAATCCAAAGAAAACCATTCAAATAAGCATAATTTTGATTTAATTAACAATTTGCTCGTATGGTTGGAAAAGTCATCAAATATGTTATACAAAACTATATACAAGGTTTGTGTAAAGCATTAAATAAGAAATTTATGTTTTTCATTCTCATGTAGTTTTCATTTAAAATAAAGAAATTATTGATATGAGTCGAAGCCTATTCAATATTTGTGCCGAACAGTGGAATATGGCATCCTTTGAGTTTTTAACAGCAAAATGAATCCATGATAACTTTTATGATAGCAAGTAAAAATCATTTATCGATGACAAGCTCGCTAAAATGATAAGTGAAAAATTTCGAAAGTTCATAAATATTGATTTTGCTTTTTAATTTAAAAACATCTCAGTAAAGAAAAAGCTTATAACCAGCATTCACTGATTATGCATTTTCATCAAATTTACACAAGATAGATTGTATATTGATGGCTTGAAAAATGCAGTTAACCTATTTTCACAAAAGGTCAATTAACACTTTAGTGCGCCTAACCATCGATATACAGTGAATCAAAAAAGTTTAGGCACAAAGCAGTTATGAGTTTAAATTTGCTTGTACAACTTTTTCCAGTACACTTGCAGAAAAAAAATAAGTATAAGCATTTAAAAAAAATAAACATTTTATTTTGTATTTACACCAAATAAAAAATTTAATTTCAGTTTTAGTTCTTATTTAATGTTATGTTTTTATCAGAGTGAGTAAATATCTAGTCCTGTAATATTTGACTAGACCTCCTTTGGACTAAATTATCGCCTCTTAACATCCTCGAATTCTTACAAAATTTTATGTCTTCTCTGGTGATATTTTTGACCATTTGGTGCGTAAAGCCTTCTTGAGCGTATTTTTAGAAGTATGCAATATGAGATTTCGTATTTTTTTTTCTAGTAAGTACCAAATGTGCTGAATGGGGTTCATATTGGGTGATTGCAAAGGTGTTTTTAGCTGATTTCGTAGCAAAAGATAAGACCATTTCTTTGGTCGTTATCTTGTTGAAATTAATATTGTATACCAGTTAGCCCCAATTGTTCAACACTGGCTGTCAAATGCTCATTTAAAATATTTAAGCAAAGGTGTTTATCCATTTTCTCATCAATAAAATTGAGATTCTCAACTCCAGACACCACCATACAGCCTTAATCATACCATTTCCGTCACTGTATTTCACTGTTTTTATTATGCTTTTTTCCTACAGCTCTTTTTTCAGTTTTATTAAACGGGTTAGAGCGCCAAAGCATGCAAACTAATTTTATTTTGAGCTATCACTTAATATAATTCAATACCAAAAAAATCCGGCTCATTTAGGTAGGGTTTTGGGAACTTCAACCTTATTTTTTATTTGAAGCTTAAATATATAGCTTGCGTCGAGAAACTTGTATCGTACACCCAGCTTTATTAAGTGTATTGCGAAGCGGTAGAGCATCAACGTTTTTTCAAACCGTTGCTGTATTTCTTGGCAGAATTAAACAGCTAAAATTTTAGCGTTTTGAGTAACTGCAGGCACTACAATCCACTCCTGGTGTAGCGTTAATGTTTTGGTACGACCAGATCGGCTCTTACGCTTTACTTTACCGGTATTTATTTAATGATTTATGTTGTTACTGACACTTGAATATGATCTCTATACTATTTTACCGGTTTTGCGATACGGTTTTTTCTGTACGTAAACATTTATTATTATTTTACGAACGTCAACCGAAATTTCTGTTCCGCTGCTGATTTTGCTCAATCCTTACCGAAAACAAGATCAACACAAAGAAAAAACTTTTAACACATAGCTTAAGCGCAAAACTTAAGACAAAATACTAAGAGATATTGTTAAATAAGAAACAACATGAGACACACACAAAGTGTGCCTAAACTTTTATGATAAGGATTTTTTCTTCTTCCGCTTAAATTTCGATTTGTGTTTGAAGTAACGGGACATTTTTTGGATATAAAGAAAAAAATATTTCTAATGCTACTTATTTCATTAAAAATTTGGTCACATTCGTTATTATTAGATACTTAACCCTCAAGAACTATCGTCTATTTCACTTACGTCAGTACTACTCGTTGGGTGTAATCCACCCATACTTAGTTAGTAACTGCGTTTCTCATCTGTCAAATGAAACTATAAAAAAAATCAATTTGTTTTTAAGTTAGAATGAATACCCAACTACTGAAAAACAACAATATTTTATATGTAGTTCATTTTAATTTTTTTATATAATGGTTAACTTAGGAACATAGCAATTAGCGAAAAAAATAAAAAAATAAAAAATGCATTCTGGAAAATCAGTTGTTACTTTTTCAATTTTCACGCCATGGGCTTTTGATTAACTGATTCGGAAAGTTGAAAATATATTTGAGAAAAATTTATTTAATAATTTTTTTCGGCACAAAGTAAAATTTTTGTTCAAAAGTGAGCTAAATAATTACAAATTTTAGTTACTCATTTCAGCTGCTAAACATATCATCATAGATTAGATCGTATCTGGCAAAGTTGATTCATAGCAGTACGTACAGAAGGAGTAGGTGTGACGTTTGCAAATATTAGTGAATCACATAAAATATTTCATT
Source organism: Tetanocera ferruginea (assembly GCA_958299015.1). Taxonomy (NCBI): domain Eukaryota; kingdom Metazoa; phylum Arthropoda; class Insecta; order Diptera; family Sciomyzidae; genus Tetanocera; species Tetanocera ferruginea. The sequence goes on from OY282642.1 coordinate 81,115,615, forward strand.
ACTGATTACTATCGTGGGTGAAAAACTAATGCTTCTTAACATCAATAAACATTCAAATTAGGATTACATTATAAATTAGTGATGATTTTCATGAAAAATTAATTTGTGTTTTTTTATTTTTTTTTTTTTTCGGTTTTTACCAGTTTTTTATACCAAGGTCAAGTGTAAGGTCATCAAAATTTATGAATAAAATGTTGGTCTTAACAAGGTTAACCTTTTTGCAGAATAAATTTTCGAACATCTTAGCCATTATAAAATTTATAAACGATAAAGTGTCTCAAAATGATAAGGTATGTGCACAAAAATTTAAATTGCGAAAAAACATATAAAAGCTCCATCATTAAATTGCTTTTGATGTTAAGGCAACATTCTTTTTCAAATTTAAAAAATAAAAAATCAAAAAAAAATTATGCTTTTTTTGAGATATTAGCAAATACATTTTTTTTTTAATTGGTTGGCAACCCTAACAACCAAAATTTTAAAATTATATATTTTTTTCAAAAAGTTCTTTCCAATACCTTTCCAACGGTACCTTATTTATAAAAATTGGATAAAAGCTGACGAAGATACAATTAATTGAAAATTTCCCGATTCTGGCGTTTTCGGACGATTTGCAGAATTGAGAGGTCCATAACTTTTCAACGAATGGCGATAAAAAAAAAATAAATGAACTTAAATTCTTAGAATTTTAATAGGAATCTATAGCCCAAAAATGAAACAAATCGAAAGCCATGCGGTCAATTTTTCAAAAAAAGTATTGCGTTATGCGTGGAATGGGCTATACTTTTGCAAGAAATTCAGCCTTATGGGTGGATTCCACCCAGGCGATAGTCTTCGAGGGTTAAGCAACACTTTCAGAAACATTGCTTGTGCCTAAATTTTTTTGATTCACTCTATATTGTTTAACTTTTGAACACAATAAATTTTAAGCTGACATATTTTACAAGATAAAAATTCGATTTAAATTTAAATTCATCACAGTAATATTGAAAACTTATTGTCAAAAATCAATTTCAAGACGAAAATTTACTAGTGTGATCATTGCTTTAAAATAACTGAGCTATTGACTTTATAAATCAATAAAAAATTAATTTTATTTGTTGATATTTATTAGTTTGCTGCACAAGCTGAAGAGTTTTTAAATATTTTGTGCAAGTTCTTAAACTTTTGATCACATAATTATTCTAAACGAATGCAGATTTATGCGAAATTCAAATTTTATCTGACTTTTCTTGTTATCATAAGAGTAATTAATGACATAGAATAATTTGGTATATTATTTTGATTTTTCGACTGAGAAAAAAATTTTGTTATTCCTATTAAGTAATTTTTTATTTTTAAAATATGTCAAGACCGGACCTCAAACAAACATGGGATATAAAAACAAAAAACATGTTAAATTTTAGTCAGTTTAGTTTAGTACAGTTTCATGTTAAAGGTGTGGCATGCAAACTGAAGTGTTTGGAAATAATTTGTTTGCGCAATTATTTAGTATTTTGTATTCATTTGACTTAAAATTTAATACAGTAAGATCAATAATGGTCTTTTAGCGTACAACAATTAACAATTTAAAAATTAAAAATTTAAAATTTTAAATAAAGAATTAAGAACATAATAATCAACAGGAAACAAAACAAAGCTTAAAGCTTAAATACTTAAAGATTTATCATAACAAAAACAATTTACAATTTATTAAAAAAAAAGAGAAAAGGAAAAAAATGTAAATTTAAATTTAAAAACTTAACTTAACTGACAAGGTAAGGTCCCCAGGTGACAGTCTCCGATTTGAATGATTTTCGGATATGTGATAGAAGACAAAAATCTAAGGTCGACGTATTTTTTTATGCGTGCTCAATTGATGGTTTAGCGTTTCAAGCTCGCGTTCAAAAATCAGTGAAAACATCGTTTTTCTGCTTTAATTTCGCTATTTTTCATGAAAACATTTACAAATTTCGAACCAAACGAAAGCTCTTACAAAACCACATACAATGGCATCAATTTTTCATAAGTAAATTTTGTTGTCATTTTGTTGTTATAATTTTTAGTAATGTTTAGTCGATATCAAAGAAGTATGATGACTCAATTATTTCATATTAATTTATGTTGGACTTAAGGCAATTTTTAAACTAACCTTTTTTTTTGTTTTTTTAAATTTGATACTGTTTATAATAAAATTTTTGTTTTATTGATATGCATTTATTTACTTTAGAGAACAAATTTTAGTACATTAAAAGTACCCAATATGGTTATCAAAAGTTTAAAGGAAGAATAAACGACTTATTGGCATTTTCAGTAGCCCATCTAGAAATAGTACTCAAGTCTTCATTAAGTCTACAGCATAAATCCTCAATTAGTCCAATGCGGTTAGAAGAATATAATTGATGCCCGTATTCACCAACCTCGATATAGTACTCTCTTTATTCCAGCAGGCGTTTTAGTTTACTTACTATTTTTTTCGTATTCACCAAGCAATCTACATTTTTTGTTTCGAACTTATGTTCGAACTTTTCGAATAGTAGTTTGCCATACAATATTTGACAAAGCAAAGCCTACTATTTGGTATTGTTTTGTTTTTAGGTTTATGTTGGAATCGATTGCTATTTTCTAGAGAAATCAGCAGTTGCTTAAAAATAAAATATTGGTGAATATCAAAAAGACAAAAATAGCACGCTAAAAAAATAGAAAGGTTGGTGAATACGGGCCTGAATGTCGTCGGCATATGCATGCATCGTCATATCATTACATATGGTAAAAATGTCATTAATGAATAAACTCAATAGCAGAGGTCCAAGAATATATCCTTGAGGAACACCAGCTTTAATTTCTGAATAGTCAGATAGTGCGTTGCCAATTTTAACTCTTTGCATCCTGCCTTTAAGATAGCTTTCAATAAAAGAAGCAGCGCCATTACTGAACCCAAATTGAATTTTCAGTTTCCGAACTAAAAGATAATGATTAAAACTGTCAAAAGCTTTTGAAAAGTCAAGAAGGCAAAGGAGTGTGATATTAATTTATGCGAATTTATTTATGGACAGCGTCATAATTTATGCGAATATCGTCTTGAATCTTGAGCATAGCAGTAGCGCAACTGTTTCCTGATCGAAAACCAGATTGGTACGGTGAAAACAGTTTATGAGACTCTAAGTATTCATTAATTTGTTTACACATCAAGGATTCACATATTTTAGAGAATCAGCACAGAATACTAATGGGTCTAAAATCTTGCATAGATGAAGTATTACTGACTTTAGCAATTGGTATTATTGTAGCATGCTTCCAAGAGTTGGGAAAAGAGGACACAGTGAAACAGTGATTGATTACATGAGTGAGAGGTCTAATGATAAACGGCCAACCGATGAAAATTTGATAAAACGCAAAGGAATGCTATCACTACCAATGGCATTTGACTTTTCTTTCATAATAGACAATATGACATTATTTTCATCAACGCAACAGAAAGAAAACTGATTATTTACTGGGGGATTATAAGTGCTACGGACATAACATTGATTAACAATAATATTTGCTGGTGATTTAAACAGAAACAAGTTATTAAGACTATGAGGTTCAATTTCACATTTTTTTTTTCATTTTTTTGATCATCATTACTACATACACCTAAGGAACGAATATTCCTTCAAAGAATTTTAGAAGGAAGAGCACAATTAAATTTTTTAAAGAAAAAACCTTTTTTTAGAAAATATAACAATGGACACAGCACTATTGCGTCCACGTTTGTATTTATTTCAGTTTTCATTACAAGGGTTTCTTTTCCATTTAATATAAAGTTACTTTATTTTATTAATAGCTACTTTGACATGTGACGTATACCATGGACATAACTTATTACCACTCACGAACAGGAACAAAGTTATCAAAAGCATATATAACGTGTGAAACGAGAACATTTAACTTATCATCAAAAGATTGGCTAAACCAACAGAGTAACGGTAGATATAAAAAAATATTGTGATATAAAAATAATAATATTCTGAGTAACCCATAAGATTCTTGATATCCTTGAAATCCTAATGTGATTGTGTATCAAAAAGTTAACACGCCCATCCGTGCATAATGTATGTATATGAACTTTGAACCATTTATCAATAAATTAACATGCTCACTTGTGCCCAATTTATGTCATTTTGTATTTTTTATAATAACAAAAACATGTTCATTTGTGTTCAATACATGCCTTTTATGGATTGATACTAAAATAAATTAATATGTCCTATCTAAGGAATTTTGGTATTTTTTATGAAAATATATCAAATGTTAACAAGATTTTAAAATAAATAAATAAATAAAATACAAAAAATATGAATGCGTTGAATTAATTCCTTGTACAAAATGTACAAGTGGCGCAAGTAAAAAAGAAAAAAAAATGATAAAAATTTTGTTTTCAATGTCCAAATAAGATATACATATGTAATCTAATATACACTTTTATACCAACAGGAACAACAACCAAATGAGAATTACGTCGTTTGGTTGCTCATTTTCTTATGTGCAAAGCAACAAAAAAATTAATTCTTTTGCAAACAAGCCCAAGATTACACGTACTAAGCACAAGTTGACGAGTTTATCAACAAAAAAAAAAATTACAAGCCCAATTTCTGGCATAAACTGCGAATATGAATGGCATGTCTTGAGATGGAGCTCTATTGAGCTGATGTCAGTTACGAACGCTTTGAATTTGATATTAGCTCATTTTTTTCTCTCCGTGTTTACGAGTAGAAGAATTTTTTTTAAGTTAAATTCCAGGCGTGTTTTATTGTGCGTAATTTTTTGCGTTGCCATCAGCTCAGGAAACATCATTCAAATTACCCGGAGCAACCGAGTCTGCCATAGTTGCTGCTGGAAAACCGAAAAATAAATGCGGGAATTTTGCAAACAATCCATAAATGTGAGTTTATGAGCAGTGATATTACTTTTCTGAAAAAACAATTGTACACACACCAACAAATACATTGCAAAACTACATTACAAACACGCAAAATTACAAATGATATCAACATCATACATGCCTCTGCAAAAATATGTTATAACAGGGCAAATCTAAAGTCTTAATTCAAAAGTCGAGCTTTAGCTTTAAAATTTTAATATGAAACATTTTAATGAATTCAAGAATGTGAACTCAAATCCAATAAATCAAATCGGTTTACTCAAATCGAACTCAAAACTATTCTATTTTGCAAGCTGAAACCTATAATACACATTCACAAAATTTGATTAAAATAGGTTGGATAGTTTTGAAGATTAGCGTGTAGGTACCAACATAGTGGCAAGTGATTTTTTTATATTAAGATGTAACGCATAAATAATTATATAAAACCATTTGTATGTATGTATATCTCAGGTAAACAAGCAATTTTTCACTCAAACAATTTTCTTGTGGATACTATCGAGGCAATTAAAAAATTCTAGAAATAAGCAACTAATTTCTTACATTTTAAAATCTAGGCAAGTCCAAGCACAAAACATCATTAAGAAGCAGCTTTCTAGTTGCTCTACAAAAAACTGTATATGTGTATGTGTGTCAGAAAATAAAGTGAACAAAAACGACAACAACATTCACATACCGAACTGTGATAATATTTCAATATATTTTGTTATCCTTAAGCTATAATCCTTTCATAGCACGAACATACTATGAACAACTTTATTGATTATGTGTTAATAATAGAAGTTATATAAAAGTTGCAACGACAACGAAAGCAGCAACAACAACAACAGCTACAACAACAACAACTACAGCAAAAACAAGTAAAGAACAACATCACGGCATGAGAACAACAATATTAAATAAAAACTCACAACTAAAACAAAGCATTCGAACTAACCTGCTCGAATCGATTTTTGCCAATTTCAGCAACAATACCAACAATATCTTCCTTTTGCCATTGGGTGTTTTTTATATTCCGATATTGTGCTTATCTTTTATGTTGTTATCATATGTTTTTCTTTTTCTAATGAACGAATAAATGTAATTGTATTGAATAAACCTGTGGCTACTACAGTGACCCTTGAACTTTGAGAAAAATAATTAGGGCAAAAGTTTTTGTGGTTCTACGAATATGTTTCTATTTTCCGTTATTCTATTTTTCGATAAAGAAAAGAAAAATATGCATTTTCAAAAGGCGGAGAGAAGCTTTAAGGTTTTTATTCATAGTGATTTAATGGAAAATTTAATCCGATAAGCAAATGTTTTATAATTTAATCGTTTTGTTTTCAACCTATTAAACTATTCAACCTATTTAAGTCCTTGATAGACTTAATAATGATTTAACGATGCTGTAAATTTATGCGGTTGAATTAAAGAGTTCACTCTTTCGTGAAAATTAAGGCTATAGTTGTCGTGTTACCTCTTTGCAGACTGTGGCAAATCTAGGAGTAAATAAGCTTCTTGAGAGGATGAATTTGAGTAGTTAAGTATCATTTTGAAGAATGTTAAAACGTTTTCTTAGTTAAAATTTAATAGAATGCATAACACAATTGATCATAAGACGGTCGGTCAGAGTCCGTCAAGGAAGGATAAGGGTTGCAGCGTAAAAACCTTTTAGTGAATTGTTTTTCAAGAGTATGGATTGAAAAAATTTATGCAAAGCTTTTGTACATTAAAAAGTATACTTTTAACAATATTATTAAATTTTTTAATATGGAATTATGAAAACAATGACAGAGCTTGTCCCAGAACGTCTTTGAAAAATAACAATTTGCGCTGTTCACTATATCTCGGTCGGAAATTATCTGAAATAAAAAACCATTAAAATTTTTGTCAAAGTATCGTCAAATCCTCCCCCAACGTTGCACGATTATTAGTTTTTTCAATTAAAAATTTTTGGTGAACATCTAAAGAGCAAACTGTTATTTTCCCAATAAAATTTCCGCCATATTATGGATGGTGAATCCTCTTACTGTTAAATAAAAACTTTCAAATAAACGTTGGGGGTGATATTTTATATATAGAAAATATGTACACAGTTTGAAAGGAATCGGTCAAGTAGTTTTAAATTACAGTGAACACGAATTTTGAAAAAGTTGTTTTGAGAAAAACGCCGTTTCGACGTTCGAAAAACACTTACTTATGAATTCATATCTCCGTTAGTTCTACATTAGTTTCACTCGGCTCGACTTCAAATTTGTACACAATATTCTTGAGATATTGTGCGTTCATATAACAAATAAAAACAAATGGTAAAAAAAATTATAAAAATCTTATCACCCTTAATGTTTTTTTGTGCAAACAGGTAGATTCAGCATAACTTCTTCTTCTAAATTTTTACTAAATTTTGACATTTTTTTGGTTGATAACTTTAATTTTTTGCAGCAAAAAATTCCCAACATGGCTTGACTTAAAATTTATTTTATTTCTAAAATTTATTATAAGTAAAAGTGCCCCACATTAGCAATTCTTAATATTAGCAAGAATTTATCCGCAAGCGGATTTTTTTTTTACGCAGAGAAGAATAGAGTGAAAGAATTTTGAAATCAAATTGCAAAACGAAAATAAAATTGCGTTCAAAGTTGCTGCTTATTTGTTGTTTTCAACTCTTTATTAAAATATATTAATTCATTTACTTCAATAAAAGTAAAATACTTATAAATATTTCTTTCAAACTCCCTACAAACAAAAATAAAATACTTATAAATATTTCTTTCAAACTCCCTACAAAATTGTTGGCGGAAAAACTTGCTTTGTTATCGATCTGCTTTAGTAAAAAAGTAGGCAATACTTTTTTCACTATCGAATCGAAATTTATCGATAGTGTCGACTTATCGATTCGATAACTTATCGAAGATTGATCAGAATAGGTGGAAAGCGAAAATTTCCGCATCGAGTTTTTGTTAAGAATGTGAGGAAAGGGAAATGAAAAAACTAGTTTATGAGATTCTATTCGGGATTGTGTTTCATGTGTTTTATAGAAATAATATGTCTAATTTTACTGATAGCTGTGACATATGAGCATCACCCAAAAAAGGTCCACCAAAAGTGAAAAAAAAACATTAAAATATAGCACTCTTACAGCTTCTAACTTTATTTTTTGTTATTTTGATTAGTATTACTGCTATGTAACTTGAATTTAACTTATTATGATATATTTTTATTAAAATTTATAATGAACATCTTAACTGTATTTTACTACTATTGGAAAAATTTGTCGCGTCCATGATGTTGCGTCCGTATTCGTGGTATATCTATTTAAAAAAAGGGAAGAGATAATTCTAATATTTCATTTTAATATATAAAAGACAAGCGTCCTACTCCGTGCTCTATATCGTAAAACATGTTCAGCCTGGACCAGAACCTGTTGTAAAATTATCCATTTGAAATTTTTGTACTTACTAAACCTTTTGCTCTATATCGTAAAACCTATTCAGCCTGGACCAGAATCTTTTTTAAAATTATCTATTTGAAATCTTTGTGCGTACTATACTTTTTAAAACCTGTTCAGCCTGAACCAGAACCTGTTGTAAAATTATCCATTTGAAATGTTTGTACGTACAGTACTTTTTAAAACCTGTTCAGCCTGGACCAGAACCTGTTCCTAAATTATGTATTAGAAATCTTTTTACTTGAAGACTATCGTCATTTTCCTCAACTCTACTATACATCAAACATCATGTCTAGCTATTACAGTGCTTCTTAATTAACAGAACCAGAACCTATTCGGTCTGCATAAACTGAACAGCAATTATTACATTCAGTGACATGTGGTGTCAATTGGAACTGCTAGAATTAAATGACAATGTTCGGTCTTCTGAACCAAGTTTTAACGATTGGCTACTAAAGTTAGGAATCGGAGATCTTAAGGATGATCACAGTTTGAATGAAATATCATAGAAATTTCCGATCATTTTGTTTGTTAAGGTTTGCTTATTAACCTGTTCAATGGCTTGCCTAAAATAATCGTGGACAATTTTTTTGAGCTTATATTCCAATCATTTAAGCAATAAAAAAAAAATCCCTCTGATTTTTACATGACCTGCTTTGGTTTTGGCAGGCTGTCTAATATAATGGACAAAACCATGATAACATTGTATTATAATATTTTATTTCAACTAAAACAACCGGAGACAAATGCAAATGCGTTATTTTATAAAAAAAAAAATTATACTTTGCACACCAATCACAATAATTACTTCTTTTTTGCAAAATTTATTAACACGCGATATAAAAAAATTGAAGGCTTCTGTTGGCCATAAAATCTTACGAAGTTAAACGTTATTTATCTCCCTAAAATTATTTTTGTCATGTTGGCACAACTTCATTTCATAGTACCAACCTATTTTATTTTAGAAAAAACGTTGGAAAATAAAAAAAAATTTCTTTTCCGAAGTGTCCAATATAATGGACAAATCCATTGAAAGGTTTAAATAGATTTTTGGCGATACTTTGAGTACGAATAATATCAACCGTTATTCCAAAATTGCTATCCTGTGCCCAAAAAATTCCGATGTGAACGAAGTCAACGAGCAAGTTCTAAATATTTTGAGTTATAAAATTGTGGCAGTTTACTTTGTTTATTTAAGTTTATAATTCTTAAAAAACATATTTTTTAAGAATTATATTTTGAGCTTTTAATGCCAAATAATTCATGAAGTAACAGGTTTTGCTACAACAACAAAATTCTTAGCAGAACAACCGAGCAGACTATACCATGGTTTCGTCGGACGCTACTCCGACTCATCAGTAGTCTCTGGTGGTTCATGCAATCCACTAACTTTGAAAAGCTAATAAATGCAACTGCCGCAAAACCAAAATGGAATTCCGATGCACTTTTCACTTAATCAAAGCAGTGTTTTTCTACTCTTCTGCTAGTCGCAGAATTTCAAAAAGTTGACTGCATTGATTCTGCAAAGATTTTGTTGTTGCGCTTTTTGTTTACTTCTTTATCACGTGTCCATCTAGGTTCCAACATTTTGTTGGTATTAAACCATAGAAGGCGTGAAGAAGGTTTTTTTGAAAGCAGATGTTTATTATATGCGCAAACATATAATTACTCATCATGTTTTCGTAGGTTTAGCTCGCACCAGTTTACATGAGTTATAAAATTGTGGCAGTTTACTTTGTTTATTTAAGTTTATAATTCTTAAAAAACATATTTTTTAAGAATTATATTTTGAGCTTTTAATGCCAAATAATTCATGAAGTAACAGGTTTTGCTACAACAACAAAATTCTTAGCAGAACAACCGAGCAGACTATACCATGGTTTCGTCGGACGCTACTCCGACTCATCAGTAGTCTCTGGTGGTTCTGTTACTTCCTGTTACCTGTTACTTCATGAATTATTTGGCATTAAAAGCTCAAAATATAATTCTTAAAAAATATGTTTTTTAAGAATTATAAACTTAAATAAATATTTTAGTTGGTGACACAGAGAGAGATCTGAGCACGGAGTAAATTGAAGACAGTGATGATAAACAAAATTATCCTGCCGAGTTTTTGAATGAATTTTATCCTTCAGGAATGCCACTGCATAAGTTAAACCTCGAAAATGGAAGTATTATAATACTTCTTCGAAATTTCAATACCAAAAGAGATATCTGTAATGTAAGGTGGTTAGTTTTGAAAACCTAAAAACTTAATTAATTATCGCACAGGTGTTGACAGGAGCACTGGCGAACATGAATTAGTTTTCATACCTACAATTGATTTTGCCCCGACAAACACAGATTTGCCTTTCACTCTCCTTACATTTTCAATGCCATAAATAAATTGCAAGGTTAAATATTGCCAAAAGTAGGAGTTTTTCTAAAAGAACTGGTATTTTAGTCATGGGCACTTTTAGCGGGCTGATGATGTAAAACTAAGCATTATAGATGGCAAGGGACAAGGTTAATTGTTGAAAATTCTAAAAATTTTTTACTAGAAATGTTGTTTGTAAAGAAGTTTTATCAAAATAATTTAATAAACATGTTTTCAAATAAAAACCTTTGTATATAAATCCATTAAATTTTTGTCGAATTTTGTACTCTAAATGGTTCCTTCCTGTCGTAGGACAGGCTTTTACACTAGTATGAAATAACGCAGCTTCTACATCTTGCTAATGTAACACTCGATGGAAGGTCATAAGTATATTAAAATTTTAGTTGATTTAAAATTCTTTCAAACTGAAAAGAAAATTTCACTGCTTTTAAGAATTAATGTCCTCTGATAACAGAAAAATTATATTTGAATATAAAGTATATTCAAATATTATAATATTTATAACTGCGAATTTCAATACCTTTGTTTATATATTAAATAATCTAATGCAATTAAAACATACAAAATCTAAGTGTCTTAAATTCTGAGTATAAAATAAAACGTTCGCGCCATCGTTGTTGCGATGCTGCTTGCAAAGTCGCTGAATATGTGTTCTTTACTTTTTCCAGCTTAACCGAACTATTTTGAAAGAATTTAAGCAGAAAAAACAACTTTAATATGTATCTTTCTATGAATTTCAAACAATGCCAGCGCTTAAGTACGCTATGATATGCTTTCAACTACTGTGCAATACAATCAAGTGTGCACATAAAGTGCACAAATATAACCATAACAATAATCACAATAACAGCAACGTCAACTGTAGCAACAACAACAACAATAATAAAAACAACAACAACAACAAATCTCACAACTTTGATGTTGATGTAAATGTCAAAATGAATAATAAATAAATACTCAGCTCATATTTGATGTTCCAAGAGCGGAAATGACAGTTGAAATATATCAGAGCTGAGCTAGTATTTGTGTGTTTGTGTTTCTGTATGTCTGTGGCTATGTTTGTTTATTTGTAAGTTCTCTTTGGTTCAAATAAAACTCATACATACATATTTATTCATTAGTAGATATAGCTAAATATTTCGAGGACTTTTTTTAGATACTCTACCTAAAGCGAATAATCTTATGTAAGTTTTATCGTTTGCAAGTGTGGACTGTATGTGTGTCCACATTTAAACATTATGATATAAAAAGCATTTTTTGATTTTGCTGTTTAATTTTTTGTGTTATTATAAGTTATCTTATCAAAAGATATTGCAATGTACGAATGCAAAGATATTTTTGAATGTATAGAGAAAATAATATTGTATTTTATATTTTTAATGGAGCATAAAATTTAGTTCTCAGGTAAATAATGAAAATAATATACATTTTGTACTAATAATTATAAATATTTACTAATCATCAAACTAACACATTAGAAAGTTAGTTAGAAAAATATTCTATTTACTTTGCAACTAACAAGGAAAGGTTCCCAGGTGACAGTCTTCGATTTGAATGATTTTCGGATATGTGATAGAAGACAAAAATCTAAGGTCGACGAATTTTTTTATACGTGCTCAATCGATGGTTTAGGGTTTTAAACTCGCGTTCAAAAATCTGCGAAAATTTCGTTTTTTTCCTATAATTTTGCTATTTTCCATGGAAACCTTTAACAATTTGGTACTAAACGAAAGCTCCAAACGAAAAACCACACACGATGGCACAAATTTTGTTGTAATCTTGTTGTTGTAATTTTTAGTAATATTAAGTCGATCTCAAAGAAGTATGTTGACACAATTATTTCTTATTATTTTTGTTGGATTGAAAGCAATTTGTAAACTTACCTTTTTTTTTTGTTTTTTTTTTAAATTTGTTACTGTTTATAATGAAATTTTTGTTTTATTGAAATGCATTTATTTTGCTTAAAGAAAAATTTTTATGACAGTTAAAGTACCCAATTTAGGTATCAAAAATTTTATTTTTTTATGGCTTATTCTCATGTTTAAATATTTTATCGGAAAAGTTGACATTTCATAGGGCTTCCATACAAAATGTGTGATTTTTTTCTTGTAAGTCTCATCGCACCAGTAAACAATAGTTTTAATCAACTTAAGTACCCAATATGGACATTTTTACGATATGCAAAAGAAATGGAATGCCTTAACTGATATTTCTTAAAAAATTTTTTTTGATTTTTAGCAGGCAAAATCAAAAAAAATTTACTTCGAATTTCAAACGCTCAGCTTTGTGAATGAATAACTCATCAGATATGAAAATAATATTTTTTATTTAAATTTTTTTATAAAAAACATTAATTTTAAAATAACTCCACGTGCTTCAAAGAGCTTTTCGGCTTAAATTCGTTTTGACATGGTTTTAAAAAAAAAAACATTATATATTTGATGGATCTGAACTCCTTCTTCTTATCCTGTGTTTACGGACAACACACAGACGGACGGACGGACGGATGGACATGAACAGCTCGACTCTCAAGGTGACGCTGATCAAGAATATACATACTTTTCTTAACCGGACTCGCTTCGTTCTATGCGTTACAAACGTTTGCACAAAGTTAATATACCCTGACCTTAAAGGTTTAGTTTATAAAAACCAAGGTTGACTAGACACTGTTGCAGTAAAATCGATTCTGATTTTCATGCTTAGTACGGCCGTATACTAGGCTGGGTCGATTTGTATGGAGGCAAAAAATCTGATGTTGCCTGGGCGATTTTCGATTCGGACATGAAAAGTTATTAAAAAAAAGGGGGTTGGAGATACACTTTACCCCACCGCACCATCAATTTTGTAAATTTTTTCTATAGGAATTTTTTAAAAAACGTTTTTTTTTAAAATGTATACATTAGACCGTATCGAAAAAATAAATTTCACCGCACACCAGCGAATCTAAAGCGTTATTGAAAGAAAGTTTTGAAAAAAAAAATTTTTTGTTTTTGACCGAACGTAGGGGTCGCGCATCGACATATCTATACTATCTATACTTCTATACTATTATATAAAATTGAAGTGGAAAATTAAGTGCGCCATAGACTCCAAAACTACTGGACCGATTTTTATGAAAAAAATTTTAAAATATCATATTTGTGCTACAGAATACCATAAACGGGGTATATTTAAGAAATTTAACAATAAATATATTTAATTAAGTTGTTAAGTTTTTAGGAAATTAACACCCATGCTAAGCATTACTTGGTCGTTTGCTTTTCACGCGTTTGTGTTACGAGAGTTTCAACTACATGTTGCTATCAACCCTTCTCTTTAAAGTTTATTGATCTCGCTCTCCACACTCATTCGAAGAGTAACCAAAAACAGTTGGCAATTTCTTTACACATATTTTTATTGTAGCTTTCCAATTTTTTAATTTACACTTGAGAAAGAAAGATATTTTAGTATTTCAAAATGTGGCATTCACAGGTGTGATAGCATATTTTGTATAGATTAAAGATAAATTAAAAGTTTGAAAAATGTAGTTTTCGTATGTCTCTTAACTACAAATAAATGCCTCGACGTAAAACAAGTTTGACAAGTGTAACAGAAAATGCAAGAGCGTACTCCGCGCTAGGAGAGCAAGAGCAGCGACTCAAAGAGAAAATTGTTGGTAAATTATGCATGCAATTATTTGCTTTCACGACTGCAATTGGAGTGAGGCAGTGGCGTAGCTAGGGTTGCTGGCACCCGGGACCAAAACTAAATTGTTAAGTAAACCCTATTAGAAGGTTATACTTAACCTAATAAAAGCAATGCTTAAAAAGTACTACGAAATTAATATAATTCTTTTAAATAATAGTTTACTGTTATGATTATTTTGTCAAAGTGCAAATGGGTAAACATAAATATTTTCATTCATTGTATTATTTATAAAAGTCGGTAACAATATACAAAATTAATCTCATCGATAGTAATATATTAGATATCATTTGAAAGATAAATTGGTAACTTATACAAAACTGAAAAATTTTCCGCAATCAAGGAATTTTTCAAAAATGTTTTGTTTACGCAAAATTTTGACTTGCAATAGTAAGTTAATCCCCAAAGATCTATTTTGAATAATTTTGCATAATTGAGGAAAAAATAGGACCGGGAAGTAAAACGTTAACAAATTTTCCCTCAGTGACCCTGAATAACTATCAATTTAAACATTTTTTCGAAATCAATCCACGTCTTCTATATAAAAGTTAAGTGAAAATTAGAACAAAATATTAAAATTAATTTATAAACTTTTTTCCTAATTTTTATAAATTTTCTTTATACATTTCGACATTTCAGCTTCGACTTTACTAGACAAGACTGAGGTCTGTAACATTTGACTGCCTTATTCTTAACCATAAATATCACAGTATCACAGTGATACCAAATTGATATCAGAAATTTGTTTCATAGTCATTATCTACATAATTCCCAAAGCAAACTTGCCCTGGGAGACCAAGTTCAAGAGTCATGAAAATTAGAATAATTTTTAGAATAGTTTTTTCTTAAAAACTGTATTTTTACAGTTTTTGTTGGTTGATTTGAACAGAATAATAATTATGTATTTTAGTAAAGTAAAGGAGTTAGAAAACCATCTTTGAGTTTTAAATAGACATCTTCAAAATAAAATAAAACAACATCAGAACGCCATAAAATTGTTATAAAACGCCATGTATTTAATTTAAATAAAAAATTTTATGAATTTTAATCAATTTAATTTTTTTTTAGAAATTTTTCAGCAAGTAATAAATTGAGCTTTTAAATTGTTTTATGTAACAGGATACCCAAAAACATATTACTATTAAAAATTATGTTCTAGCAGATTTAGAGCTGCAAATAAGGTTTGTTTGTCGATGTATAGTCTCAGAACTTAGTAATCACAAAATTATAAAGTATATTTTTTAACTTGACATTTATGACACGAGGACGTTTTTATAAAAAGCTCTGGAGAAATGTATTGCTGGAGAACATCCCAGGAAAATCTTCGCTTACATATAATCGAAAAAGTAATCCAGAAAATTTCATTCATCGCTTACCCTCTCGCTTACTGAACCCATTATTTTTATATATCCATGTCATTAGAGGTAATCGAAAGCGCTGTCACTTGAAAAGATTAAGCCCTTAAAACGGTTGGTTTATAATTGATTTCACGAAATTAATACTTGAATGACAACTTTCAAGTTATGTGAATGCATTGCCGTGAATTTATTACGGATTAAATTTAAGGTCTTGCATTAGCATTTATGTAATGCATTTTGGAATCGATTAAAAAACAAGACCTAACGAAAAATTTTGCTGGGATGTTGGATGAAATGTTTACTATACTAGCATGTTTGAGCACTTCTTAAGATGAATATTTGAAGTATAAAAGCTTTTTTAAAAAACTTTATGGAATATAAAGTGAGGAATATATATATAGGAATATATTTTAATTCATCACTTTAATGAATACAATAAATAAAAAAAAAAAAACCATTAAAAATTATCTTCGACTTGCCCGAAGTCAAAATACTCAGGTTGAAGCTTATTCGAATTTATTCAAGTTATATTTTTTTCCAATTTTTCATATTTCAAACTCAGAGTACGTTTTATGTATCAAGAAAACAAGACTTATGTATGATCTTTCAATTCAACACATTAATTTTTGTATAAATTATGAAGGTTTTGATATTTTTGTGACGTCACTTTCTATGGAAGTATTCACAAAATTTTGTTGAATTTCAACTGCAGGGTATATGTTTCAAATTTAAGCATTACAGTGGTGCTCCAATGTAGTGAACACCGATTTAACGTACTTCCAATATAACGAACCCTTATTTAATGTTCATTGTTGACTCTATATTGCGAACATTTGAAATTGTAGGTATTCTATTGAACAAACATTTGCTTTCTGAGCGTGCTTCGTTTGTTTTTGAATTTGTAATAACATTAATATGTATTTACTTATCTAATTCTCAAATAGACCCCTCGGGTTAATATACATATTGTAGGGTTTCCTTTTTAAAAAACATTATAGTAATGTATTGACATAATCTTGGATTTTTCATTTGGAGTGTGAACAGATTTTAACCAGCAGCTTTCGAAACATTTAATAATAATAATTAATTATATCTAAAACAAGTTCAAAAATTCAACTTTATTGGAGTGCATAATTAAAACAAAAAAATGTAAGGATATTTGTTTCAAGTTGACAAATTTATTAGCTTTGTTATATGATAAAAAACTCGAAAATAGTATTACCGATTTAATGAACTTTTCGATTTACCAAACGACCCTGGACATTATAACTTTCATTAAACTGGAGCACCACTGTATGACAAATCTCAAATAATGAAATTTATTTCATTATGGACTTTAAAAAGATTTGCAATAAAGACACGGCTGTAATCGTGTGGACAAACTAATGAACAGATAGACAGACGAACATGGCTTAATCGACTCATGGTCGTGAAAAAAATTTCGTGATAAAATTATTGTGCCCGCTACGCTTTGCGGGTGGAGTATAATAAATATTTAATACAAAACTTTGAAAAACGTAGAAGTAGATTATGGTAAACGAGTCGGTACAGCAGAAAATCAGATTTTTCTTATTCCTGGTAATGCCAATGAATAAAAAACGATGTTAATACTGAAGTATTAAATAACTAAAATGGAAATATCTTCACTTTATTATAGTTATACTATTTAATATAATTTGCTTCCAAATACAAATAATATGCAAATATTTTAAGTTTTTTTATTATTGCAATTTTTCAAATATACAAAGGTATTATTGATAAAGAGAAAATGTCCGTGGCGAAGCCTCGGACGACTGTGGCCTGCTAGTTTCTTTATAACTTCGGTTTTACCGTCTGATCTTAAAGAATGATATGTTTTGGTTTTTGTCTTAGGAAGACCTATTTTTGCCTTCTGAAACTCATTGACCTCAGTTGACCCCTTATAGTACTAACCCACCGAACCCCAGTTTCTACCATCTTAACGTACCATTTTGATATCAGAATAAGAAAGCCCTTAAAAAATCATTAAACTTTTCCAAACGAATTTTTTCGCTATTTCCGCAAGAAATATGAAAAATTTTGTTGTAATTTTTTTTGCAAATTTTTAAATTTTTTGTCATATCGTATTATTTTTATAAAATATCCACCGAAAACGTTCACATCCGAAAAAAGCATCTTAATGTACAATTCTAAAGTAATGCAATTAAAGCCTGCAAAAAACTTCCTTCGTATTAAACTTTCTGGACTATTCTTTAAGATTGTGCTGTTAATGTTAAAGGTTTGTCGAAGTTTAAAATAACGGCAACAGTTGCAGAACGATTCGGATACCCCTAGAAAAAAACTTAAGAAAAATTAACAAAAAATCTATGGTAGCTCACATAAAAACTTACATAAAAACAAAAACAAACAATTCTCTAAGATCGGACGGTAAATGCCGAAGTTATATATATATATATACGCACCAACGATAAGAATATACTTTGAATTTAGTGAAATTTTTTCTTTAGGAATTTGTAACGGTAAATTTTACTTTGACAACGTATACATGTTAGACCGTTTTTTAGATGAATCGGGTGTGAGGATTTCATATCTGGCGTAAGTTTTGCCTTAGCTGTGCACGTTTTTAAAAAACAAATTTGAAAAAGATTCGTGAAGAAAAAATTCACAAAATTGAGCGTGCGATGGGGTAAAGTGTACCTCAAGTCCCCTTTTGTTTTGTTGTTGTTTAAAAACTTTTCAGGCCCGAACCGAAAATCACCCAGGCAACATCGATTTAAAAATCGACCCAGCCTACCGTATACAGATGATAGCTGTAGAGCAAGTATAACTTCGTGCAGTTATTCTATAATATTTTGTTTCCAAACTCGTGTTGTATGTTTTAGCTAAACTCTATGAGCTGTTGTTGTTTATGTGTCCATGCTTAGTGCAAATTAGTTCTCATTAATATTTAACCAAATACAACGCGTCAAAACTAGTTGCTACAAATACACTCCTCTGAATGTGTTGCGTGCATGTCGTATGAGTGACTTTTAATTAGCGGTTACGTTGTCTGTCACTTAAATTAATTATGATTGCACGGTATATATATAGTTGCTGAAAAATAGTCCACCTTTAACAAGCACGTTTAGCTTTATTTGAGTAGGTACTAAACTTTAAATGTATATTTTTTTTAAAAAACAAAGCAAAGTTTGTTTAAACCAACTTAATAATAAAATCAAATTTTTGAACGCCATTTATTAATAAATAACAATTTAGCTTCTTTTGAAAAAAAACATGATATGTCATGTCTTTGTTCTTGAAAATTTCAATATAAACTGATAAATTTGTAACTCAATTCTATTGAACCAATTTTTAAGTTTTTCTCATGCAAAAGCATTTAAAAAAATTTGTTGAGGTCTTAATGAAAAACAAACTGAAATATTGCAATGACACAAAATCTAGTGAGTTAAGCTTTAAAATAAGCATTAAAAGTTAGCAAAAAAATATTTAAAATTTGTACATTTAAAAAATACTCTAAATATTCCTTAAGTTCCTTCAAAAATTCACTGTGTGAAAACACTTAATTTCATAGAAATACTTAAACTAGTTAATTATTAACTATTAATAATAGTATTTTATTTATTAAATACTAACATATGTGTTTTAGCTCATCCTTTAAAAAGCTTACAAATGAGCAGGTGTTGATAACAACTCATTGGACTCATTATAAATAATAACAAAGATCAAGAGATGCATCACAAATTCACACTTATATAGTACAAATGCCAGACAGTTAAACCAACTAAATCTCTTGTATACACAAACACATATGCATCAAATAATCACATACATTAAGGCAAGCGGACAAACACACATCCATAGATAGATAGACTTTCCGACAATGAGGCAGCTTTATAACCGAACAGATTCAACATGTTATCAAATAACATGCATGCTAATTGAAGTAAGAAGCTTGATGATGCAAATTGCCCTAATTTAGTGGATGAATGGATAACATGAAACACTCAAAGCAAAATGCTTGCAATATATAATTTATTATTAATTTTTCTTTTTAATATTAAAGAATGGTTTTTAAACTAATATAATCAAATAAATAAATAGTGTTATATGAAAAAAGAGTCTCAAATTTTAAAATTGGCTTGAGATAATTTTTTGACCATATTATTTGTTTCTAAATACTTTTTTTATTTATTTGCCATTTTACTTATCAATTAGTTTGTTACTGTTGTTTGTGCACTTTATATAGTTTGGGCCATTTTGGTTTTCATCGCACCTTATAGCTCGACATTTGTTATGTACTGTCCCTATGAATGCAGATTATGATTTTCCAAAGCAACTAATCGATTAATCAGTAAAATTGAATTGTATAAATTGCAATTGAATTAATTAAACTTAAGTAATCTTTGCACTCAATTTAACCACAAAAAAAAAACAAAAATAAATTGGCTATTTCATCACTTGAAAGCGCTCTTTGTCCGAGCTTCTTGTAATCAATTGAGTTGTGCGTCCTATTAAGTGGTTGCACACAAATAATCCAGAACTGGACATACATGTTTTATGCCGACTTCGAGCGGCTAATGTTCATGTTCTCAGTAAGCTTTACAATACATTGTTACTCTCTGAAATTTGCCATTGTCTGAAAATTTTGTTTCTTTTGAAAAACTTTCTCTTAGATGTGAAGATTGAACTCGGACTATCAAGGCTCATTGGCGGACGACACCAAAAATAAATTAAAATACGTCGAGGAGCATCGGTAGTCAAGAGATTCCGGATTCAAATCCCGGTCAAGCCATGGTCCAACGATTTTACCTTTCTTTAATTCTTTCCTCAATTCTAATCAACTGAAATTAAAAATTCATCTAAAAAATGGACTTTGGTAGTTGTAGTTGGTGGTAGAGATGATTGTGAAATGATATTGATTTATAACTCGAATTAACTGAGGTAAAGGCATAACATTTGCCTCAGATTCAAGTTCGCATGTTGATATAGGGCTCAGACACAAATACATAATTCTACAATTGGTTTTTCTTTATTTCACTTTCTCTCCTACTTATCTTTCTCCCCATTTTCCGAACCAAGGCTGACTTTACTAAATAGGCTTGACATCTGAAATCCCTGATTCAAAGCTTACAAAAAATTATAAAATTTTGACTTTGCCACATCTGAAGCTTTTTTTAGTTCCAGTTTTAATTTTTTGAGTAAAAACGCAGATTGTTTTGAACTAATGTTGACTATTTTTTATACCCTAAACCTGAAAGGGGAGGGTATGTTAACTTTGTGCAAACGTTTGTAACGCATAGAACGAAGTGAGTCCGGTATAGAAAAGAATAAATATTTTCTTGATAAGCGTCACCACGTGAGTCGAGCTATTCATGTCCGTCCGTCCGTCTGTCCGTCCGTCCGTCCGTCCGTCTGTTCGTCTGTGTGTTGTCCGTATACACAGGATAAGAAGAAGGAGTTGAGATAATTGGATGAAACTTGATACATATGGTCACATGGACCCAAGGATCTGCACTATTAAATATTTTTGGAATCCGCCCACGGACACGCCTACCTCCAATACAACGCAAAATTGAAAACTGCATAACTCAGCTCATAATTAACCTACAACAATAAAATTTGATATGTGCTTGTTTTATACAAACACAAAGATGTTCTTGAAAAATGGGTGTCATCCACTCACGGACACGCCCACCTCCCATACAACTCAAAAATTGAAAACGCAATAAATAAGCCTCTATTTAATCTACAGAGCTAAAATTTGGCACATATATTTTTTATAGCAAAACAAAGATGGTTTTGAAAAATGGACATTGTCCGCCTACGGACACGCCTACCTCCCATACAACGCGAAAATTGAAAACTGCATAACTTAGCTCATATTTAGCCTACAACAATAAAATTTGATATGTATGTGTTTTATACAAACACAAAGATGTCTTCGAAAAATGGACGTCATCCGTTCACGGACACGCCCACCTCCCATACAACCCAAAAATTGAAAACGCAATAAATAAGCCTCTGTTTAACATACAGAGCTAAAATTTGGCACGAATGTTTTTTATGACAAGACAAAGATGGTTTTGAAAAATGGACGTCATCCGCCTACGGACACGCCTACCTCCCATACAACCCAAAAAGTTTAAAACTCAATAAATAAGGTTATGTTTGTCATAGAAAAATTAAATTTGGTATGTTTGTATTTTATACCAAAAGTAAGGTGTGTTCAAAATTGGCAGTAATCCGTTCATGAACTCGACCACCTCCCATAGCGGAAGCACTATAAAGGCATTAACTGCGAGCTACAGGAATAAAACTTGGTATGTATAAGTTTTTCATCAACATTTAAATGCATACAAAATATAGCCTTCATCCGCCCACGGACACGCCCATTTACAAAAATATTCACAAAAATTTTTTTGTTTTTGAGAAGTGGGTTTAGGATATCTCATAGTCGGCCTAGACCGACTTTAGACTTTCTTTACTTGTTTTTTCATACAAATTTGCGACTTTTCGGCAAAACATGTTCTAGAAAAATTGCTATAATTTCTTTCTCGATTTTTTCACGCTGCAAAACTACTATACAGTTATACTTAGCCACGATGCTAAATTTTTTTGAGTCGGAATTCTGGTTTCAACACCAATTCTGAAAGACTGTCTTTTAGTACAGGACTGCAATCTTGCCAGTCCCATTAAACCAGGAGTGGTCTTTTAATTTAATGCTTCTAATCTTCTGAAATATATTTTTGAATTGAAGTTACGTTAACTATTATTTCACGCAAGCGAATTTGCTCTTTCATATAACTGTAGATTAGAATATGAAAAAGCAACGGATATGGTACAGTAGTTCGAATAACCAAAAAGTATGTGAACACTCCCATCATATTTTTCATGATGGTAAAACAAAAAAAAGTTTAGGACTTTTTGGCTGTACAAACTTACTCAAGGAAAGTTCCTTTACTAATTGAAACAGTCGGTTCAATTCAACAAAGAGTTTAACATATTGACTTTCAGGTGTTAACTGACCTCAGTGGCATTTCCATGGTTCCATGCTGCTGATACTTAACTTAAATCGCCGGCAACAACAATTGAGATTTAATGAAATCAGGCAGAGAGAACAGTATGTCAGAAATGGGTTTCATCACTAAATATGCACTACTATAGATATATAGTATAGACGTAACAGCAATGTGAATATGTGAACGGACTCTGAAGTTCACGCACTTAGCATCAGCGATTCACCTCGCAGTGAAATGACATATATGTACGTTCTTTTGAAGGGACCGATGCCTTTATGCAAAGCGAACAATGACAGTAAGTAATTATTAACCTAAGTATATGGAAGTCCAGTGAATCTACATCCTCGGCTATCTGTGTCTCATAAAGTGCCGTCATTTAAGGCTAATTCTTCTTCTTCTTATCCTGAATTCCCAAAAACGGGACATAGGGATTCCACAACGCCATCGTATACGGTTTCTGGCTGTTACTTTTAATTGTCTCCAAGTTTTGCCGAGTTGACTTGCTTCGCGTTCCACAGTTCTTCTCCATGTTTCTCGCAGCCTGCCGGGTAGTCTCCCCCTCGCATCGCTAGGATTCCACTTTATTACCTTCTTTGCAATGCTGTTGTCATCTTTGTGGCCCATTCATCTCCACTTCTGTCTTCTAACCATGATGTCTAAAGGTTCCATATTTGTTCTGTGGAGCAATTCTTCGTTTGAAATTGTGGTAGGCTAGAAAATGCGTTGAATAATGCGAAGACATCGGTTTAAAAAGACCTGTAATCGCGAGGTGATGACTTGGGTTATTCTCCAAGTACAGCAGCCGTACAGCAGTACTGATAGAACGTTTGTTTTAAAAATTCGAACTTTAAGGCTGTCTGTCGGGATTTCGCTATTTCGCTATATAGGGTTTAACAAACCGAAAGCTGCCTTTGCTTTCCTTATTAGGCACGCAATGTCATCCTCGGTTCCGCCACCGGCAGCAACTTGAATTCCACGGTATGTTAAACTGTCATCTGATTCGATAGATTGGCCAGGACAGCCCAACTGGAAGACTTCTTCTTTCTACCAGGCTTAAAACTTTTGTTTATCTGAAGTTTATTTTGAGTCCAGCAGACATCGCATTTGCATTCAAAGATTCTGCCATGCGTGACAAATCGGTAAGCCGATTTGCAAGAAGGCAGATGTCATCAGCATAGTCGATGTGTTGCAAAAAGTTTACCACCGTCCACCTCAAACCGCTGTTTGGCATTTGGTGTAAAGCAGCATTTAAAAAAGTCCCCAATTACCAGTAGAAACAAGGCTGGGGACAGAACTCAGCCCTAACGGACACCACTGTGGACTTCAAAGAGCCCAGATAACTTGCCTTTGTGCAAGCCAGTTCACTTAGCTTCATCATTTGTTGCTTTAATTTAAGGGGGTCTTCTCATTGAGCAACTTTTTTTTCGACTTTTTTTTTTTTGCATTTATTTATAGCTTGGGTAGTTGTGAATATGCCCCTAAAAGGATTTTTAGAAATTCGAAATTCTTTAGAAGATACAGCATTGAGTTGAGCAACAGACGCGTGCGCTTCAGTGAACGGAAAAGTAAATTTTTCATAAATTTATTGTGATTTTTGTAAAATGGATCGGAAAAGTAATAAAGAAAAAAAAAAACGCCCAAGTGAGCGTCAGAATCGTGCTAAAAACGCGGGTTTAGTGGAAATCAGCATCTTAGACCAGAGGATTCTGAATATACCAGTACATCGGCCAAGAAATTCAAGAATAATGAAGACGACGAAGTATCAATCAAAAAGAATTTGAAGTATTGCATTCTCGAGTCCTGTTCTGTGTTTACCACGTTGTCAGCGTTGGTAATTTGTGCCTCATGCAAGCAAAAAATTGAGTTCTCAGAAGCCTCACCAAATGGAGTTGGATTTAAAATCGCTTTGAACTGCGCCTGCCCACGCACAACATATATTCCTTCGTCACCTATGATCGGAAAATCATATGAAATTAATCGACGCTTGGTTGTTGCCATGCGGCTAAAACTGCATTTAAACATTTTTGATTTTTTTTTTTTTTTCCAAAAAAATTACTTCAAACTTTAAACGCGTTTATCTCGAAACCACGTTTTTCGAACTGACGGCCATGATATCTCCAGTTCCACTGAACCGGTTTTCATGAAACAAAGTGGAATCGACGCAGAATTGTCACCATTCTCGGGTGAACCTCGATCATAATTTTAAAAAATTTTTTACTATTTTTTTTTTACACTAAACTACAAAAAAAAAGCCCGAAATTGAATTTTTTTTTGAATGGCCGCCATTTTGTCAAAAAAAATCACAAAATTAAGTTTGAGGTTCATCCGAGAATTATATCTATACTGATTATGAATTTTTTTTTCATTTCAGACGCTCCGGAGACCCGAGTGTCATTACTTTTTGAACAGCCCACGTATCGAGGCAAAAAAAATTTTTTTATTTACTTTGAAACTTTTGTAATACAATAAATAAAAAAGTTTTCAATTATTTTTGCGTTTTCAAATAGGAATTTTTTTAAAAAGGGTCCAAAAAACGGGTTTTGAATGAGAAGACCGCCTTAAGCAATGATCTTGTCCGGTACGCCCCTCCGTCGAAAGGCTACCCATAAACAGTCCTTATGAACGCTGTCGAATGCCTTCTCAAAATCGATGAACATCATGTGCAAATCGTATCTATATTCAGCACATTGCTCTATGATGATACGCACCGTATTAATATGGTACGTACAAGAAGAACCAGCACGGAAGCCAGCCTGTGCCACGTCGATCGTCGAGTAAAGATGGTCTTTCAACCGTTTCAAAACTACTTTCACTACAATTTTATAAACCGTAGGAAGCACGCAGATACCACGCCTATTTTAACATTCCCTGAGATTGCTTTTCTTCGTAATTTTGATAATTATGCCTTCAGTCTTAAGCTTCCGCGTTCCCAGGCGAGTCGAATAAGTGAATACAGCACCTCAGCGCAATGTCTGGGATGAGCTTTGTAGAACTCCGCTGGTATATCATCGGTCCCTGCTGCCTTGTTGTTGGGAAGTGACTTGATTGCTTCGCAAAGCTCTCCTACGCTTGGTGGATCTGGATTGATTCGAACATTGGTGTTCATATTCGGCAATCCAGCAGCAAAAGATGTGTCGTCGGCAGCCCTGATGTGATTTAACACCGACAAAAAAAGCGTGTGAGCTGCTCGAAGTCCGAATGCAAAAGATGGCCGCCTCTGTCCTTCTCTGGGTGATCTGCTGTAAAGTTTTTCTCGATCAGCTGTTTTGTGATCTTGTATACGGCTCCGCTGTTGCCACGATATGCGGCCTCTTCTGCTTGCCTGGCTAAGGTTGCGGTTATAGTGAACGCCGAGTCAGACAGGCAGACAGACAGGCAATGTGAACAAGCGAGATAGATAGCTATCTGCATCTCGCTTTTTCACACAGATTTCTACCTGCCTGTCTGAATCACGTTCACTATAAAAGCAGCCTAAGGTTGCGTTTATAGTGAACGCTGAGTCAGACAGACAGACAGCCAGGCAGGTCAGCGCGACAAAAGTGGCTTCATACAATTTCATATAAACCTGCTCAAAGTGTGCATAGTAACAGCAGGCAGATCAGATTAGATCAGATCAGACGTGAAAGCAGGCTAGCTCAGGTTTCTCGCAGCTGATTACGAGAAGATTAAGTTATTTTGAGTAGTTTTTTAATATTTTTAGGGAAACAGCGTTTTTTAAAGCGCATCATTTACAAATTTGAAAAATATTTTGCAATAATTCATTTAGTTGATCTTTCCTCATAAAAAACTCTGCATTTTGTTCTCAACATTTTTTGAGTGCAAGAGTACTAAACAAATACAAATTTTTTACAAGAAGAAACCAACAGCCACAGAGCAATAATAAAAAAAAAAACAAGCAGACATGCTCGCCTCCATACC
Organism: Tetanocera ferruginea; assembly: GCA_958299015.1. Lineage (NCBI taxonomy): Eukaryota > Metazoa > Arthropoda > Insecta > Diptera > Sciomyzidae > Tetanocera > Tetanocera ferruginea. Next base: position 81,142,286 of record OY282642.1, read on the forward strand.
CGCTTATATCTTTTTTCTATAGGCATGTCCTAGGAGGGCATGTATGCCATATGAAATGCCGTGGATGCAATGCTGCATTGATACCGTTAAATGAATGCTGCATTAATGCCAAATGACATATATAGCAGGAATCTTTACATGCATCCAGCATTGCTGACACGGAAGTTAATTTCGTAGAAAGGCCGTCATATTACATATCTATAGAAAAAAGTTATAAGCGGGAATGGAAACGAGAATGTCCACTGAGTATCCAAGGCATGTTGTCGGCAGCAAACATCAACGGGTTATATAGCGATCTGTTATGTGAACAAAAATAAATATTTGATGTTGGGAATATTTTAAATTTGATAAGTAAAATATTAAGTTACCTGGCTTTTAAAATGAACATTCCACGTTGAACATAACTTTCCAAATGAGAACATCGAAAGCAAAACTGTACGTGCGCAATTGTAGAAATCAAATTTACTGTTCATTTTTTCTTCGACACATGCTACAGTTGCTCGCTTTGAAAAGAGGCGGCAGTTTAAGTATCGCTACAAACTACACAAATCTGAGTGTACATAAATGCAGCTTTGGTTTTTTGGTCGCTTAACTAGAATTTTTAATTCGCCAATATGATACATACCTCACTTAGAAGTAACGAGGACGTTGTAAAGTTTCAAAAGGTGGACTTCTAAAATTTACATTGAAATTATAACCCAGCCATATTCGTTCTATCGGCAGGCCTTCCATATTTTTCATCTGGGCAATGTCTATGACACCCAATAAGTCGGATCGAAATTAAGATATCGCCGGACACCAACTCAAAAGTTAGAGGGACTCTTAAAGACTATTTCTGTATCATTTTTTTTTGGATCGGACAAATCCCCATGGAGCGGTTTTGGTTCTCCTAAACCCTTTTTTGGCCAAAAAATGAAGTTTTTTGCCTATAACTTTTTTTTTTCTTCAGAATGCATACCCAAGATAAGAAAAAAAGTTAAGATTGTGATAGTACACAAATATTGGTTAAAAAAAATTTTGAAATTTATTGTTCTTACAAACTCTTTTGAGACCCCACAAACTCGATTTTTCATCATTTTCGAAAAGATGTTTCTTTAAAACATCATATGCATTTATGCTTGTGAAAAGACATTGAGCTCTTCTTTTCATTGATATATCTTATGGTGTAGTTTAACCAAAACTAAGTGCCACAATTATATAAAACATGAGAAATTGATATTCAGAAGAATTCTTCAGCTTAATTATTATTTAATTGCCTTAATTACCGTTAGATTTTGACAAATCTTGGTATGTTTGAGTTTTTTAGTACGCTAAATCGAATTCTGACAATGATTTTTTAGAAAAGTATACGCCAGATGGCGCTCCAGTACAAAATGCTTGAATTTCGAAAATATTTTTTTTTATATACGTATTTTTCATGGTACTCACTTGTGATAAAACTACTCCATACGTTATACCAATGGAAAGAATAGCTCAATACTTTACCAATAAGCTTATATGCATATGAATACCACAAAAAATGTATATTTTATAGGTGTTTAAAAAAAAACCTTTTCGAAAATGATGAAATATCGATTTTTTGGGGTCACAAAAAAGTTTGTAAGAACAACAAATTGCAAAACTATTTTTAACCAATATATATGTACTATTATAATCTTTACTTTTTTGCATTTCTTGGGTATGCATTCTGAAGAAAAAAAAAATTAAAGGCAAAAAACTTGATTTTTTGGTCAAAAATAGGGTTCAGCAGAACGAAAACCGCTCCATGGGGATTTCTCGATCCAAAAAAAAAAATGATGCAGAAATAGTTTTTAAGAGTCCCTCTAACTTTTGAGTCGGTGTCCGGATGACTTTATTTTTTCTCCATACAAAATCGATCCGGCTTAACACCCATATTCAAATTTTGATGAACTCAAACACATAAAGCATGCAAACGCATGATCGAGTGCAAAAGAGTGTGAGGATTGATTTTTTTGGTGCGCATGCGTGCCTATGTTTTTTGTTGTTGGTGACAAATTACACAAATAAAACAAAACAACATATGAAATCAAAGCAAAAAAACATAATATTTTATGATCTTATCTATTTATATGATTGCTATTATTTTTTGGGACAAAGGACAATTACAACAAAAAAACCAAGGCAGAGTGTTGAACGAAACAACAGCAGCGTTCACGCATTTGTTAATGTGAGTGCAATGATTGGTTTTAGACGACGTCGATAAAGATTTGTGTTGTTTTGGTATATAATTACTTTTGCATAAGCGTGGCAGAATATGAATGAATAAACAAGTAAAGAAAGTCTAAAGTTGGTTTAAGGCCGACTATGAAATACCCTAAACCTACTTTTTCAAAAAAAAAATTATATTATTGAAAATGGCTGTGTCCGTGGGCTGATGAAGCCTATATTTTATATCCATTTAAATGTTGATGAAAAATTTACACATACCAAGTTTTATTCCTGTAGCTCACAGTTAAAGCCTTTATTGTGCTTTCGCTATGGGAGGTGGGTGTGTTCATGGACGGATTACTCCCAATTTTTTAACAGACCTTAGTTTTGGTATAAAAAACATACAGACCAAATTTAATTTCTCTATGACAAACATAACGTTATTTATTGAGTTTAAAACTTTTTGGGTTGTATGGGAGGTAGGCGTTTCCGTATGCGGATGACGTCCATTTTTGAAAACCATCTTTGTCTTGTCATAAAAAACATACGTGCCAAATTTTAGCTCTGTAGGTTAAACAGAGGCTTATTTATTGCGTTTTCAATTTTTGCGTTGTATGGGAGGTGGGCGTGTCCGTTAGGGGATGACGTTTTTTTTCAAAAAATTCTTTGTGTTGATATAAAACACATACATATCAAATTTTATTGTTGTAGGCTTATTATGAGCTGAGTTATGCAGTTTTAAATTTTTGCGTTGTATGGGAGGTAGGCGTGTCCGTAGGCGGATGATGTCCATTTTTCAAAACCATCTTTGTTTTGTTATAAAAAACATATGTGCTAAATTTTAGCTCTGTAGGTTAAACAGAGGCTTATTAATTGCGTTTTCAATTTTTGGGTTGTATGGGAGGTGGGCGTTTCCGTGAGCGGTTGACGTCCATTTTTCAAAAAAATCTTTGTGTTCATATAAAACACATACATATCAAGTTTAATTGTTGTAGGCTTAATATGAGCTGAGTTATGCAGTTTTAAATTTTTGCGTTGTATGGGAGGTAGGCGTGTCCGTGGGCGAATTCCAAAAATATTCAATAGTGCAAATCCTTGGGTGCATGCGACCATGTGTACCAAGTTTCATCCAATTAACTCAACTCCTTCTTCTTATCTTGTGTTTACGGACAACACACAGACGGACGGACGGACGGACATGAATAGCTCGCTGATCAAGATTATATATACTTTTCTATACCGGACTCGCTTCGTTCTAGGCGTAACCAACGTTTGCACAATGTTAATATACCCTCACCTTTCAGGTTTAGGGTATAAAAACACATTTTTTATAAACGCCAAGGGACGCCTTCATATAAGCACACGGCTACAAATCTTGTACTAAATTTAAAACTTTTTTGGATAACATATAGGACACGACCAAAAAAAGATTATTTTTTAATCCAATGAAAAGTTTTTAATTTTTCAATCCAAAAAGGATTTATTTTTAATCCGCAAAAAGTTTAAAATTTCTTAATCCAAAAAGGAATAACTGTTAATCCACAGAAAGTTTAAAATAATACAATCCAAAAAGTATTAGATTTTAGTCCAAAAAAGTTTGAAATAATGTAATCCGAAAAGGATTACTATTTAATCCACAAAGGTTTAAACACTGCTTACTGTAATAATGTATATAATAATATTTTGGTTCAGATTTTAATAAAAAATTTGTTTCATTTAATTAAATATCAATTTCGGATGCTTTAACAACATTCAGAATTATATTTAGCTTAAATTTCGTAGTATTAGTAGTTTTTAATCTTTTACCTGAATTACAATACGGCACTGGCAGCGTCAGTGGCAGTGGCATTGATCAGCTGATATTTTAGGAATTGATATTTATAGCAGCAGTGGTAGTTAGCAGTAGTGCCGAGGCTAGCGCTATTTCTAAATTCATTGCCAACATGCAAATAATTAAACTACTAAGAACAAGTAAAGAAAGTCTAAAGTCGGTCTAGGCCGACTTTGAAATACCCTAAAGCTACTTTTCCAAAAAAAAATCATATTATTGAAAATAGGTGTGTCCGAGGGCGGATGAAGACTTTATTTTATATACATTTAAATTTTGATGAAAAATTTACACATACCAAATTGTATACCTGTAACTCATAGTTAATGCTTTTATTGTGCTTTCGCTATGGGAGGTGGGTGTGTTCATGGACGGAAAACTCTCATTTTTTTAAAACATACCTTAGTTTTGGAATAAAATACATACATACCAAATTTCATCTCTTTATGACAAACATAACATTTAATATTGAGTTTAAAACTTTTTGGGTTGTATGGGAGGTAGGCGTGTCCGTGGGCGGATTCCAAAAATATTCAATAGTGCAGATCCTTTGGTCCATGTGACCATGTGTACCAAGTTTCATTCAATTATCTCAACTTCTTCTTCTTATCCTGTGTTTACGGACAACACACAGACGGACGGACGGACGGACGGACGGGCGGACATGAACAGTTCGACTCACGAGGTGACGCTGATCAAGAATATATATACTTTTCTATACCGGACTCGCTTCGTTCTAGGCGTTACAAACGTTTGCACAATGTTAATATACCCTCACCTTTCAGGTTTAGGGTATAAAAACACATTTTTATAAACTCCATAAGTGACGCCTTCATATAAGCATGAAATATAGCAAAAACATAAGCAATTAAGTTAATCTCGCACTGATCTGATCTGATCTGCTTCTCGTTTTCAGTCTGCACGGCTAATTTTTTTTGGCAGGTTGCTGTCTGCGCCAGTCTGCCTGTTCGTCTGACTCGGCGTTCACTAAAAACACAACCTAAGTTATTAATGCGGTTTCGTTTATCACGTCTCACACTTCTTTTGACTTGCAATCAAAAAGAAGTACCCTTGCAATACTGGGTTGCAATACTGGGTACGAAGCTCCATACTACGCTCATCGGTAGCATTTATGCGGTTCTTAAGTGTCGCACATTCTGAAATCAGTGTCCATGAGTCTTCGGACATCCAGGGGGCGAAACCCGCGTGGTTGTCTATCGATAGCTTCGTCTCCAGCTGAGCGGTACGCTGTCTTGAGCTCTTCCCAGTATTGTGTTGGCATTTGTTTTGGAGACAAGGCAAATTCTGGTGTACGCTACTCAATCTGGTTCTGAAAGTTGGTTATTGTCGGCAAAATATGCAGATGCTCGTCGATTTGATCTCGAATTTTGTTGTATAGTTGCAGTGCAAACACGCAAGAACATTACCATGTGGTGATGGTCGTGAATATTTCCGATGGCGGCACCCCTTTTCTTACTAACATTCTCAAGGCAACTTCTTAACTGGCATGTGATGGTGAAGTGATCGATTTGGTTCTCGGCTCTTCCACTATAATGATGTCTCCTCTGGGCACGTCGTTGTAGGTAGCGTGAAGCCTACTATAGACGTCGTCCTTTTCGGTATCAGGGGCGAAGTTCACGAATATCGCAAAAAACTATGCGAAAATTACATCTTCGCTCAGTGTATTCTGTTGGCTTGCATAAATTTTTTATTTTGCGTGTATTAAAAGCATATATTTGAATGAATTATATGCATAATTATGTGCATATATAAATGTGTGTGTGATTTAATGGCTGCTTGTGCTTGTGTCAAAAATGAGTTCATTTTGCCACTCTACTAATTACAGCAGAAACAATAATTTGAATTTCATTACAAGACAATTTTGACTCAATTAATTTAACCTTAATTTGTAGCAACTAACCTTTAAGTTGAGCTGTCATTGATTGCATCATTTAAGGGGTTAAGTCTGATCAGAAATTTTCGAAACATTTATAACAGTTTTGTTTTTTTATGAAAAGAAATGTCATTTTGGAATTTCATAGCTAGTTATACCCTAAACCTGAAAGGTCAGGGTATATTAACTTCGTGCAAACGTTTGTAACGCATAAAACGAAGCGAGTCCGGTATAGAAAAGTATATATATTCTTGATCAGCGTCACCACGTGAGTCGAGCTATCCATGTCCGTCCGTCCGTCCGTCCGTCCGTCCGTCCGTCCGTCTGTCCGTCTGTGTATACACAGGATAAAAAGAAGGAGTTGAGATAATTGAATGAAACTTGGTACACATAGTCACATGGACCCAAGGATCTGCACTATTGAATATTTTTGGAATCCGCCTACGGACACGCCTACCTCCAATACAACGCAAAAATTGAAAACTGCATAACTCAGCTCATAATTAACCTACAACAATAAAATTTGGTATGTATGTGTTTTGTATCAACACAAAGACGTCTTTGAAAAATGGGTGTCATCCACTCACGGACACGCCCACCTCTCATACAACCCAAAAATTGAAAACGCAATAAATAAGCCCCTGTTTAACCTACAGAGCTAAAATTTGGCACGTATGTTTTTTATGACAAGAAAAAGATGGTTTTGAAAAATGGACGTCATCCGCATACGGACACGCCTACCTCCCATACAACCCAAAAAAGCTTAAAACTCAATAAATAAGGTTATGTTTGTCATAGAGAAATTAAATTTGGTATGTATGTATTTTATACCAAAACTAAGGTGTTTTCAAAAATTGGGAGTAATCCGTCCATGAACACGCCCACCTCCCATAGCGAAAGCACAATAAAGGCATTAACTGTGAGCTACATGAATAAAACTTGGTATGTGTAAATTTTTCATGCAATTCAAATATAGGCTTTATCCGCCCACGGAGACGCCCATTTACAATAAAATATTTTTTATTTTTGAAAAGTGGGTTTAGGGTATTTCATAGTCGGCCTAGACCGACTTTAGACTTTCTTTACTTGTTTTTAATCTTAAACTGTCGGTTTACGGATTTGTAGTTTTAGTGACTCTATCAGTTTATTCGCTCTTTATAATTCGCCACATAGAAACAAACTCTATAGCCTAGTTATAAATAAAAAAGTTATAGTTGCGCTAAAACAGCACAAACTTTTATTTGAAGTTACATAATCAGGTGTTCATACAATTTTTACCTGTGAAAATATTGCGTTTGGTTTATTCACTAAGGATTGCAGCAATTAAAAAAAAAAAACAAATTATTTATTGTTTGAATAGGAACCAAAAACAAAAAATCTGTGTCGACAAAGAATAACAGCAAAACTCATTTTCAATATTTCAGGAGAGCATTTTTAAAATTAAAATTGCTACCTCATATATGGGCACCCTGACTTTTCTTGTTTAGATTTGATGGCCTCAAACATTTAATTTTCAAGTTACAACCATAAAAATGTGCGTACAAGTGTTTTTAGTTGCGAAAAATCGCAATGAAAGTAAGTACATCAGTTTCTCCTAACTCGACTTTAGCGGTTATTCCTTGCCGACACAGATATGTAGACAAAAGGTTGTAGACAAACTTTTCACAACTGCCTTTTCCTTCAACGAATACATTAAGGAAATATCTTAAAAGAAATTTTTTAAATTCTGAACAGAATTAACCCCTTAAATTGTCACTCAAAATGCTAACTTATATTAAATTGTCTCTCTTAATTACTCACTTAATTAATAACAACCACTTCATTTAATTAATGCAATCAAAAAAAGTGCCACAAGTCATTAGCTGTCATTGACCGCTATACGCACACACTTAGAACCAGACGGAAATTGACCGAAAATTACACAAAATATCTTAATTATCTATGTCTGTTACACAACAAAAACAAAAAAAAAAAAAAAAAAATAAGCGGAAATTGTGTTTAAAAACACATAAATACATTCATAAAAGCTGATGATATCGATTGCAAGAGCAGGCAACAAGAAGAAAAAAAATAAAAAAAAAAAACAAACAAAACACTATAGAACAGAAATAATCGAAGCTAACCTGTAATTCACTCACCGACGCACACAAAACATATAACAGCTATACAAAACACAACTTTACAAACACAAAGTGGCAGTGGTAACAACAACAAAAACAATAACAACAACTACAACTACAAAAGCATGGCAAGCATTTCAGGATTGCTCAATAAAGCACTTCATAAATATTTATTGGCAGCATATCGACCAGCAAAAGTCCAAGAGTCAGCGTCACAGACCATACGAGTGTATTTTTGCTGTGTTTGTTTTTTTCTGTTTTGTGGTCTTATATTATTTGTTTACATGTATGCGATGCATGTATGTAGCTCGGCTTGAGTTTTAGTTTTTCATGCATTTACTAAGAAATATAATGAATTGCTTTTGCCAACATAAGCTAGGTTGTGATTAGATCGAAGGAATGACATATTATTTACAAAGAAATTTAATCACACACCCTCCCAGCAAGAATAAAAACATTTGCAATGCTAAACATGTCGGCATCAATATTTTTTTCAAAAAAATTAAGCATGATTGCATTATTTGAAAACTATCATCAAGTTTATTTTATGTTTTGTTATTTTGAGAAAAAGTGCTTGTTTTTGTGTTATTAAACCAAAATAACTCTTAGCCGTAATTTTGCCTATTTTTTTAGAGGTTAGAAAGTAAAATTCCCAAAAGTATGCAATACTGTTTTTTTTGACTTACTCGTAGCACAAAAACAATGTGAAGTTTAGCTTATGCTATGTCTACACAGAGAGTTAAGTTAATTTTAACTAACATTTAACCGAAGTTGTTCACACAGAGATACCGTAGCAGAATTGAGTTAAATTTGCCGACAATGCTGCTGGTGTCTCTGCGTACACATGCGTTTTTTTCTTGCTATGCGAAAGCTCTGCCCATATTTGGATGAAAACTACTTTCCCCACTATTGCCCAAATTCTTTTCGAAGTTCTTTTACCCATTTTTAAAGAAAATAACAACATAAAGTTAAAAAAATAAATTGTATAATTAACGAATCAGCTGTTCTATTTTGACAGTTCTTGTAAAAAAAAGTTTCTTTCATGAAAAATACCACTTAATATAAACATTTATATTATTTTGTAGTGTACTTTTAGGCACTTTTTACATTGAGTCATAAAAACTCAGAATATATAATGAGTTAAGTTGAGTTAAATCGTACATTTTTGTACTGGTAACGCAAGAGTTTATTTCTCGTTAAATGGGAAAACTCAGCTTTGTACTGGTAACTCAAACTTAACTCTATGTGTAGACGTAGCATTAGCCAAAAAAGATAAATTTCACCAAAGTTGAAGTTATATTTTATTGAAGTGAAACTTCTTTGGCGGCAAGTGAAATTGCAAGGTCTCTTATTCGTGATGCTTGGGTAACATTTTAAGCATATATGAAATTTTTCAAGGTAGCTTTATTCGTGAAGCTTATAAATTATTTCAAAACCAAATATATATATGACAATTTCTACAAAAAAATTATTGCTGCAAGCGGGAATTGAACCCCGGCTGTCGCAACTGAGTATCGAATTGGAGTTGGAAGCCTTACCATTATGTCACAAGGGCACATGATAAACAGGCAAAATAAAATGTAATTAATTTTGGACGCGTTTTGCTTCGTATCTAGTATATCACAAACACAAACCATGTCTTTCAAGCATTTAATTTTTATCTTAAAAGTATGCACGGAAAATTTATTTCTTTAAGCTTTGAACAAAAATGTTAAGGCATATAATTCTACATGCGAACTTATTGTTTAAAAAAAAGCAACAGGGTGGCAGATACATATTTTAATTGCTGCATATAACAACTGTAATAAATGCTTTAATAATATTAATAAACTTATAATTTTCATTCATCGGTTCTTACAGTCATATAGGGGCTATTGCTCTCGGTAGAAGCGAAGATAAAATCCCCATGATTCTGGGTGAAGATTTTAACGTAAGTTTGGCATCTATGATTCACTACACTCAGAAAAATATCAACTGTAATATTAACAGTCGGCCGCTGTTATTTCAAAACACTGTTCGATTGAATGATTTGCGTTTAAGTAAACAAATTTCTTTGTTAAATTAACGTTTCAAAGTATTTTTGTGCTGTTAAAATCATCTGTTGAAATATTTTTGTGCTTATATTGAATTATCAATTTTTTCTAAGCACTAATTTTTATATGTGTTTTGCTATATTTAAATAATCGTTGCCAGTAGCTCAGTGGATGTGCACTAGACTGTCATGCGGGAGACGTGGGTTCGAACCCTAGCTGTGTAAGTATCAAAAATTGTAATTTAATAATTGAAATAATAATAATTCTGTTTCATTAATTGTTTAGTCGAAAATAACCTTCACAATAAAATGCTTACAATCTTGCAAACAAAAAAAATTGCAAATTTCATTTTTTATTTAAAAAAAAAATATATTTAATAAAAAAAAAATTTGTATTGTCCTTGCCGGATTTGAACCGTGGACACTCGAGTACTAGACGCACACGTTAGCACACTCGGCCATACATGAACTTTCAAACCAGTGATCAAATTTCAATAATTAAGTTTTTATAATTTCAATATATAAGTATTTATAAGTTTTATGTCGTGTTCCATAAACCAACACTCAACCAACTGTTGATTTGAAAGTTTCATTTGTTGGATGGTATGTAACAGTGAAATCTGTTATTTGAACCCATGATTTGTTTGATAAAACAGCATTTTTTCCCTGAGTGTACCGCTTACTATCTATCTTTGCGAAAAATTTGGACTGGAGATGCAATTTCTTCTCGATATCTCGAAAATATGGAATCACGGACATACATACATATAATTTTTAGTTATCACAAACCATTAATATCAGCGTACAAAATTGAGCACCAATCAATAACGATGTAAATATTGAATTAAGAGAATATTATTCCATTTCGTATCGCATTTTTTTCACATTCTTTTTCACATTTTACACTAAAATCTTTCTTATTCTTTAGTTTTTAAGAAGTTTCACTTCTGTCATGAGTACGTTGCTAAACGTGATTTTTTAAAAAAATTGTTTATTTTAAAAAAAAAAAAATGTTTCAATAAATGTTAAGATTTTTACAAGCATTCATTTATATAGTGTGGCGATCATGACCGTGCGTGCTAAATGTGTGGCACGCGAGCCAAAGAACCTTGACAGTCCCTACTCAATACTCACAGTTGAGAGATAGGTTTTTAAACCCTAAACCTAAAAGGTCATTGTATATTAAGTTTGTACAAACGTCTGTATCGCATAAAAAGAAGCGAGTCCGGTATAGAAAAGTATATATATTCTTCATATATTCAACGCAAGAATTGAAAACTGCATAAATGAGCTCATAACTAGCCTACAACAATAAATTATAAATATATTATATCAAAACAAAAATGTCTTCGCAAAATGGGTGTCATCCTCCTACTATACAACCCATACCACCAAAAAGTAAAAACTCAAAAAATATCCTCATTATTAAAGTGGTACGTATGTATTTTATATCATAACAAAGACATCTTAGAAAAATGGATGTCATCCACTAACGGCCACGCCCACCTCTCATACAACCCAAGAATTTAAAACTCAATATATAAGGTTATTTTTAATCTACAGAGATGAAATTTGGTACGCAGGTTTTTTATAACAAACCAAAGAAGATTTTGAAAAATGAACGTCATTCGCCTGCGGACTCGCCCACTTTCCATACAACCCAAAAGTTGAAAATGCAATTAATAAGATTATGTTTAACCTACAGTGGTGACCATGACATACAGGCTAAGTGTGTGGCTTAGCATGCTCGGAGCCCGGGTTCGATCCCCAGCCGCGGCGAAAAGTTTTTTCAATAAAAATTTTTCTGATCGGTCACCACCTCTCTGCAGACAATGGCAAACCTCAGAGAGTAAATAATGCCATGTAAAGCTTCTTGAGAACATGAGCCGTTCGGAGTCGGCATAAAACATGTAGGCCCAGTTCTCGGTCAATTGTGTGCAAAACATATAATAACACACACAACACAATTGATCATAAGAACCTCGGTCAAAGTCCTTTCAAGGGCTGAAATGGCCAATTTGTTTTTTTTTTTAACGTACAGAGATAAAATTTGGTATGTATGTATTTCAGACCAAAACTAAGATGGTTTTGAAGAAGGGATGTCATCCAACCACGAACACGCCCACCTCCTATACAACCCAAAAATTGAAAACGCAATATATAAGCTTATGTTTAACCTACAGAGATAAAATTTGGTATGTATGTAGTTTATACTAAAACTAAGATGCATTAAAAAATTGGTGAAATTAAAATTTTTAAAAATTTTTATAAATTTTTCATCAAAATTGAAATGCATATAAAATATGGGCTTTGTCCGCTCACGGAATCGCCCATTTTCAATACTAATATTGTATTTTGAAAAAGTAAGTTTAGGTTATTTCATAGTCGGGCTAAACCGACTTTAGACTTCCTTTACTTGTTACATTTGTTGATGTTTTTAAGGTTTCTCCCTCCAGTTTGGATATCGTCAACCAACATATTGTGCTTAATAGGGCTGTCGATTACAAACATACATATTTGTTTTCGCTAATTTTTCATATTGATGAAATCAATATTGATCATATTGCATGTATGATCATATTGCACGGCATGGCCGCCGTATTCTGCCGTCATTTTTCGCAGCTCATGTGAAGTACTTTAAATATTTGCTTTCGAATAAAACAGGCATAACAGCTTCGATATTGCTTCTCTCAAAAATATATATATAAGATTAGCGGATGTAACCCAGTGTTACTCGGGGTTGTGCTTCAAACACAGGAAAAGGAAGATTTTAAAACTGCTCTCATTTTAACATTTTTTAAATTTTCAATAAAATTTTTCAATTACAGTTTTTTTTAGGGATTTGCCCCCTCCCTCCGTTGAAAGTGTTTAGTCAAATTTCCGTAAAACTGTACATACCGGATATGATTAAAACAAAAAATTACTTCTTCAACGTCTCGATCTGACGTCTGGTTTCTGAAGAAAATGCTTATCCAGTTTCAAAAAAGTAATTTCGAGAAAAATGCGTTTAAAGTTTTTCTTAGCCTGCATTTAATATGCATTTTTATCTAAAAAAAAATTTCAATTTTAAAAAATCCTTTTGGTATCGATTCGATTTTTAGATTATTTTCGTTCAACTCGTATTCGTTAAACTTCTTCTAATTCGTTAGTCTTTGGTTCTTGACTTCGTTTGCCTTCGGCTCGTTCCTTGATTTTTGTCGAAAAAACTTTTAAAAGCATAGGATCTATTTCAGTAGCAGATTCAAATGCTTACCAAGTTTCATCAAAGTCCGTTTATCTGTTTGGCCGTGAATGAGCCAGACTTAGTTGATTGAATAAAGCGCCCTCTCACAGATGTTTTTTGAAATTTAAATAGCCTCAATTCTGTTGCAGGGTCAGGTTGTTTCACGTACCAAATTTTAGTAAAATTGGTCAAATCATTTAGGAGTTATTTAGGAGTAATCATTAGGAGTCCTTACAATGCACTACTTAAAGCGCCCCCTCGCGAAAGTCTTTGGTTTTTTTTATATATTTTGTTTTATCTTGGGTGCAGTTGAACGTTCATACCAAATTTCGGCCCAGGCGTTTAGGAGTTATCGAGACTTTAAAACGCACTACTTAAATTTAATCTAAGGACACTTTAGTGTTAATTTGACCTGAATTATAATCCCCAGCCCCAACCCTTCTATTTTTGTCTGTGTTCCACATTTTTTTTTTTTTCATTGATCAAAATCCAGTATTGTTCTTCTTAACTTTGATCAGCATCATCACTTCATCTCACTTAGACCAAGTCATAAAATATAGCTCGTGCTCAACCCAAATTTACTTTAAATGACCTTGAAATAACCTTGCTCGGATTCAGAATTAGCGACCAAAAAAACCTAGATATCAGGAAGTTAGACATCGTTTTTCCGTTTATTTTCATGTTGGCCTTGGAATCACCTTAAGAGAGCTACACTCAGCTTGAATTAAAAACAAGTAAAGAAAGTCTAAAGTCGGTCTAGGCCGACTATGAAATACCCTAAACCCACTTTTAAAAAAAAAAAAAAAAAATTTATTGTAAATGGGCGTGTCCGTGGGCGGATGAAGTCCATTTTTCCAAACCATCTTTGTCTTGTCATAAAAAACATACGTGCCAAATTTTAGCTCTGTAGGTTAAACAGAGGCTTATTTATTGCGTTTTCAATTTTTGCATTGTATGGGAGGTAGGCGTGTCCGTGATCGGATGACGTCCATTTTTCAAAGACATCTTTGTGTTGGTATAAAACACACACATACCAAATTTTGTTGTTGTAGACTTATTATGAGCTGAGTTATGCAGTTTTAAATTTTTGCGTTGTATGGGAGGTAGGCGTGTCCGAGGGCGGATTCCAAAAATATTCAATAGTGCAGATCCTTGGGTACATGTGACCATGTGTACCAAGTTTCATCCAATTATCTCAACTCCTTCTTCTTATCCTGTGTATACGGACAACACACAGACGGACGGACGGACGGACGGACGGACGGACGGACGGACGGACGGACAGACGGACATAGATAGCTCGACTCACGTGGTGACGCTGATCAAGAATATATATACTTTTCTATACCGGACTCGCTTCGTTCTATGCGTTACAAACGTTTGCACAAAGTTAATATACCCTGACCTTTCAGGTTTAGGGTATAATTATTGACGAAAAAAGCTATTTATATAATATATAATTATGTATAAAATAAATTAAAATCCCAGAATAGACCCACTTATTCCGAAAATACAAGTGCTATATTAGCTTATTGCCAACTTGTGTGACTGATGGATAAAGTATTTCTTAATTTTTTTCCCATCATTTTATGTAGATTCTTAAGCAAAAATTTAAATAGTGTCAACATATTTAAAGTCAAATGTTTGCCTTTCAATCACTTCCGGTTTGACTAACAACAATTTCTTTGACTCTATTTATCGGCAAAATACACATTTTCCTTGGCAAAAGTAAATCTCTGCAATTTCAACAGCAAATCCTGCCGCGCTTGAAACTTAAACATTCCGTTAAGCCTTTGAATGTTACAACAATAAAAACAACAACAGAAACTTTTAGTGAAGAAATTGAGTGCAAACTTTTCCGCTTGTGCACTTCAAAAGTTTATTTAATGTTTTTCCAAATTTTTTTTTATGTTTTCTTTTGTTGTTTGTCTACTTCTCTGCTTCTTTTTGTTACTCACCATTATGAGTCAATTCGACATGCCGCACATTTCCGGGCTGCTGTAGCGCCTGTTACTTTTACTACTATAACTACTACTCTATTCGTGCTTTGCTTGCCATTTGTATGTCTTCGATATTCAATACTAAGAAAAACTTGAAGCAATGACATGTTTTTTTTTGCAGTCACTAAACGCACACAAACACAAATGCATATATGTACTAGGCAATACAAACACACATACAACCAAACAAATGATTTGGCTGGCGTATGTTTTGTAAAACGATGATGTTCAGGAAACTCATCGTCGACGATGAAATAAAATAGTTGAGAAACGTGATTGTATGCAAATAAAATTTAGTTCACTGTCCAGTTGTCATGTAAATGTGTGAGTGTGTGCGTTGTATACAAAAATAGCCACAAAACAAACAAAAAATAGAATAAATAATAAAAAAAATAAAAAACAAAATTCAACATAATGTCTCCGAATAACGTTTTGAATGCAAATCGAAATAAGTCATCCATTATAAGCCAAAAAAGTAGGGAAAGACTCCATGAGTGAGGGAAAATCAAGTGACTATATGTGCGCGTGTGTGTGTGTGTGCATATGTGTGCTTCGCAAATCCCTTAAGGTAATGGTTTTTCATGCTTACGCTGCGCTGGGATATTTAAGCCGAAGTCATTTCAAGTCATTGCTGGACATTTATTAATGAATGTGTTTGTTTGAATATAAAAATTGTTGTTCTTCATACCGTACACATATGTATAAATAAATACATATTTGTACATGCCAGAAACCTTTTTCGTCCAAAGAGAAAAAAAACCAAAGCAAACCAAAACAAATAAAACCAACTTCATCACATGCCAAACCGAAAAGCACTTTATTTTTTTTTTTAACAAAATAAAATGTTAAGAAAAAATCCAATAAAATTCCATGAATACCTTTTGCGACAAAAAACAAAACAAAAAAAACTGTATTTCTGTTATTCAACGTGTATTGAAAAAATAATTTGACTTTTTTGGCTTCTTGATTCGAATGGAATTGTATGGAACAAATATGAGAAATATTGTAAATAACTTTTATATCGAGTACAAAAATTTTGCAGTTTTTATTGAAAAATCTTACAAGTAGTAAACAAAGCAAGAGTTTACTATTTCAGGAATGGCAGTGTGAAAGAAAAAGAATTGTTCTCAATATGACAAATGAATTCATTTTGAATTTTGCACGAAATATGCTTGTTCAGTCCATTTTTTGGAGAACGAATTTCGGTGAACGATTAATTTTTGAATACGTTATTTGCAGAACTTCTCAAATTGTACAAGAATTGTTTATTTTATTTGGCAAAATATGAGATAATCATCAATATGGCATATTTTTTTTAGGTGTGCTACTTATGTGAGGATATATTAAAATAATTTGGTGGTCATATAAATTATAATTAATTAATTAGTCAACATAAAAATAATTTAATTAATTATATTATTAAATATATTTTTTAAAAATATTACTCTTGAATAACCGAAAAAAAACATGTATGGAAAGTTAAATTTTTTTTTTTTGTGAGAAAAAGTTTTTATTTTTTGATATATAATAATAAGATTTGACATCAGATGGGTGAGTACTAGAACACATCACTTGAAGTCAATGACCATTGAAGTTCGATTGAAAAGTGCCGATATGATGAAATCTAAAAATGGACAAACATTGCTTTCGTCATACACATATGTAGAAAACTACACTTCATCTTCAGTTATGAGCTTAAATCAGTTTCTTATATGATTATTTTAAAAATAATAATTGAATCAGTGCTTGCCGCCAAAAATTAACAACGATACAATTTAGTTATTTTGAAGCGTACTGATTTTTCTTCTGAAGCAAAAAATATACAACCACATAACCGAAACTTTGCAGACACAAAATTATGAGAGCACACCACCAAAATATGTTCGCTGACATACAAACATTCCTGCATACAGCTTATAGTGGGACAGACGAGATATTTTTGGCACTTTGTTCAAAAAGACACCTTTTGTAGAACACAAAACTACAAACGCGATAACTATAGAACTAATCTTCGGATTACCTTGCATACGAGTGAGCTTAATTGAAAAATTCAAGTTTTTGTCGTTCACTTCTGTGAGGAGAACGAGAATAGTATACAAGAGAAAACTGCTAAGAAACTTTTTTTTTTTATTAGTACTTTATTTTATAATATTTTTAATTTTATTACCTTGGCGACACAAAATTTTGAGTCACGCTAATAATTGAATTTCATAAAAAGTTTAAAAAAATTTATTTTATAGAACAGAAAAAATATCAAACTTAATTTAAAATTTATTAAATTATTAATTTAAAAAAAAAAGTTATGTCGCTGGTTGCAATCAATAAATTTTTGTACATCAATTGAAAAAAAAAGCAAAGAACAAATATTGAGAATTAATGCCTTTAACATTGGTACTAGAACTAAGAGGATCATTAAATAACTATAGCAATCAAAAGTTAAAATTTACAAAAAAGGTATTTTTTAGGGCTTAAAGTTGGCCCAACTCCGTTGTTTTTAGAGCTACATTCATTATTCTAAACCAACACGGAGAAAGGCTGCGGTTTAAAATATTTGGTGCTAAAATTATTAAAATCGTACCAGTTTTCTATAACAACCAGTCAAGAAGACGTGGTTTCGAGATAACCGCATTAAAAACTTGGGTTTATGTGCAAATTGCATAGTTTTAATTGCATAGCCTGACTAAACAAAAAACTCAAAAAAAAAAAACCACAAAAACATGTAAACATGTATAGTAAAAACTCTTTAACGTTAATGTTAAAGTTACAAAAATAAAACTTGGTATGTGACTATGTTAAATCAAAACTATGATGTGCTAAACAAAAACGTTTCATTCGACCTCGGATATAATCATCTCCCATACAACCCATAATAGTTAAACTTGTATTAAACTATAAAAAAATATATGGATTTTAAACAAAACAAAAAGGAGTTATTTATAATTATGTTTAGTATTGTAATATATATTTAAATTTAAAAGAAGGTTAAGGATATCCCACCGTCGGGCTAGGCCGACTTAAGAGTTTTCTTACTTGTTTTAACCTTTAGATGATAATCTGCTCTTAATTTCTTGTCATCCCAGTTATGCAATGGAGGAAATATTAAGAAAAAGTAATTATACAAAAATATTTCGAAAGCATGTCGTGTAGGGACATACTGATTAATCGTTCTTGTATTTTGATACAGATTAACCCATTAGAAGTCACTGTACTCAACCGAGTACAGCTGATCTGAATATTTCCAATTGAGCTATTATCGACTTGAAATTTCTTGACTTTGCCTAAAATTTTATTGTTTATCGAAAATGTAAGGGCAGAAAAATGTAAACAATAATTATTACAGGGATGTATACTTTTAACCACATCGTACGGTCGAATGTAGTCTCGCCAGACTCGTATATATCTAGTATGAAAATATAGGAAACGTGATGCGAGTTTATCAATTTGCATCGTTTTTCACACTTGAAAAAAATTGGTTAAAAAAAATTATTTGCCCCACTTCATGTATTTAATCCCTAAACCTGAAAGGTCAGGGTATATTAACTTTGTGCAAACGTTTGTAACGCATAGAAATAAGCTAGTCCGGTATAGAAAAGTGTATATGTTCTTGATCAGAACCCCATCAGATGGGGGCCTCGGTAGTCGAGTGGTAAGCGTGCTTGACTACCAACCCAGAGGTTCTGTGTTCGAATCCCGGTCTAACCATGGTCCTACGCTTTTACCTTTCTTTAAATCTTTCCTCTTTTCAAATCAACTGAAATTCAAAATTCATCAATGTATACGACCTTAAAAGTTGTAGTTGGTGGTAGAGATGTTTGTGGAATAAGATTGCTTGATAACTCGAATTGACTGAGTTAAAGGCATAATACTTGCCTCAGATTCAAATTCGCATGTTGATATAGCGCTCCGCTACACATACAACATTCTACACTTGTTTCTCTTGATTTCACTTTCTCTACTTCTTATCTATCTCCCCATTTCCGAACCAAGGCAGAATTGACTGAATAGGTTTGAGACCTGAAATCCTTGGTTCAAAGCTAAAGAAAAAAAAACACCTCGAGAACCGATTAAGCCCTGTCCGTCTTTCCATCCGTCCGTCCATCCGTCCGTCCGTCTGTGTGTTGTCCGTAAGCACAGGATAAGAAGAAGGAGTTGAGATAATTGCATGAAACTTGATACACATGTGCACATGAACCCAAGGATCTGCAACTATTTAATATTTTTGAAATCCGCACACGGACACGCCTACCTCCCATACAACCAAAAATTTAAATCACTGTTTAGAAGGTTTTGTTAAAGCTAGCGAAATGAAATTTAATATGTATGTATTTTGTATAAAATCTAAGACATGTACAAAAAATAAGCGTGATCCGCACACTAACACGCCCACTTCCCATACAACCCACAATATTGAAAATACCATAAAAAGGTTTATACATGGCCTGCAGGGATTAAACTTATGGCGTTTTCGTTTCTACCAAAAAATGTTGCCTTTTCATTGCCCTTGCCTTTTTTCGTGTTCGATTCTTAAATAAGTGCAAACGGGTGAGTAAATTCTGTGTTCGTTTCTTAAAATGTCACACTCACAGAGGGCAAAAAAGGCGCATTTTCTGCCTTGCAAACTTTCTCAGGGTAGATGTTATCATACAATATTATCAGCTGTTTTTAAAACGATAATATTATGACATGCGTGCGTTAGACAAGGATGGTTATATTCGTTTATTTAAGTTGACATTTTTCGAGTAGGCAAAAACATGCACTTTTACAGGGTTGCGGGCAACATTGAAAACATTTTGCATTGCGACAGGGCAACATTTTTTGGTAGAAACGAAAACGCCATTAGTATGGAAGGATGTTATTTTAAAACAAAGGTGTGCACACAAAATGGGCGTCAGCCGCTCACGAACACGCCCACCTCACATATGTCCATAAAATAAAAATCGCTGTGTAGAGGGTAAGCTACGCAAATAAAATTTGACACATGTATATTATCTATCAAGACTCAGATGAACACAAAAAATGGTCGTGGTCTTCCCATTAACACGCCCACTTCCCATACAACCCATAATATTAAAAACACTATTTAAAAGTTTATATTTGACCTAGAGAGATAAAACTTGGTATGGGTTAATTTCATATCAAAACTGAGGTGTGCACAAAAAATGGGCGCAATCTGCTCACCGAAACAACCCACTACCATACAACCCACTATGGTAAAAACTCTATAAAGAGGTTTACATATGAGCTACGAAGATAAAACTTGGTGTGTTACATTATTGTGTCAAAAAATTAGATGTGTTCACAAAATGGGCGTCATCTGCTCACAAAAACGCCCACCTACCATATAAACCAAATAAGTTAATACTGTTTTAATTCTATAGGTAGATAGAATGGATGGATTTTGACAGGAAGTTTTGTCTCTATGTTTAAGAATTTTAATATAATATATTATATATAAATATTATAGGAGGTTTAGGGTATTGCATAGTCGGGCAAGACTGACTTTAGACATTCCTTACTTGTTTTATACTTAATTTGACCAATAAATTCAAAGTAATTTTAAAAATTGCAGCCAGTTTTCATTTGACTTCTAATGGGTTAAGTATAAATATCCCTAATAGAGGCTTATCATGAATAGTGCCTGAGCTTTATGGGTTGTTCCTGTTATTCATTTGGATATGAATATGAATCGGAATTAGTTCTATGATGATTTAGAGAATTGCATTTGGAGTCGACTTGATGTAGCCTGGCATACATAGGTTTACGTAGGTTTCACTCTTCAAATAAAACAAACACGAGTTACTTAGGTACGGTTTCACCAACTTTACATGAATTGTAAGCTTCAGTATAAGCTCGGAACATGATTTTCATTAACCATACTTAAGTTCAACTTAAGCACGGAAAATGCGTGACTTAAGTTATACTTAAGTCGTCGACAGCAAATTTATGATTAAATTTTGCAAAAAAATGTTGAAATTGTGAAAAAGTTCAACTTATCTGAGGCTAAACTTAAGTTCAACTCAAATATAGTTAGTGAAACTGGGCCTTAGAGGCTTAAATACATTGTTTTATTTATAAATAAACAGCATACATCAATATTACTTTTGCTTACAATATAAATATAAGTGTCGCTTAGCGGCGCCTAACCTCCTTTTTTAAATGTCGCCAATCAACTATTCTTTGTTCGTTTTCGCTGTGGCCTTTCTGCCACGCTTCTTTGGGTTTTTGTATAGTTGTCCTTGTCATCGTCCAGTTCAGTAATACTGTTGTCCCCGTCTTTGTCCAAGTCAGAGGTACCAACTAGTAGTTTCGTCTACTCCTCGTTAGATGTCGCCCGTACAAGTTATCGTCCGTCAGTCTGACAGACTCCTTTCCCATATACATATCCCAGCATATCTTTGCACTCTCTCTAAAGAGAGTGCAAAGATATGCTCTCTCTGGTATAAATTATTTTTGAATCATTAACAAAACACTCATGGGAAGTCGGTGGAGATAATATCTGCAGACAACTATTAAAAAACGATTGTTCTCACAACTGATCTCGACTACTAATTTTCTGTTTTCATTTTTACATGAGTGAAAAAATTACGCTCGAAACAAAAGCGTTTACAATCCCTCACAAACAAAAACAATCTCTCGTAAATCAACCGAATGAAAACGCTTGGCGAGTTTGCTCACTCATATTCGTTGATCATATTCATGGATTGCAAACGTTCAGTTAAAAACTTAATGAATAATTCATATTTTGAAGATTGAATCTTGAGTCGATGCTGAGCAGTTTTTTTTAAGTGATAAAAAACTGAGTTTGCTAGTCTCAGTGATAGCGAAACGCTCAAAACGATAAAATATTATACAAAGAAGAGAGGAATCAGAGATTTTTAAACAATAAAAAACCTTACTTCCCTCATTTGAAAATAAAAGATCTTCGAAATCAACTGTTGGTATTTATCGAACTATTTTATCACCTTGCTATGAACAGGACAACTTGCTTCGTAGATAATGAGCTTCATATTGACGTGCTACTTAATGAATATAGTTTTATGCGTATTAGGGTGTATTCTAGATTTCAAAACAGAACCAAACAACAAGTTTTCATTTTAAACGTTCCTGTAGCTCGTTTCTGCAACTTTTGTCACTCTCACTTGCACCGTCTCTGTAATAAAATGAGAAAAGTCGGTAACTCGTCTTGCTTGTTTCACTTCTATTTTCGTAGGGATTCCATCGCCAAAGTGTTTCTATGAATGTGCAATGATAGTGCAACTTTTGATTTC
This sequence comes from Tetanocera ferruginea, assembly GCA_958299015.1. NCBI lineage: Eukaryota > Metazoa > Arthropoda > Insecta > Diptera > Sciomyzidae > Tetanocera > Tetanocera ferruginea. The sequence goes on from OY282642.1 coordinate 81,164,820, forward strand.
AATGAAGTGGTTACTAATATTTCTACCCGGTACAAGAATTTTTTCATTTAGACTATAAATTAGAGCTTCTAAATTGAATACTACTCAAGTGAATATAATTCACTTGATTACGACAATCACGTGTTCCCCGTGAATACAATACACGTGTAGTTCAGGTTCGTGTTTCAAAACATGAATTACACGGAGTTCGAACTTCCGTGAACACGTGTACTTCGAAACACGTGTTTGAGCTGAAGCTCTACTATAAGTATATAATATACACAAAATTATAAGTACTAAAATTTATAAATTAATGAATATATAAACTTAATATTTTATTAATGAGATTTATTCCCTGATAAAATTTGTATCTTTGCATTAAGCAACCGCATGAAAAGAATACTCGGAACTCAACGCATGGATAAGGTTTGTTTTATAAATATCAACATCACTAAGTGTGAAAACATGAAAACATTGTTTTAAATTTGAAAAAATAAAAACAACAAAAAAATGTCACTTGTTTCAATTTTATATATTCCCTATCAATTGTGTATCTTTCTCATCACAGGGCAATATTTTCTTACTTATTAATGCAGAAACACTATCTTTCGTAAAAGTGAGTATTTTGGAACAAAATAGTGTGAAGACTGAAAAGTGACTAGCTATTTGTCGCAAAAGTTGCAGAAATTACTGTTTGTACTTCTTTGTCTTGTAATTGTCTTTGTTATCGTAACACAATGATTACAAATACGAATATTGATAATTGCCAATGCGTCTACAGGACTACAACAAAGAAAATATTATTTCTTGTGCAAATATGTTTCGAATCAAAATTTTTTTAATAAACTTCATTAAATTACTTACAAGCCTAGAGCATTTTATTTAAAAAAAGTGCATTATTTAGTAACGTGGGGAACGAATGTTTTTGAAAAATTACCAAAATTTTGTAGTTTGTGAAGTGCTGTTTGTTGACTTCAGTTTAACATATATCAAAAATCTACTAGTAAGGTATATCTTCGACTTGGCCGAAGTTAAAATACCCCCACGGCCGATTCTTAAGGGTGGAAGAATCTTAAATTGGAGGGCTTTTTGTATGAGATTCTGAGAGATTTTATTATTTTTATGTGTCTAAAATACATACATATCAAATTGTTTTCCTGCAGCTTAAATATAAGCTTTTTTATAAAGTTTTAAATTTTGGGGTTGTATGGGAGGTGGGCGTGTTAGATTGTGTATGACGTCCATTTTTCTAACATACCTTAGTTTCGACATAGAATACACAAATACCGAGTTTCTGTCTTGTAACTTTAATATTAGCCTCTGTATAGATTTTTCAATTTTAGGGTTGTATGGGAGGTGGGCGTGTTAATGTGTGGATGACGCCCATTTTTATAACACACCTCAGTTTTGACATTAAATACACAAATACCGAGTTACCATCTTGTAATTTTAATATTAGCCTCTTTATAGATTTTTCAATTTTGGGGTTGTATGGGAGGTGGGTGTGTTAATGGGTGGATGATGCCCATTTTTAAAACACACCTCAGTTTTGGTATTAAATACACAAATACCGAGTTTCAGTTTTGTAACTTTAATATTAGCCTCTTTATAGATTTTTAAATTTTGGGGTTGTATGGGAGGTGGGCGTGTTAGTGGGTGGATGACGCCCATTTTTCTAAGACTTCTTAGTTTTGATATAGAATACACATATACTTAATTTCAGTATTGTAGCTTTAATATTAGCTTCTTTGTAGAGTTTTCAATTTTGGGGTTGTATGGGAGGTAGGCGTGGTTTTCATCCGATTTAGCCCATTCTCGAACTTGACCTTAGTTTTTTTAAAAAAAACTTAAATATCGAATTTCATTACGATAGCTTCAAAATTACGGCTGTAATCGTGTCCACAGACAGACAGACGGACAGACGGACAGACGGACAGACAGACGGACATGGCTAAATCAACTCAGGTGGTGATGCTGAGCAAGAATATATATACTTTTCCATACCTACCACGCCTCCTTTTGGGTGTTACACACGTCGTGACAAAATTAATATACCCCTTACGCAGTACGCGTGGGGGTATAAAAATCGAAAATTAATTCAACGGCTAGTCTTCAAGTAGCTTAAATAGTTTTAAAAAACCAATTTTAAACTATTGAAAATATACCCTCCAAAATCAGATTTTTACGAGTAGCGTATTCATTTCTTGCAATTTCTTCGTTTTTATTTAGCCTACCTTGGATGCCAGTTAAAGAATCTGCCCTTGCAGGAAGGATTCAAAAAATGTTTGCAAAAAAAGGTCATCTAGTCTACTTATAACAACTCAACAAAATAATTTGATTCATTCCCACTAAAACCATATTTTGCTCGAACATGCATGTGTGTCTGCAAATTATGACTCTATTGGATATGGGTTAATATTCTGATGTGACTCACTTATTCATGAGAGAGGAATATAAGAACAATGAGTGAGTTGAATATTATTTTTAGTTATGCCCTGCTGATTATTTTTCTGTTTTGTATATTTTTTTTCGATTTATTGTTTGTTTTGGCACGGGTTGCTGAACATCTGCAATTAAATTCAGATGAAATAACAAGAAATCTGAACTAAAACTGACTCAAAGTACTTAAGTCATTCCACTGTACTCTTGGTGTTTATTGGCGTTGTGAGTCATTGCAGTATATCACAATATATCCATTGACTCAATGAGAGACTTGAGCATATATCAGCATAAAAATTATTCTTGTTCATTCATTCGCTATATATATAACATACTCGTAGTTATATCCTTTGGCCTTCAAATTTTTATAGATCTAATCTAAGATAATCATTAGACACTGAAAACTCTTAGATTTTTTTTCTTTAGTTTATATCCCTATCCCACAGATCCCGAAAAATATCTGTAGCTAATTAACTATTAGTTTTAATACTATGCGCCCAAGAACACTTATTCTAAGTGATCTTTAAACTATAAAATAAAGTCATTTCAGATCAATTTTACCGAGAAATAAATGTCGTAGGGCTTGTATGGTGTTCTTTATATCAGAAAAAACCACGTACCGCTTTTAGTTTTGAAGCTTCAAGTTGATTTCTCTAAGGAAATTTTTTCAACTTGAATCACGGTTTTTGTAAAATGCTGAAATTTAATTTTTGAGTTGAGCGCCAAAACGCGACTGTATTCGCCTCACTGTGCAGCGACTGAAGATACAGTTTTGAAAATGTTTTATACATGTAGATATGACGTATATTTTGTGCTTCTAAGAATGTTTTACCTAAAACACTTAAAAACATATCAACACACACACACTCTTACTCACGTACATAACCTTGCATATGCCTATAACTCTTACTCATACCAACATATGTACGTTAGTATTCAAAATAGCATTAAACAAGCAGCAAGTGAGTTTGCAGCAACCTAAATTAATCGTATTTATCACAGTTACACTTACAGACAGACACTCATGCACACCAACTTTTTGATAATGTGTGTTTGTAAAAGTTGCTTGTTCTATATGCTGTGCTATGCTGTATCATTGTATGAGTGTCGTTGTGCAATTTTATGCGCTGTTTCATCGCCAACAAAATCGCGTTATAATATTTATAATTTTTTTTTTGTTGTCTGCATATCTTCTAGCGTTTTCTCAGCGAGGTTTTCCTGCCTCAACGTTGTCCCAACCTACTAAAATTTTATTCTTGCTCATGTTGACTGCTTTCGTCAAGGCAACATATATACAAGTTTAGCTGTATATGTCTGTTGCAAGATAAATTGCAATGTTCTATGTTTTTATGAATGTATATATAAGCTGGTGTTTGCATCGAATTATGTGAGTCGTCAAATTTTTGTTGATGATGTTAACAATTTAATTGTGCACACTTTAAGGGGTTCATGCGTTAAGTCATTTAAGCTGCGACATATAAGTAACTGCCTGGCATTTCACCGAGTTGAAATAAATATAAGTTGAAACTTATAAGCGAAGTTACTTAAGTGAATAGATATAACAAGTCTTATTTCAGTGAGATTTTCACTTTGTAAAATTTGAGCTCACATATTATTGCACCAACTTAGGTTCTATTAAATTTTTCTTAAATTATAATAACTTATGTTAAAATAATAACTATTAATATTAATTTTTAAAAATATGAATCAAAAAGGCTTTTAATAAACACTTAATTTGCAATCTTGTCAAGTTTAACTTTTTAAGTTATCCTTAGCGAGGTCAACATATTTCTAAAAATATATTTTTAAATTTGTGTTAAAAGCATTTTAAATTTATTCAAAATTTCATGACGTCCAGGAGCTAAACAACACGTTAAAAGCAAAATTATTCTCGCCTGCCAGCTGTTGAGTAGAAAAGCACATTAAATTAACAAAATCAATGTCAAAGTTTTTTAAAGAAAATTAGCTACTTTTATGTCATAATTGAGCACTTTGATGACACTCGAAGCAGTTAATTTATATATAGCCAACACAAGGGTGTTTCCGTTTTAACATTGGTGCGCGTGTTGGTTGCTATCATACTTAGAGTCATTTCTATAAATTAACTTGAAGCTGATGTTCATTAAAAATTCATTAAAATATCTTTTGCTGTTGTTATTTTTGCTTTGACATATTTAAGTGCAAACACCTTAACTTTCAGTGTAATAAACAAATACTCAGGCCCACAAACACAAATGCACATACATATACACCAACATTAATGAACTGTATTGCTGTTTGTTTGTTGTTGTTTTTGTATGGCGAAAACTTATGCCGCGCATTAGCTCAAAGCTTTACCTTTGTTGCTTTTATCCTTTTGACAACCTATCGAATGGAAGTAAGGTTTTCAATTGGGCCACGACTGAGTGCTATGGATATAAGCAGAAAAAAAGGACAAGCTTCACGAAACAGGCAAATGACAAATTTGTAAGATAGCCAACAGATGAGGGCGTATTTTGGATGAAAGTAGAAAAGGTTAATGAATTTGGGTTATGCTAGGCAGCGATAGCAGCACAAGGTTAATAAAGCGAAATGAGTTGCTATGAAGTAATAATAAAATAAAACAAAAATATTCAAGGTGATGTTGTTCAATTTGGAATTTACTTGTTTGTAATGCAAATAAAGTTGATGGCTACAATAAAATTAAAAAAATACTTTCATTTAAATCACTTAAAATTGAGTTCATATGAAAGTTATTTCTTGCAATTAATTTTAAACTATGGATTGAAAAGTGGACATGAGGGAATTTTTTCTTCTATGTCTTTAAAAGATCTAAAAACAGAAAGGAAGTGTATTCTAAACAAGTTGAGTGTAACTAAATATATAAGAAAATAATGAGTTCTCACAGACTACCAAATTTTTTTTTTTTCAAGAATTCGAAATACCCGATTTTCATTGATTTATAAAAACTTATAAATTATACCTTTTTATTATTTACCTTCATTATACCTTTATGATGATACATTCACCAAAAGAAAAAGTAATGTAGTCAGCTCAGAGACAGCTTTGTAAAATCTATGTACCTACTTATTATAAATATTATAAAATGATGTACTACTATACTGTTCTCATCAAAAATATATTGAACATACTTTTATGTTGTAATTGTGTACAAAGGCCTTGTGATAAGTACAGCGTGAATGTACCCATCACATACATCCATGTATTCACGACATATATTTATGTGATGAGTACTTTTTGAAAGCATCATGAAGTCAATACAGTTTTCAACATGTACTCAATACAGAAAATTTCAAAAGTTATGTGTGTAAAAAAAAACTCGCGTGTAGCAACGTAAATGTGGCAGAAGTGAAACTTCTTAAACAGTAAAAAATATGATAGATTTTAGTGTGAAATAGAGAGAAAGTATCTGAAAAGAAAATCAATCAACACAAAATGGAATAATATTCTGTTTATTCAATATTTAAATCCAGGGACCGTATCGTTTATGGTTTTTATCGAAAAAGTCACATAATCACTGTTATCTTTTTATTTTATTTTATTTTTTCCGACATAAATAAAAGTTATTTTGTGCCTTATATTTTTTTGGGCAAAAATAACAGTTACTTTTGAATTTTATTTTATCGGTCAAAAATAACAGTTTTTTCTGCCGTTTATTTTTTTGGTCAAAAATATCAGGCAATTTGTATTTTTTCAAAGGTCATTTTACCGACTAAAAAAGTATTGATTTATTATTTTCATCTTATCGGTGAGACATTTTACTGATGGTGTCAACATCTGTCAAGCGACCTTTTAAAAAACACAAATTGCATAATTTTGTTGACCGAAAAACTAAAAGTCACAAAATAATTGTTACTTTTGACCAATAAAATAAAAGTAAAATGTAACCTTTATTTTTCCCCAAAAAAAAATACAAGGCAAAAAATAACAGTTAGCTTTTAATTTCTAAAGAATCAGTCGAAAATGTAAAAGCACTTTCGTGAGCTGAGTTGTGGACTAGCTGCAGTTGCATTCTTAAGGTACTTTTCTTAGCTTCGGGATATTTTTGGGCAAGACAAAAACGATTCGGCAGTCTTAATTATTTCACTTTCTACACTTCTTGTTTTTAATTTTATATCGTTTTAACTGTTTTAGATGTTGTCAATAACCTTTCAAGTTTTTGATAACAATCAACGTTATGATATGCTCTTTCAAATTAAGCTTTAAGCTAGGATTCGATATTCAACAAAAAAATATGCACAATTGTTATATTTTGTAACGTAATGTACAGCATTCCAAGCATAAAGAAATAAAATTTCCGTGCATACTTGTAGGATGAAAATCAAATGGTACAGTACGGATCAAATGGTACAGTACGTTCTTTAGAAATGGTGTGTGTCTGTGGAATGTAAGACACGAACTAAAACTCGTTGAATATTAATTGCATTTTGTTTGCTAATCTGTCATGTGCCTATGTGGCGTAGTGATAGAGCATCTGACTATTATGAAATGCTTAATAAAGAGCCTGGGTTCTATTTCAGCTGGCGACGATAATTTTTTTTTAAATTTTCATATGAATTCAAAACGTTAGTCTAGCGTCACGAATAAGAGACCTTGAAATTTCACTCGCCGCCAAAGAAGTTTCACTTCAAAAATTTTGTCATGAGTACATAAAATTATGTAGTGAGTCCATTAGATTTTCCTCTCTATGAATGGGTCTCACGGAGACAAGAAATTGATTACAAATGCTTTTCTGCCATAACAGACCAACGTAATAGTATGTTTACACCGAACCTCCAAAACGTATTTTATGTAGGCTTCAAATCTGCGATCTCGTGTGCCACACGGCGGCCCAGAAAGTGCTCAGTCACAAAATTCCGAAGTATCAGACACAATTTTAATTTTTAAAGCTACGAGTAGCAACGAACAATTGCAAAGCTAATGAAAAAACAAGTAAGGAAACTCTAAAGTCCAGCCTGACTATTTAATACCCTAAACCTCCTTCTATAAATACTATATTTGGTATACAGCAATTCCATTTTAAACGAACCGGGTTACGGAATGACCACTTCCGATTTGGATAAAATTTTGCATGGAGCAGCACTGATGGAAATAAAAAACTAAATTTGCAGGAAAACAAATTTGGAAATAAGAAAAACAATTTTTTTTTTATGAATTATATTTTATAATTTCTGTTTTAATTGTTTCTTTATAATATAACGATTTATAATAATTAACAACGATATATTAATAACAAAGTATGCGTTAATGAATTAAGTAGTTAATATAAAACAAGTAAAGAAAGTCTAAAGTCGGTCTAGGCCGACTATGAAATACCCTAAACCTAATTTACCAAAAAAAAAATAATATTATTGGAAATGGGCGTGTCCGTATGGAGCCTATATTTGATATGCATTTAAATGTTGATGAAAAATTAACCAAAAAAAAATACCAAGTTTTATTCCTGTCACTCACAGTTAATGCCTTTATTGTGCTTTCGCTATGGGCGTGGGGGGAGGTGGGCGTGTTCATGGAGGGATTACTCCCAATTTTTTAACACACCTTAGTTTTGGTATAAAATGCATACATACCAAATTTAATTTCTCTATGACAAACATAACCTTATTTATTCCGCGTGTCCGTAGTCAGATGACGTTCATTTTTCAAAATCATCTTCGTCTTGTCATAAAAAATATATGTGCTAAATTTTAGCTCTGTAGGTTAAACAGAAGCTTATTTATTGCTTTTTAAATTTTTGGGTTGTATGGGAGGTGGGCGTGTCCGTGAGCGGATGGCATCAATTTTTCGAAGACATCTTTGAGTTTGCATAAAACACATACATATTAAATTTTATTGTTGTAGGCTAATTATGAGCCGAGTTATGCAGTTTTTAATTTTCGCGTTGTATGGGAGGTAAGCGTTTTTAAGCGAGGTAAGCGTAGGCGGATGAAGTCCATTTTTTAAAACCGGTTTTGTTTTGTAATAAAAAACATATGTGTTAAATTTAAGCTCTGAAGGTTAAACACAGGCTTATTTATTGCGTTTTCAATTTTTGGGTTGTATGGGAGGTGGGCTTGTCCATGAGTGGATGACACCCATTTTTAAAAGACAACTTTGTGTTGATACAAAACACATACACATCAAATTTTATTATAATAGGCTTATTATGAGCTGAGCTATGCAGTTTTAAATTTTTGCGTTGTATGGGAGGTAGGCGTGTCCGTGGGCGGATTCCAAAAATATTCAATAGTACAGATTCTTGGGTCCATGTGATCATGTATACCAAGTTTCACGCAATTATCTCAACTCCTTCTTCTTATCCTGTGTTTACGGACAACACACAGACGGACGGACGGACGGACATAGATAGCTCGACTCGCGTGGTGACGCTGATCAAGAATATATATACTTTTCTATACCGGACTCGCTACGTTCTATGCGTTACAAATGTTTGCACAAAGTTAATATACCCTCATCTTTCAGGTTTAGGGTATAAACATAGAAAATTTTAATTAATTAAATACTCAGTTATAACCTCCCACGTAAGAAAAAACAAGCTATTTAAATAAAATTATCTAACTATACAAATTAAATTCTTCAGACTGTTTTGAAAATGAGTATCGGCGCGCTCTAACACGTTTGTTGTCAACAAGCAAACTCTGCTCCTGTATTTTGCCATCATCTCCTCTGAAATATATAGCGAATGGATGAATCGTAAATTGAGCGAACATGGATGAATCGTTAGTCGGTGAGTTGTGTAGAAAATTGCGATATAAACTCGTCAGTGGATCTCTCGATGTTCTCTTAGGAGTATCGACGAGATACTCGAGTATTTTAATACAATAATGATACCACTTTTAAAAACGCCATAATATAGTCAGTCATAATGTTTGTAACAGAATTTATACATACCGTCGATATTCATCCATTGCTTGAAAGAAATGTTCTCCAATTCATTAGCTTCAAAGATTTCAGCTAGAAATGTCACTATCCCTGCTTCACCGGGACACTCTTCGCACAGATTTAGATAGCATTTGTCGTTAGGCACGGCACACATCATCTTCAAAAATAGATCGCGGTAAGACTCCGTCTCGCAGAACATTCCCTTATAGGGCTGGTAAATTAGTTTCACGTTTTGATGGTACGAGCAGACACACACTGAGTGAGTTCCCATTTTGTCGAAAGCCAATATGTACTCTTTTGGTCATAATGAAGAAAATGACGAAAACCCGATCTTGCGATTGATGTTTTCCTTCTTGAATGAATTCATTAGCACGAGGCGTCGCTGTTTTGCAATTTTTTCTCAGTTTTCATCAATGCGTACATACTCTCTCTTAACAGCGCATACCTGACTGATGTCATCACATCGGTAAAATGCTTCAACGATGACTTTTGTATCACGATCTGGGATGTTTGTTGCTACGCGTTTCTTCGTGCAACATAATATGCCACTTTCATCGACTTCCCTTTTAGTAAGTCGCGCTAAAGGTGTTGATACATCGAACTCACGCTCCAGTTTTCTGGCTGACCATGACTTGGGAGCCATTGAAAGACAGAGCACTTTAGAATTTGTATCAGTCGTTTGTGAGAGTTTATCTCTTATTTGAGATAACATCTCTCCTTCGTCCGTGTTTGCTAAGTTGACGTCATTATTAGGAATCTTGAAAATTTTTAACAATAAACTAATATAAATTGACTCCGATGAATGGAAGAATATTGTTAAATTCGTTCACGAACCAACGTCGGTCGACAAATTCTGTTGATGAATCCGATAAGTACTGCTCGTCTCCCTGTACATTATTTTCATTGTCGCTCGAATCCACATCCATCCTATTAACACTCTCCTCGCCGGTTTTCTTCTTAAATCCCTGAATTCTGTCAGGGAGTTTCTTTCTGCATGTGTCACAAATGTGGTCACTATGGGACAACAGAATTGACATTTGTTTTGCTGACGCAATCATTCACTTTTTGCAAAATAATTGAATTTCTTCTGTGAATTTTTTTGCCATACGGATTACAACATATACGTACCATTTTGATTTTCAGCTTGAAAAAAATAATTAGAACACGATCGCTGATAGAATTATTTTCAAACAAAACAAACAAATTGGCCATTTCAGCCCTTGAAAGGACTTTGACCGAGCTTCTTATGATCAATTGTGTTGTGTGTGTTATTAAATGTTTACACACAATTGACAATTGACTAAGCCACACACTTAACCTGCATGCCACGGCCACCACTAAGAAACATATATACTAAATTTTATTGTTGTAGGTTAGTTAGGAGGTTATTTATGCAATTTTTAATTTTTGTGTTATATAGGAGGTAGGCGTGTTCGTCAGCGGATTCCAAAAATATTCATTATTGCAGACTTTTGGGTCTATGTGATCATGTGTACTGAGTTTCATCTACTTATCTCAACTCCTTCTTCTTATCCTGTGTTTACGGACAACACGCAGACGGACGAACATGAATAACTCTATTCACGAAGTGGCGCTGGTCAAGAATATAAATTCTTTTGACGTAGAATTACGTCTTACAGCGCGGTTTGTATGGAGTTATTTTACAAGATTTTTTCAAGGTCATAAGGCAACTTTTTGGCGAATACTTTAGGGTATACCTACATCCTTTAATACTCTTCGTTCAAAGATAATATATATACTAAAATATCAGATATATCCTGCGTTGAATGAATATCTAATTTTCACTATTATATTAAAGTCACAAAATAGTAAAATATAATAAGAAAAATGCATGTTTATATACAAGAAAATCAATCATCAGCTGCTTATGTGCATGCTGCTTTCTTTGTTTTTCTTTCGTTGTTTATGCTTGTATGCTTTGGTTTTGTATGCTTTGGCAGCATTGTCAGCATTAGTTCGCATTGGGTTTATGTATGCGCTACTGTTCTAGTATACAATTTTGAAACCAGAGGCCATGAACCTCTTTTCAACTCAGTCAATGAACTCAATCTGTCAAATTTAACGAAATGGGTCCGTGATCCGGTTAGATGTAACGCTAACGAAAAAACGAGTTGGAACATATTTCTTTTTATGCTTTTACCCAATAGATGGCGTAAAATTTTAATTTTTGTTTTTAATACAATTTGGATTCCACATCCCACTAGCATTCGCTAGTGTTCAGTTTAGCTCGCAAACTAAATATCAGACAGAGACGAGAGGAAAGAACATGTGCTCAGCGTGAAATATAGTAACCATACGATTTTTTAAAAATCGGGGTCTTAATTTTAATTTGAAATTAGTAGTTAAACTGACTGTAGCTCGCAAATTATATATCGGGCAGAAACAAAAGTGTCACCAATGGAAAGTGCATTTGCTTTGCCTTCTTTGCAACTAAGTCAATGAACTCAACCTATCAAACTTAACGAAATTATCGAAAAAATTTTAAATTTTGCTTGTTTCTTTTTGCTTGCTCATTTAATCATACTTACTTTTTAACTTTTTCCTTGTTTTGGCCTCGATAAGTAGTCCATAATTGAGTGTTATTAATTTATTTGTTAATTTTTTGAAGATTAATAAAAATACGTGCAAAATGAACAAAATAATCGGACCAAAGAGACAAAGTAGAAGAGGTTACGGCTTAAACGGAATTCTACGTCTAGACTTATGATACTATCGAAACTGTTTCTTTTTTATACCGGACTCGCTTATTTCTATGCGATACAAAAGTTTACACAAAGCTTATGTAACCCTGACCTTTCAGGTATAGAGTATAAAAAGAATCGCACATTGATATGAAGCCGAACGCAAACGAATTCCAGCACACAAGACAGAATTATTTACTGATTGGTTTGGGAAAAGAACTTGATTTTTGAGCAACTGAAATTTGCTCAATATTTTTACATAATAATTCCTGAAAAAGTTTTAACTGTAATGTACCTGAAACAAATCCAACAAGTACTTGGAAAGTCTCCTGAAATAGTATCGTAACGAGCGACTATATTCGAACACAATAAACCAACGAGTACCCAATTCGGTCTTCGTTCGTACACTCTGCCTGCACAACGTGTTCCAAAACAATAGACCGAATCGAAATTTAGATTTCGCCGGTCGGGATCGCAAAAGTTAGAGGAACTCATTAAAATGATTTCTGCATACTTTTTTTTCAAATCGGAGAAACACCGTCGAAGCAATTTTGATTCTCCTGAAGGTCCTTTTTGGTAAAAAAAAAACACTTTTTTTGCTTGTAACTTTTTATTTTTCACAGAACGCATACCTACCCTGCTAAAATATTGAATTTTTACTTATACCAATATTCTGATATTCAAAAAATTTAAAAATTATGTTCCTTTATAACTCTTATTGACCACCAAAAACTGAATTTTTTGATATTTTTAAAAAGACATTTTTTTAAAACCACTTTAAAAGACACATTTTTTTCTAGATTTACGTGAAAGTGTTATTGTGGAAAGGTATTAAGTTCTTATTTCTTTCAGTGTATCACCTTCATGAAAGCTGTGTGCGAAAACTGACAGAATGTGAGAAATATTCTTTAGAAATCTGATAAAATGAAACATTCCTTATTGATACAACCAATTAGTTTCGTTTGTTTACTGCATTATCGTCCAGTTTTCGATAAATTTTTTTTTTTAATCACTTAACTTTGATTAAAACGATACACATAACGAAAAGAGAACTTAATATCTTGCCAACAATAACAATTCCACGTAAATCTAATAAAAAATGTGTCTTTTACAGCGGTTTCAAAAAAATGCCTTTTTAAAAATAGCAAAATATTAAATTTTTGGTGGTCAATAAGAGTTATAATGGAACATGTAACACCCAAAAGGAGGCGTGGTAGGTATGGAAAAGTATATATATTCTTGCTCAGCATCACCACCTGAGTTGATTTAGCCATGTCCGTCTGTCTGTCCGTCTGTCCGTCTGTCCGTCTGTCTGTCTGTGGACACGATTACAGCCGTACTTTTGAAGCTATCGTAATGAAATTCGATATTTAAGTTTTTTTTAAAAAAACTAAGGTCAAGTTCGAGAATGGGCTAAATCGGATGAAAACCTCGTCTACCTCCCATACAACCCCAAAATTGAAAACTCTACAAAGAAGCTATTATTAAAGCTACAATACTGAAATTAAGTATATGTGTATTCTATATCAAAACTGAGAAGTCTTAGAAAAATGGGCGTCATCCACCCACTAACACGCCCACCTCCCATACAACCCCAAAATTTAAAAATCTATAAAGAGGCTAATATTAAAGTTACAAAACTGAAACTCGGTATTTGTGTATTCTATGTCGAAACTAAGGTATGTTAGAAAAATGGACGTCATACACAATCTAACACCCCCACCTCCCATACAACCCCAAAATTTAAAACTTTATAAAAAAGCTTATATTTAAGCTGCAGGAAAACAATTTGATATGTATGTATTTTAGACACATAAAAATAATAAAATCTCTCAGAATCTCATACAAAAAGCCCTCCAATTTAAGATTCTTCCACCCTTAAGAATCGGCCGTGGGGGTATTTTAACTTCGGCCAAGTCGAAGATATACCTTACTAGTTTTATGTCAAAATGTTAGTATGAGTAAGAAATTTAACATTTAAGAAGATGTGGGTATGCGTTCTGTGTAAAATAAAAAGTTACAAGCAAAAAACATGTTTTTTTTACAAAAAAGGACCTTGAGGAGAATCAAAATTGCTTCGGCGGTTTTTCTCCGATTTGAAAAAAAGTATGCAGAAATCATTTTAATGAGTTCCTCTTAGTTTTAAGACCCCGACCGGTTGAAATTTTTTTTACCCATATAAGAATGATCCGGTCAACAAAACAAGTACATTTTTCGGTGCGGAGGTCGGAAATTCACCGACTCGGGCACGAGACATTTACCAGGTACTTTATTGACACAAAATAAGAAATTGTTTCTCGGGTATCTCACACAAAAATCTGTCTTATTCTTTTTTTTTAATTTTACATCTATCAAGTGTTCTTTGCCTTGAACGAGTTTGTTTTTCCAATTTTTTTTTGCAATAATCTTTTTACAAAAATTTTTATATGCTTTCTTTGACACTGTATCTTTTTATGCGTAAAAAAACTTCAAAAATCTTAGAGTACTAATTATACCCTAAACCTGAAAGGTCAGAGTATATTAACTTTGTGCAAACGTTTGTAACGCATAGAAAGAAGCGAGTCCGGTTTAAAAAATTATATATATTCTTGATCAGCGTCACCACGTGAGTCGAGTTATCTATGTCCGTCCGTCCGTCCGTCTGTGTGTTGTCCGTAAACACAGGATAAGAAGAAGGAGTCGAGATAACTATATGAAACTTGGTACACATGGTTGAATGCACCCAAGGATCTGCACTATTGAATATTTTTGGAATCCGCCCACGGACACGCCTACCTCCCATACAACGCAAAAATTTAAAACTGCATAACTCAGCTCATCATTAGCCTAAAATAATAAACTTTAATATATATGTGTTTTATATCAACATAAAGATGTCTTCGAAAAATGGGTGTCATCTGCCCATGGGCACGCCCATCTCCCAAATAACTCAAAAATTTAAAACGCAATAAATAAGCCTCTGTTGAACCTACAGAGCTCAAATTTTGCACATATGTTTTCTATAACAAAACAAAAATTGTTTTTAAAAATGGACATCATCCGCCCACGGACACGCCTACCTCCCATACAACGCGAAAATTGAAAACTGCATAACTCAGCTCATAATTACCCTACAACAATAAAATTTGATATGTATGTGTTTTATACAAACACAAAGATGTCTTCGAAAAATGGAAGTCATCCGCTCAAGGACATGCCCAGCTCCCATACAACGCAAAAATTGAAAACGCAATAAATAAGCCTATGTTTAACCTACAGAGCTAAAATTTGGTACGTATGTTTTTTATGACAAGACAAAGATGGTTTTGAAAAATAGACGTCATCCGCCGACGGACACGCCTACCTCCCATACAACCCAAAAAGTTTAAAACTCAATAATTAAGGTTATGTTTGTCATAGAGAGATGAAATTTGGTATGTATGTATTTTATACCAAAACTTAGGTGTGTTCAAAAATTGGGAGTTATCCGTCCATTACACGCCCACCTCCCATAGCGAAAGCACAATAAAGGCATTAACTGTGACCTACAAGCATTTGTAAATGTTTCATAAGCATTTAAATGCATATAAATTATATGCTTCATCCGTCCGCGGACACGCAAATGTTCAATATTATTATTTTTTTTTTTTTTTGGAAATGTAGGTGTAGGGTATTTCATAGTCGGCCTTGACCGACTTAAGACTTTCTTTACTTGTTTTGATTACTTTGGTTGTTCTTATTAAATCAAACACGCCAAGAGTTCTTTTACACGAAACAAAACTTTTACAACATTAAAAAATAAACGGGCTTAACAGATTTTTAACACTTAAAAAAAATCATAAGCTGATTGACATTATCTTGTTTCCTTCTTACTTAGTACTTGCTATAAAAAGCACCATTTGTTCTAATACAAAATCACAGTAAGTAACAGATTACAGTATTGCTTTTGGATTCATGAGTTGTTCAAAACTTTAAATATTATATCAATATTTATTATTTGCAAAAAATTAAGTAATTTGTTTTTACTTTTTACAGTCTTGAGCTCTTTGAAAAAAATTAACTTTTTCACCAAACAATTTATGCGCTTTTTAAGTTTAACATAAAGAAAGCTCACTCAAAGATTACTCAACAGCCACTCTTCAACGAATTTATTTAATAAGCTAAAAATAAACTTTTTTATCGAACTTTTACGCAATATTAAACTCAATCAATTCAATTCACTGCACTGAAACTTTTTTATGACAGCAACTTGATTATTAACCACAAGAAACGACAGCCAAAAGTATACAAGTTAAGAAAATAACTACAACAACAATAACAAACACAACTTAAGAAGCGTTGAATTTTGTCTGAGGCACAGATTTTTGCTCAAAAATTGAGGAGCTAAACTTGTTAGCAAGTGCAGTAAATAAACTTTTTTGTTAGCAAAAACAACAACAACACTGCTGGTAGATTACATTGTTTCTTCAAAAGCAGCCATAGCTAAGACTTCCAAAAAAAAGCGTAAAAAATTCGCAGAACCACAAACTGCGAAATGAAAGAAAAAATTGAAACAGAAAAATTGAATTTGTCACAAACACAGATTACGAAAAAAAAAAAATTCAGGAAGCAGTAGCGAAAAACCGAATAAAAAACTGACAGGATATGATGCTGTGCTGTGATGTTTATGACGATGATGAAGGAACGTCAAAGGAAGTCAAGTTCTGAGTAGCAGTTGCAGGAATTACAGACATATGAGTTGTTGTACGAATGTGTGATTTGATGTGCATGCGTGTGTGTGAGCCGTTTTTTTTGGTTAGCTTTGAACTGCACAGAAAAGCGTTAAAATCAACAACAACACTCAACTAGTGGGTGAGGCATAAAAAATAATACCCTAAAAGATCACTTCAGTGTGTTGCGTTTGCAAAAGATTAGATGTGAAAAGCAGAGTTACTAAGGGTCTTCACAGAAAAAAAAGACAAAGTTTGGTCAGAGTTTCTAATGAATTCGAAAAGCTTAAAAACCGTATCAACAGAGTTGTTTTTTTTTAATTCGTAAAACAAAATCATGCATAAACCACGAACCAGGTTTTGCACAGTAAAGCTTTTGAAATAATTTATTTTGATTTTTATAACAATGTTTCATATGCATCAAATGTCAAAGAAAAGACTTAAATGTAGAGTTGTTTGAAAGCCTTTTCAGTTATTTTCATTTTTCTCATAACATATTATAGTTAAAAAACTTAAAATTGAGTTAAGTAGTTTTATGATTACTTCAAACCAAACATTCAATTATTTTTTTTTTTTGCATTCTGCTGCTGACAGTACCCTGATTGCCTGTATGCTGCCCTTGAGTATTTTGATTGTTGTTGTCCTTTTACTTCTCCTTGTGTACTCATACTTGAAGATCTGCTTTATTTTTGTATCCTTTTTTAATACATATCTATAGCATTTGACTGCAGATGTTTGAGTTCTCGTGAGTGTGTGTTTGTATGCATGTGCGTGTGTTTGTATGTCAATATATTACTTTGTTTATAGCTAATACGCTTGTGTTCTGTGTGCTTGTGTTACTTCTGTCCAACCAGACCTTGAGTCAATATTTTGCCACATTTTTGTCAGCACTTTATGTGGTATACAATTGGCTGCAGTTTGGCAATTGGGAAAATTGCACGAATAACCCGTTATTTTTTTTTCTAAATTCTCGCATTCCCTGTTACACTGACTGGTGCATCCTTATTTATTTTGTGTAGTACTTTTTGTTGCTAGTGCTTTAGCAACCGGTACTGTGGCATATGTTGCAATATGTTTCACTTCTATATATATGTGTGTGTGTGTGTGTGTGTGTATTAAAGCCTTTGTTGTTGTTATTGTTTTTGTTGTTAGTACTCAACGCAGTCATAAACCCACCCAACAGCAAGATAAACATTGAATTAATATGGAAATTGTTCATGTTGCTGCTCCAGCACACTCCAGGTTCACTCGATTCTACTTTATTTTTTGGGGCCAATTCATATAATGAACCGGAAGTATGTCAATGTGGCTGTTTGAATGTCTGCTGAATGAACATCCGCTGTGAAAAGTGTCTCTGTGCATGTGTGTGTCTGTGTGGTTGCTTGTGTCCAGTCTTGCAGCATAACCAACATAGCATAGTTTTGTGGCGGACAAGCATGGCACTGTTTCACACACACACATGCTCGGATCCCTTACACATCCAACTCTCTCAATATTCCCAACAGACACATGCATATGTCGTGAAAATATTCGATTTATCGTTAAGGTAAATATTTGCGGAGAGACTTTTCATTATTTGCTGTCATTTTGTGTGGAGCGTTCGTTTGGGTTGATATTTGGGTCAAGCAAAAACTGAAATGATATGAAATTCGTTTTGAATTCCAATGGAATTCGTTAAAAAAAAAACAATGACCAAATATAAAGTCGACTCTGAAAATGCACAAAACGTATGATGCTGTTAAGTGCGAGCTGCTTTAGTTCAATGCAAATAAAATCGATGTTTTTTAAACTTTGCTATATTTTGTTTCGTAATTTTTAATAAATATTGCTGTCCGTCATAAATTTATGAATTTTTAAAATTTTTATTTTTATTACAATTTTTATAAGACGATACTCTAAGGAGCAATCCGTTATTGTATGCGACAGTTTAAAGTTTCCAGTTTGAGAAAATATTTTTCAATTTCTATTCTGCTTAGAACCTGCTACTGTGGCATTTGCTGCAATATGCTTCACTTGTATGTGTGTTGGTGTGTGTGTTAAAATCCTTTGTTCATGTCCTTGTTATTGTTTAAATTTTTTGTCACTTCTTGTGACTTATAAACAAAACTCAAATATCGATGAGAATTCAAATTTTTCTGCTCTTGCATAGAAATTTTTTGATGTATCGAAAATACCGTTCATTACTCTCAGATTTCCTTGTTGAGCGGTTTTTAGCTCATATTTCATTGCTAGGAGATTTGTTAATTGTTTCTAATTCGAATCGATTTTTACAAAATAAATGAGCATTTTTATGTCCTTAACATTATGACTAAATTCTTTTACTAAACACGCCCTGATCAGAATCACTAAAAAGTGCTGGTTTTAAGGACAATTACAAAAGGACATATTTGATTGAAACTAAAACCACTTTTTAAAATTAATAATTTATCATTTCCTGATAAAATCTGTGCTACCATCTCTGAAAAGATGTATTCAATGTGTATTCAATAGTGCGAGCTTGTGTATCGTACCATAAATTGGAGTCATAAAAGCAGTACGTGAGCGAATTCGCCAAAATCCCTTAAGGAAGTAGAAAATTATGGCTAAAGAGATGAACATGCCTACCAGATTCATGTCCTGACTAAACCGTGATGACCTCCATATGAAAGTTTTTCGAAGGAGCACTGGATTAAATCCACTGTCAAAGCAACTAAGGTTGGAAAAATGCAAGAAGCAGTTGCAGTGGCATGCAAGCAATGGCCATCAAAATTTATTTTTTACTGATGAAAAAATGTTTACTGCAAAAGAAACTAAATGACAAAATATATACTGGAACATCTCAGGAAGCAAAATAAACAGTACCTAGGGATCTGAGAGGTCATCGTCTTGGTTTGGTGGGAAGTATCGTGCAAAAGCGTCACATCCCTGCATTTTTTGAAAAAGGTATCAAAATTGGAGCGAAAGTGTACCAACAAGATGTCTTGGCAGGTGTTGTTCACAATTTAACAACTGAAGTCTTCAGTGGAGAATACTGGGTCTTCCAACAAGGCTCTGCACTAGCTCAAAAAGCTTAAAAAACGCACCAGTGTAAGTGCCAGAACATTTCAGCTTTTATTTCTGCTGAATATTGGCCTTCAGGAAGCCCAGACTCAAATCGTCTTGATTACAAATTATGGTCGGAGCTAGAGAGTATGGTTTGCAAAGTTCACCACCGAAATTTGGAAAGTCTTTAGCAAGCGCTAATTGCAGCAGCGTCATCAATACCAAAGTAAATTATACGTGCCGCAATAGCCTAATTGCCAGATCGTCAAAGAGCCTGCATAAAAGCAAAAGGCAATTTGTGTATTCTTAGAAAGATTATCCTTAAATAAAACAAGTAAAGAAAGTCTAAAGTCGGTCTAGGGCGTGTCCGTGTGTGGATAAAGCCTATATTTTATATGCATTTAAATGTTGATGAAAAAATTACACATACCTACCAAGGTTTATTCCCTTAGCTCACAGTTAATGCCTTAATTGTATTTTCGCTATGGGAGGTGTGCGTGTTAATGGACGGACTACTCCCAATTTTTGAACACACCTTAGTTTTGGTATAAAATATATACATACCAAATTTGATCTCTCTCTGACAAACATAATCTTATATATTCAGTTTAAAACTTTTTGTGTTGTATGGGAGGTAGGCGTGTCCGTGGACGGATGACGTCCATTTTGCAAACCCATCTTTGTTTTGTCATAAAAAACATACGTGCCAAATTTTAGCTCTGTAGGTTAAACAGAGGCTTATTTATTGCGTTTTCAATTTTTGGGTTGTATGGGAGGTGGGCGTGTCCGTGAGCGGCTGACACCTAATTTTCGAAGACATATTTTTGTTGATACAAAACATATACACAACAAATTTTATTGTTGTAAGTTAATTATGAGCTTATTTATGCAGTTTTCAATGTTTGCGTTATATGGGAGGTAGGCTTGTCCGTGGACGGATGACGTCCATTTTGCAAACCCATCTTTGTTTTGTCTTAAAAAATATACGACTCAACTTTTATCTCTGTAGTTTAAACAGAGGCTTATTTATTGCGTTTTCAATTTTTGGGTTGTATGGGAGGTGGGCGTGTCCGTGAGCGGCTGACACCTATTTTTTGAAGACATATTTTTGTTGATACAAAACATATACATACCAAATTTTATTGTTGTAGGTTAATTATGAGCTGATTTATGCAGTTTTCAATTTTTGCGTTGCATTGTAGGTAGGCGTGTCCGTGGGCGGATGACATCCATTTTTCAAAATCATATTTGTTTTGTCATCAAAAATATACGACCCAACTTTTATCTCTGTAGGTTAAGCAGAGGCTTATTTATTTCGATTTAAATTTTTGGGTTGTATGGGAGGTGGGCGTGTCCGTGAGCGGATGACACCCATTTTTAAAACATTTTTGTGTTAATACAGAACACATGCACACCAAAATTTTATTGTTTTAGGTTAATTATGAGCTTATTTATGCAGTTTTCAATGTTTGCGTTATATGGGAGGTAGGCGTGCCCGTGGGCTGATGATGTCCATTTTTCAAAGTCATATTTGTTTTTCATAAAAAACATACGACCCAACTTTTATATCTGTTGGTTAAATAGGGTCTTATTTTTTACGTTTTCAATTTTTGAGTTTTATGGAAGGTAGGCGTGTCCGTGGGCGGATGACACCCATGTTTCGAAAACATCTTTGTGTTGATACAAAACAAATACACACCAAATTTTATTGTTGTAGGTTAGTTAAAAGCTTCTTTATGCAGTTTAAAAATTTTGCGTTGTATGGGAGGGAGGCGTGTCCGTGGGCGGATTCCAAAAATATTCAATAGTGCAGATCCTTGGGTCCATGTGACCATATGTATCAAGTTTCTTCCAATTATCTCAACTCCTTCTTCTTATGCTGTGTATATGGACAACATACAGACGGACAGACGGACGGACGAACATGGATAGCTCGACTCACGTGGTGACGCTGATCAAGAATATATATACTTTTCTATACCGGACTCGCTTCGTTCTATGCGTTACAAACGTTTGCACAAAGTTAATATACTCTGACCTTTCAGGTTTAGGGTATAACAAGTAAAGAAAGTCTTAAGTCGGTCTAGCCCGACTATGAAATAATCTTAACTTACTTTTTAAAAATACAATATTAGTATTGAAAATGGGCGTGTCCGTGAATGGATGAAAAGCATATTTTATATGCTTTTCAATTTTGATGAAAAATTTACAAACATTTATAAAAATTTTAAGTTTTATTCCTGTTGCTCATATGTTAATACCTTTATAGTATTTTCGCTATTGTGGGTTGAACGGGAGGTGGGCGTGTTCGTTATCTTAGTTTTGGTTAAAAATACATACATACCGAATTTTATCTCTGTAGGTTCAACAAAACCTATGTGATGACCGTGGCATGCAGGTTAAGTGTGTGGCTTAGCACGCCCAGAGCCAAAGTTCGATCCACAAGTTTTTTCAATAAAAAAATTTTTTTGATCGGTCACCAACTCTCTGCAGACAATGGCAAACCTCAGAGAGCAAATAATGCCATGTAAATCTTCTTGAGAACATGAACTTTAGCCGTTCGGAGTCGGCATAAACATGTAGGTCCAGTTCTCGGTCAATTGTATTCAAACATTTAATAACACACACAACAACAATTGATCATAAGAAGCTCGGTCATAATCCTTTCAAGGGCTGATATGGCCAATTTGTTTTTTTTTAGGTTTAACATAAGCTAACTTATTTAGTTTTCAATTTTTGGTTTTCAAACCATCTTCGTTTTGTCATAAAATACAAATGTACCAAATTTTATCTCTGTAGGTTAAACATAATCGTATTTATTGCGTTTTCAATATTTATGTTGTATGGGAGGTGTGTGTGTCCGTAGGCAAACGGCGTCCATTTTTCAATATAATCTTCGATTTGTAAGAAAAAACATGCGTACCAAATTTTATCTCGGCAGATTAAACATAAGTTTATTTATTGAGTTTTCAATAATTGGGTTTTATGGTAGGTGGGCGTGTCCGAGTGTGGATGATGCCCATTTTTCGAAGACATCTGTTTTTGTATAGAATACATACGTACCAAATGTTATCTCTGTACGTTAAACATGAACTTATTTATTGAGTTTTAAATTTTTGGTTGTATGGGAGGTGGGCGTGTCCGTGGGCGGATGACCGCCCATCGTCTGTCCGTCCGTCTGTGTGTTGTCCGTAAGCAAAGTATACGAAGAAGGAGTTGAGATAATTGCATGAAACTTGGAACACATGTTCACATGAATCCAAGGATCTGCCTACCTCCCATACCATTAAATACAAATCGCTGTGTAGAGGGTGATATAAAAGCTACACAAATAAAATTTGATACGTATATATTATTTATCAAAACTCAAATGTACACAAAAAATGGGCGTGAACTGCTCATTTACACGACCACCTCCCATAAAACCCACAATATGAAAAACACTTTTTAAAAGTTAATATTTGACCAAGAGAGATAAAATTTGGTATGGGTGCATTTCATACCAAAATTAAGGTGTGGCAAAAAAAAAAAAATGGGCGCCATATCCCCACCAACACGCTCGCATAACATACAACCCACTATGGGAAAAACTCTATAAAGAGGGTTTTGTATGAGCTACAAAGATAAAACTTGGTATGTGGCAATAATGTATCAAAAATAAGATGTTGTGTTAAAATGGACGTTATCCGCCGAAGAACACGCCTACCTCCCATACAAAACACAATATTGGTTCATATTTGGCCTAGAGGGATGATTCGAATGCAAGCATTTTATATCAAAACTGAGGTGTGCGCTTAATCTGACCATCCACACGCCCATCCACTATATAAACGAGATAAGTTAATTCTGTATTAATTCTATAGGAATAAAGAATACATGAATTTTGATAGGAATCTAGGAATCTTTTTGTTTTATTATTATTTAAATTATTTTATATTTAAATATTATAGGAGGCTTAGGTCATTCCATAGTCGGGCTAGGCCGACTTCAGATTTTTTTTACTTGTTATATGTCGAATTTTGTCAAATATTAGTATGTACACCATTGTTGCCAACTCATTTTTTCTCGTTTTCCCCGCAGAAGAACTCAAAATTCCCCGATTTTTCACGAAATTCCCCACAAAAAAAAAAATGCTATATATTTATTTATATGCTGTTTTGAAATGACTTGAAATTGAATGAATGCTGAATTGGATTGAATGCTTTTTTGAATTGACTTGAAATTCCCCACAAGTTGGCATCCCTGATCTACACTCAAATCAGTCATCTACATTATCTAAACTCGTATCAAACAGTGACAGTAAAATTTTAATAAAAAACTTTAAAGTTTAATTTCCTTTAAAGACTTTGTGTATTAATTCTTTTGCCTTGATTGTTAATTTTACGTTTCTTGATTGACATATATTTTTTTGAATTGTATTGTCACTTTTGCATTATTTATTTCAACTTTTATCAGAGACCGGTAAGTGTTGAAAAAGTCTCCTTCTTTTAATGTAGAATAGGATCATACTGTTAGTTGTTGAAGATCTATTCTGTTTAATTTTCTCAATTTTCTCAAACCAAGCCATTAAAAGTTTTGCAGCAAAAAATATTATCATTTTAAATAAAATAATCTTCTTTATTCCGCGGAAAATGCTAAAAACAAACCATAAAGAAACATAATGTTTCCAAACCGGCCAAGGCAGGTGGCAGAAGGCTAAGTCATCAAAAACAAAAACTTCATTTTTTATTAATTAATAAAATTTTTCATATATTTTTCAGCAAGTTTAAAAATTTTACAATAACACTAAAACTTAAGTAAGGAAAACAATAAAATTATTAAAAACTGAATTATAAATAAACGCTTTTAAAAAATACGTAAAAATGTGCATTAAAATAACAAAACTTAAACAACAAAGCAGCAACAAACAAGATATACAATTTTTTAAAGTAATTTTTTTATAAATTAAATGCATTCATTGCATATAACTGCGCCAGCGACGCAGCAGCAACAAACGTCCTTTGCAGTCTACTCAACATTCTTAACCAACTATTCAGTGACGATTTTTTTCAAAAGGCAACAAGGAGAACAACAAAAGCTACAACAACAACAACAAAAACAACAACAAAAACCACAACTATAACAAAAAAATCATGACACGTTTTAAAATAAAAAATCTTAAAATCTTAACATGTTGCCTCTTTACGTGGTTGGCGCTCTTTGGTGCCTTGCATTTGGTGCGCTGTAGTGAGTTTCCCGAACGTGAATGTTGTGACTTGACGACAACGTCCACAGTGGGTCCACTACCCTTGCCACCGGCAGCTTTGCCTACGGATAAATCACAGGTGGCAACATCATCAGTGCAGACAATATCAGTCGGACGATCGGGTAAGTGTTAATATTAACTTTAAATTTTAAGTACCAAAAGTTTTAAACAATTTTAAAATAAATCTCATTACAAACTTACAAACAACAGTTTCACACATACATACAAGAGCTTTCAATGGTTTAATACTAAAACAAAAAAAAAAAAACAATCCGCAGCATAAATATTTCTTATATTTCAAAAATAACTTTCGACGCAAATAACTATCTATCAAAATATATAATTAGAGCTCACCAAAGAACTCAATTGGAAATAATTTAATAATAATGCCGAACAAAGGAACACACACACACAAAGAACACGTTGAAAAACAATAGCGACGACTTGAGAATTTATATTAAAAGAACTTAAGTATAGCCTGCAAAATTAATGACGAGCAATTTTTAACTTCCACACTTAGACCAGCCACGTTTGAATTAAACTTGGCACTCACTGCCCGCCAGCCCCAACCCCAACTCAAATTCCAACCCCGAACCAACAACCATCTGGATTGACAACTATGTAAACTTAACAAGAACAGACGTGAACGCTATGAAGGACATTGAACCCACTTTTTTTTCGTCCAGTCTTCGCTAGTTTAGAATTCATGACCAGTCAGGGACGGTAGCAGGACAGACAAGCGGTAAGTGGCAAGTGGACAGAAATTATGATTGGCAGCATATAGCTAAATATGTACGTATGACATACATATGTCTAAAATTCACAAGAAAATATAACTGCTTCACAATATGTGTGTGTGCGAGCGGTTGTGTGTGTGCCCGATTAAATTTGAAATAAAACGATCGATTTGTGTGCCATTAAAAAAAAAAAACAAAACAACCAATACAACAACAATAACAAGCAGTTACGACTACAATAACAACAAAGTTAAGTGACCAACCAACTAATCGTTGACCAAAGTAGGCAAGCAGCAAGCAAGCAAGCAATCACTCAAGCAGCTAAGAAGGACATTTGCAACGTCCTTCCGTAAACGAGGATTGAAGAACGTTGACGAACGTTTAAATTTCCGTTTATATTTTCAAAAAAAAATTATTATGGCTCAGTGGTTGCTATACGAGCTTATGTATGTATTGGAATAGTAGCCCCATTTGAGATGTTCTTGCATTTTTATTTTTAACATATTATTTGTGTATTTGTACTTCTTCTTGTATCTGTATTGGTGCTTGTCTTTTACTTATTGTTGCGAAACTTGAATGTATGTTCTTATTGTGGTCGCATGAAATAGGTGGGAAGGCTGTTAGAATATAGCTATATATTTTCTATACCGAACTCGCTTATTTCTATGCGTTACAAACGTTTGCACAAAGCAAATATACCCTAACCTTTCAGATTTAGGGCATAAAAATTAAAACTTATTAAATTAAATTAAAACTTGAATTAAAACTTTTTGCCTTCTCAAATTAAAAACAAATAAATGCTGCGTTCGATTCGCCAGAGCTCAATTCGCTTGTGAAAAAAACGTTTACTCATGTTGCTTTTATTTGCTCTATAGTTGGCAACACTTTTGTTATGACAGACCACATCAATAAATAAATTACAATTTTTTTTTACCTACCAATAAATCAATCGACTAAGAAATTTTGAAAATAACACAGTTGACTGCTAGAAAGAATTTTATTTTTTTTTGTGTTCACATCACATTTAGGCAGAATCGATGACATTTTACCCTATCCTGTACACAAACCAACTAAAAAATAAGAACTTGGTAACGCAACTCTACTCAACTCAATCGGTAGTTGACTTTCTCTATCCTTAACAGGGTTCGGACTTCAAAATTCGTAAATCTCAGTAGTTTAAAACAAAAATCGCAGTAAAACGAATTCACTAGCGCGTTCATACATTTTATATTAATGACAGAATAAACATACAAACCTATACATTACTAACCTAGCGCGTTCAAGATGCTGCCGGCTCAACAGAGAAAACACACGTATATTCTTATCCCAACGATTTTCTAATATTGCGATGCCCTTTGAATGTTAAGATTCAAGGGCAAAACTATTAAAAAATTAAAAATTAAAAAATTTGAGTAAAAATACTTAGAGTGAATTAATTTCTTACGAAAATTATGAATACAAAAGGGATCTTTAAACACAGGATTCAGAGTATTATACTCTTTTTAACACTTTGGCTGCCGCGGAAATTTTCAGAAAACTGAAAAAAATAACTAATTGGGAAATTTCTAGATCACTGGTATCATCAAAAAGCAAAAATGATATTTTTTTTTTTGAGAAAAAGGACCTACGAATTATCTCGTAGTTGACTTCTGTAACAGAAATCGCTACGCAGAAGCCACTTCTGTTGACTTCTGTAACCGAAATCGCTGCGCAGAAGCCCCAAAGAACGAGTGACAACGAAAAATGACAGGTTTAGTGAGTACGAGATAACTCGTAGTTGGCACCCTAGAAGGGAACTCAATCTACGAGTTATCTCGTAGTCGGCAGTAAATTCTGACTATCTTTTCCCAAAAACCACTAAGCCTAAAATCGATTTCGAGCCTCCGGTTTTTCGAAAGAAAGTTTGAAATTGGGTTTTGCTACAAAATTTGAAGAAATTGAAACAAATAACCAACAAATTACTATACTAAGGTACAAATTTTAGTGGTTTCCAACAAAAATTTCAAAAAAATTTAAAAAAAAAAATAAAAAAATCAGATTTCATTATAACATCAAAAAGTACTTTGAAAATTTATTCAAAACTAGCGGATGTTACCCGGTGTTACTCGGGGTTGTGTCTCGAACACAGAAAAAGGACGATTTTTAAAATTGCTCCCATTTTCATTTTTTTAAAATTATCAATTAAATTTTCTAAATTTTAAAAAAATTTGCATAAAACTGTGCCTGCCGGACACGATTACAAAAAAATTACATCTTCACAGTCTCGATCTGACGTCTGGGTTCTGAGGAAAATGGTTACCCAGTTTGAAAAAAGCCATTTCGAGAAAAATGCGTTAAAAGTTTTTCTTAGCACTCATTTAATATGCATTTTTATCTCAAAAAAAAATTAAAATTTTAAGAAGTCCTTTTGGCATCGATTCGATTTTTGTATTGTCTTCGTTCAACTTCGGTTTTAGACGATAGTGTTCGGTTGATTTTTGTTCTTTACATGGCTTCTGCTCATATTCGTTAAACTTTTTTTTATTCGTTAGTCTTTGGTTCTTGACTTCGTTTGCCTTCAGCTCATTCCTTGATTTTTGTCGAAAGAATTTTTAAAAGTATAGGATCTTTTTCAGTAACAGATACAAATGCTTACCAACCAATTTCATCAAAATCGGTTCATCCGTTTTGACGTGAATAAGCCAGGCATAGTTGGTTGAATAGAACGCCCTCTCAGAGAAGTTTTCTGAAATTTAAATAGCCACAATTCTGTTGCAGGGTCAAGTAATTTCATGTACCAAATTTTAGTAAAATTGGTCAAGTCATTTAGGAGAAATTGAGTCTTAACAATGCGCTACTTAAAGCGCCCTCTTGCGGAAGTCTTTGGAATTTGTATACTTTATGTTTCATCTTGGTTGCAGTAGAACGTTCATACCAAATTTCATTGAAATCGGTTCAGGCGCTTAGGAGTTATTGAGTCTTTAAAACGCACACTAAAAGCGCCGTCTTACGGAAGTCTTTGGAATTTTTTATAGCCTATGCTATCGTGGGCGCAGTCGAACCTTCATACCAAATTTCATTGAAATCGGTCCAGGTGTTAAGGAGTTATTATAAAGTGCCACGCCCACATGCTTCCGCCCACCTTTTTAGCTATGCTTTATATTGGTTACAGTTGAACCTTCATACCAAATTTCATTGAAATAGGTCCAGGCGCTTAGGAGTTATTGAGTCTTAAAAATGCACTACTTAACACGCCCTCATGCGGAAGTCCTTGGAATTTTTTTATATTTTATGTTTTATCTTGGGTGAAGTCGAACATTTGTACCAAATTTCATTAAAATCGGTACAGGTGTTTAGGATTTTTTATATCTTTAAATCGCATTCCTTAAAGCGGATCCCTTTATGTAGACCTTTGCCTCATCCCCTGCCCCCTTTGTAAAATCCTGTGAACGACCTTGGTTCCTGGTGTTCAATTATTGTTAGTTATAAAGTGACACTTTGAAAAATTCAAGTCATTAAATTATTAAAATGCAACAAGCAACATTTTTGAAGTAAACTTGGCTGTTCAAATTTCTCATTATTTTGCTAAAAACTGCAGCATCAGCAACATAAAAACATGTTAACACGCGATAACACATTTAAGTAAAACACATAAAGACAAAATCAAAACAACAAAACATAAAAACAACACCAAAAACAGCAACAGCCACCAATTTTGGTGTCGCTAAGTTTTTCTATTTTTTTGCATATAACGTGCGCGGCAACTTCGCAAAACAAAATGAAACTGAAGTGAATATAAAGCGTTTTGCTTTTGCTGATGTTTTGAATATTAAATATGTTGATGTTGTTTTTGTTGTTTTGTAGTACTCTCACTACCAACAATATAGTTTGGTGCCACAACTAGTCCAAGCAACGGTGTCCTTGAGAGTATGTGGTATTTGGGGCAATAATTTAAAAAAAAATACTAAAAATGTATTTACTATAATATATTTACTAAAAATGTCGACCGACCTAAAGCATAGATTTTATATGAAAGCAACATGAAACATGTTGCTCGAATGAATACCTTATTAAGCGGAATACGAATATAAACACATCTATATGAAATTAAAATGACACTGTTTGCAATTTAACATTATATAATACCCCTTTTATTTGAGGTTTATATGAGGTATATTGAGGGTGAATTGTTTTAGATAAAACATGTATAAGATTATATATTTTACAAAAAAATACTGCACCCAATTTTACTCTAGGTTCGTAAGTTCTTATAACAATTATATAAAAAGAAGAGGAGAGATCCGTAAGGTGAACACTATGCTTTTATCACATTTCCGACGGTGGCAACACTGGTATTTCGCCTGTCATCTTTTTTTGTTTTGTAGACTCCAATTTTCATGTGGTTAAAAGGCAAGTATATGCATTACACACAGCTGCGAAAAACATTGTGTTTAAAATTTGTGAAAAAATTAAAATAGTTATTTTTCATCGTGGTGAAAAAATTTTATAATTTCCAGCGAAAACGTAAGTAACAACCAAAGATAACAAGATGGGAAACTTGAAAAACATAACCTAAAAAGAGGTTTGTATGTATTAGTGTGCCGAAAAAAGCAACCCTAAAATTCACTCTTGTTCTTCATCGGCCGCAAACTGCCCAAGAAATCACTTCGCACCCCCTTTAAATAATGCCCATACCCAATTTATTATGATATAAATATTTAAGTTAAGTTGTAATAAGCTGTTTGCAACCTAAACTATTTCTTAACTCCTTTTATTTTTGTTTATACAAGCGTGCAAATTTTGCCAATTTCTTCAGTTGTTGTATTTGTCAACATTTTTAAAAATTTTGCTTTTACACAAACCCCCGCTATTTTACACAAACCCCCGCTACATGAGGTGAAATTTAAAAAAGGCGTTCTTCTTCTTCTCCTGCATTTTTAAGCTAGAACATCGTTTGTACGCAAGTTAAATACAGTATGGATTATGTGTTTTAATATGTTAATCTTTAAGTTGAGTTACAGGAATATATTCTGCATTCAAATAATTGCATGCATTTTCTTATTTGACTCTTTATCGCCAAACGAAATTTGTAATTTTTGGCACTTGTTGTATTTGTCAATGTGTTTTTATATTCACCACAACCGATTTGTGCAAGTCCTGTTATATTTCATGCCATCAGAGTTGTCAACTAATCATGTTTTCCTTAAAAATTTGCTTGAGTGGAATAAATATTTTTTTGGTGTTTTCTGTGCTTTATTAGCATTTGTTTTGTCTCTAATGTTTAAAAAACTACATTAGTCATGTATTTTCATAAAATTTTTAGAATCCAGTCATTAAAATTCAGTTAACATAAGAACTTAATGTAGAAATCAAGAAGATATAAAAGATAGAACAGTTGACATGTCTAACCGCGAAAAATACGCAAAGCAATTAGGCTGAGAACTCTAATTATTTTGATTAATTCAATTAGAACTTTGTCTTTAAACATGCTTGTGGACAAAATTCTATTCTTCCGAAGTTAGTATTATTGTACGTTCAGATAGACTTAATTTAACATTTTAAACAAAAAAGCTTTTACATTCAACTCATTCGTTCACATTGCCTGAACCATGATACAAAAACTAAAGGTAAACTCGCTAGATGAGAGCGTATTGGCACAAATGTCAAAACGAGGTTGACAACTCATATAAAATCTCAAAGCTATGAGAAACACGCAGCCGCGTACCGTGGGGGGGGGGTCCGCCCCGGGCTGCAATATTTTAGGGGCGGCACTGATGCTAAATAAAGCCTTTTACAAAATAAATATGTGTACAATATCATTTTAAGGTGTATAAACAAAAGAAAGAACTAAACTTAATGAATAAATTTGGCCACCACTGTAAATGTAACTATATTTATGACCTTCGTATTGAGCACAACCAAAATATAAAATCGTTTTTCGAGTCTCGAAATTAGTTGCCAAAGAAATAAAAAAGACATCATATTTAGGCATGTGCGAGTAGTTGAATTTTCGAGTAACTCGGCTGCGACTTGAAAGTCGCATTGAATAACTGATGTTTTCGAGTAACTCAAAGTTTTTTGAGTTTTTAAGTGCTTTAACTTATCAGTGGAAATGCCCAGTAGAAAAATGGTTTAACAGAATAACGTTTTTCACCTAAGGTATATTTGCTAAAATTGAGTGTGGAGGAAGGCGGACTTTTCGTTTGATTATGGCGAATAGTAAGTTCAGAGTGCATATTTAGAAATAAGACTTATGCGTATAATTTTAAGTCGTATCTATTATAATTTTTTTGTGATTTTTGAAAGGATTTCACTGTTTTAATAAAATCAGTTTGGAGAGGAGTTAGGCGTGGTCTATACTGATTTGGGTCATTTTCTAATTCAATTATTAATTTTGAAGAACTGATTTTGAGGAATGACCACAAGGTTTCAGCAGCTTCATGTTCTTGCTGAAAAATACGCAATTCTTACTCCTTTGACTCTCCTGAATGATAAGTTGGAATGTAAACTGAATGAATTCTGTCACGAAGAAATTGACAAGAAAGAGTTTCTCGTTGAGAGAAAGATACTTCAGAATATTGTTTCTATTGCGCACAAAGAAACTGATTCTTCAAAAAATTTTGTTTATTTGAATGTTTTAAAATGTGTATAAGTTCAATAAAAATAAGAAATAATTGTAAAAATTACAAATATATTTTTCGGAAAAAAATTACGCAAAAAAAATTTTTTATTGTTTTAATCACATATACTGCAAATGGAATTTTTCTAAAAAATCATTAAAAAATTCATGGCGCTTTTAATTTTATATGTTTTGTTCACCACTTTATATAAAAAAGATAAATTGGCAACACTACAATTGACAACAGAATGGAAAGAATTTATTTCATTCATAAATTCAACAGCTGACATTTTTAACCTTTACACTTCATCTAATCATTTTGTACTTTTCGAAAGAAAACAATATGGTTTCTCATGAATAGAATTTAATTTAACATGAAGTTAAACTACAGCAGTAAATATTTTTACAATATTTGACAATATTTAGTGCACTTTACAGATTTTTGTTGTCCTTATGAAGTCAATCACTATAAAATGTGGTGGAAGGGTTAAGTTTAAAATTAGTAACTGGTATATTCACCTCACTTTCGAGGTAAACAAATTTTTCTCATACGTGTGTTTACTTTTTGGTGATTTCGGATTCCCCACAGAAGTTTCCTATCTTGTTATCTTTGGTAACAACATTCGTTGTTGAATTCGTGGAACTCGAACTCGTGGATTTCAAGCATCACGTGCAAAAAAAAATTTTTCTTCATTGATTTGAATATGGCGTTAAAATGGTAAGTTGAACACATTTTACATGATGAAACATTTGTTATGATTTTTTGACGTTTGACATTGACATTAGATCAATTTCAAGGGGGGACATGACATTGGCCTTTTCTTGAAATTGATTTTAATTTTGTATTTTAGTAAATATTCTTAAGATTCCAAGAAACAAATTTCATGAAAAATTCGTACGGGTTCAAAAGTTACAGCCGGATTAGTGAGAGCGCATTTTTATTTTTCTTTGCATTTTTCTTTGTTCACAAACTTTGAACGCGTTTATCTCGAAACCATGTTTTTCGTACTGGTTGCGGCACTAGCGGATTCATTTTTTGACGAAAATTTTTTTTATGTATTTTTTAAACGTGATTTGCTATCGTATGACACCAGCATTTTTTTAATTTTTTTTTCGATTTTTTATGAATTTTTAAAATCAATATTTTTTGTCGAAGAAACACACTTTCAAAACTGGTACAACTCAAAAATTAAAAAAAAAATTTTTTTAAAAAGCTCCAGTCACACGATAACCAATTTTTTTAAGATTTTTTAAGATAAGAAAAGTAATTTTTTTTTCCAGATCGTACAATTTTGCGACTCCCAGCGCTGCAACCACGAGGCTCCGTTTTTTTTTCTCTGCCGCCAGTTTGCAGCTCTATAAAACCATGTTGGAGTGAAAAATATATTTTTTTTGCATTTTTTTTTGTCTTGTAATTTGTTCAACTCTCTATAATAAATGGAATAAATTGGAAAAAATGTTTGTTTTTGACTGAGTTATGCATTTTTACAAAAAGGTCTGTTTTCTCTGCCGCGAATGTTGTGTCCCACCTTAAAGTACTTTACAGTAGCTTAGTTGATTTTTTGTGTTTTTTTTTTTTTTATTTTTAGCGTCAAGCAATTTTGAAACGTTGTTCAATGCGATCAGAGCCATCAAAATTGATGAAAAATGCATTATTTAAACAATGAATAATGCAATGAATGTAATGTAATAATCTTATCTTATATATTAATACGTGAACATTTAAGTTTATCTTACACTTTTTTGGTATTAATTAAAACTCAAAATAAATAAAACTTATATCATTCTAAAGGTTATGTTACCCAGATGTGCAGAATGTTTTATATAAATGATATATCTTATAGAGGGGTTCTCAACCTTTTAAGAGAGAAATTCAATTTTTGAGAAAAAACCCGCTCTTTGATTAATATGAAATTTGGTTGGGGAAGAGTTTTTGAGTTTTTCGAATTTGAATTTTTTTTAAAAGTAAGAATTTCTTAAAAAAATGTAATTTTATCCATTCGTCAATTGTAAAATTTGTAAAAAAATGTGTTTTGAATTCAAAAATTTGACTTTCCATGTGAATATATTGGTCGAATTTTAACGGTTTTTCAATTTTTCTAATTTTTTCTAAAAGTTTGTTCAAATTTCTTGATAAAATGTGATAAAAATTACAGCACAGTTCTAACCAAAAGTATTTTAAATGAATTTTCTTAATATTGTCGTTAGTTATTTAGCGTGTGTTTCAAATAAATGCCAAGAGAGAGAAAAAACTGTCTCAAATTGAATGTTCTAATTTCTAAAGCCAATAACTCCGCCATCTGTGAATAGATATTATTAATTTATTTTTTGTATTTAAGTCTTATCAGTCAAATTAAACAAACTTTTGAAAATAACACCGCTTTTTTGTTTGTTTATATTTAAATTATTCCCTTTAAAAAAAGACCATCAAATTAGATTTATTCTTAAAATATGGGGTAAAAATGATTTTTGTTGTAAAAAACAAAAACTCAAAATTGCATTTTTGATTTTCTTTTAAAGTCTATACCGAATTTTAGGTGAATATATTTTGTCTTGACACTAAATTAATAAACTGTCCGTGCCATCAAAAAATCAAGGCTACCCCCTATGATTTCTTTGACAAAATTAATTTTTTTTTAAAATGTTGTTTTTCTGTTTTTGAACAAAATAATAATATAAAATATATAATTTTTTTGAATAAAATAGCTTTAAATCTGTAATCAATCAAGAGTTATAGCCTTGAACTTATTTTGATCATCTCGCATATATTTATATATAGGTAATCAATAAATTGGTCGAATTTCGACCCCAGGCGATACTAGTGTAAAAATAAATTTAGGAAAAATTAACTTTGGAATCAGATATTTTTACTTGGAGTTGTATGCTTTATTTTGTGCTGAAGTGTTTAACCTACGGACCAAAAAATGTTTTACTCAATTTCAGGCTTCCCAGAAGAATGGTCATAATTTTTTTGTTTTGTAAGTAATCGAATCAGTTTCTTCGGCAAAGTTGTAGCTATTGATATGATCTTTCAAACGGTTTAATAGTACTCGAAAAATATTTTTGTGGAGATAAGTTATGGTCAAAAAAGCTAGAGGGATTGAACTTACGGACCTCTTCACTATATATTAAAGAGTCTGCTTACACTTTACTTTAGTAAATTGCCAAATTCAGTTCTTTCGAGGCTATATGTTGGCTTTGTATCATTTTAACTTATGGTTAGGTGGTTAGCCCAACGAGGCTGGTTCCAACTTCTGCTTCAAGACAATAGGTTTTGTTCAAAATAACCTCATCAACGTGATACCTCTACTGCCGACTCAACCGTTTTTCAATTTCTCTACAGTTGAGGATTTAGACCTAACCCTGGCATAGGTATCTGGAAGTGCAGTGTCAATACGGCCACTTGGGCTCTGTTTCTTGCAACGAAGCTCTTACAGCTGCATCCCGTCACTCTCTTTTTTCGATTCTCTTTTGGTTAAACGGAGTTTAACAGACAAGGATATATTATATATACATTACAAGTCGGCACTGTAACCGAATTTCCTAATGGGCAATGGATGAAGTAATCTATTAAGGACCACGTTGAATAAACAATTCGTATCGTACCGTTTATCGAAAAAGAAGTTGAGAAAGTTATTCATCCAACTAATGACACTTGCGATAAGATTATACCTTCTTTCGTCTTTGATTTTAGTTGAATAGGGTGAGAAAATTTAATTTCTGGTATGAATTTTAATTTATATGTGCACGTTTTTACAAATTTTTTATTTTAAAATTCCTTAAGAAAATATTCATAAAGTTTAGGGTACAATAGAGTGAAGTAAACCCCCATTTCCATTTTTTTTTTTTTTGTTTGTTGTTGCTTATTTTTTCTATTTTCATGCCCGAACCATGCAGAATCCCATGCAAAACCGGTTTTTAAATAGAACCAGCCTAGAATGATTACCCTTATGGGTAATCTGTCTCATAGGACAATTGCTTATAGAAATGGCTGCTAACACTCTACTGTAGTAAGTTTCAAACACTAACAAAATACAGTTAATGATTTAAATGAGGATTTCAATTGTCTGGAATAAAACACGGAATAAAACACGACTGAGAAAAATAAAAACTTACTTATCTTGGATTAGGGACCATTTGGTCCAATATATTTTTCTTAGATTAAAATCAATAGCATGCTGAACAAAATATGTTTCGATTTTTTTTACAAATAAAGTCAGTCTTAGACTTGCAACAACTATAAATTCCTCGCTTTCTAGCTCCTGAATAAGATGAGGCAACTGAAACTGAGAATGATGTTCGTATTTCAGTCAATAACTGTGCTGAGGACTGTTTTTGAGGTTATCTACTCCGTTTCGTCATATACGCCTTAGCCAAAGAAAGTGCTAGTTGTCGCAAAAACTCTGGCCTACTGTGATTTCGATCAGCTGGTACTCATGAAGAATCGATTTCAGAGAACATTATATACGCATTGAAAGCGGATATATCTAGTTTATTTCCAAATTTTCGTGACAGTTGTAAAACATTGCAAGAAGCAGTTGCCAAAGGTTCCATAGTTCCCAAATTGAAGCAAATTTGTCGCAACTATGCATTTGTCTTCGACTCAAAACATCATCGAAGCGGAGCGCACTTGTAAACATTTGGAAAGTTCCTTAAGATATAATTGTTCGGAATATGAGCCGACCAAAAGTTGCTTCAAACAAAACATGAACGTCTTTATTTCTTCTGCTACCATAGAGAAATTTCTTTTAAATCAACTATTTCACTGAAATAAGTAAACCAGAATATGTAAACACCGACATACGTCTGCAAGAATGAAAACAGCAATACATGCTCGCAAAGCGTCTTCATAAATCTCGTTCCACTACTCTCTAAATTTGACTCTGTCGCACTTGTTGCTATTTTCAATAATAGTTCTTTCTACTGGAGGTGGAAAAACTAACAAAAAAAGCTGACATCATGTCACTGCATCTGGATATCGCAAATCAAGTTGGTCCTGCTTGTGTTCACATAATATTCTCAGCCATAGTTCCAATGCGCTGAGGTAATGGAGTGTTACCCCATACCATTTTATTTTTTGCAATAAACAAGGGATCAATAGAGCTAACTGCAGCCACGTCTAGTTCACTTTCTGTTTTGGAATTACTTGTTTGGTTACTTGCCGAATTAAAGTCAATGCCCGAAGCCGAAATATCCGTGTCACTTTCTGCATTGAGCACTTTACGTATATCATTGTTGTTCCAATAACGTTGATTTACCTTTTCGTCACGCCGTATGGAAAAACACGTCTGATATTTAACAAACAAAACACAAACTGAATAAAACAGTACATACTCACATGCATGAATCAAAGAATACAAGGTTACGACATCGATGTCATTGGAGCGACTTGAATGTTGCCATCTTTATGACATCTCTTTGTAGCTATCCTAATGCCATCCTTTTTAAGCCATAGGAAAAAGTTTGCTCCGATTACGTCATCTAATGGTAAAACTTCAGGACGGCGTAATCATGTATTCTTTCATTCATGCTAACATGCATCTTCATAGCAAAATGTAATTAGGGGAATCCCGCAGCTATACAAATAGCTATCT
This sequence comes from Tetanocera ferruginea, assembly GCA_958299015.1. Lineage (NCBI taxonomy): Eukaryota > Metazoa > Arthropoda > Insecta > Diptera > Sciomyzidae > Tetanocera > Tetanocera ferruginea. The sequence goes on from OY282642.1 coordinate 81,202,705, forward strand.
ATCTCGCTTGTTCACACAGATTTCAGCTTCAGCGTCCACTATGTAGACAGCATAAGACAGAGGACAAAAAATTCCACGTTCCACTTTCATATATTATAATATTCACAAAGCATTGAATGAAAGTAAATATAAACAAGTAAAGAAAGTCTAAAGTCTAGGTATAGGCCGACTATGAAATACCTTAAACCTTTTCTCCAAAATACAATAATAGTATTGAAAATGGGCGTGACCGTGGGCGGATGAAGACCATATTTTATATGCATTTAAATGTTGATGAAAAATTTATACATACCCAGTTTTATTCCTGTAGCTCACAGTTAATGCCTTTATTGTGTTTTCGCTATTGTGGGATGTATCGGAGGTGGGCGCGTTCATTTACGGATTAGGCCCAATTTTAGAACACACCTTAGTTTTGGTATAAAATATATACATACCAAATTTGATCTCTCTAAGAAAAACTTAAGCTTATTTAAGAGTTTTAAATTTTTTGGGTTGTATGGGAGGTGAGCGTGTTCGTGGGCATATGGCATCCATTTTTCAAAACCAAGTTTGTTTTGTTGTAAGAAACATACGTTCCCAATTTTATAACTGTCGGTTCAACCGGAGCTTATTTATTGAGTTTTCAATTTTTTGGTTGTATGGGAGGTGGGCGTGTCCGTCAGCTGATGATACCCATTTTTCGAAAACATCTTTTTGTTGATACCAAACACATACATACCAAATTTTATTGTTGTAGGTTAATTATGAGCTTATTTATGCAGTTTTCAATTTTTGCATTGTATGGGAAGAAGGCGTGTCCGTTGGCTGATTGCAAAACTATTCAATAGTGCAGATTCTTGTGTTCATGTAACCATGTGTACCGAGTTTCATTCAATTATCTCAACTCCTTTTTCTTATCCTGTGTTTACGGACAACACACAGACGGATGGACAGACGAACTTATGGTTTTATGGTTTTGAAAAATTGACTTCATCCGCCCACGGACACGCCTTCTTCCCATACAAAGCAAAAAATTTAAATCTGCATAAATAAGCTCATAATTAACCTACAGTAAAAAAATTTAGTATGTATGTGCTCTGTATCAGCACAAAGATTTTTTGAAAAATGGGTATCATGAGCTCACGGACACGCCCACCTTCCATACAACCCAAAAATTTAAGATCCAATGAATAAGCTTTATGAATGAATAAGTTTAACCTACAGAGATAAAATTTGGTACGAATGATTTTTATAACAAAACAAAGATGGTTTAAAAAAATGGACATCATCCGCTCACGAGCACGCCTATCTCCAATACAACCCAAAAAGTTGAAAACTCAATAAATAAGATTATGTTTGGCTTAGAGAGATCAAATTTGGTATATATGTATTTTATACCAAAACTAAGGTGTGTTCAAAAATTGGGCGTAATCCGTCTATGAACACGCCCATCTGCCACACAACCCACAATAGCGAATGCACAATAAAGGCATTAACTGTGAGCTACAGAAATAAAACTTTGTATGTGTTAATTTTTCATCAACATTTAAATGCATATAAAATATGGGCTTCATCCGCTCACGGACATTCTCATTTTCAATAATATTATTGTATTTTGGAAAAGTAGGATTAGGACATTTCATAGTCGGCCTAGACTGACTTTAGACTTTCTTTTCTTTTTTTGTACTGAAATGAATATATAACAAAAGCAAAGAATAAATTACACAGGGGAACAAAACAGAAAGTTTTTTCTGCGGCGTGAGTTTTTGGAGTCAATTAATAGACATGGGTTAATGAAGTTTTAATCCTATAATTTACTTTGTTTAAATTGACTCTGGTTCTCGCGATAAACCGCTATTTTAAAAATTAAGGAGGTTTCATCAGAGATTTTAACATAACTTCAGAACAGTTAGCCTGATTTAGTAAAATAAAAAATTCGAAAATCCGCAGCAGAATTGCCTCTAAGTGACATCTACACTGTTTTGTTATTAGCTGAATAGTTTCGGAAATATTCATAAAGTTCTTCCGAAAAATCATTTTTTTTATACAAAATTTAAACTTTTTTGATATTTCATAATTCATAAAAAATCGAAAACGTCAAAATAGCTCTTTTTTAACAAAAAGTTATAAAAACACATATGTTACAAAGAAAATAAGCCATATTTCATTTAAATCCATTGACATGTTTTGGTTTAATTCACATTCAATGATGTTATCTCATTTTGACAACAAATTTCTAAAAAATATTTCTAAATAAATACACAGGGGAACAACAAGATTTTTTTCTGCGGCATATATTTTTGCAATAAATAAAGATTCACTTACTATTAGGCCACCAGAGCATTAATGGTAAAGAGGGCTGACGGACTTACAGCAAAGAAGGGCTGGGATCTGAGTGTATAAAACATGTACGAATACCGCTACAAGAGCCATATCGAAAACGTAAAAATTCTGTGGTTAAACAAACAAAAAAAAAAAAAAAAAGAAAAGAGAATTAGGATAAAGAATAATAATAGAGATTAACAAGAGATCAAAGAGATTAATGTAAGGAGTATTAAGCATTGTCTTAAATATAAGAAAGTAAAAGTAATGGTATAAGAGAGTTCAATATGTGACTATATGGATGAGAAGTAAATTCGTCATGTTATTGATCTTCAAGTGCTTAAAACTTATAATGTAAATCAAAACGAATTAACTGTTAAATGTTTAATATATTGAAGAAAATGTATTTTTCTAATGATAATATAACAACTTTTATTGAACTCTTTACCTTCAGTTCAGTTTTTGTATTTTAAGCTTACTACTATTAACCCAAGATTCAACTCAAGATTCAAGCTAATAACTCAAATCTAAACCTTTCACCTGTAGAAAAAGTAGGCGTGGCAAGTCTATTTTAGTTTGGCAAGCTCACTACTTCTAACTTAAGCGCTGAACCAAGTTTTAAGTTGTTACATCAACTTTTCGAATTTTGGCCACAACAAAGGGTAAAATTTCCCATGTGGAGCGGTAAGTACAATTTTTAATTTTTGATAAGGTTGATTCGGCTGTCTCTCAGAGCAGACTCACAAATACCATCTCACTGTTTATTATGATTTCATCGCGTGTTTTCGATACGGCTCTTGTAACGGGTTTGCACATGTTTTATGAATTCAGATCCCAGCCCGACGCTCTTCTTTGCTAGTCCGTCAGCCCTATCGTTACCATTAATGCTCTGGTGGCCTAATAGCAAGTGAATCTGAATTTTATGCAAAAATATATGCCGCAGAAAAAAAAATCTTGTTGTTCCCCTGTGTATTTATCTAGAAATTTTTTTTTTTAAATTTTTTATCAAAATGAGATAACACCATTGAATGTGAATTAAACCAAAACATACCAATATTTTTAAATGAAATATAGCTTATTTTCTTTGGAACATATGTGTTTTTATAACTTTATGTTAAAAAAGAGCTATTTTGACGTTTTCGATTTTTTATGAATTATGAAATATCAAAAAAGTTTAAATTTTGTATAAAAAAATGTTTTTGTCGGAAGAACTTTATGAATATTTCCGAAACTATTCAGCTAATTTAAAAAACAGTGTGGATGTAACTTAGAGGCAATTCGGATTTTCGAATTTTTTATTTTACCAAATCAGACTAACTGTTCTGGAGTTATGTAAAAATCTCTGATGAAATATCGTAAATTTTAAAAATAGCGGTTTATCGCGAGAACCAGAGTCAATTCAAATAATCTAAATAAGAGGCTAAGATCTTTATCAATGTATATACTAAAATTGACTACCAAACCCCATGCCGCAGAATCAGTGTTGCCCTGTGTTATATAAGTTTTTTGACTAGAAAACATTTGTTTGTTATTCGGCTTCGGCATCGGCAAAAATTCACATTCGGTCGGACACTACTTAGCTCTGTGATTCTTCTCTATCTTCATCTCGTTCTTCGTAAATCTTGGTTCTAAACTCTACAAACAAATTTAAGCTAGAATTTCATCTGGTTACCAGCAATTTATATAAAAAACCACACATTCGGTTCTTGACTTTGCTTTGGCTCTGCACTTTGTCTTGAGTTTGTGTCTTAACACGAAGAGTAAAGTTTAAAGGTAGTGATTAAAGTATCGAAATACTTGTTACTACTTTCTTGTTATCAAGTACTTATTACTCATTAAATTTAAAAAAAAAACTTATCATTAGCAACAATCGCTCAACACGGGATGTGTTCGCTCAAGGGGGACTTTACAAAATGTCATTAGAAGCCTTCAAAGAAAATTTAATTTTCTCACTTGGTTACATAATGAATCATAATTATCATTATGGCATTTGTAATTAAAATTGGTGACACATTATTTTTCTTGTAACTTAACTTTAAATTAATTTTTGATCGCCAAAATGAATTGTGGCTGCATCTTAAAGAACATGGCTAACTTTATTATTTTCTATATAAACAAATATAATTTCTTTGTTCAAAAGTATTTAAGAAGTAGTCATAGCCATAATTTATAATGATTAATTGCAATTTTTTCCTTTTTTTTGTAAATAAACTTTTATTAACTGAGTTAAGAAACTTTCTAAACATTGTCTTGTTTACTCCTTTAATTGAGTTTATGGCGAAATTGACACCGAAAAAGAAGTGTAAAATAATTTTATAAAAACCTTTTCTAAGTAGAAGCTTGTTAAATATTCTCAGCACAACATTTACCCGCAATACTTTGAACTGCTTAACCTTAAAAATAAAAAACAAAAACAAAAACACAAAAGCACATTGAAAAAAGTACGTTTGTATGTAAAAAGTTATAGGTATGTATTTGTATAAAAGAAAAGTTTAAAATAATATTTTTCTAAAAAAGAAGAATTTTCTCAATTGCCACTTGAAACCATTTCTGACATTATCCTTGCGTTCTGCCTGCCTGCCTGCCTGCCTGACTGTATGGTTGTTGCCTCCTTTACTACTTTCCGCTTGGCGCTCGTGCAGGCACAGTAGAATGTATGATGTCTGAAGACGCCTGAAACTATGCTACTACACAGGCCCATACACACTCACACACACACATATATATATATATATATATATATACATATTAAAGAAATGCAGGGTTTTTAAAGTGGCCGTGCATGTGTGTTTGTGTGAGTGTGCTATTGTACTTTAATTATATCGTACCTGCATAACTGGGTGAGTGCAAGAGGTTTTCTTTTCTTTAGTTTTTTGTTTTTTGTTTTTTTTGTTTTTTGTAGTTATGCGATGGTCTGTGTTGGTGTGAGTGTGGCTGTGAGCATGTCATGTGAATTAGTTATGAGCCCAAAGTCAAACTGGGTCATTTAAAAAGTGTTTCTTTCTTGCGCTTCTTCCAACGGCGTCCTATGAGCGTCATGTTCTTCCAAATCAAGAGCGGCACCAACACACTTGTGCAACAACACAAACAACAACAGTAGCAAGAAGTACTTTTTTCACCTTTTCGAAAATTTTTATTTTCATGTTTGTGTGTGTGAGTGTGTTATAGCTTTCTTTATACATATATAGTTATATATATATATATATATATAAATTATATACATACACACAATACTTCTCTCCAAACGTTTCTTTGTTGCTTTAATTTTATTGCATTTGCTCGTTTCTGTTTTGTAAGTTTCTTCAAACGAATACGTTTGTAAGTGTGAGTGCTTAAATATATATGTGTGTGTGTGTGTGTGTGTGTGTATGGGATTGTGTGTTTGTGTGATTGTAACAGCAATTCGCTTCATGGTTATTTTGCTTCCTTCGTGCGTGCGTTACTTTCGTGTGTTGCTTATTTTGTACATTGCCAGAAACTGAAGTCTACTTTGAGGCTTGCGGGCAAGTCATGTTGTTACTAATTAAATTCGTATTCTTAAGTTTTTCATGTTTATATTTTATTAACTTGTTGTCCTAGTTTTAATATGTATTATAAAAAAAAGTTCGTGCGCGTGTTTTTCCACCACCAATTTTTGACTGTTGTTACCAATGTTTTTGATATATTTTCTACTTCACATGCCCTGTATTTACAACTTTTTACATTTTTATTGACACACATACACACAAGCTTTTATAATCATTATAATTGCAACACTTTTATGTTTACATATCAAAGTATTTTAATTCCCATTCATCGCTTCATATACTGCGTCTTAAGCTGTGTTTAAATATGTTCTACTTTCCTTTTTTTATTCTGTGTGCCCAGAGTTGTGTGCCCAGAGTTTGCACAGCGCTTAGTTATTTTAAATATAATTTATATTCATTCATCATTTGTTGTTGTGTTGTTTTTATTTTATTTTGTTTGTGTATTTCATTTTGTTTTTGTTTTACTTTTGCTTTTCGCCTATTACGCCCAATTCTTCTTACCTTCGCTTTGTTATTATAGCACATTTATTTTTTCCGGATATCCTGATTTTCTTTTCAATTTTATTTTCCGCTGACCTTCATCAAAGCGCTGTTGCTGTTAGGAATTTAAATATTTAAGAGCTGTTATGGTTCACAAAGATGGCCGTGACGGTTAATATCTTAATGTTCTATTATTATTATTATTATTATTATTTATTTCTGTTTCTTATTTATCTTTATTAGCAATTTTTCAAGGCTACACATCTATAAATTTTGCAGCTGAAGCGTATCTAATTGAAGTGCCTTAAAAAGTAAGCTCAGAAATTTATTAAGTCTTGTAAGCCCTGACTTAATATTAGAAAAAGAACAGAGTTTGCTGACATTAAAAAGAGCGCCACGAAAATAAAACAAAACAAAAAAAAAAATCACGTTCGTTGCTTTGCATTGTTTTGTAGATTAAGTATTTAATGAAAACAAAATGTATCTGTTAGAAAAAAAAAAAATTAAAAAACAGAGCATGATTGTAATGAATATAAAATTAAAAATTGTTTTTTGTGTTTAAGTTTTCGAAAGATGTGACATGAACTCACATGTGCCACTGAAATTGAATTTTTATACATTTTATGTATTCTTAAATGAGTCGAAGACCTTTAATCCTTTGGCATGAATTAAATAACCTTTGAGAAGTAGCAGACATGGCAAGCAATGAAAGTTCTGAACCCTTTGTGAACTGGAGGAGCAGCAATATGGTTACGCGGAAAACACCCACTGCAAGGAAGCATGACACATCAGTTCGACGGTCTTAGAAATAACGATGGACAATATAGTAACATTACATTACATTAGTTACATCTTTATAGTAGACGCCTACCTGTTCGGTTTTAGTTCTACTTGCAAGGACGATATAGTAACGTTAGCAACAGAGCAGCACAGTTTAATCATTGCCGGTGATTTTTATGCCAGAGCCACAGAATGGGGAAGAAGACACACAAACAGCAGAGATAAATTGCTACTGGAAACCTTAAATAAGGAAACCTTAAATAACATACTCATATTCTCCAGAAGTGCGGTCGATCATCGTTAAAACCTTCGCAAGCACCAAATTTAAGCTGTCATGTTTTCAACGAATACATCGCGATCATCAGGTCATAGTGGTAGAAATAAACTCCAAAAGTAAACAGGATGCAAGGAACATCTCCAGAAAAGGATGGAATACAAAAATTTTCAAGGAAAATATATTTCTTAAATTGTATGCCAACATCGAAGCATCAATTGGATCAGCAAAAGTTCAAATGAAGCGGTTCACGAACAATACTTTGGAATATCATGTTAGTTGTCATTTAAGGGAAAACAAGTTCTTCAAGAAGCAAAAGTCGTAGGATTCCATTTGGATGAGGTGGAAATGATAGCTTCGACTGGCTAAAGTCAGTTGGGCTTAGTTTAGCGAAACATAAGACGGAGGCGGTGCTTATAAGTAACCGTAAAAAGTCCGAAATCACAGTTATAACGTGCCCGGGACGGAGGTACACTTAAAACCATTTATTAAGTACCTCGGCGTGCTGAGAAACTCTCAACTCTGTTTTCAAACAGCACCTAGAGGATGCTCATAGAAGGGCAGGCACTTCATGCCTGGCAGTAGCAAGAATGTTGCCAAACACACGATGACCAAAGCTAGCTCGCAGGACACTTCTTCTCAATCTCGTGCATTCTATTTTGATGTGCGCATCAACGGTCTGGGCTGCAGCGATTAAGGTTAAGTCCTACGAGGAGTAGAGTCAGTGTACAGACTAGGCGCTCTTAGATTGTGCTGCGCTTTCAGAACAGTTATTGTGCTCGCTAGCTCGATCCCCATCGAACTCTTGGTGAAAGAGGCCCAACCAGGAGCTGATAGCGAGAGCGCATCCTTTCGTAAAAAAACTGGTTCGGGAGAGAAGTTTATCCCAGTGGCAGGCACGTTAGGATAGATCGAGTAAGGGACGCTGGACTCATCACCTCATCCCTAACATTTCCGTGTGGTGTGGTAGAAGTCACGGTTCAGTGAATTTCTACCTCGCCCAAATTCTGAGCGGGCATTATTGTTTTAGAGTATATTTGTATAAATTCAAGCATGCAAGTGACCCATTGAAGAGTTGAGCGTTTGCACAATAGTTCAGCGTGAGGTAGGAAACTATATTCGATGTTTAGGGTTCGCCCCGACCCAGAGTCGATATCAAGTTAAGGAGAAAATGTAGGCTCTTAACTTGACAGTCATCCGACAGACAAAAGTAGTCCTTCAGTTTTCAGCTTAGTGATGTCCTTACGGCGGTTTCACGAGATTCATAGTGGGTCGAAGATTCAATGCGGAGGTTAAGGTTTAGTGCGTAGGAATCGCACACTCCCACCTGCACGGATGGCAGGCTTTTTTAGGGTTCTCCCTTCGCGAATAAAGAAAAAAGAATCGAATTCGAAGATCTTGCGAAAAAATTTTTTCTCGAACGCTCCCAAAGTCCTATCATCACAGCTGCTCAACGTCCAGGTTTGTGATGCGTATAGTAGGACGGGCATAATTATTGACTTATAGAGTGTCAGTTTTGTTCTTCAAGAGAGAGATCTGCTTCTCAATTGTCTACTGAGCTCAAAGTAACACCTGTTGGCAAGAGTTATCCTTCGTTAAATCCCAATACTGATTTTGTCTGAGGAGTTTATGCTGGATCCCAGGTAAACGAAGTCCTTCACAACCTCAATAGAGGTGTTGTCAACAGTGACGTCGTTTCCAAGACGCTGGGACTGTTTGTTTGTTGCCAAAAGATTTTTTTATATGCGTTCACGGCAAGACCCATCCGACTCGACTCTTTTTCTAGTCTTGAGAATGCTGCACTGACTTCGGATGTTCTTCTCCATGACTATATTAAAGAAGTCGCAGGACAAGGAATCACCTTGTCTCAAATCTCGCTTGGTATCGAACGGAAGGGAAAGTTCCTTCACGATTTTCACTGCGCTACAGGTGTTGTTCAGTGTCATCCTGCAAATACGCTTCACAGGAATATCAAATTCAGACATGATGAAGTTTAGATGACTCCTTATTGAAAGCGCCCAATCAGCCATTTAGAAATAGTGCTTGTATTAAGCTTACATGCAATACAAAAAACAAGCTTTATCCAAGCACGCTTAAAAAACACTTACCCAGGTAATAAATTTCCAAGTTGCTTTGTATAACTTTTGCGTAAAACAAAAAAAGCAAGTGATGTACAATAATACTTGGAAAGGCTTGCATTAAGCAAGTGTTTTGCAATTATACTTAGAAAACGCTGACAACGGTTATAGATTTACAACTGTTCAAAGTTGTAATGCTCTCATATACACATACATAAATGTATATAATTTTCATTTTGCTCTCTCAGCAGCTATAAGGCTTATGGCAAGGTGTTAGAGTGTCCAACTCATATGCGGTGGTTCGCGCGTTCGATCCCTGGTGTAGCAAACACAAAAATTTTTGGAGGCATGCCATTTTTCATATAAATATATGCTTCAATTGTAACAAACAAAAATAAAAAATAAACAAAAATAAAAATTTTTCAGTTGGGAATTGATCCTTGGATATCGAAATCACAACAAATCAAATAAACAAATAGCTTACCAAGTAAGCCATGGAATACAAAATTTTCACGAGTGCTTATTGAGTTGTTAAATGTAGCACACTTGGAAAAAGCCTATTAAAACACTTATTTCCAATTGTAAAAAACAAACACTTGTATTAAGCTTGAAGTAAGAAATATTATTCTAAGGTTTCACTTTCGTTAATCCTAAAATTATATGTTAGCGTTCTACAATAGTAAATTAAAGCGTTATCCAAAAGATGGTGTGTGTCGATTTGTTTTTCGAGGGTCTTTTCCAAGATTTGTCGGAGCGTGAATATCTGGTCGACGTTGGACTTTCTTGGTGTGAAGCCCCACTGATAAGATCCAATCAGTTGGTTAACGATGTGAAGCCCATCGTCTTTCACACAATACACGGAGAGAATTAAGCGCAAGAATAAAGCATTTAGCACACAATTCATACAAAAAATGAGCCATGATTCTATGCTTTAAAATATAATTCATGATATATGACTTATGATGGCATAATTTGTGGTTACTTGCACTTAAATTCTTAAATGATATAATTTTGATACGAACGTGCACCTTCTTATTGAAATTATATCACAATTTCCTGACTTCGAGCTTAGCCGGGCTTGCTTGTGTATGCTTTAAACACTCAACTGCCTGGGTTCAATCCCGGACGAGGGCAGAAATAATTTGTTTTTAATAATTATTTTTATAAAAAAAACAAGTGAAGAAAGTCTAAAGTCGGTCTAGGTCGACTATGAAATACCCTAAACCCACTTTTCAAAAAATTTTTATTGTAAATGGGCGTCTCCGTGGGCGGATGAAGCCTATATTTTATATGCATTTAAATGTTGATGAAAAATGTACACATACCAAGTTTTATTCCTGTAGCTCACAGTTAAAGCCTTAATTGTGCTTTCGCTATGGGAAGTGGGCGTGTTCATGGACGGATTACGCTCAATTTTTGAACACACCTTAGTTTTGGTATAAAATACATACATACCAAATTTAATTTCTCTATGACAAACATAACCTTATTTATTGAGTTTTAAACTTTTTGGGTTGTATGGGAGGTAGGCGTGTCCACAGGCGGATGACGTCCATTTTTCAATCAACTCTTTGTTTTATTATAAAAAACATGTGTCAAATTTTAGCCCTTTATATTAAACAGAGGCTTATTTATTGCGTTTTCAATATTTGGGTTGTATGGGAGGTGGGCGTGTTCGTGGGCAGAGGATATTGATTTTACGAAGATATCTTTGTGTTTGTATAAAACACATACACACCAAATTTTATTCTTCTAGGCCTATTATGAGCTGAGTTATGCAGTTTTCAATTTTAGCGATGTATGGGAGGTAGGCGTGTCCGTAGGCGGATGATGTTCATTTTTCAAACCATTCTTTGTTTTGTTATAAAAAACATACGTGCCAAAGCTTAGCTATGTTGGGTAAACAGGGGCTTATTTATTGCATTTTCAATTTTTGGGTTGTTTGGGAGGTGGGCGTGTCCATGAGCGGATGACGTCTATTTTCTTAAAACATCTTTGTGTTGATATTAAACATAAACAAACCAAATTTTATTGTTGTAGGCTTATTATGAGCTGAGTTATGCAGTTTTAAATGTTTGCGTTGTATGGGAGGTAGGCGTGTCCGTGGGCGAATTCCAAAAATATTCAATAGTGCAGATCCTTGGGTCCATGTGATCATGTGTACCAAGTTTTATACAATTATCTCAAATCCTTCTTCTTATCCTGTGTTTACGGACAACACACAGACGGACGGACGGACGGACGGACATGAATAGCTCGACCCACGAGGTGACGCTGATCAAGAATTTATATAATTTTCTATACCGGACTCGCTTCGTTCTATGCGTTACAAACGTTTGCACAAAGTTAATATACCCTCACCTTTCAGGCTTAGGGTATACTAAAATATTACATGTAAGACAACATATTTTTTGGATACAGTTATTTCTAGATACAGGTTATTTCTGACTTAGCAACTATTGTCACATAGAATTGAAATTCTAATAATTAAATTAAAATTTTGATACTTACACAGTCCGGGTACGAACTTACGTCTTCCGCATGTCAGCCTATCGCACATCCACTGAGATGTTGGTAACGATAAATTAAGTGTAGCCAGCAGCTTAGCAAGGGGGGTGGGGGGAGGGAGGTGGGTGATCCGCCCCGGGTACACGTTAGAATTGGGTGCAAAATTTGACAAAAGAACTTTGCACCACACAATTTTTGATTTTTTTTAATAATAAGAACACTTTTTATGTTTTGAATATAAAGAGTGTATAAAAGTGAATGCAAATATGTTTTACTTAGTTTTTATTAAAACTTTAACTTTATATGAAATTTTTCTCAATATAAATAAACGCTCATACAAAAACCTAAGTCAATTCGAAATTTAATTTGTCATTGGTTAGTAGTGCAATTTCCAAACAAACGCAATTCAAATTTTCATGACAGTAAGATAGAGTACAAAAAAGAAAAATGTTCAAACATTATTTTTATATTGCATCAAATTTTTTAAAAATCGTTTTTTTGCTTCTTATATTCAGGCTGAGATTATTCTATTACGATTATTCTATTACGTTTATTTAAAACTGCATGGTTTTCAGAGTTTGGTTTTCAGAATGGAGGCGTCAGTTGTTTTGTAAGCAATACATTTCTCCAGAACTTTTCAGAAAAACGTGCTCATGTCATAAAGAATAAAAATATACTTTATGATTTTGTGATTACTAAGTTCTGAGACTATACATCATAAAACAAACCTTATCCAGCTATAGCTCCTAATCTGCTGAAACATAATTTTTAAAAGTAGCTAATATGTTTTTAGGTATCCTGTTACATGAAACAATTAAAAATCAATACTCAACTAATTACTTGCTTAAAAATTTTCTAAAAAAATTAAATTATGATTTAAATGCATTAAATTCTTTATTTAAATTAAATAAATGGCATTTTATAACAATTTTCAGGCGTTTTGTTTTGTGTAAGTTACCAAATTATTATTTATTATCGATGAGATTATTTTTAAATTTTGTCTATTGTAACCGAATTTTAAAAACTATACAAATAATTAAAATATTTATAAATTTATTTGCACTTTAACAAACTAATCATAACAGTAAACTATTATATAAAAACTATACAAATAATTAAAATATTTATAAATTTATTTGCACTTTAACAAACTAATCATAACAGTAAACTATTATATAAAAAAATTTTATTAATTTCGTAGTATTTTTTAAACATTACCCTTTTGAAGTTTACTATAACCTTCTTAAGGAGTGCACAATTTAGTTTCTGACCCGGGTGCCACCAACCCTAGCTACGCCACTGAGTGTAGAAAAACATATTTTAGAGCTGCTCATCTCAAAAATTGGAGGCTCCGGTCTTGAAACCGTTGGCCAGGCGTTTTCTCGCACTCACGCATTTCCGCCTATCATTTTTTTCGCCTGAAAATGCGTCTTTCTTTCTCTCCTCTTCTCTCGGTATCGCTTCATAACAGCACGCAACCGACTGCAGGGTGGCTTTGTAGGCGGTGTCCTTCTCTGCAGTGGCGTCGCGACACTCCTGGTCATGCCACTGGTTTCGGCGAGGGCGATGGTAGCTTATCACCTCTTCGGCAGCCGTACGCATAGAGTGGGATATGTGCGTCCACTGTCCGCATATATCGTCGATCGGAGGAGTGCTTTCTTGAGTAGCGAAGGCTTCGAGTAGTGAAGGCTTAAATTTAAATTTACTTATAGTATATATACACATTCTATCCAGAATTATATATTATACAAATTTATTGATTTTTTTCTTTTTTTTTATTAAGTGAAGCAACTCTTAAATAAGTTCGCTACATAACTTTACACTCCAATTGTCGGCACGTCAAAAGTATCAATAGAAGATTTAAGCTCAACATTTGTATACTTTAAATAGTTTAAGAAAAAACAAAAATACATTAATATTTAAATTCTGATATGCGAATATATGTATGTTCGTCTTTAATATGTTTAATTTATTGCTTCTTTCGTTTGCTGCACATGAACAACCTTCATTTACTGGGTGGAGGTTTATTTTTGGTTTTTTTATCAATGTATTTTTGACTTTTTTAAGAGCATAAAATTGCTCCACTTACTTGTCGAAGAATGCGTCTGCTTAGGATATAAAAATATTTTGAAAAATTTCCTTAAAATATTTTCCGCTTGCTGATTATATTTCCACTCATACATATGCATACATCATTCGATAAACTTGTCAGCGAAAATATTATCTTTGAATTGTGAAATCATTAACATTAAATATTTTCATTTTTTTATTTCGTGCACATGAAAACGCACACACACACACACACACACACACATGCATGCAAACTGATACTTGTATGCAGACTTATAAACCTGCTGCTGTAACGACCTGGTAAGCATTTTATTTTTATGATGTTGTCAACTTTTTGCCAACATTGTCGTCGCCTTGATTCCCCTCCCCTGTTCTCTTACTAACCTTACACAAACCAACCAACCAACGTGCTTGATAAACATGTATGTGTCGAGCCTACTTTAACGGAATTCATAATGTATGCAAAATAAGTAGCATATTTCTAGGGGCTGCACAGCTAAGATGCTGGGCTTTAACAGACATAAGCATATTTTCGGTACTATATCTTGTTGTTGGATATGAAATGTCTTTCTTAATTGATATCTGTGCTACAGCAACAAGAAATAAGATAAAGAAATAGAAAACTCTGAATTTAAACAATTGTCAGTGAGTTGTTCTTAAAGTGTTCATTCTAATTTAAATACAATTTAAAATACATCTGAACAGTTAAACGTTCTCTTATTACACCAGAAATTGTACACAAAATTTAGCAACAACCTAGCACACACACACACACACACATACACCCTCGCACACATTCTGGCACACATATGTAACGAATTGAAATAAATTCGCCTAAGCGGCGACAGTTTTCAAAACCAAAACATCACGCACACCTTTGCTGCATACAAGCAATACCCGGCCGGCATGACATGTGGATAACGTGACAGTAACAGAAAAAAAAAAACATAAAAATAGCAAAAAAATTAAAATACGGTTCACGAAATATGGCAACTCTGCGCTTAGGAGCGGAAGCGTCAAACACGCGCATTTGATAAGCAAAACGCAGGAAGGAAGGTAAAAAGAAAGCAAAATAAACGTTGACGTAGGGGGAGCATGAAGCTAAATTTAAAATTGTCAACACAATTTTACATATGAAAATATTATATAAGTATTTACGATGGGGATGTGGGTTGGTTGACTGCCATTATTAAATGGGCTAATGATTATTTATGAAAAAAAAAAAAACCAACAAACAAACATTAAAACAAAAATAAATAAAACGCGGATTTCGTGCTAGAAACTCCTTTAAGTGTAAAACTCTCAAAAATTGTATGCCTTATAATTTCATATTTCATATAACCTGACCAAACGCAATTCAAAATGGAGTTTTAACTCAAAACGAATAAGTAAGCAACAAACGCCGTTAAGCTTAAAGTAGTGTGAGGTGTTTTTCAGAGAATCACTTGAGTGTTCAAGTAGTCTTAAAATACTCTTTATCAAGCAAGTTTTTGCCTTACCTCTTAAAGTATTCCTTTTTTATAATATTCTAAATACTCTGATGGTCCGAGAAGTAGAACACTTTAACATAATACTTAAATTTTCATGAAGTTTTAGGATTAACAATAATATTTTAGTGATTTAGAAATTTAACCAATAATTTAAAATTATCATAGTATAAAAAAACTATGAGGGTAATTTGAGGTTTTTCCCAAATTAGAACATTTCTTTAGATAAATTAAAATTGAAACAAAAAAATGTAAAAGAAAACAGACTTTATGTTTTTTTTTTCTACACTACATATATTATAAAGCTTGCTGCAAGTGGAGAAATTTTCTGTGGGCTGTTGAGAAGTTTTAAATTCGATTTGTGTTAAGTCTGAGTGGTTTCGACTATAATATTATGATATATATAAAATTCAAGAAAAATGCTGTATTAATAAAACAAGGAAGTAACAAAAAAAAATTTCTATAAATAAAAACATAATATTAAATGTTTGTTTCTAACAATCAAAATTCATAACTGAAAGCATAACAAGTAAAGAAAGTCTAAAGTCGGTCTGGGCCGACTATGCAATACCCTAAACCTAATTTAAAAAAAAAAATATTATAATTGAAATATTCCGTGGGTGGAATGTTTATATTGGACATGTCCGTGGGCGGATAAAGCTTATATTTTATATGCATTTAAATGTTGATGAAAAATTAAGACATACCAAGTTTTATTTCTGTAGCTCACAGTTAATGCCTTTATTGTGCTTTCGCTATGGGAGGTGGGCGCGTTCATGGACAGATTGAACACACCTTAGTTTTAGTATAAAAAACATACATACCAAATTTGATCTCTCTATGACAAACATAACCTTATTCATCGAGTTTTACACTTTTTGGGTTGTATGGGAGGTAGGCGTGTTCGTTCGCGGATGACGTCAATTTTTCAACACCATCTTTGTCTTGTCATAAAAAACATACGTGGCAAATTTTAGCTCTGTAGGTTAAACAGACGCTTATTTATTGCGTTTTCAATTTTTGGGTTGTATGGGAGGTGGGCGTGTCCGTTAACGGATGACGTCCATTTTTCAGAACCATCTTTGCTTTGTTCGAAAAAACATATGTGCCAAGTTTTAGCTCTTTAGGTTAAACACAGGCTTATTTATTGCGTTTTCAATTTTTGGGTTGTATGGGAGGTGGGCGTATCCGTGAGCGGATGACATGCATTTTTCGAAGAAATCTTTGGGTTAAAACAAGCCACATACACACCAAATTTTATTGTTGTAGGTTAATTATGAGCTTATATATATCCATTTTTCAATTTTTGTGTTGTATCTGAGGTAAGCGTGTCCGTAGGCGGATGATGTCCATTTTTCAAAATCATTTTTGTTTTGTTATAAGAAACAAACGTGCAAAATTTTATATCTGTGAGTTAAGCAGACGCTTAATAATTGTGTTTTAAATTTTTGGATTGTATGGGAGGTGGGCGTGTCCGTGAGCGAATGATCTCCATTTTTCGAAGACATCTTTGTGTTAATACAAGACACATACATACATACCAAATTTTGTTGTTGTAGGCTAATTATGAGCTGAGTTATGCAGTTTTAAATTTTTGCGTTGAATGGGAGGTAGGCGTGTCCGTGTCCAATAGTGCAAATCCTTGGGTCCATGTGATCATGTGTACCAAGTTTCATCCAATCTTTATCTCAACTCCTACTTCTTATCCTGTATATACGGACAACACACAGACGGGCGGACGGACGGACGGACAGACGAACAGGGCTATATCGACTCTCGATGTGACTCTGACCAAGAATATATAAAATGTTCTATACCGGACTCTCTTCGTTCTATGCGTTACAAACGTTTGCACAAAGTTAATATACCCTGACCTTTCAGGTTTAGGGTATTAAAAAAAGAAGTGAGCCATCGTGTAATGCCTGATAGATGTCAATGAAAAGAAGAGCTCCATGGTTTTCCAGCAAACATAAATGCATGTGAATTCATTGAAATATACACATTTTATAGGTGTTTAAAAGAAACATATTTCCGAAAATGAAGAAATATCGATTTTTGGAGTCTCAAAAGAGTTTGCAAGGACATCAAATTTCAACATTTTTTTTTTTGGTCAATAATTGTGTACTGTCACAATTTTCAGTTGTTTGCTAACTTTGAGATGCATTCTGAAGAAAAAAAAGAAGTTATAGTCAAAAAACTTGATTTTTTACCTAAAAAGGGGTTCAGGAGAACCAAAACCACACCATTGGGATTTCTTCGATCCAAAATAAAATTTTGCAGAAATGATTTATAAGAGTATCTCTTACTTTTGAGTCGGTATCGGATGATAAAAAAATTAGGTAGGTGATACGTATGTTTTTTTATAACAAGCCGACGATGCTTTTGAAAAATGAACATCATCTGCCCACGCACACGTCTACCTCCGACACGTTTGTTTTAATAACTAACCGATGATGTTTTTGAAAAATAGACATCATCCGCCCACGGACACGCCTATTTCCCACACGTATGTTTTCATAAAAAACCGACGATGTTTTTGAAAAATGGACGTCATCAGACCACGGACACGCTTACCCCCATACATATGTTTTTTAAAACAAAACGAATATTTTTAGAAAATGGACGTCTTCCGCCCACGCACACGCCTACTTCCCATACTACGCATAAAATAAAAACTGCATAAGCAAGCTTTTATTTATCTTACAGAGATAAAATTTGGTTCGTATGTATTTTATACAAAACAAAGATGTTTTAGAGAAATGTGCGTCATCTACGTACGCCTACCACCGATAATATCCGAAAACTAACCAAAAACTTATTACTCCATGAATAAGCCATGTTAAACCAACAGAGATAAAATTTTGTATGTAGGTATTTTATACCAAAACTAAGATGTGTTCAAAAATTGGGCGTTATCTGTACAAGAACACGCTCAACTTCCATACAACCTACTATAGCGAAAACACTTTAACGACGTTAACATGTGAGCTACAGGAATAAAATTTGGTATGTGTAAGTTTTTCATCCAAATTGAAATGTCTATAAAATATGGGCTACATCCGACCACGGGCTAGACTTACTTTAGACTTTATTTACTTGATTATAATAAAATTTTTGGATGTTCTATTAATTTCTCGCCGAATTTCTAATAGTTGTTAGTGTTCCCTGGTTTACTAATACCTAGTGTTAAACAAAATCGCAACAAGTCTTACAATCGTTAGAAAATAAACTCCTCATCTGATGACTGGAAAGGGTACAAAAAGGCTATAAATGAAGCAAAAAGCTGAGTTAAATAAACCAAACGAATATTTTTGCATGTGAATATTTTTGCTTAGTTGAAATCAACTACCGAAAAGACTGCAATAAACTAAGGCTGGCTGGAGTTTGTTATGTTAAACCTGATGATGATTGCCAGACTAATCCAAATATTTTAAATGATTACTTTATTGTATGCACATCATCTTCTGATGATGA
This sequence comes from Tetanocera ferruginea, assembly GCA_958299015.1. Taxonomy (NCBI): domain Eukaryota; kingdom Metazoa; phylum Arthropoda; class Insecta; order Diptera; family Sciomyzidae; genus Tetanocera; species Tetanocera ferruginea. The sequence goes on from OY282642.1 coordinate 81,221,684, forward strand.
ATGATCTCATTATTCATAAGATTTTGCTTATAAGAGTCTGTTTAACAATGAGTTTTTTTCGAAAGGCGAGTGTGATGTAGCTCGTTGCGTCAATAAGATAAAGTCAAATTCTGTTGATGAAGATCTAATGTACATCAAATTTATGAAACTCATTTTGGCTTTCGTCCGTTGACTCACATTATAAACCATTGCTTTACAAATTCTTGCTTTCCAGATGTACTTTCGTCAGATGGTCGATAGCTATCGACCTCAGCTTTATGGACTGAGAAAATTGGATCGCACTAAGCGACTTAAAAAAAATATTTTTAATATTCTTGCATAATTTGATTAATACACAAGCCCCTGAGTACTTCTTTGAGATATTGAAGTTCTGCAGATCGACTAGAAATTTGAACCTCAAGCAGACTTTTCTTCAACGCTATGAGAATATGGAATTCGCTGCCTCTAAGAATCAAATTTTACCCAAATAAACATAACTTCAAGCATGAACTAGAAGCATTCAAGCTAATTATTTATACTCTTCTTCCCTGCTCTATGTTTTAATTAATCTCAAGGTTCTTAATTAATAACTCATTATAATTTTAAATAAAATTTTTCATTTATTTTTCATAGTTTGTATGTATCATTTTTCTCAGTTTTAAATTATTATTTAAAATTTTGTCATAGCTTTAAGTCTTAATTATGTGTTGATTCACTTCAAACGGTGTATATCTTAGAGTTAAAATAAAAACCTAAAAACTTTCCACAACTTTTTTGGAATTTCGACAATGAAAAGATGGCAAAAGTTTCTAGAAAATTTCAGTGAAATGCATGGCAATGATGAGATGCGGGAAACGTATCGTAATTATAAGAATTTATCAAAGAGCGAACATAAAAAATATCCAATAAATAAAACAGTATTGGCGGATAAAATTTAATCCACTCCTTCAAGACATTCGCATTCGATGTGCACCATGTGACACACGCTAACATTATTCATTAAAACCACCTCTCCAACACCAGCAAACATTAGCAACAACAACAATAACAAAAACAACAAATGCAAGAAGCAAAGTTCACAACAACGAAACATGCTAAAAATAAAGTCGTAAACAGAGATTACTTCATCCTGTCAACTAATTCCCGAAAATCTCAGCCAAATCCCAGCGCAAAGAAGAAATGCGTTTCCTTCGGGAAGTAGATGCAGATGCAGATGCAGCTGCAGCAAAAAAAAAAAACAAAAACAAAAAACAAATATATAAGAAAGCAAGAAGACAAACTCAGCTAGTGTTAGAAAGAGATAATAACAGTAACAGTGAATGCAAAGGATAAGTGCAAAAATCGTTATTTCCATTTAGTACTCAAAGCTGGCAATTTATAAGGACAACAAGAAAGGATTCACAACTTAGACGCCTGAAGTTGAGTTTAAAGTTCGTTTCCTTGGTTGGTTGTTTTGTTGTTGCTGTTGTTCGTGCTCTTGTTGTTGTTGTTGTTGTTGTTGCGTCATTACATTTCATTCGAAATTCACTTAGCTCCCGTCATACATTATTTTGCACCCAAACAACACCGACCCTGTTGGCCGTGCCTCTGTCACTCACCCACATTCAAATCGGCGCGCACACATTTTCGGCACCTATCCGCCAACACAATAAATCCCCCGAGGCTGCATTTTTTGCCTACCTCGTTCATATTACGAGCAGCAGCAACCAGCAAGCAGTACACGAAACACATCCGGAGGCGGAAAGCTTTCCGCTTCCGGTTGAAGTGAATTCAACGAGCGCCGCAAAAATAAGTTGCAACAAAACAGCAACAATAACAACTACAACAGCACAAATGATATTGAGGCAATACATTGGCAACGGCTGTTGAGTAAGTGAGTGCAGCGGCAGCAACAGCAGCAACATGGAAATTTCGTGCAGGTGGCAGCATTCGTAAGCGCACAACTGCTGTGCTTCTCATTTATAGGGTTTTCATTTCAGCAACACCTCTGCTACCCACCCGCTTTAAGACGTCACTGAAGCGAGCAAAATTGTGTCAAGCTATTATTTCATGTCGCGTCGCAAGGTTTTTCATATATATTTTTATTTTTGGTTTTCTTTTCTTTCTTCTGCTTGCTTGCTGTGTTGTCGTCAAAATGTTGGTAGCTTTAGTGGCAGCAGCAAAACGTCACCTTCTGTCACAATGTCATTTAGATCTTAATGATTTGATATGCTGGGTAACATTAAAAATATACCACAACAACAACATCAGAAATAACAACAACAAAATAAATTCACTTACCAAAAGGTAGGCAGTCAGTTATCAAAACGGGAAGTAAGTAAAGCCCCCGAAGCTCCAGAAATGAAGTCAATAAGCTTAACATATTTTTTCCAGGATACCGAATTTAAGCTTGTGCAAGATTTAAAGATAAGGATGCGATAGGCTTTCATAAAGTAATCCTTTTGCACTTTATATTCCTTCGCTAAAAATACAAACATCAATACAAATAAAGAAAAAGCAAATAAAAGTTATTCGTATCTTGAGTTTTGAACTTGTTCTGAACAAAAGGCACTATAAATCGGAATTACAAATGTAGAACCAAAAGCGAAGAGTTCAAAAGCAAAATGAGAGAAAAACCATTTCAAATCAAAATTTTTAAAATAGTTTAAAAATCATTCCGAGAATGATTTCGCTTTCTTGCTTTATAAAAGAGAAATGTCAGAGAGAGGTTATAATTAGAGAGAAGTGTCAGTTTCAGGTAGGGCTGGGTTCATAGGTTGCCCAGATGGAAACATTTTTTGTGGGCAACACTGAAGGAACTTTTCTTATCTCAGTTTATTTGTGTGTGTAAAAAATATCGATGTTGTTTCCTTTGAAAATTGAATATAATGTTCCCAATCAGCCAAGCAAACATTGAATAAGCTTGTAGTAAGCTTGAAAGCGTAAGCATAGTATTGGGAAAAAGCTTGTATGAATTGTTGTAAAATGATAACATATAATTGTAGAATAAGCAAAAAGGAACCCTTGGAAAAATATTCTTTGTTATAGTATTAATGTAATCATTTAAATGTTCATTTGAAAATAATTTTTGTTAATAAGGTTTCTACAAAAGTAACGTTGCAATTGAAAATAAGTGTTATAAAAATATTATTTTAAAGCTTTTCACAACTTTTAAAAGCTTTTCACAACTATTTATAATAAATTGGAAAGAAGTAATATTACCAAAAACTATTTTTAAATATTTGTGAACAAGTACTTTTGTAAACTTTTTAAAGGGAATTCTTAATTCTTATTTTAAGGGATAAATGATTTTTGAATCACATACAAATGACCCCGCTGTAGCTTCAATAAAACTTCTTACCAAGTGGTTCGTTCCTAAGGCCTAGTACTATGCTCGATTACGTGAAATTTCACTGGCAACTGACATTTATTTGTTGCATGAAAATGTTGACAGATATAAAGCAGAAAATCGTTTAAGTTCTTTATTTTCATATTTGTGATTATATTAATACAAACTAAATACTTATACAAGTATACATGTCCTCTGCTTTGAAGCAGAACAAGTCATATGTTTATGGCAGTCTGCAAGATGCGAAGTTTTGCGACCGCCAACACCACGGAAAGGCGCATCCATATTTACAATTTCCAACAACTGCAATTTTTATTTGCATTTTAATTAGAAACATTGTTCTTTTGCTTGCACTTTTTTCTTGAATGAAATGACAATTGTCACTTTTCACGGCAAAATAAATGGTCAGTCCAATAAAATTGCCATGAAAACAATGTTGCTAGATGCATGTTGAGGAATATAGTTCTAGATTTTCCGCAGTGAAACATAGTACAGCTATGACGAAAAAGTTGTGAAATGTTCACGGTTGTTTCAAAACTGTCATTTTTTGTATGGAGATTTTGTATGGAGTGGAATTTCACGTGAAGCCGAACAGAGTACTATGCTTGAATGAAAATTTGTGAATTTTTTAAATTTTTTTCTTAGGATGTTTTTGTGAAACGAATTTTTTTCGATTATGGCGAAATACTAAAACAAATACTTAATCTATACTAAAACGGATCGAAATTTGGATTTTGCTGGACAGCGACTCAAAAGTAAGAGAGAGATTCTTGATTTCTTGGCCGAAAAAATGGGTTCAGGAGAACCAAAATCGCTCAAACTTTTGAGTCGGTGTCCGGTTGACTTTCTGTTCTCCATAAAAAATCGATTCGGCTTAGTCTATACTTTACAAGTATTTTTCAATATATTTAAGTTAATATTCAGCGCGCTGTTTTTGCCAGTTTTTAGCAAATTTGAAAAAAAATTTTTTGAATGTTATTTTTTTTTAATATAACATTCGCGGCAGAGTAAACATACCTTTTTTTAAAAATTCATAACTCAGTCAAAAACAAACATTTTTCCAAAAATTTTTGTTATTATTAGCTGTGTTTTTTATCAAGCGAGTAGTTAAAAAACGACCGCTTATCATATGTATACTCGCTTAAATAACACAGGAAACTGTTACTCGCTTAAAAGTTTGCCGACCAAACGAAAAAAAATGCTTCCAAGTTATGTTTCAATAATTGTATAAATTTCCTACAAAGGTGGCAACTATATCTGATTGATAGTTAATAGTGATGTATGAAATGAACATTTTTTGTACCAAATACTTTTCACGAAATACTCATAATTTGCTTTAGATCAATATTTCAATAATAAAAACTTTTTAACAAAAAAAAAACCTACTTCAAAATCACTAGAAAGTAAAAAATAATTTTAAATTACTTTTACTATTTATTTCTTGGTCAAATTTGTATTTTTATAATAAATATATTTATTTTTTTATGATAATAAAAGCTTCTAGTCAGCGCTAATCATTGATGTAAAATCATGATTTTTTCGCCATCCCTACTCTATTTAAGACTTTTTTATTTGTAAATATCCTGCTTGGGTGACGCTGTATTAATTTGTAATCTTAATTTTTCTTAAATCTTAATTAAAATGCTATATGTGTGTTGCAGCTGCATAAAAAATCTGATTATATTAGCGCCGACTTCGAAGCTCTTATTATCATAAAAAAATAAATATATTTATTATAAAAATACAAATTTGACCAAGAAATAAATAGTAAAAGTAATTTAAAATTATTTTTTACTTTCTAGTGATTTTGAAGTAGGTTTTTTTTTTGTTAAAAAGTTTTTATTTCTTTCTTTTTAGAGAAAATGATATATATTAAAAAAGTGTATAAATTAATTAAACACCAATTATTTATGCTCATAATATGGAAAAATGCTTTTCTGTCGTTTCTTATTCTGGTCTTTGTCAGTGTGTTTATCAGTACCTACTCTTGTATTTTTATCACTACCCCATTGTCAATATTGACTGAAATATAGTGTGTTTATAATATTGACACGCCTCTTTGTCGAGAATATCACACTCTTTGTCATAGTGTTTTCAATAGTTCTACCCATTCTAACAATGAATTTTACCACCCTTAAGTCAATATGATACAGTTTTTTACACACTGCCACACCTCTTAGTCGAATAACGCCCAATTCTTCGGTAGTAATTTGTAATAATTGTGCCTGCGTCTGTACTTTTTCAGTTAGTAGTGTCAGTATTCGATTTAGTGTTTTCTAATATTGCCACACCCCTTTGTCGAATGACGCCCACTTTATTCACAAAAACTTGTTATAAGTGTGCCTACCTCTATACTAAATATCAGTACTCTAGTGTCAATATTATTCGCGATACAGTGTATTTTATATATTGCCACACCCCTTTATCAAACAAGGTCCACTGTATTGAAATTAATTGTTTTATAACTGTGCCTACCCCTGTAGTTAACTTTAGTACTCTAGTGTCAATATTATTCGAGATACAGAGTTTTTCTAATATTGCCACACCTCTTTGTCGACTAACGCCCACTTAATTGACTGTTATTTTTTACCTACCCTTGCATTTTTTCTGTGAATTTTAGTAACTCTAGTACTCTAGTGTCAATATTTACTGAAATACAGTGTTTTTCTTACAGTGACACGCCCCTTTATCGAATACCGCCCACATTACTGACAGTTATTTGTTATATTTGTTCCTACCTTTGTACTTAATTTTAGTATCGTAGTGTCAATAGTAACCGAGATACAGTGTTTTTTTTAATATTGCCACTCCCCTTCTCGATTAACGCCCATTTTTTTTTCAAAAATTTGTAGTGATTTTTCCTACCTTTGTAATAAATTTCTGTACCCTAGTATCAATATTATTCGATACACAGTAATTCTCTTAAATTGCCACACCCCTTTGTCGAATTACGCCCACTTTTGTTTTAGTAATTTCCAATAATTGTACCTACCTCTGTACTTAATTTGAGTACGCTAGTGTCAATTTTCGTCGAGATACAGAGTTTTTACAATATTGCCACACCCTTTTTTAGAATTACGCCCACTTATGTGATCGTCATTTTTAATACTTGTGCTTTCCCTTGTAATTTTATCGTGAATTTTATTACCGTAGTGTCAATATTTACTGAGATACAGTGTTTTTCTTATACAGACACGCCCCTTTTCCGAATACCGCCCCCTTTCATAAACGGGCACCTCCGCGTTGATAATCTCTATATGTTGACAAAAAATTACGGCAATCGGGCAAGTACTTTAGGAGTAATCGATGTACATACATTCACAAAAAAAAAAAAAAAAAAAAAAAAAAAAAAAAAAACAGAGAAACCAACCAACTTGAGAACCTCCTCCTTTTTGAAGTCGGTTAAAAATACATAATAATTTAACAGGTAAGATAAACAAAATTTATCAGATATACTCATTATGTAAAACTATGTTGTTTGCTTAAGCTTTTAGCACTGAAAATCTTTTGAGTATCGGGTTTGTTTTCAGAACCGAGTCTCCAATGCTTAAAATCTGAAAATTTATGTATCACTAATTGTCAGAACTTTGATATATAAAATAAATTTGTCAAAAATTGTTTACAAAAATTTGATCAGAACATAAACAACGTTTTTGACTTTTCAGAAAATGCTTCCAAGTTTTAAAAAAATTCTTAAGCGAGTAAGCAGTCGTTTTTTGACTACTCGCTTGGTAAAAAACACAGCTATTGTAGAGAATTGAACAAATTACAAGAAACATATTTTTCACTCCAACATGGTTTTATAGAGCTCCAAACTGGCGGCAGAGAAAAAAACGGGGCCTCGTGGTTGCAGCGCTGGGAGTCGCAAAAATTTTCCGATCTGAAAAAAAATGGCTTTTTAAATCTTAACAAAATTGGTTATCGTAGGACAGGAGCTTTTTAAATTTTTTTTCTATTTTTGGTGATGAAATTTGAAAAAAATATTGACTTTGAAAATTCATAAAAAATCGAAAAAAATTTAAATTTTAAATTTTTTACAAATTTAAAAAAAACTCGTGTTATACGATAGCGAATCAAGTTTAAAAAAACAAAATTTGTCAAAAATGAACCCGTTAGTGCCGCAACCAGTACGAAAAACATGGTTTCGAATCGGAAAAATCGAAAAAAAATTTAAGTTTTAAATTTTTTAACAATTTAAAAAAAGCTTGTGTCAAACGATAGCGAATCAAGTTTAAAAAACAAAATTTGTCAAAAATGAACCCGCTAGTGCCGCAACCAGTACGAAAAACATGGTTTCGAGTTAAACGCGTTCAAAGTTTGTGAACAAAGAAAAATAAAAATGCGCTCTCACTAATCCGGCTGTAACTTTTTTCTTGTTTTTTTTCTTAGAATCTTGAAACATACAAAATTATAAAAAAAGTCGATTTAAAAAAATGGCCCATGTCTCCCCTTAAAATCAATCGATGCATTAAAAGGATATGATCTCATAAACAGAAAAATAGCCGCATTTCACATTTTTTTGCATTCATCTTCACAACTTCACCTGATAGAGAATAAATATTGCAGATTTGAATTCAGCGTGCGAAAATAGAAATGGAACCAGAAAATTGTCTTCTCTTGTTCAAAATTTACTCTAATTTGTAAACTAGCAAAATCTTATATATTAATACGTGAACATTAAAGTTTGTCGTACGCTTTTTATACCCTAAACCTGAAAGGTGAAGGTATATTAACTTTGTGCACACATTTGTAACGCATAGAACGAAGCGAGTCCGTTATAGAAAAGTATATATATTCTTGATCAGCGTCACCTCGTGAGTCGAGCTATTCATGTCCGTCCGTCCGTCCGTCCGTCTGTCCGTCTGTGTGTTGTCCGTACTTATACACAGGATAAGAAGAAGGAGTAGAGATAATTGGACGAAACTTGGTACACATAATCACAAGCACTCAAGGATCTACACTTTTGAGTATTTTTGGAATCCGCCCACAGACACGCCTACCTCCCATACAACGCAAAAATTGAAAACTACATAACTCAGCTCATAACTAACCTACAACAATAAACTTTAGTATATATGTGTTTTGTATCAACGCAAAGATGTCATCGAAAAATGGGTGTCGTTTGCTCACGGACACGCCCACCTCCCATACAACCCAAAAATTTAAAAAGCCATAAATCAGCCTGTGTTTAACCTACAGAGCTTAAATTTGGCACATATGTTTTTTATAACAAAACAAAGATGTTTTTGAAAAATGGACATCATCCGCTAACGGACACGCCTACCTTCCAAAAACTCTCTTCCAACCAAATTTCATATTAATCAAAGAGCGCGTTTTTTCTCAACAATTTAATTTCTCTCTTCGAAGGTTGGGAACCCCCTCTATCAGATATATCATTTATATATACATTCTGTACATCTGGGCAATATAACCATTGGAATGATATAAATTTCATTTATTTTGAGTTTTAATTAATACCAAAAAAGCGTACGACAAACTTTAATGTTCACATATTAATATATAAGATTTAAATATTATTAGTACATAATTGCAAAAATAATATTACTGTTTTGAATCGTTAATTTTTCATTGACTAATAATTCTTTTTTATCTTATATTTTCAGGTAAGTTTAAGAAAGCAACAAAACAAAAAACTGAAGTTAGGTGTACAACCGTTTCAATTCAATGCGCGTTTATTTATGATTGTTCTGTTAAATGAGGTAAAAATATTAACTGCTTCTGATAAAATGTTTATGATATGTAATTAAAAAATAAAAAAAAAAAACTGTAAAAACGCAAAAAATCGTTCATTGAAAGATTAACATGCGACAGTTTTCTAACATATAGCTACGATGACCATGACTTATCGAATAATAAAATCCAAGGAATTGTTATTTCTGTTGCTGAAGTCAAAAACTGTTTTTTTAATACTACTTAAGAAACTGTGAAAATAAATATGGTTTTTTGACGTAATATAAGTTAAAAAACGAAGATTCTGTTCCTGGACCTTGGTGGCTTCCAGGTTTTTTTAAATTCTGAAGAATTTGAATTTGCATTCTAAAGAAAATAAAATGTATATGAAATAACCTTGATTTCTTTGCCGAAAAAGTAGTACATGAGATCTAAAATCGCTCCAGGAGATCTAAAATCGGGATTTTTTCGTCCAAAAAAAAAACATATGGGCATCTCCCAGTGGCACGGACGCGACATTCGCAGGGTTTTAATTACTCGAAAAACAAGAAAGAAACAAAAAGATCCAATATGTATTTAAAGTGTTCAAATAACGATGAAAGAGAGCTGAATTTTATAAAAATATTGGCGATATGTAGTACAAATTAGTAATAAGCAATCATTCAATGGAACGGAAGCGACACAAAATAGAAGTTTTGTTAAGCTCATATAGAAATATGCTAATTTAGCTAATTTTGAGAACTTTTAATATACATGATAATATACATGATAATAAAGATGATAATATACATGATAATAGAGGTCAAAGGATAACTATTCTTCGTAGAACTATGAAATATAAGAATTATCTCTTCACTTTTTTTAAATAGATATAGCACGAATACGAACGCGACATCATGAACGTGACAAATTTTTCCAACAGTAGCAAAATACAGTAAAGATGTTCATTATAAATTTTAATAAAAATACATGATAATAAGTTAAATTCAAGTTACATAGCAGTAATACCAATCAAAATAAAAAAAAAAATAAAGTTTAAAGCTGTTAGAGTGCTTTATTTTAATGTTTTCTTCACTTTTGGTGGAACTTTTTTGGGAGATGCCCATATGCAGAAATAGTCTATAAGAGTTAGTCTATCTTATTTCGAACCGTCTTACCGTTTCATCTTAATTTTTCTTAAGCTTTCTGAATATATTAAAATAAAATCATTTTTATTACCGCCACGAATAGTTTACAAGGAATAAATTAATTTTGTCACAACGTATGTTACTTCCATGAAGAGGAGTGGTAGGTATAAAAAAGTATTTTTTTTCCTTATCAGCATAACCACCTGATTTTATTTTGGCAAAGACCGTCTTTCTGACTGTCTGTCGATACGATGACAGCCTTCGCTTTCAAGCTATCTTGATGAGTTCTTGTTTGAGCTTCTTTCTATAAAGCTCAAGTTCAAAAATGAAGTAAATCTGTTAAAAACCACACCTACCTCCTGCAGTGGTTCAGCCGTAATGGTCACAATTATATACGCAACAACGATAAGAATATACTTTGAATTTAGTAAAATTTTTTCTTTAGGAATTTGTTACGGTAAATTTTTGTATGACAACGTATACATGTTAGACCGTTTTTTGGATGAATCGGGTGTGAGAATTTCATATCTGACGTAAGTTTTGCCCTAGCTGTGCACGTTTTTAAAAAACAAATTTGAAAAAAATTCCTATAGAAAAAATTCACAAAATTGAGGGTGCGATGGGGTAAAGTGTACCTCCAGTCCCCTTTTTTTTTGTTGTTGTTTAATAACTTTCAGGCCCGAACCGAAAATCGCCCAGTCAACATCAGATTTTTTGCCTCCATACAAATCGACCCAGCCTAATGCACATTCAAAAATATTTTGAACATAAAATACAGTTCTGTTCAATTAAATTAGTTCTGTTCAATTAAAGCCTTTGTTCTGTATGATTAATTTTTCAAACAAAATATTTCTTCAAATGTTTTCTATTTCTTATATATATTTTTTTATATATATAGAATCGTTCTGCATAAAATTGCGCAGACAATGACCATTATTAAGCAGGTGTTTCATTAAAATAATTTTGTTGCTGTTCAGCTGACCTAAAGTCTAAAAATATTGCTTTATTTATATACTGCACAATGTCATCATGACCACCACTTCTGCACTACAGTAGCAGTTGTGCAGTTATTGATTAAAATTAAACAACAAAAAAACGTTTGAAAGCAATGATTTAGCAATATTTTAAATGTCATCTTCTGTACTTGTTTGAAATAAACAAAATAACTCTCCTTTTGTTTGTTTATAAATACTTCACATCAATAAAATAGCGGTCAAGTTATGGAATACCTTAAGTACTTTGTTCAAATCCTGTCCAAATTTGTCCTGATAAACGTAGTCATATACCACAGCAGCTGCATATTGTTTTTTAATTATGCGCCTATAATTATGCAATTTTATTTGTGTACATGCAGTTTAAATGCATGTATATAAAAAATGCTAATGTTCGCTTTCGCAGGCAGTGATGTTGCATAATTATTATATAACTGTTTCGTTCTATTAATAACCATGGCGAAAAATCTAGGAGAATATACATGATAAGAGTAGATATTTCAAATAGAAAGTTAATTATTTTATCACTTTTTTCAATAATACATATGTGTACATAATCCATACTATTATATAAAAATGAAACTCCAAGATTCGCTTTTTTCATGTATGTTGCTCAGGATCTCCGGAACCACTGTACTGATTTGAATGAAATTTTCACTAATCGAACAATAAATTATTCTAGACTGTTTTTGTATACTCTGAATTTTAAGTTATGAAAAAGCTAAGAAGTTTTTGGCCAATAATCTTACTTAAGTCAATATATTTCCATCAAATTAATCGCTTTTTTTTCCATATGCTGCCTACACCTTAACAGTTAGGTGGGTATGATGTATGAGCAAATGAAAGATCTTGCCGTTTCCAACAAAAACAAAAACTCAGTGGTGACATGTATCTCAGATCAATAGTTTTTCCGTAAAATTGATATTTTAGTTAAAAATTTATTAGTTTTCCTTCAAATTTCTTGCAAGCATGTCGATTGTTGATAGCTTCGATGGCTATCGTTGTTTGCAGCGCACACATTGTTGTTTTCGCTGCAAAATGCTGCAACATGCTTCGTGCAGAAATCAGCGTTGCCAGAATGTGAAAAATTTACCAAAACTGGTAAATTTTTTTTTCGATGTGAAAATGTGAAATTAAGTTTCATTTTGGTAAAATTTCTAGTGAAAACAAAAAACATTTTTATGAAAATTTCCCAAAAGCTTAAGGGGGAAGTAAGGGTTTTAGCGTAAAAAACACTTTTGTTGTGAATTTTTTTTAACAGTATGGATTGAGCAAATTTATTTTAATCTTTTGTACGTTATTGAGTGTACTTTTAACAATACTCTTTTTCTTGCGGATATATTGAAAAACAAGCTGGTGACAGAGCTTTTCCTAGAGCGTCTTGGAAAAATAGCAATTTGCGGTGTTCACTATGTCTCGGTCGGAAATTATCTGAAATCAAAAACCATTAAAATTTAGTCAACGTTGGAGGAAAGTATTTTATATGTAGAAAGTTTGAAATGAATCGGTCAAGTAGTTTCTAAAAGACTTGCAGTGAACACGGACTTTGAAAACACAACTTGTGGGAAAACTGCTTTAAAGTTTTGTACACGTACGTTTATACGTTCGAGGTACACTTAAAATATGTACCTCCGTTAGTTTTACTCGAATTGACTTCAAATTTGGACACAATATTTAAGAGATGTTGAGCATTCATATAAAAAATGGTTAAAAACCTTACCGCCCTTAAATGATGGTCTCTTTTTTTATCTATATATAAATAGGCGTAGGGAAAATGGTAAAAAACCATTTTCTCACGTGTCTCTAGCTGATTTTGATTAAATTCTTTTAAATGAATCAAAGTGCGGAGAACGAGTGCACCGATTTTTTTTAAATTTTTTGCCAAATTTTTATGAAGAAAATTTGTTTTTCACATTGCTTTTGTATCGAGAGAATGAAACTCCAATTAGTTTTAAAAACGTATTAAAATTATTGGCCTTCATCATATTGAAAAGAAGATTTATAAATTTGTACCATCGTAATACTTAATAATTTAATTACATTTTAGGGTTAAAGGATTAGAGTCGCGGTTACGTGTCATGCACAAAAACAAGATTCAGATTCTTCAGACAGTGACACTAAAAACAGGTATTTAAAATATAAAAATGGGGTAGTACCAAAGACCGTAAAACTCAAACTCAATATTAGTCGTTTTCTTCAATATCATCGCAACAAAAATAAAGCGCTTTTCAGATGTTGAATTTTAAGTTCCAAAAACTGTTAAGAAAAGTCATTGGAAATTTCTCGGTTAACCATAATATCTGCTACATGTTTTAAAATATTTGAAACCTGAATACATGAATACTGGTAAACAACAATATTAGTTGTGTTCGATGACAAATTCTCAGTGCCAAAAGCAAACAAATTAAAAAATAAGCCAGAAAAATTACTAGTTTTCATTAAACTGTTGAAAGAGGTAAGCAAAGAAACTATTTAATGCTCTTTCAATTTTTCGAATTTTTCAACAGAAACCAAAATATATCAAGTTACTTACATGTTACTCTAACTTACACCACAAAAACTATAAGCGCACAAAAGAGCTGAAAGTGTAACTTAGAGCAGCTTCAAAAAGCAAAGAGCGAAAAATGTCCTCAATAAACAGTTTTTACTGATCTGTAGTAAGAAATCTAAATCTAGAGGAGTCATCAAACACAGGTTTTGTTATTACAATTTTATTTGAGGAAACATATGTCAAAAAATTAAAAATATTTCGTTTTTTTTGATTGATCACACATATTTGATATTATTTTTGTGGATGTGAAATTTTTTTCTTATATGTGAAATATTTTTGGGAATTTTGGTAAAAGAAAATTTTAGGCTGTGGCAACCCTGGCAGAAATTTAAGCCAAGTCGATGAACGAGAAGGAGACAATTTAGTTGCGACTGCGAAATTGACTGGTTATGTTGTGTTGATTTGCGGCTGCGCGCTGTTTTAAAAATAAATAGAGCAACATGGTTATTAGGGCGTCCCAAAAACAATTTTTTTTTTCGAGTTTCATAGTTGCTCTCGTTGGCGCGGAAAATATTCTACGAAAAATTCTGACCTTTTTTTTCCAAAAAATACTAAGCCTAAAATCGATTTCAAACCTCCGGTTTTTCGAAAGAAAGATTAAATTTATGTTTTGGTTAAAAAAATGTGAAGAAATTAAAACAAAGAACCAAAAAGGACAGTATTACAGTTAGGTACAAATTTTAGTAGTTTTTTGAACTTACATTTCAAAAATATTAATTTATTTATTAACTTCACGTGTTTCATCACGTGTCAACAATAAATAGAAAATTTCAAATTTATAAATATTCTGATAAATAAATATTTATCAAAATAAATAAATAAATAAATAAATAAATTTATTTATCAAATAAATAAAAAATATTTGATAAATAAATAAATATTTTGAAAATTTATTTAAAATAGAAGAAAAACATTCGAAAGCTGGATTTGCTAATATCGTTTCATTATTTAACTTTGAATTTCGTGAAATTTATTGTATAATTCCACTTGTTAGAAAATATTTTGCTCTGAAGGAAGTTAGTAAATAAATAATAAAATAAGTTAACTTGATCTACAAATTCCATGCCATATTCAAGTAACTGACAGTAATGTTCAACTTTTGGCCAGTGTTCGACGAGTTGTTGAAAAAAAATCAACAGTTATGAAGGCAGTTATAGTTGTGACAGCAGATAGTCGAACAAAATTTCACGACTTGAAAGCAAACAGAATTTCCTAAAACAATGTTTTGAATTTTATATTAAGTTTAGCTAGATTATTATTGTTCTTTTTCTACAAAAATGTTTGTTACTTTGTTTTACTTTATTTCGTTTTGCTTATTTTACTATTGTTTTTGTTTTATGAAGTTATTAATTTCTTACATTTTTTGCATTATATCGCTTTTAATTTTAATTATAGAAATTTGACTTTGATTTTTCACTAGATTCGTAATATAACCCCTTTGAAATTTTGATCAAATATGAAAATATGATCAAATTTTTCTTGAATGAGGACATTCAATTATGATTTTTAACGAAAATAAGGAAAGTTTTGCCCTTATACATGTTTTTTTAGATGTTTGAAGGATTTGAAGATGTTTGAAGTAAAACACAAATTCAAATTTTCTCTCAAAAAACCGTAGTCTCGAAATTTATTTTAGACTAAGGGTTATTTGGGCAAACCTGTTCAAAATATTCCGTAGAATATTTTCCGCGCCTACGATTTTTTAGTTTTTTTCACCCATACAAATTGGCCCGCCCTATTTTATGTTTTTGGTGAAAAAAGAGATGGGTGCGTTAGTTATGCCATCCTCAAATTTCTCTACCATCATTAAAATTTTCAAAGTAGTATACATTGATCATGTTTAGAAATGAGGAAAGATTTAAAAAAGGTCATAGCGTAAGACCACGTATTTCCCGGGATTCAAACGCGGTACCTGGAATGGTGGTCAAACACCATTTTCAATTGACTTCCGAGGTCATTTTATGTTTTTGATTTAGATGCTCTTTGATTTTGTGGCAATTCTTGTCTAATTAGTGCTTTCTACAAATATTAAGCGATAATTATCAAAACAACACAACAAAAAATAGCTTAAAATAATAAAGCTGAAATAAAATACTTTATAATTTATATCGATTTGCTTTACAAATTTTATTTCTCCTTCATTTGATTTTAGACTGAAATTCTTTTTGAAGAACATTGAAATCTGTGTTTTAAGAAACTTTTATTTTATTAATAATTTTCATAAGAATTTTTTTTACTGTAAGTGTTTTTACTAAAATCATTTAATTTTTAATCATTTTACCCCCCTGCCTACAGTGCATTGTCCTTCATAACGCTAATATAGCTGACTGCTGACAGATGTGAAAATTCCACCATTACAAAATAATCCCTCAAAGCATTTAACGCGAATAAATCAATTTTGGACTCTTTAGATTGCACACATTGTTTTGCTATCAATTCTAATTTGTCGAATTAAGTCTGGTCGTTAGTAGACGTGAAGCAAAACAACTCAAAATTCAACCAATAAAACAAAAAAAAAAAACATTTATTAACAATTCATGAACCGAAAATGCACATTTATTAGTTTGTTGGTGTATTGCAGAGCATTGCGGAGCATAACAACGGAAACAACTAAACTGTATGTTTAGGAAAAAATAACATATTTTATCTGATCTAATTTAAGTTCATGCTTGACACCTCTTGTCATAACTTAAACCAATTTATTAAAAACTTTTTCGTCATATTAATGTGACATTTAAAAAAAACATATTCAATAAAAAACTCGAAACTTACTGACATTTCTTAAACAGTAAGAAATAAGTGAGATTTTAGCGTGTAATAGAGAGAGAAAGTATCTGAAAAGATATTCAATTAATATGAAATGAAAGGATTCAATATTTACATCCAGAGACTGTACCGGTTATGGTTTTTATCGAAAAAGTCACATATTAACTGTTATCTTTTAACTTTCTTTTTTTCCGACAAAAGTTGTTAGTTGACATTATTTGCATCTCGGAAACTTGGCTTAGTAGTATTATAAGTGATGCTTCCTGTAATATTCTTAGTTATCAGCTTTTTATAAACGACCGACAAGACAAAAAAGGTAGAGGAGTTGCAATATACTGCAAAAATAATCTAAATGCTTATGTTGTAAGCCGTTCGAATGGGGGCAGGAATTGAATTTATTAATTTATGTGTATCTGACAACAACATTAAAATTCTTATTTCGTGTGTGTATAATCCTAATAAATGTTTTTCTGTTGAGCCATTGTTTTCTGTCTTATCAAATAGTAGTTAGTTTTATCGATTACGACGTAATCTTGTTATGCGGTGACTTTAAAATAAATCTGCTCTCTAGCGAACTGCCTGAACAATTACTGTAAAACAGCATTTCCTCGTTAGGATTGTCTGTTGTAAATGATTCTATGCCCACTCGTTTTTCCAACAACACCAATCCTAGTCTTCTTGATTTTTTTATTTTGTTTCTGACCTGTCTGTCGTCTCTTTTTTTAATCAATTGTGCTCTGTCTCTGATCATGATTTGATTTTTTGTACGTTAGATGTCAATTTATCTTGTTTAGCTATCCCGACTACTTCCTATAGGGATTTCAAGAACATAAATTATCCGTCTCTCTTCCATGATGTGTCCATGTTATCGTTTAATGATTGTTGGCTTCATCACAATATTAATGATAAGCTTAATTCTCTCCTTGAAATGGTTAAGTTTCTGTTCGAAAAACATGTTCCTGTACGTAGTTGTAGGATAAAAAATATGTTCAGTCCCTGGTTTTCCCGGCATCTCCTGTTCACCATAAAAAGAAGAAACAGGTAACGTAAAATTTGGCGGCTTAATCCCACAGATATTAATTGGAAGGCTTATAGAATGGCGAGGAATGAATCTGTGCTAGTAACAAGGCAAGCTAAAATGCGTTTTAACTCAAATAAACTTAAACTCTCTCTACCAAGTAAAGTGCTTTGGAATAATATTAAAAGCCTTGGGGTCTGCAACAAAACTAAAGTTGAATGTCCTCTAGATCCCAAAGTTTTAAACTGTTTCTTCTGTGATAATGCTGCTGCTTCTGCTGTTTCTACTTCTGCTCCAGCTTATAATAGTAATACCCTGACCCTGTTAAATTTTTCAACGCCGCAATCTTTTAATTTTTCCCCAGTAGTTGAGCTTGATGTTGGAAATTGCGTGTCACAAATCAAGTCCAATGCACTGGCTGCTGATGGTATTCCCATAAAATTTATTAAAATTTTACTCCCCACATAATCAGCCCTCTAACTCACATAATAAATTCATGTTTTACGACGTCTTCGTTCCCTGATTTATGGAAAATGGCCATCGTACTTCCAATAGCTAAGAAGCAAAATCCATCTTTGCTTTTGTTAAGGGCCGATGTTAAATGTGAACCACACCTAAACGTCAAGTTTTTTCTGCATTTCATTTGGCATTTCTCAATTTCAGACTAACTCAATTTGAACCATGGAAAGATACATAATCGAGCCACGCGTTAAAATGGCAACAGTGGATGATCAATTTTCGAAGAAAATCATCTTCAGTTATGAGGCATATTTTCACCTCAGTGGATTCGTCAATAAGCAGAATTGCCGCATTTAGGCGAATGCTAATCGAAAAAAAAGAGTGATTGTCGAAAAACCAATTCACCCACAAAGAGGAGTGGCTGTTTGGTGCCGTTTATGGGCTGGCGGCATTATCGGGCCATATTTATTCCAAAATGAGACCGGTCAGGTAAGTACTGTGAATGTTGTTCGCTATCGTGAGATGATAACGAACTTTTTAAGGCCCAAATTAGTAAATATAAATGTGGACATTATGTGGTTTCAAAAGGACGGTACACCTTGCCGCACAGCTAATGAAACAATGACTCTTTTGCGCGACAAATTCATAACCGTGTTATCTCACGTGGTGACGATGTCAATTGGCCGCCAAGATCATGTGATTTGGCACCGTTGGATTTCTTTCTTTGGGTTATTTGAAAGAAAAGGTGTACGTTGATAAGCCAGCAACAATTCAAGAGCTAAAGGATGAGATAATTTGGCACATTAACGGCAAAGAACCTCAATTATGCCTCAACGTCATAGAAAATTTAGACCATCGGATGGAGGTGTGTCGCCGAGGTCGCTGAAGCCATTTGGCCGATATTTTTTTTCATACATAATTGAACCATACCAATATTATCATAATAAAAAGAATTGACAGTAATTTTCTGAATAATTTGTGTTTTATTATTTAACTAGTATAGAAGCCCGTCATATGACGGGTCGTATTCAAAATAATTAAGTAGCAGATGATATGACATTTTCATTCACCTCAAATGTTATTTTGTTCCAGTCGTCGTCAATCATATAAAAAGCACTGTAATAGCGAAACAGGTTCTGGTCCAGGCTAACATGTTCAGCCTGTACATAGCAATAAGAACAGTTTGAGCGATATAGAGCACGGAGCAGGACGCTTGCCTTTTATATATTAAGATTAACCATCCTTTATATTCATTTCAGTACAAAAAAACTTACTGAACTCATTAAAATCGAGTTAAATGGAAGAGTTTTTCTGCAAGATTCGGATTTTTCTGTAATCGAATTATTGACGTCAAGATAAAGTAGAAAAAATTGAATATATTTTCGATCCAGTCGAGAAAAGCTACACAAATGTAATACTAACTGAAATCTGGCAGAAAATTTCTAGCGATAACTCGGCTTTTATATTTCAGTCCATAACAAAAGCAAAAACGTTACAGTCGGACTCGCTGCATTTATCATTTGAATAAAATTTTCACTGAATGAACACCAACTCATGAAAGAACAGAAAACGAGAGAAACACAAAACTAACAATGAAAATGTTAAAAATATTTACTGAATAATTCAAAAAAATTCAAAAAACTTTTTTAGTAAAAACAAAAAAAAATTGTTTAGTAAAGCAAAAACATTCGGCAAAAATAATCGGCTATTTCGGCCGAAGCAGAAGCCGAAGCCGAAGATCAAAATATCGGCCGATTATGCCGATTACCGAAGCCGAAGCCGAATAATCGGTCGGACACTAGTAATAACCTTCTATCTGCTTTTCAGTCTGGTTTTCGTGCAGGTCATACTTGTTCGTCTGCAGTTGTTAAGATAATTGATGATATACGGCCACATTATAATGCTGGGTCTTTGACGCTCTTATGCTCTATAGACTTTTCGAAGGCGTTTGACAAAGTAAATCATCAAATCTTGTATTTTAAGCTAAGGTTTGTTTGGTTTCTGTGATAGTGATGTTAACTTAATGTCCAGCTACTTGTGTCGTAGGTATCAAAAAGTTTTAATTGGTCAATTATCATCAGGTTACAAACCGGTCTTGAGTGGTGTTCCTCAAGGTCCTATACTTGGCCCCCTTCTGTTTTCTGTTTCTGAATGATATCTTTTCTGTTTGTAATCATGTTTTCATTCAAGCTTACGCGAATGATGTCCAGTTGTACCTTTCTCGTAGAAGTGGTCTCATCGAAGACCTTGGCTGTAGAATGAATGAAGACCTTAATATTGCCTATGAATGGGCTTGTAGTAATGATCTTCTACTTAATTCTTTCAAATCATTTGTTCTTCCTCTTTGTAAGGTTAAGTCTTGCTTAATTGATGTCCTTGATTTGTTTATTGGATCGAATAAGCTTACTATTGTGTCGAAAAATGTGAATCTTGGTTTCCATATTAATTCTTCTCTGTCATGTGTTGATCATGTTATTAGTGTTGTAAAAAGGGTGTATTACGTTTTACGTAACCTTAGATTGTCTGCTAACGTAACTCCAGTTGATATTAGGCGAAAGCTGGTAATTCAACTCATCTTACCGCTTATATATTTTTTCGAAATAGTCTATAGTAAACTTGATTCGTCGTCCCGATTAAAATTGCAAATTGCGTTCAACTATGCTACGCGGTATGTCTAGGCCTTCAAAAATACGATCGTCTGTTAAATTTCCGAAATGCAATACTTGGTTGTGATATAATTGATTATCTTTAAGCTAGAAACTTTATTTACCTGCATAAGCTAATCTATGAAAAAAACACCTGGGTACACTGAGAAAAAAACACATACCTTGCTCCGGTAAAAAATTTCTCTATTTTTGATAATAGCAATTTTCTCTTTTTCAAATAAAATTTTCTTCAATTAGAATAAATTTTCACATTTTCGAAGAAATATTTCTTTAGTTCTAGGAAATGAAAATATTTCAATGTCTCTAATAATGATAAGTATTTTTCTCGCACAAAAAATTTCTCATTTATAGAAAAATTTTATTGAAAATGAAAAACTTTTCTTATATTTTGATAAAAAATTCACTATGAGAAGTATTTTCTTCAATAAAAACATATATTTTCTCAAAAAAAAAAGTATTTTTCTCTAAAAACGATATAGTTTTCTATTTCATGGAACCTTTTTATCATTTTTAGAGAATTTTAAGTATCGCAATTAGAGCATAGCATTCTCTGGAGCAAAGTCTATACCATTTTTCTCTAAATATGATGCTTTTTTTATCATATTCCGAGACACTTTTTTCTGAGTGTACTTGTTTAATAAACTCCAGTTCAGTATGTTCAGAAGAAGCCACGTCCTGATAGTCCCGAGACTATTATTCGTTGAACACGTCCCACCTGTTTTTCATCAACGTCATTATGTTGTGGAATGCTTTGCCACGTTGGCTTAGGGAGGTCAGTGGGAGAGTAGCTTTTAGGCAATCTGTCTTTTCTTTCTTCTCTGCTCACTAGATTCTTTATGTTTCTAGTTCAACTGTTCTTCTTTATTTTTCTTTTTCTGAATTTCCTTCAATTTTAAATTGCTTAAGTTATATTAAGTTAACATTTTATTTTCATAATTGTGTATGGTATTAATTTTTTAATTTTTTAATTTTTCAATATTATTATCTATTCACTTATTTAGAGTAGCTTTGAGTTGTTATTACTTCCTTTGATAATTTTTTTACTTTATATTGTGCTTTAAAAGAGCTAGCTCTTAGTGTACTTATGCTTTTTTCTTAAATAAATAAATATATAAATAAATAAATAAATAAATAAATATATAAATAAATAAAAAAAAAAAGTTATTTTGTCCCTCATATTTTTTAGGCAAAAATAACAGTTACTTTTGAATTTTATTTTATCGGTCAAATATAACAGTTATTTTCTGTACCGACTGAAAAACTAATGATAACATTGTTTTCATCTGAGACATTTTACACATGGTGTCAACAGTTCAATCTGTCAAGCGGCCTTTAAAAAAATATAAATTGCCTCATATTTTTGACCGAAAAAAGCAAAAGTCACAAAATAACTGCTATGTTTGATCGATAAAATGAAAGTAAAAAGTAACCTTCATTTTTCATCGAAAAAATATAAGACAGAAAATAACAGTTAACTTTTAAAGAATCAGTCGAAAATTAAGAAGGCACTTAATATTCGTGAGGCTGAGGACATTCGTAACTTGGTAGATTTGAAAAAGTCCTTCAAAATTTTTTTCATCATGTCTTTTTCAAATAAAAACTGTAAAATAACAGTTATTTTCGGTCCCTTTTTACATCGTGTTCAGTTGGTGTTTAAGTTGCTTTCGAATGTCTTCTCAACTTTGTCACTTTTTGAATGCTAGTTTGCATTTGCATAGAATTCGTTGACGGAGCCTCTGAAAGCATTGGAAAATTTTGTTGATTATTGCCTTTTGCTTCCTGATCATAATAGGTGCTATGTTGAGTGAGGACCTCGTAAAGCAGCGAACAGTGATTGTTGTGTATTTGAACTTGGGTGGTTTTAAAATTTTGAAAAAAAAAAAAATTTTTTTTTTTTGAGATGATGACTGAGAAAACGCATTTTTACAACGCATCAGTGTGTTTTCTAGGGATTGATTCTTTGCAGATTCACCAAAACTGCACGTTTAATTGCTCAATTTTAGTGAATCTGTTTTGCACCATCCAATGAAAAAAACACTGTTGCATCGTAAAAATGCATTTTGTAACTCAGCCGATGTTTCAATCAACATAGCTTCATCATTAGTTGCAGACCCAGCAAAAGTTATTACACTTTAAATACATTTTGTTTTTAATTTAAGTTTAATTTAATTTAAGTTGTGATATGCTCTTTCAAATTAACCTTTAATCTCAGTATGCAGCGAACAGGCATTGCATTTTTTTTTAAGCTATTTGAATCTCCGCACAAAAAGTGTAGAATTGTGTAAAACTAGTGTAAAAGTCCGTCCTACGACAGGAAGGAATCATTTAGAGTACAAAATTATTTTCGTTCGAAGCTTGAAGAAATATATGTATACTAGTGTAAAAGTCCGTCCTACGACAGGAAGGAATCATTTAGAGTACAAAATGCGACAAAAATTTAATGGATTTATATACAAAGGCTTTTTTTTGAAAACATGTTTATTAAATTATTTTTATAAAACTTCCCTATATACAACATTTCTAGTAAAAAAATTCTTAAAATTTTAACCAATTAACCTTGTCCCTTGCCATTTATAATGGTTAGTTTTACATCATCAGCCCGCTAAAACTGCCCATGACTAAATACCAGTTCTTTTAGAAAAACTCCTACTTTTTGCAATATTTAACCTTGCAATTTATTTATGGTCATTGAAAATGTCAGTTTAATTGGAAATTGTCGCCTCCGGAGAGTGGCAGGCAAATCTGTGTTTGGGCCAAATCAATTGTAGGTATGAAAACTATTTCATGTTCGCCAGTGTGCCTGTCAATACCTGTGCTATGATTAATTAAGTTTTTAGGTTTTTCAAAACTAACCACCTTCCATTACAGATATCTCTTTTGGTATGGAAATTTCGAAGAAGTATTATAATACTTCCAATTTATGCAGTGGCATTCCTGAAGGATAAAATTCATTCAAAAACTCGGCAGGATAATTTTGTTTATCGTTATCATCACTGTCTTCAATTTAATCCGTGCTCAGATCTCTCATCGTGTCACCAACTAAAATATTTAGAACTTGCTCGTTGACTTCGTTCACATCGGAATTTTTTGGGCACAGGTTAGCAATTTTGGAATAACGGTTGATGTTATTCGGACTCAAAGTATCGCCAAAAAGCTCTTTAAACCTTTCAATGGATTTGTCCATTATATTGGACACTTCGGAAAAAAATTTTTTTTTTATTTTCCAACGTCTTTTATAAAATCAAATAAGTTGGTACTATGAAATAAAGTTGTGCCAACATGACAAAAATAATTTTAGGGAGATATGTAACGTTTAACTTAGTTAGATAATCGATTTTATGCCCAACAGAAGCCTTCAATTTTTTTATATCGCGTGTTAATAAGTTTTGCAAAAAAGAAGTGATTATTGTGATTGGAGTGCAAAGTATTATTTGTTTTTGTCTTTAACATTTGTCTCCGATTTTTTTAGTTGAACTAAATTATTATAATACAACGTAATCGTGGTTTTGTCCATTATATTAGACAGCCTGCCAAAAGCAAAGCAAGTCATGTAAAAATCAGAGGCATTTAATCTTTTTATTGCTTAAATGAGTGGAATATAAGCTCAAAAAAATTGTCCACGATTATTTAAGGCAAGCCATTGAACAGGTTAATAAGCGAACCTTTACAAACAAAATGATCGGAAATTTCAATAATATTTCATTCAAGCTGTGATCATCCGTAAGATCTCCGATTCCTAACTTTAGTAGACAATCGTTTAAGCTTGGATCAGAAGACCGAACATTGTGATTTAATTCTAGCAGTTCAAATTGACACCACACGTCACTGAATGTAATAATTGCTGTTCAGTTTATGCAGACCGAATAGGTTCTGGTTCTATTAATTAAGAAGCACTGTAATAGCAAGACATGATGTTTGATGTATAGTAGTTGAGGAACATGACGATAGTCGTCAAGTACAAAGATTTCCAATATATAATTTAGGAACAGGTTCTGGTCCAGGCTGAACAGGTTCTAAAAAGTATAGTAAGTACAAAGATTTCAAATAGATAATTTTAGATCAGGTTCTGGTCGAGGCTGAACAGGTTTTAAAAAGTACTGTACGTACAAACATTTCAAATGGATAATTTTACAACAGGTTCTGATCCAAGCTGAACAGGTTTTAAAAAGTACTGTACGTACAAACATTTCAAATGGATAATTTTACAACAGGTTCTGGTCCAGGCTGAACAGGTTTTACGATATAGAGCACGGAGCAGGACGCTTGTCTTTTATATATTAAGATTCCGTGCATATTTTTTGGATGAAAATTAAAAGACATAGCTTGTGTCTGTGATATACTTGTTATCAAAACCATAGCTTGTGTCCGTGATTTACTAGATACGGGCCAAAAACTGTTCAATATATATTAATTTTAATTACCTGGCCTTTTACATGTGCATATATGGCGTAGTGGTAGAGCTTCCGAATCTTAAGGGATTGTCAGCTCGGGAAGTCTGGGTTCAAATCCAGCGTGCGACAATAATTTTTGAGAGACCTTGAAATTTCACTCGCCGCCAAAGAAGTTTCACTTCAATAATATTCTGTCTGATTCTTCGGTTCTGAACCGGGTTTAATATCTACCCTTTACAAAAGTTCGATCTGTCCTTTTTAAACCGCTCAATAACAGTTTCCTTCAGCAATCTTATTTCGCTAAAGCAACAACAGTATTTCCTACTTATATGTATGCAAACAAAAAAACACAAACACACATGACCGTACACTAAAAGTTATATTAGGTTATGAAAGTTTACATCCGTTTTATCAATATAATACATATATAGTGTGTGTTGGTCAGAATTCTTGGATACAATTTCATACTAAGTACAAAGTTAACGCAAACGGAAATTGTCCCAAAAAGTTATTACCGACTTGACATACATACATATATTTGTATGTGTGTATGTTTGTGGGTGCTTTTGCATGTACGACAAGTAATTTGTATGTTTGTATGCATGTTGAAGTAAGTTTATGTTTATTTGTGTTCATGAAATATGTTTTTAATGACTTTTAATTGGTGCACAGTTGCAAAGACTTTCACAAGTTTTTGCTTAAGTTTATAACAAAGTCAACACAGCAAGTAAAGAATGAGCAGAAAGAGGTCGAAAAGTGTTTGCAATGAAGGTTATAGAGACTTTATGAGTTGCATTATATTGACTGCAGTTTACAAAATATGTATGTTAATTAAAATTTAAATACTGCAACATATGAAAGCAAACTCACTAGTGAGTTGGTTATGAAAAAGTTTTTAGAAATAAAACAGTTTCTTGGTTGGAAAAAAAAAATAACAAAAACATGGTAGTTAAACAAAACTGTTGAACAAAGCTGTCAAAAATATATGAAACAAAAAGTTTTGATAAAATGTAGGGGTACGTACTAAGGGTTATCTAATATCCAATATCTGGTATTTTCAAGATACTGAAAGTGTTTATTTTTTGACACAAGATACTTTGTTTTTATTTTGCTTTTATTTTTCCGGACTGTGTCTCAAAATTGAATCTTATTTAAATATACAAATTTTAACAACATCCAAAAAAATTTTAATAAAATTTATGTTGGAACATCTAACTTATGAAACTGTCATATAAAATCATTATTATTATTGCTATTAAGTTAACTCAATTTTGCAATTTCAAATGCAGGCAATAAAAGAAAGAAACAAAAAATATATTCACACAAACTTTTAACTCTAGCTCATTATTTATTCAAGCTGAATGCTTTCTTCAACTTCCGCCAACGCACATTGAAACTAACAACAACGACAACAAAAAAAAAAAAAATAAAAACCAAAACGTTAAACCAACAACAACTACTACATATTGCATCATGCAAAGAAGCTTTATGCCTCGATAGCTTAATGATTAAAGGAACTGACTAGGGTATAAAACTCGCCCAGGCTACGTCGAAATGGGCGTGGTAAGGGATATTTTCCGGTAAAATCAGCCATGCAAGCAACGAGCCGCACTCGAACACACACATATGTATGTAGATTTTAACAATTCATAAATAATTATTTTGCGGTTTTTCGTTCATATATGCCTATGTGTTTTTGTGTGTGTTAGTGAATTTGCCAAAGGGTGTTGAAGTGTGCTGAAAACTGCAAACGAACAGAGAGCAAAAAGGTTAACATAAAAAAATGCTCAAACACTCGCAGGCCCAGATATTCGAGGGCTAGACTGTATAAAAATGATTTTCAACATTTTAAATATTCATTCAATGCAAACGCATACACATGCACATTCACACACACATACTTCTCCAAACACATTCACTTCGTCTGTTGTATTTTGTACAGAAATTCAAATTAAATTTCATGGCAGTCGTGAGCACATCGTGTTGATGACTTAGCGACAATTTGCAAAAACTAACACAAACACACTGACTCATTCACACACCTACACACACACACGACTGCCTTGTTTTGGTGCTGCCAAAAATAAAAAATAATACCTTACCAAAGCAGAGCTCTTAAAAAAAAAATGGCACACATTTCATCGTTTTACCTCATACATGAGTGAGTACGAAACGGAAGTTGTTATTTTCACTTCCGGCTTAACTTTTGGTTGTTGTATATCTTATACATATATATAAAAAGGGCTTCGAAATATTCGAGCACATCTAACGAAGCTAGTAAGAATAAATGTTATAGAACATGTTAAGGGCGCCGGTTGGCATTCGACCTAACAAGGGTTGACTTTGTGAATCTTGAGATTAGGAAACATATTTTAATTGGACATTTTTAAATTTGTGTTGAAAAAATAAAATTATATTTGATGCATGACTTTTAAGCCGGTTTGAGGTACAATAAAAACATAAATTACGAGTTGTTTTAATTACGTTCCGCAAGTTTATTCACCCAGAAACTGAATATTTATATTAAAAATTACAAAAACAAAAATTATTTAATATTCATTATAAATTTCAAGAGCAAAATAATTCATTAAAAATATATTCAAAAATTTTATTTTTTGAATAAAATAAATACATACCAAATTTTATCTCTGTAGGTTAAACACGAGCTTATTTATTAAGTTTTAAATTTTTGGGTTGTATAGGAGGTGGACGTGGCCGTGGTTGGATGACATAAATTTTTCAAAACCATCTTCATTTTGTTAAACAAAACATTCATGCCAAATTTTATCTCTGTAGCTTAAACAGAGGCTTATTTATTGCGTTTTCAATTTTTGGGTTTTATAGAAGGTGGGTGTGTCCTTGAGCGGATGATACCCATTTTTCGAAAACGTCTTTACGTTGATACTCTGACTTCTCAGGGCATAATTAAAACGTGCCAAAATTTATGACTCCATAAAAAGGACTTCTCTTTAAGCTACAGGAAAAAATTTATTTTATAGCAAAACAAAATTGTGGAAGAAAAGTGGGCATCAACCGCCTACGAACACACTCACCTCCCATGCAATATTTAAGCTACAGAGCTGAAATTGGATATTTGTGTTTATTATATCAAAATTGAGTCGTGTTAGAAAAATTGGCAGCAACCACTCAAGAACATGAAAGCAATTTGATATGAAAGTATTTCAGACGTCTTCAAAATAGTAAAATTTTTAAAATCTCATACAAAACAAGTAAAGAAAGTCTAAAGTCGTTGTAGGCTGACTATGAAATACCCTAAACCCACTTTTAAAACAAAAAAATTTTTATTGTAAATGGGCGTCTCCGTGGGCGGATGAAGCCTATATTTTATGTTCATTTAAATGCTGATGAAAAATTTACACATACCAAGTTTTATTCCTGTAGCTCACAGTTAATGCCTTTATTGTGCTTTCGCTGTGGGAGGTGGGCGTGTTCATGGACGGATTACTCCCAATTTTTGAACACACTTTAGTTTTGGTTCAAAATACATACATACCAAATATAATTTCTCTATGACAAACATAACCATATTTATTGAGTTTTAAACTTTTTGGGTTGTATGGGAGGTAGGCGTGTTTGTTAGTGGATTTCGTCTATTACAAAACCATCTTTGTCTTGTCATAAAAAACATATCTGCCAAATTTTAGCTCTGTAGGTTAAACAGGCGCATATTTATTGCGTTTTCAATTTTTTGGTTGTATGGGAGGTGGGCGTGTCCGTGAGCGGATGAAGTCCATTTTTCGAAAAAATCTTTGTGGTGGTATAAAATACATACATATCAAATTTTATTGTTGTAGGCTTATGATGAGCTGAGTTATGCAGTTTTAAATTTTTGCGTTGTATGGGAGGTAGGCGTGTCCATAGGCGGATTCCAAAAATATTCAATAGCGCAGATCCTTGGGTGCATGTGATCATGTGTACCAAGTTTCATCCAATTATCTCTACTCCTTCTTCTTATCCTGTGTATACGGACAACAAACAGACGGACAGACGGACGGACGGACGGACGGACGGACGGACATGGATAGCTCGACTCACGTGGTGACGCTGATCAAGAATATATATACTTTTCTATACCGGACTCGTTTCGTTCTATGCGTTACAAACGTTTGCACAAAGTTAATATACCCTGACCTTTCAGGTTTAGGGTATAAAAATAGTGAGATCTACAGAAATTTTTTTCTGGTTTTGGCTAATAGTGTAACTTATTATAAATATTGGAACAAAAGTTCAACAGGCCTCTTCAGTAGACAGTCTTTTTCGAAAACGATATTGTCATTCACGAAAAAAATTAAATATTACTACAAGCTGAGCATTCAAGATTTTATTCCTTTTCTAAGAAATTTGCTGCAAACTGGCAAAAGCTAGATTGGTCTATAGTTATTCAGCAATGCTCGGTCCCTTTTTTTTAAACAACACAATGACTTCAGGAGCATTCAATTGAAGCTGAAAAATAACTCTCGACTATGTTCGCTTATTCTGTAAATATTTAATATATTGTTATTAGCTATTGCTTTTTCCAGAAACCTCTCAATATATTTTTATTTTGAAAAAATTTATTTATTTTCATCACAATAAGCTCGGTCAAAGTGCTTTTAATGGCTAAAATGGCCAAATTTGATTTGAATTTTTTTTTAATTTGCCACTTTATATAGATAGCCTGCATTCAATTATCATACTTCTTCTGTAAACTTAGACTTAACTTCGGTTTTAATTTATGTACTAAAGCCTTAATCATGAGGAACATCACTATAAAAATCTTTCTAAGTTGCTTTCCTTAAGTCTATAAAAAAACTCCAACCAAGCTTACTTAATTTTAATATTATGTAATAATTTTCAAGAGAGGTCATCTCTCATCTCTCCAAGAGTTCTGACATTATCGATAACATAGCCTTCTTTGTTTTATATCACCATTTTAATTGTGCACAATTATTTTGGCATACATTATCATTGCCAAGTATGCAACTTTGCGAGTCCTTCCTGGAAAAATAATTTAAAACACCTATGGAAAGGATGCTTTGTTATAAACATACCAACAAAACACATAAGCCGTGTTTAATAAATTAAAGCTAGCATTTCAGTTAATATATTTATATAATTGGTTGACTTCAGACCTTTCATGAATTTTAAGGGACATCCGTTTTAATTAGATGTTTCGTTTCGAGTATGTTTTCATGATTGTTCACAGACACAGACTCACACACAATCAACCTCAGGCCATTGTCGACCTTTCTTTATTCCTGTTGAAACGTCATTAAGCAACAGGAATCATTTTCAAAATATTTGTTACCTAAAATATATGTTTTGGATTGCATTAGATAGACATTATTATACCCTAAACCTGAAAGGTCAGGGTATATTAACTTTGTGCAAACGTTTGTAACGCATAGAAAAAAAGTGAGTCTGATATAGAAAAGTATATATATTCTTGATCAGGATCACCTTCAGAGTTGAGCTATCCATGTCCGTCCGTCCATCCGTCCATCCGTCTGTCCGTCTGTTTGTTGTCCGTATACACAGGATAAGAAGAAGTAGTTGAGATAACTTGATGAAACTTGGTACACATAGTCACATGGGTCCAAGGATTTGCAATATTACGCAATAAATAAGCCGTGTTTAACATAAAAAGCTTAAATTTGGCACATATGTTTTTTATAATAAAACAAAGATGCTTTTCAAAAATGGACATCATCCGCCCACGGACACGCCTACCTCCCATACAACGCGAAAATTAAAAACTGCATAGCTCAGCTCATAGTTAACCTACAACAATAAAATTTGATATGTATGTGTTTTATACAAACACAAAGACGTTTTCGATGGACGAAAATGGACGTTATCCGCTCACGGACACGCCCACCTCCCATACAACCCAAAAATTGAAAACGTAATAAATAAGCCTGTGTTTAACCAAAAGAGCTAAAATTTGGCACATATGTTTTTTATGACAAGACAAAGATGGTTTTGAAAAATGGACGTCATCCGCCTACGGACACGCCTACCTCCCATACAGCCAAAAAAGGTAAAAACTCAATAAATAAGGTTATATTTGTCATAGAGAAATTAAATTTGGTATGTATGTATTTCATCCCAAAACTAAGGTGTGTTCAAAAATTGGGAGTTATCCGTCTATGAACTCGGCCATCTCCCATAGCGAAATCACAATAAAGGCATTAACTGCGATCTACAGGAATTAAACTTGGTATGTGTAATTTTTCATCAACATTTAAATGCATATAAAATAAAGGCTTCATCCGCTCACGGACAAGTCCATTTACAATAAAAAATTTTTTGTTTTTGAAAAGTGGGTTTAGGGTATTTCAT
This sequence comes from Tetanocera ferruginea, assembly GCA_958299015.1. Taxonomy (NCBI): domain Eukaryota; kingdom Metazoa; phylum Arthropoda; class Insecta; order Diptera; family Sciomyzidae; genus Tetanocera; species Tetanocera ferruginea. The sequence goes on from OY282642.1 coordinate 81,252,994, forward strand.
AGTCGGCCTAGACCGACTTTACTCTTTCTTTACTTGTTTTTTTTTGTCTCATTGAGTACTTTAACAAAACCAAAAAAAAAAAAAAACAAGTAAAGAAAGTCTAAAATCGGTCAAGCCCGACAATGTTATACCCTAACCTCATTTAATAATTAATATAAACTAGTATTGCCTGTGGTAGAAATTCAACCAATTTTTTGTTTGCCTACTTATAATTATATGCAGAAAAATACGACAAAGCTCCTGTTATTATCTATAACAGCAAAGTACAATCTCTGTTGGCTACAACAGCGATGTTTAACAGTTTTATGTCGGCACTTTTTTTGATGTTTTTTTCTAAAAAAACTCATTGGGAAAAAGGTGTTTTTACGTTTCCCTCAATTTACTTATCTTAAGGAGGATCATTACATTCGCTTTAGAGAAAACAGATCTTTTTTTAAAAAATTCATAACTCACTACAAAACAAACATTTTTCCAAAATTTTTATTATTGTTAAGAATTGAACAAATTACAAGAAATATATTTTTCACTCCAACATGGTTATATAGAGCTCCAAACTGGCGGCAGAGAAAAAAACGGGGCCTCGTGGTTGCAGAGCTGGCAGTCGCAAAAATTGTCCGATCTGGAAAAAAAATAACTTTTTTAAATCTTAACAAAATTGGTTATCATATGACGGGAGCTTTTTTTTAATTTTTTTTCAATTTGTGGTGATGTTCCAAATTTGAAATTGTATTATTTCAAAAAAAATATTGACTCTAAAAATTCATAAAAAAGCGAAAAAAATTTTTAAAACAAAGCTCGTGTCATACGATAGCGAATCAAGTTTAAAAAAATACATAAAAAAAAATTTCGTCAAAAAATTAACCCGCTAGTGCCGCAACCAGTACGAAAAACATGGTTTCGAGATAAACGCGTTCAAAGTTTGTGAAGAAAGAAAAAAAGGCAAAACTTAAAAATGCACTCTCACTAATCCGGCTGTAACTTTTGAACCCGTAAAAATTTTTCCATGAAATTTTTTTTAAAATCTTAAGAATATTTACTAAAATGCAAAATTATAAAAAAGTCGATTTCAAAAAACGATCAATGTCATGACCCCCCTTAATGACATCCTATTAGAATAAAAATATTATTCTGCACTTGTACTCAAAAATGTATTTCCATCGATAACGGTAAAAGTGTACCCAAAACTTTTTGAAAACTTCCTATCTATAATTTCACATCTATAATTTCTTCCCTATAATTTCATGTATTCTTTATACCAATAGAATTAATACAGAATTAGTTTATCTTAATAATATATGGTAGGTGGGCGTGTTAGTGGGGACATGACGTCCATTCTTTGTGCACACCTCAGTTTTGATATAAAATGCTCCAATACAAAGTTTTATCTCTCTAGGCCAAATATGAAACTTTTAATAGTGTTTTTAATATTGTGGGTTGTATATGAGGTGGGCGTGTTTTTGAGCGGATAACGCCCATTTTGCGAACACATCTTAGTTTTGTCGCAATAATCAAACATAACAAGTTGCAGAATCAATGCAGTCAACTTTTTGAAATTCTGCGACTAGCAGAAGAGTAGAAAAACACTGCTTTGATTAAGTGAAAAGTTCATCGGAATTCCATTTTGGTTTTGCGGCAGTTGCATTTATTAGCTTCTCAAAGTTAGTGGACTGCATGAACCACCAGAGACTACTGATGAGTCGGAGTAGCGTCCGACGAAACCATGGTATAGTCTGCTCGGTTGTTCTGCTAACAATTTTGTTGTTGTAGCAAAACCTGTTACTTCATGAATTATTTGGCATTAAAAGCTCAAAATATAATTCTTAAAAAATATGTTTTTTAAGAATTATAAACTTAAATAACAAGTTTTATCTTTGTACCTCATACATGAACCTAGTGTTTTTACCTAGTGGTTTGTATGGCAGATGGGCGTGTCGGTGAGTAGATGGCGCCCATTTTTTAGGCACAACTCAAGTTTGTGACCATTTTTTATGCACAAGTTTTGATATAAAATGCACCCATACCAATTTTTATTTCTCTAGGTGAAATATGAGCTTTTTTGCAGAGTTCTGGGGCACACCACTCTTGCATATTTTTTGTACATTTTCGTTTTGATAGATAATATATATGTGTCAAATTTTATTTGTATAATTTATATACAACCCTCAAAATACAAAACAAACAAAACAAATTGGCCATTTCAGCCCTTGAAAGGACTTTGACCGAGCTTCTTATGATCAATTGTATTGTGTGTGTTATTAAATATTTGTACACAATTGGCCGAGAACTGGACCTACATGTTTTATGCTGACTTCGAATAGCTAAAGTTCATGTTCTCAAGAAGCTTTACATGGCATGATTTACTCTCTGAGGTTTGCCATAGTCTGCAGAGATGTGGTGACCGATAAGAAAAATTTTTTTATTGAAAAAATTTTTCACCGCGACTGGGGATCGAACTCGGACTCCGAGCACACTAAGCCACACACACTTAACCTGCATGCAACGGTCACCACCGTGTTTTATTACATATTCATTAATTTAGTCTCATATTTCATTGTATGTACATTAGACCGTACCTAAAAAAAAAAAAAAGTGCACCGTAAACCAGCAAATATGACACATTTTTGCAAGACAATTACGAAAAAAAGTTTTTTGTTTTTTTTTTGACCGAACTTAGGGGTAACGTTTGGTATATCAATGTTTTTGTCTCAAGAATACCAACTTGACCTCTATAGAAGTCATTGACCTTAGGTGCACCGTTCTAGTACTTACCCTCCAGATCTCAGTTCCTACCATCCACATGTGCTACCCTTATATCAAAAAAATAAAGCTCTTAAAATTTCATCAATCTTCTGCTCAGAAAGTATATCGATATTCCCAGCAAAACTATTTTTAAAAAATTTTTCAAAATTTTTTGCCGTAGGGCTTCCTTTTTTCATTTGCATCATATCTTCGGTATTAAAAGTCTGTCTGATATTAAAAGTCTGAGAAGTGCGCCGTAAACCAGCGAATATGACGCATTTGTGCAAGGCAATTACGGGAAAAAATTTTTTTTTGACCGAACGTAGGGGTCGCTCATAGACATATTTATTCATAGCTCTGGTGTTTACAGTCGGATTTTAAAGTTTGACATATCAATGTTTTTGTCTCAAAGAGACCAATATAACCTTTTTAAAAGTCATTGACCTCAGGTGCAGCGTTCTAGTACTTTTGCTCCAGATCTCAGTTCCTACCATCCTAATGTACCATCCTAATATCAAAAAAATAAAGCTCTTCAAATATCATTAATCTTTTGCTCAGAAAATATATCGGTATTTCCAGCAAGACTATTTTTGTAAAATTTTTTAAAATTTTTTGCCGAAGATGATTTTTAGAAATGGACGTCATCCGCCTACATACACGCCTATCTCCCATACAACCCAAAAAGTTTAGGACACAATAAAAAAGGTTGTGTTTGTCATAGAGAAATTATATTTGGTATGTATGTATTTTATACCAAAACTAAGGTGTGTTCAAAAATTCGGAGTAATCCGTCCATGAACACTCCCACCTTCTATAGTGAAAGCACAATAAAGGCATTAATTGTGAGCTACAGGAATAAAACTTGGTATGTGTTAATTTTTCATCAACATTTAAATGCATAAAAAATAAAGGCTTCATCCGCCCACCCATACGTTCATTTACAATAGAATTTTTTTTTTTGTTTTTTAAAAGTGGGTTTAGGGTATTTCATAGTCGGCCTAGACCGACTTTAGACTTTCTTTACTTGTTAAGATTGAAATTGCTACCTAATATCAGGGTACCCTGACTTTTGCTGTTTAGATTTGATGTCCTCGAAAATTTAATTTTTAAGGTACAACCATAAAAATTTGCGTACTAGTGTATTTCGTTGCAAAAAAACGCAATGAAAGTCATAACCACACTTTGTCCTAACTCGACTTTAGCGGTTAGGCCTTCTCGACAAAGAATTGCATGTTTTTTTTGCTTTAAACGGTTTATGAGGATCTCAATTAAAAAACAGTTCCAATTAAAAAACAGGTTTTTTTTTTGTTGTGATGGTAGAAACTAGTTCACTCGTTAATTTTTGAATAATATCATTAATCTTTTGTCCAGGAAGTATATCGACAGTTCTAGCAGAACTATTTTTAAAAAAATTTTTGAATATTTTTTTTGCCGAACGTAGGGTTCTCTTTTTTCATTTTCATCATATTGCACAAATGAATCATATTTGCTGGTTTACGGTACACTTTTTTTTGTGCATAGGAGGTGGTACGGTCACATAAGGTACATAGCTCATATGTTAACTTAACTTGATAATCATCATTTATTATTATCATACACTTGATTATCATCATCATTACATTCTCCGCAATTTATCATTAGAATTAAGATGAATTATAAAATTCCCCGAAAATATGATTCCATTCCCCGATCAACTTGAAATTCCCCGCAAATTGGGGAATTCTTCACCAGTTTGCATCCCTGGCTACAGAAATAAAACTAATTGGTATGTGTAAATTTCCCATCAAAATTTAAATGCATACAAAAAATGCGGTCCATCCACCCATGGATGCGCCCATTTTCAACACTATTATTGTATTTTGAAAAAGTTGGTTAAGGATATTTCATAGTCGATCTAGACCGATTTTAGACTTTCTTTACTTGCTTCTATTAAAATGGAGACCATTTTCTTTCCTTTCTGTGCAATTATTTTTTTGACATTTGCCAGTCAGGCATTAAAACAATTACTCTGTTGGGTTAATTAATTTTGCCACACTTTGGCGTCAGTTTGAGTGTGTCCTTCAACTAGCCATCCATTCATTTGCTTTAAAATTTGTCCTTGGCCTTCATCACTGGAACCTTTTCATTATGACCTTCTGTCCACTTATTACACCGAATGCTTCTTGTGTTTTTTTTTTTTTGTTGTTGTTGTTATAATTTTTATAGTTTTTTAACCACAATTACATACAACAATCAAAAAGGCGCAAAACTGAAGAAAAAAAAAATGAAAGAGAAACAATTGCATTAAGTATAATTGTTGTTTTTCCAGCAACCAACAATATTGTTTTTTTTTTTATTTTCTTTCCTTTTATTCTCGCTTTGCATCTTATTTCTTTCCTGCCCAGCAAGCGTGGCGGTGGGTAACTTCTTTTATCCGAAACGCATGTCAACCATAGGAAGCATTTGATATTTTTTTCTTTCTTTTACGCTATGCCGCTCCGCTCTGCCACACTCCGCGACTTCATCACCTAGTTGCGTTTACTTGGGCGCTGCAATAATTTAATGAGACTCTTGAAGCTTCGGTAAACTTTGCAAGCTTTTGTGCTGCCTCTGCTGCTTTTGCTGCTGCAGTGCTGAGTCCAAAACACACACACAGTCGCACAAAGTCTATCCTCAACACCCTTCAACGGCCTCTTCTGTCGTACCACAATTCAGCGCATTGTTCATGGCGTGCTTTTAAGGATATTTACATAATAACGAGCTTGTCGTCCTGTGTTTTATTGCAAAACCAAACAAAAACATGGCGATATAAAGAAACCGTTAAAAAGTAGGTTGAAGTTTTTCACTTTATATTCGTCTTAATTTTTCTTTGTGTTTTTATTTCTTTTATGCCTTGATTATTTGTAGTCCTTATTTGTCAAAGTTTTTACTTTGGTTTTTCTTTTGGCTTGACTCGTGGCCAGTAGCTCGAGCACCAGCAACAGCTCCTGCTTTAGACATTCTTGTATTTGTCACTCGGCATAATAATCTGCGGTGTCTGTAGCTGCTGATGTGGAAGCTTTTGTTTTACAGCTTTTGAAATTCTTGCAAAGTCAAGTTCGCTCGACACCCACTAGGAAAAAAAAAAATTAAAAATAAAATTATTGACTTGAGTTGGTGTAAAAGTAAACTTCCGCTGCGGTTGATTTTACAACACTTTAAAGCTTCCCAAATAGATGTTGTCCGTTCTTGTTGGGTGATAGGCAGCAAATTTGTAGCTTGTAGCGGCTTAACGAAAAACGGCTGCGTGAGGCAAAGTATGCCGCATTTGTTGCGACAAGTCGAAAGTCGTTGGATTAACATATCCTCATCTTAACAGGATATTCTGATTTTATTTTTTTCTCTGTGTTTTCATTGTTTTTCTTATCCTTCTCATTATCCTTGAGCTGTTTATAAGTGTATTGAAAAGAACTGTTAAGCTATACTTGAAAGTTTAGTGAAGCTACTCGTACTGACGGCATTGAATGAATTTCGATTAAATTGTAAAAACTTTTTATTGATATGGTTATGTGCCACATATAAAAGAATATGTGTGAGTAGAGAAGGTTACATGAGAGAAAAGAAAGAACACAATTTTTTGTAAGTGCTTTTAATGTCTGATAACTGTTTATAGTTGAGTATGTGGCTATAGCCGATTAAGCCAAACCGATGAAAACTATCGATAATCAACAGTGTTTCCTGACCGTTAAATGAACAAGCGAAAATGTGTGAATAGTCTTGTGAATTTGATAAGGTCGTACTATTATGTTAATTCAAAATTAAAATCTGATTAAATCAATGGCTTTTATATATGTTTTTTTATTAAAGGGCAACACAATTCTTATCGATATTTAACGAATTGGCAGAGCTTTTGGGTCTTAAGATATGAAACTCAATGTGTTCTTTGCTTTTTTGGTAGTGCACTACAGTTTCACTTGTGAAATGTTTGAAGCATTATAGATTTTTAATGCATGCTATTCTATTCAAGAAGCTTTTTTCCTCAACAACGATATATTTAGTCTTAATAATGAGATAAAAGATCATTAAATGAATTTTTATATTTTCTATTTTCTATTTTCTTTGGGAATATATGAAGTCTCTAACCTACGCCGATAAGCTTGAAACGATCGACCACTTGGAGGATAATATTCTCAGCTTTATTACCGATATCTGCCCACAAATGTTGGAAAATGTTATTGAAAATTGAACCACCGGATTAGATTACGTCCGAGCAAGCCGTGGTGGTCTCATAGGCCTTCTTTATTTCGGATACCGACACGTGTACTTTTGTTTTTCCGACAAGGTGTTTTAGACATCACTTAATTTTATGGAGAATTTAAAAAAGTGAAAAAATTCATTTATACGAAAATTTAAAATTCATATGTTAATTCATAAATTCGTATAAATTCATAAAATATGTTCTTCTCATTTCATTTTCATTTCGTTCATTTACGTGCAATCTTTAACACGTAGCGGTCACTTGTCTTGGCTGATCCTTCATGAAATTTTCAAGAGAACATTTTTGTGGCAGTCTTTAACACTTGACCTTTCTTCAAGATTGATTTTAGGGAATTTTCTAAAAAATACCCAAAATGACCCATATGGGTGAGACGTAGAGGGTTAATATGTTGCGAGAAAATGTTTCTCGAAAAATGTTATTAACAGTTTCCAAAGACAAGCATCACGTTGAATTTAGTTTTATGTATGATTTTCAATATTTTTTAACTGTAAAAAAAAAATTGTGATGTGAAAAAAAAAAATGATATGGGCTTTTGTTACTGGTGTCAAGTAGAATCTATTGAGATTGTTTTGGCTTACCACCGAGTCTACGACCCTAAATTTGTGTCACAGTGTTATTCATAATTTTATAGAAGTTCGGTGCATAAATTTAATACCGATAAACGATTAAAGTATTTCGATTTCGGTACTAAATATTTAAAACATTCCTCATTAACCCTGGAAGAACATGCTTATTTTTTATACATTAAGGTCATGCTTCGTCGAATCGACGACACCATATTTTAAATGGACCCAACTGATGTCCTATACCGCAAAATTTTTAAAAACCACTTGTTTTAGATTGTTACACTGAGAGAAAAATGTGTTAAAATTAAATGAAATTGTGTTCATATCTAACGAATTTGTTTTTGAAATAGAGCTTGAAACAAATTCATTAAAATTAAACACAACTGTATTTAAATTTAAATTCAAAACAAGAGTTTTTGTTTTTAAAACAATGCTTTTGTTATGAAAAACAAATTTAAAAAAAAAATTTTTTAATTTAAAACAAATATTTTAAAGCATATTTTCGATGCCATTTTTTTAGCTTTACCGAGTTTTTAACATCAGATGCACAGACAGCTACCCTCGGGACCTCCGAATGTTAACTCCATTCGATGAATTTTACATTTGATATATTTTAATATTTAATTAATTAGTTCTTATTTTATCGTATGTTCGATATTTTTCAAACCTATTCAAAAAATTCAAAAATTTTCATTGTATTCAAATTTTTGTTTGTTTTTTTCAAAGAAATAATGAGAGAAAATAAAAAAAAGAAAGTAGTTTATAGGTAGTTGAAAATTAAACACACTTGTTTTAATTTTTGTTTTGTAGAAACGCAATGGCGTTAAATTTCTATTTCAAAATTTTTTGTTTAATTTTAAAGTATGTTTTTTTTCTCAGTGTAAGGTTATTTAGAAAAAGGGAAAACACCAAAAAAATTTTTGAATATTATTTTAAATTAATAATCTTATATATAAAATCAAATGTTTGTCCTCCTGTCTGTCTGTCTGTCTGTCTGTCTGTCTGTCTGTCTGTTCCGTATAGGCTCACGCACCGCTTATACGATTGAGCTGAAATTTGGACACCGAGTACCTCTCATAGGGAGAAAGAACATAGGGAGAAAGAACCTTTAAAGTGTTTTTGGTATTGTGGATTGTATGAGATGTGGGCGTGTTCGTAAGCACATGACATACAATTGAGATTAAATCTTTGTCTTGATATAAAATATAGGCGTACCAAATTTTATCTCTAGGTTAAACATAAGCTTTTTTATTGAGTTTTCAATTTTTAGGTTGTATGATAGGTGGGCGTGGCCGTGTGCGAATGACATAAATTTTTCGAAGACGTCTTTGTTTTGATATAAAATACATACGTGCCATATTTTATCTCTGTTTGTTGAACATGATCTTATATATTGAATTTTTCATTTTTGGTTGCATGGGAGGTGGGCGTGTCCTTGGGTAGATGACACACATTCTTTAAAGACGTCTTTATTTGGATATAAAATACATACGTATCATTCACTTTTTGAGATATGAGCAAGTTAAATGTTTTTCAAAGAGTTGTCAATTATACCATAAAAATAACATATAAATTTATTTTCTAAATTGGTTTTTAATAGCTTTCTAAACATACTTCATTTACAAAAATATGGTAATATATGATGGAGATATGATTTATTACAAATGTATCTATTTGCAAGATTTTTTCTATCATTAAAAATTGAGATTTTTTTTAGCTTTGAAAAACAGAATTATAACAAAAATGTAACTTTTAATTTACGATTGTTTAATATACAATAGAAAATTATCATAAATGTAAGCATGACAACATTTTTACAGTTTTCCGAAAAGAGTTTAAAGTTTATGTTGATTTGGTAGTTTTATATCCATTTTGGTACTTTTTTTTAATGTGGTTGGTACCAAAATATTTTTTTCGGTGGCCCATCACGTCCCATCACGTCAAAGAGCGCCAACTGCTTTTGGTTACTCTTCGAATGAGTGTGGAGAGCGAGATCAATAAACTTTAAACATGTAGTTGAAACTCTCGTAACACAAACGCGTGAAAAGCAAACGACCAAGCAATGCTTAGCATCGGTGGTAATTTTCTTAAAAACTTAACAGCTCAATTAAATATATTTATTGTTAAATTTTCTTAAATAAACCCCACTTATGGCATTCTGTAGCACAAATATGATATTTTAAAATTTTTTTCATAAAAATCGGTCCCGTAGTTTTGGAGTCTATTGCGCACTTAATATTTCCACTTCAATTTTATATAATAGTATAGATTGTATTGGCAGCACTTCATAGTACACATGCTTTGACACAAAATTGAATAAATATCGATTTTTGCGTTTGTAAAAGTTCAAGGAGATAGGCCAGTATGAGTTAAAAAAGAAAAAATTTGCGTAAAAGTTGGTGCAGAAGATTTCAATATTGCATCTTGTATGTATTTGTATTGAAAATCAAAAACTAAAAAAAAATATAGTACATTTGAGAACCTTCATTAATATTCTATAAAAGTATATATCTCAGAAACCAGATGTCTCAGATAGTTAAATAGAACACAAAATTGCACGTATTTGAATTGTCTAATATAATGAAAAACAAAAATTGAAAACACAATTAATGAGCGTCTGCTTAACTCACAGAGATTAAATTTAGCATGTATGTTTTTTATAACAAAACAAAAATGATTTTGAAAAATGGAGATCATCCGCTCACGGACAAGCCTTCCTCCCATACAACGCAAAAATTTAAAACTGCATAAATTAGTTCATAGTTAACCTACAACAATAAAATTTGGTACGTATGTGTTTTATATCAACACAAAGATGTCTTCGGAAAATGGGTGTCATCCGCTCACGGACACGCCCACCTCCGATACAACCCAAACATTGAAAACGGAATAAATAAGCCTCTCTTTAACCTTCAGAGATAAAATTTGGCGGGTATGTTTTTTATGACAAACCAAATATGGTTTTAAAAAATAGACGTCATTCACCCACGGACACGCCTACCTCCCATACAACCCAAAAAGTTAAAAACTCTATAATTAAGGTTATGCTTGTCATAGAGAGATGCAATTTGATAGATATGTATTTTATTCCAAATTTAAGGTGTGTTCAAAAATTTTGAGTTGTCCGTTTATGAACACGCCCACTTTCCATAGCGAAAGCACAGTAATAGCATTAACTGTGTGCTACAGGAATACAATTTGGTATGTGTAAATTTTTCATCAACATTTAAATGTCTATAAAATATAGGCTTCATCCGCCCACGGACACACTCATTTTCAATTATATTATTTTTTTTTGTGGAAAAGTAGGTTTAGGGTATTTCATAGTCGGCCTAGACCGACTTTAGACTTTATTTACATGTTTTCAATAGATCATTGATTTGTTTATCGACTTTGATCTGGTGTAAACCTATTCTCAGAACTTCTTCCAAAAGGAAAATTTTATACGATCTGGCAGCAATGTTCCCAAAACTTAAATTAATTTAAATAAAAATATCATATTTGAACATATCAGAGTTATGTCAGTGGGAAAAATACATCGATGTTTTTCTGTGATTCGATTGCCATTGGAGGGCATACATCGATGCATCGATGCATCGATTTGTAGACGATTTTTAAGATTTTACTAAAGAACAAAATATGTTATAAGCAAAATTGAACATAATTTCAAATTAATAATTATACCTGAGCTATTTATGTTTCTAATGAACTATCGAATCACGTCAAAAACGTTTTCGTTACACCACAAAAATCATAAAAATATACATTTTTAAGTCCTTCAAAACTCTCCCCAAATTTTTAAGTTTTTATAAATCTATATTTTAAAAATCTATTCTCAATTTGACTTAAAGAGAGCGAGAGTTATATTAAGAAAACCTTTGAATGCTCGCTTAATTTTTTTCCACAATTGAAATACATAAATGGCGATTCGCTGTACTAGTGATGTCAGTTTTCGATATTTTAAAAACATCGATGCATCGAGGCTATTCAAACATCGACTGAAAATTTTTCGATGCATCGAAGCAAAACATCGATGTTTTTCCGACATCCCTAACATATCGTTCATGGTTCAGTGGAAGATAATGTAGGCCTGTTTGTTTTTTCCGCATTAATTAGAGATTTTTGTTTTCTGCTGTGACTTGTTTGCGTTTACGTTCAGCTCATTCTTGCATTCTAATCGATTTTATGATAGTTGCTCATTTGGGGTCTTACTTCTCTACTGCCAGTACCAAAAAGTACACATTTTGTAATGCTCTCTCCAGTGCTGCCACCGCATTTGTCAATTGCAAATAGAGCGGAATATTTTGGCATTACTTGAATAGGTTTAGTTCGTATTTGTTAAGCAATTTCGTTGAATTGTTTTGGGCAATGAAAACATTTTCACTTATTTGCTAAGAAATTGGATAACAATCGAAATGAAATTCGATAGCGCACATTTTTGTTTTATTTTGTTTTTGTTTTTTTTCTTATTTTCTTAGACATTATTTTGTTGGGTTTGTTATTTTTTTTTTTTTGGGACTGCCTTTCCTTCTTGTATTTTTGTTTTTGGTTTTTTTTTTCAGATCACTTGATATCCCTTGCAGGCATTTTTATTGTCCATAAAACATTTTCCACCAATTTTCTTCACTTCCGCATCCGCTAGACCGCCGCTTCACAAAACGTCTTCAACGAATGTGTTTGTTGTTATGTGTACTTTTTCAAGCTGTTGTTTTTGTTGTTCTTTTTGTTATGTAATAGAATTTGCCAAATTGAGGTTGAAATTTGCGAGAATTTCTTTTCTTATCAATTGAGTTTTTATGGCGCACCCCGCAGTTATCGTGTCTTTGTGTTTGCTGTGGGAATTCCTAGTGGGTGGCTAGTGGGTTTGGGCTTTATGCTTGGCTGAGTGCTTATTTGTTATTATGTGTTTTATTGATATTTAGTAGATTTAGCTCGGTTTGTTTTTCTTCTTAAGTGGATTTTTGTATTTTTATTTAATTGTTTTCCTTTCCGAAATAATTCGATAAAACTGAGATTTGCTGTTGTTGGTTTTTGTTTTGTTTTTTTTTGCTGTTGTATGATTACCAATGGAGATTGTTGAGTGCTATTAAATAGATTTGTTTGCTGATAAACATTGTTTGCTCTTTTGTTCTAGCTCAGCATTTAGTCAATCGATTTGATAAAACAGTTTTGGAAGAAATTCGAAGTTTGTTAAGTAAGGCAAAATATTGAGTGTTGAGTCGAACACATTTCATTTCATTGAAATGCGAATTTGTTTTTAATAATTTTTTTATTTTATGATAAGTCAGCATAAAAGCAGAGGCCATATTTCACAGTAATTTCTGCATTAACATTATTAATATCAACAAAAAAAAAAAAACACTTTTAAAAACCCAGAGAAGCATATTTTTTTATTATAGCACAGGTTCATGCAGTCAATATAATTTTATTTTAGGCTACAATATGAGCGCGGTTGTAAAAGCTTCAGTTAAAAAGATTTTCAGCTTTGAATCTTAGTGTTTCATGCCTGCTGATTGATTGACAGTTATTAGTGCGGTTATAATTACTGTCAAATGATTGAATGACACTTTAATTTTTGTTGTTTTAAATGAGAGTAGAAATTGATTAAGCTTTCATTACAGTCTTTACATAGCATTATATGGTATTGTGATGTATAGATTGTTCTTGTTGTGACTGTACTCTGTCTGATTTTTGAAGCAGTGTTTAATGTGTCATCGATACATCGTATGTTTGAAATAGTAGAACCAATGCTAATAATAGAAGTCAGCGAAAGTATTGTTTTGTTTTACTTTTACTACATTTGGAGTAGATTTCTTGACTTCTGTAGCACTAATTATATATGAATAAGTACGGATGTGTAATCAAATGTTGCTTTTAACAAACTTTCACAAGTAAAAACTTTATGTATTATATTGATAAAAGTAGTTTTTGGCAGCTACTTTTGATTAATGTTTTTGTTGTTTTATTGATTCAGCAATCAGTTTGTTAACTAAAACGAAATAATTGCGTTTGTATAAATAGTACAAAGTGCGCTATATCTTGATCAAATAACGGTGAAAAAGGATTTAATTATTACAAAAATTCAGAGATAGTAATAATAAGTAATTAATGTATAATAAGTTGTTTTACATTCTAGACAAAAATGATATCAAAAAAAGGAAAGTAAGCAAAACAAACTATCTACTGATTATGATTCAAATATAAGCTATTATTATTTTTTATATCAAACTGACCATATCTAATAGGTACTAATAAACATATACTTCAAGCATATCCGGCTCCGTCGTTATCTAAAAGTCTGAGAAGATATCTGAAAAAGTAAGGGTTAATGGGTAGTTGTCAGATTTTCTTTTGATATTAATGAACTTGTAGCAGTTTTTAGAATCCAACAACAATTTAGTTTCAATGTGAGCAAGGTAAGACTCATATAGGTTTTCACAAAGTGCAGAAAAAAGATTGTAGGCGTGAAGATAATTTGTGAGGTCAAGAGAAGAACGAGAAAGTAATTAAGTACGCCAAAGTTTGTTCCTTTATTATTACAAAGTGAGCGTAGTTCTTTATTGTACTAGGGAGGAGATGACGAAATGTTCTTTTGCTAAGTAAAGGGGACTGATTGTGTGAAACAGTCAAATATTTTGTCATAGAAGAGAGCAACAGAATTATCAACACTGCATTGAGCATTATCGAAAATATGTTGGAAATCGATTCTACTGAATAAAATTATAAAGTTTTACAAAATCATTTTTACGAAAGTCGAAGCTGTACGCATGCTCAAAGTGTGTGTATATTATGTTATTGTTCTACGATAGGGTAAGATATGGAGGTGGATGGTACTGATCGAATGTTGAAAGTAGATGCCCTCCAGTACTGGCAATCACAATTAGTCTTTTAACGGTCATGATATCATGCATGAATAGTAGCTAGTGAATTCTAGTACCCGAGGTTATGTAGCAGGTAATGCAAATACATTTATTTCATTTGTTTTTTCTACCACATAAACTGTAAAAAAAAGGAATGGTGAGCGAAAGCTAGTGAAAACATAGTGAGCAGTAACGTATGAAGTATGAAACAGCTAGTGAATGGTAATGCAGAGAGAAATGGAATCATTACCGGCAATGGCGTACCGAGAGGTTAAGCCGCCTGGGGTGGATTCCCAATTGACCGCCTCTCTCGTATAGAATATACAAAAACATCTTTAATATTAATATAGGGTTTTGTAGGCATTGTTTTCAAACATACACAGAGAAAAATAGTGCCACATAAAATCTACAATATTTCTGCTTAAAACGTATTTAGAACAAGAGGCATTATAGACCAAAGAGGAGAGGTATTTTTTATGAAAAAATCTTAAAATATCTTCTTATCTTCATCTAAAATTCATATTTTCAAGACATTTGAAAAACAAGGAGCATAAAAGACGAAAGAGAAGATGGTATTTTTTCAAGACGAAATCTTCTTGTTTTTCAGCATAAATCTTCTTAAATTTATTTATTTCTTATTTATTGATTTACTTTAAAATTCATATTTTTCATGACTTTTTTCATGTCTTAGACTTCGTGTTTCGTTTATTCGTAATTTCTTATTAATTTATTCAATATTGAGAAGAAAAGCATATCATTTAGAAAACTTTATAGCTTCGTTGCATTCTTTCCGAAAAAAAAATCAAGAAGAAAACCTAGTAGCTGTATGAGATTTCTTCTTAAATTAATTAATTTTAGAAGACATAGCCAATAACTTTAAGAACATCTTCTTGGGTAAAAACCATAGAGAAATCTGTTTTACTTTGTTCTTCATTATTAGGTTTTTATGAGGCGATTTTTCTGTGTGTACACTAGACCGGACTTAAAATTTTTTTTTTTTGCAAAAAGAGTATACCGCCCCCTCAAATTGTTCCTTTTTACGCCAATAATGAAATTCCAAAATCTTAGACTGATTACCCTAGGTTAAGGCGTGGCACATGCCCACTAAAATGGCTAAAACTGGTTTATATGCCCTTTTCAAGATACAATACACGAAAATATAAGTAAAATGTTTTATATATGTTTGTAATATATTATTTTATTGAAATTAACTTACGTGTTATGATTACTTTTCTTGACAAACATTTGAACTTAATCGCAATTCCACATAGCATAACCCATACTTGTCATTAATAGCTGATGTTGTCATCTCGCAAAACAGAATTGAAGAAGCAGCAGGTCTTTCATTTTTTGATAATGCTATAGACGTTGAAGAAAAGAGAAAAATGGTTGAAAATCTCAAAGAAGAACAAAATAATGAGAATAAAAGAATAGTAACCAACATGAATGAATTAAACCGAAAAAATATTTCAGATTTTGTTAATAAAAAAACATTGAGCTTTTTCGAAAGATTTAATATTGAAACTACCTTTCTTAAACTTGACCCTTCCAAGTGGCACAATGAATCCGAATTTCAAAAGGGAATGAATATTGTAAAAAACTTACATGTTGTTAATGATACTGCAGAGCGTTTTGTAAAACTAATGGAAGAATATAATGCAGCTTTAACAAAAAACGAAGAAGAGAAACAATATATCTTGCAAACAGTAACTGATTATAGGAAAAAGTACGGTAGCATTAATAAATCAGAACTTTGCGATTAAGTTTAAATGTTTATCAAGAATAGTTATCATTTAACGTCAGTTAATTTCAATAAAATAATATATTACAAACATATATGAAACATTTTACTTATATTTTCGTGTCTTGTCTCTTGAAAAGTCCATATAAACCAGTTTTAGCCATTTAAGTAGGCATGTGCCACGCCTTAACCTAGGGCAATCAGTTTAAGATTTTTGAATTTCACTATTGGCGTAAAAAGGAACAATTTGAGGGGGCGGTACACTCTTTTTGCAGAAAAAAAAATTTCCCATACAAAAAAAGTTCAGTCTAGTGTACACATAGAAGCTCTATCGAAAATCTTTAGAAAATAATCTTTCATTGTTGTCAAGTACCTTTATAAAAAAATTGTAGTATACATATTATCAACCTAATTCTAATACTACGTAAGTCAAAATTATCTGCTCCTCAATAGGCGAAGAAAACTAATTCTTCCACCGCTTATTGAATCCTGTTTTAAGACTCGACTGAACTGTTTCTTCAAATAATCAAAAGCAGTAAAGAGCTTTTTTGAAGGAGAATCAGAGATCCAAAATAACAGTTTTTTATTCTTTTTTTGGTCGAAAAAGTTCACGAAATTTTGAAAAATATTTTATACGTTGCTTCATAACAGTTATTTTCAATTTATATTTCTTACGTTGCCTCATAACGGTTATAGGCGAGAAAACATTTTTTACGTTGCTCATAACTTTTATTTTGAAAAAAAAAATTTTTTTACGTTGCCTGGTAAGAGTTATTGTAGAGACAATTTCCATTACATCCACTCAAAGCCACTTTATGACAATATCCATTACATCCACCGCACACACAGCAAGAGCCACAACGCATATTGTGAAGGAAGTGTTTCCTGGTCGTGTAATCTCGCGCTTTGGTGATTTGGCATCGTCAGAAAGATCAACCAATTTAATCATCCCAGACTTCTTTTTTTGAGGCTACTTAAAGTCGCGGGTTTATGCCAACAAGCCTCAGACTATCGAAAACCTTAAGGAGAATATTCGGCAGGAATGCGAACAGTTATGACCGGAAATCTTTCGGAAAGTCATTGAAAATCGACAAAACGGGCACAAATGTGTATCCATACTTGCAACAGTCCCTTGAAGAATATCCCCTTTTCCACATAACACAAAATATTGTAATGGTTCAAATAACGACTTTCTTCACTCAATATCATTTTTTTTATTTACTAGAACAGATATTCAAAAACAATATTGGATGTTTAATTTTGCACCACCTTGTTCTTCACACTATTCATCGCTGACTGAAGACTCATCTGAATTTAACAGTGGTATTTTAGGGGAAACTTCTTGAGCAACATTTTTTTAACTATGTTCTCGATTAAGGTATTTTAGTAAAGAACCTTCAATAATTTTAATTTATTCTTCCTTTGCTATTAAAAATGTTATTTTAGACATATCTATTTTGTAAAATGCTTAATTTAGCTTCAGTGCCACTCCTATAATAATGCCGCCCGGGGCGGACCGTCCTCCCCCCACGGTACGCGGCTGATTACCGTCAATGACATCACCGTGTTAAATTCATGAGTAAATTGCATTGCAGGTAATCTGGTGGGTAACCAGTGGTGATTACAGATACCCTCCAGTTCGACTCACCAGTGACGAATGAGTAAGTTCTTCAATAATGGACGATTTAGTAGATCACGAGTAAGAATTGTGTGATTTTTCAACTTTCCTCCAGGTAACTCAATGTGTGCTCAATAGGATTGAGGTCTGTTTGGAGACATGTGGTCAATTATTTAGAAGTCAGCTTCTCACATTATGAGAAAAGAATTGAATTAAATGAGAAAATTACCTTGTCAAAGAATTTTATCACGGCACGATATTCGGCTATCCGTGATAAATATCAATATTTTTGCCAAAAAATACTCTGGCATGTGAAATAGAGAGCTAAAAATGCATTTTGTTTTTTTGTGCTAAAATATTAGATGACATATTAAAATGGCTTTTTAATTTTAACTAGTTAACCTGTTGCCCGAATTCGAGCAATTCAATAAAAATTAAGTGTTAAAAACATTATAGAAGTTTAATATATGATATTCTATTCAAGAAGTTATTATACTCAATAACGATATATTCAGTCTCAATAATGATATAAAAGATCATTATCTGAATGGTTGGACTTGAAACGTATGATCTAACACTAAATTTTTTTATGTAACTGTCAAAATACGAAGACGGACTTACACTAATATTACTACTGCGACAAACATTATTGCTATTCAAAAACATCGCATCTTAACTCTTCCAGCTATCAAACATAACTTATGTAAAAAAAAACGCAGTAAAAAATAGATTTAAGAAATAATACTAAGAGATATTTCAGAAATTAATAAAGGGTACTTACAGAACACTTACAACATCGATTTATAACACCTTTAGATGCAAAAACGCCAAAAAACCCAAAAAAAAAAGTTGAGTTGTTTGCTCGGAAAGTGGAACTTTTGAGTTTGGAACTGCATTTTTCGGACAATTGACATTTGAGGAATGCATAAAAGATAATTTTGGTTAAAAATGTTTAGTTTTGAAAAAAATTAAAATTCGATCAATTTATAAGCTCTTCTTAAACTAAATTTCAAATCGATTAAATAGCGGATTTTTGCACAAAAATTTTATTTCTGTTTTAAAAGGTTGGGAACCCCCTGAAGTGAAATTGCAATTTTTAAAAGTGGTTTGCACAATTTCAGCCAAAACCTGATTAAATGACATCTGAGTCGATAAAATCGGTCTATTGGTCTGGGAGGAGTTGAAGTCACAAAAAAAACCTTAGCCTATTAATTATATAGATAGATAAGCAGGATGATTCAAACAGATTCGTGGCTATAACTCTTTTAATTGGTTGGAGCTATAATAAAATTTTCTTCAAATATATTGTTCTTGAAGCTTGTTAAAGATTTTAAAAATATAAAAACAACATTTTTAAAAAATGAAATTTCGTTCAAAAATCATAGGGGGTTTTTTTCGATGACACATAGTATTTATTAATTTTTCTGTCAAACAAAAACAAATTCGTCTTAAATAAACGATATACAATGAAAGAAAATCAAAAATGCAAATTTGAATTTTTTTTTATTTTTACAACAAAAACAATTTTTATACCATTTTTTGAGAAAACATTCAATTTAGTGGACTCTTTTTAAAGCAATGATTAAAATATAAATAATAAAGTAACAGTAAAAATGTTAAAATTGTTTTTAGGTCAATTAATTGCATTTAAATACAAAAAAGAAATAAATTACATTTTTTATAAACTGACAGAGATATTTGCTTCCAAATATAAAACGTTAAATTTCAGAGTGTTTTTTTCTCTGTATTGGCATTTGGTAAAAATACATGTTAAACAACTACATGCAATATTAAGAAAATTCATTAAAAATACATCTGGTAAGATAATTACTATAATTGTCAAAACATTTCAAAGAAAATTTAACACAAATTAAGAAAAACAAAAAATTTTGAAAACTGTTAAAATTTGACTGAAGCTGCGTTCGATTCGCCAGCCTATACTCGCTTATTGTCGCTTATTTCAAAATTTGTATGAGAAAACAACAACAAAGTCTCCAGCTAGTTGAGCATAGAGAAAGTCAACTACCTATTGAGTTGAGTAAAGTTGCGTTGCCAAGTTCTTGCTTTTTGGTTGGTTTGTGTACGGGGTAGAGTTAACTGTCAGAGATTCTGCCAAAATATGACGTGAGTACAAAAACAAAATTAAATTTCTTCAAGCAGTCAACTGCTTATACCCTAAACATGAAAGGTCAGGGTATATTAACTTTGTGCAAACGTTTGTAACACCTAGAAATAAGCGAGCCCAGTATAAAAAGTATAATATTCTTGATCACCTCGTGGGTCGATTTAGACAAGTCCTTTTGTCCGTTCGTATGTCCGTCCGTCTGTGTGTTGTCCGTAAACACAGGATAAGGAGTTAAGATAATTGCATGATACAATACAATACACACATTCACATGGACCCAAGGATCTGCACTATTTAGAATTAAGTTAATTAATTAATTATTAAGAAAAAATTAGAATTTATTTATGTTTGTTAAGTATATCAATATATATTTTAATATGATAGGAGGTTTAGGGTATGCCATAGTCGGGCTAGACCGACTTTAGAGTTTCTTTGCTTGTTTATTTTCAAAATATTTCAAAATGTCTTATGTCGATTGATTTTTTGGCAGGTAAAAAATTTTAATTTATTTATTTATGTGGTCGTCATGACAAAAGTGTTGCCAACTATTGAGCAAATAAAAGTTAAACGAGTAGACGTTTTATTCACAAGCGAGTTGAGCACTGGCGAATCGAACGCAGCTTGAGTTGTTTGCTCGGAAAGTGGAACTTTTGATTTTGGAACTGCATTTTTCGGACAATTGAAAAAAAAAAAAACCTTAGCCTATTAATTATATAGTTTCTTCTACTGATCAATAGCTGTCGTGTTCAGAACTTTTATACCAAACTGTATAATGAAGATGTTATATGTATAAAATTCTAGTCGGTAAGAAAGTTATGTCTATAAGATATCGATTTGATATTTCATACTACATAGAGGTATATATTATCCATGTTGCAACAAAAAAAAAAAAAAAATAAAGAGAGAAATTAAGCTAATTATACCAAACTGTATAATACAGACGTTATATCGCACACTAAATACAAAACAGTCACAACTCAAAAAACATGACTTTTCAGGAAAAGCGAAAAATAAAACTCTTTGGTTGAAACTGCAGAAGAAAAACAATTTTCATTTAACACAAAAACTTCATTCTTCCCGTTAATGAAGAAAATAACGAAAAATATAGTCAGATATGTGTTTTATAAATTGATTTATAACAAAAATTCGATATAAAAAATTTCGAGTTGTGAATGTTTTGTATTAAGTGTGCGATATGTATAAAATTCTAGTCGGTAAGAATGTTATGTCTATAAGATATCGATTTGATATATCCTACTACATAGATATAAAGCATTGACGGGCAGCTTTGCACACTTGTGATTGTATAAGTGCATGAAAATATGTATTCATCTTACGTACAGAACGATCAAAGCTTCAGTATCCAAGCAAACGTCAAGCAGACAAGACCTGCGCTTGAGTGTTCCTTGAATGCATGAAAAAAAAAAATTGCGATATATTACACTGAATAAATTTTATGTTTACAAGTATGTATGAGCAAAATTTTTTATTTTTAGAAAATAACGGCATGGCGCATTGCATGGTGTGTCATAAGGAAGTAAAATTTGATAATCAAACAATTTTTATTACCAAAAAGCTGTTTTAATTTTATTTAATATTAATGTTACTTTATGTTAACATATTAGTAGAAATGCCAATTTTAGTTTCAGATTAAAATATATTGGTACTTTCGTTTGATAAAAAGAAATTATTAAGAGTTGTAAAAATTTTACGAATTAAAAATAAAAATTAAAAATATTTGTAAAACTTCACTTTCTGTGTTTAATAATACATATTATCCATCTGTCGGTCAGTTTGATATGATACTACAAAAAGAGCTTTAGCACTGCTTGGTTTTCAGTGTAAGCTTTAAAGCGCTCCTTAATACATACTCAAGATAAGAAAGTAGGGGAAGAGTGGCATGAAAGAGACAGTTTTAAAAAAGTTACAAAATATATAATAATAATTAATAAAATTATAATTCTTGTATCAAAAGTATTTTCTCATTCATTTATGAACGTAATGCCATGAAATATTTTCCAAAATAAATAATATTCTTGGACCAGTAGCCATTTATAAAAAACATGAAATTCGGCTCTTTCATAACACATGGGCATTGAAAGAGCCAACCAAAGTTTTGAAAGAGCCATCTTCTTATTACAAGACTTAACACGAAAAATAACGAATATTTTATTAAAAATATTAATTGTTATTATAAAAAGTATTCACCCTTATCATTGAACCCGTGCTCGCTCTCAAAACAGCGTCGAAACAAATATTTCCTATTTTTGAAAATTTAAATTTCGACGTCGAACGAACTGTTTTATCGATAGTGATATATCACTCTACTATTAACAAACGTCGTCGAACAAAAATACGATTTTTTTGTCGACAAAATTTTGGAAGCGGATTCATTTCACCTTCTAAGCAAATATTGAAGAAGTAGAAGTTTACGATAAATTTCTCTTCAATTATCTTAGGTGACCTATGACCTATGTTACATAAGCATGCTATGTTACATAAGCATATTAATAAAAAGCAGATATTTGATGATTCAAACGATGGTAAAAGGCATTGCATGAAGTCATTCCAAAAGGATAATCAAGAAAGAATGATTGTGAAAATAAGCGTCTTTTTTGAGATAAAAAGTGACTGAATTATTTTGAATACATGCTTTATCTTACTTTTTTGAGGACTAAGTAAATCTTGTAGTTCTCAGAAAATATAAGGATATTCCAATTTAATTAAAAATTGTAAATTTAAACGTGTATTGAGATGAAGCAGCTATCTTCTATACCTTCTATAACTATTCTTGGTATATCTTGCCGCAAAATGACCAATGTTAAGTTATATCAATCTACAAATGCAATACCACCTTTTATGGATGTGCTTAGCTTTGGTCTCTAACATAAGAACGTATTTAAACTATTAACACAAATGAACTCGGACTTATTGCTCATGACATCTTATCTTTCGAAGCCCCAAGTGATGGATATAACATATCTAGTACTACTTAACACATTTGCACGTTGCACTTGGTAACATCTTTTATCAAATAACATTGTCCAGCTGAATGATACAGCAACGATAAGCACAAATCCTAGCAGAGCTATATCCAAATATTTGAGGAGGTCTTCCTTGGATTCGCGGAGTCATATCGCAGCTGACCGAACGAAAACAGCAGCTGTGGAGGAGTATACCCAGGTGCCACCTACAACAATAAGCTTTGCAACGCTTGCAGGATCAGAATGCAACGAATGCGTGATTCATAAAATCCTTTGCTTCATAGCCACAGAATATGTAGTCATATTTGCTGTTCTGAATGTTAAATTGTCTTGCTTCTTGATTCATTCAAAATTTCTTCTGTACAATTTGTTTTAAATAAAAATTTATTTTGAAGTATTTTTGACAGGCTACAGAGAATTGAGAGTACCGATAAAGCAGTTTGGTCGCGCGTTTTCAAAAATTGAGTGAAACTCTTTTGTCGGAAGTGAAAACTATCGTCGAAATTCTGTTCGACGACGAACTGTTGGTGAAAGTGAGTACTCGTCGACGATATTTATTCGACGTGGGTTCAAAGATAGGGGTGATTGTTTTTACAAAAAAAAATTAAATAAATAAAAAAATTCAAAACTAAAAACAAAAAATAGTTAAAAAACTTAAAAATATTTTTAGAAAAAAAATTAAATCGCTTTGAAGAAAATCTATAATAATAAGACCTATTCCAAAAACAAAATAAGAGGTTTAAAACACTTAAAAACATTTTTGACAAAAATAATTTAAACTTCCTTTACGCTTCTTCATACCACTGCAACCCAGCTCTTTCAAAACATATTGTCCAAAGAAACATAACCTCAAAAATTAGTATGAAATCAAGATTTTTCCGGCAAAATAAATATGTTATTGGTAGGCCTAATATATCCATAAAATTATAGTATAATAATATTACTGTTAGTTTTAAAGGTGAAGACGTCACAAAACAAATAAAATGTTCTGAAAAACTTACTTAATGATGAAGAAATCCAAAATATGATACACCATCGTCGTTTATTATCAGTGAACTGTCAAATGTTCGAGGGTGCCATATGGCGAGTATTGCTTCTTAAAAATTATAATTTAAGAAGCATTCGTATGAAAACTACCGCGTAAATCAAGATGGCTCTTTCAAAACTTGGCTCTTTCATGCCACTCTTCCCCTATAGGTGTGCAAAGTTGCCCGTCAATGATATAAAGCCAGATATAAAGCATGATATAATAACAAGGTAGGCGCATATTGGAGAGGAAGTGTGCTAGATGTCAAAATTAGCTGCTCGAAGTTGAGTTGTTCAAATTGTTGTTGTTGCCTATTCGTTTGACGTTTATAGCACTCACAGCATTGTTTGTGTAAAACAAGACATTTTAGCAGCCATATTAATATGAGCCTACCTTTTTATTTTATCATAGATATAAAGTAAAGTTGGCACATTCCAATGTTCTAGGAAATTGACTAAATCGATAACAAAGACGAAAAAAATAAAAACAGTTGGTACGTGGAATAAGTAGCAGAAGAATCAGTCATATTAACCAACATGCAATGAATGACATTGACATTTGTATGGTTTATTTTGCTATGATTACTTCCAGTTTTTGTTGTGTTTTTTTCCCATACATGCATAAATAGAATTTGACCGACAGGTAGACAGACAAACAACGACAGTCTAACAAACAAAACAGCATTTATATAGCATGATAGAAACTGACAAGCAGACAAATGACGAAATTATGAACAGGCTGTGTGGCTGGATGTTTTGTTGGTTGACTGTGTGTCTTGTTGGGGCAGATGGGTTGGCTATATAGTGCATATTATGCAGCTGTTTAGGTTGCTCAATGGCAGAGATACTTGTCGCACTATATATGTGAGTGTTACTGTATAAAATAGCATAAAATGTACATTTACGTGCACGTGTAGCGATCAATAATTAAGATAAGGTTTGCCTGCTATGCGTCAAGGCATTGAACTGGCTGTCTGACTGGTCAACGATTGCGGTAACCAACGCGCTATATCGCACCAATTTGTGACAAGAGCTTATTATCCTGACTTGATTATTTCGATGGCTTTTATAACTGGCTACAAATGAGTAACAATATTTTTTTTTTTTTTTTAGTGTTCAAACGAGTGGGCGTTCAAGTAGTGCGTGTGGTAATTGAAGTAATTGTTGTGTTTATGTACTTAATTGCATTCAAGTTGATGGTTTATCTCATATCCATGCATTTCATATTAATCGCTATAATAAGAAGGGCTATTTAGAACTTCTCACTGAGTCATAAGCGAAGGCTTGGTCGAAAAAACTAAGAGTCTGTCGAGCGATTTTAGGTTGGTTGGCATATTTACCTTATTAATATTTGTTTGGAACCAAAAAAATATTTGTTGTCACAGGTTTAGTTGTTTTGCCTGTCTCAAAAGCTTAAAAAAAAAATATAAAAAATTCATAATCAAGTTATGTCTATCAATAACTGGAATGGGACAAGAGTTTAGTCCCCAACTATAACATATTGTTTTTTTATTTTTTTTTTTTCTCACCGAAATGCAGCTAAATATATGTTTATAGCTATATAAATAGTCGGGCCAATTTTAATACGACCTTCTATTATAATTATCTATTTTTCCGGAGGAATCGAAAAAAATTGTTTATTATTTCTATGTAATTATAGTACATTGAGTAAAAAGTTTCTTACTACCATCAGACAACTGAGAGACATTTCTGGAGAAATTTTTTACGAAGAATCCCAATCTGTCCTCAAAATTGAATAACCATATGAGGATTTTGATTTATTTGAGGTTATTTACACGAAATTTGGCCATTTTGAGCTTTTAAGCGCTGAAAATACAATTTTGATTATAACGCGAAAGATTTATTGATAAGTTCATAAAACAGACTTTTGATTCTCTGTGTTCCCGCTTGTAATTATTTACAACTATTTTCAACATCAATTTTGAAGTGCATCTAAATCAGCGCACAAATCTTTGTCTGCTGCATAAATCCTTCGCTAATACATGTGCAAACCTTTAAAAAAAAATCAATAACTTTAACAAAGTACATAAAACTTTGCAATCCTAAGAAAAGAAAAAAAAAACGCAGAAATAAAAAAAAGATATTCTCCAATTTTCTTAACTTGTTCGCAAGCAATTTTTTAGCGTTTTACACATTTGAGCAAACAGTTTGCACAGTGTTCCTCTTTTATTCTTTTTTATGGAACAAAGTTATTGTTGTTGTTGTTGTTGTTTACACTTTCATATAGTTTGTTGTAAGCACTTGTTTTCCCAAATCGATCGAACTTCAAGTGTGAGTAGTTTTTTTTTACTGAAAATCCAAACACTCGCTCACATATACACACACACACTCGTCAACACGTTTCCACACAAGCAAGCAGAAACTCAAAATATATAAGGCAAGACATTGTTAAATCTTTTTTTTTTTTTTGCTTCCTGACTTCTACAACAAAATGGCTACAAAAAAAGCTTCACAAAACATACAAAACTCTCTAAATAAATCCTAATTTTCTCGAGTACAGTAAATATGAACTTTGAACAATAACTTAAACTTAAATATTTTCAATCCGAGTAGCGCAAAACTGAAGTGTTATTTAAAAAAACAATCAAGTGATTCTTAAGTTTTTATAAAATTTTCGAGTGCTTGAAGTAATTTGAGTGTTTGGCTCACTCTCGTCACTCTATATTCACGTTTTTAAGAAAAAAAATAGTTTAGAAAAGTTTTCGAAACTATTTGGCTGCAAAAAAAAAAACGAAATAAACGATATATTCCTGATCAGCATCATAATCTGAGTCGATTAAGTAAATGCTACTGTCTATCTCTATATATATTTGATCACGATAAGAGTCTTTACGTTGAAAACGTTGCAATTTCATTTTACTTAATTTTAATAACTTATGTAACTAATAACTAATTTTTAATTTCATTGTCATCAACAAAACCTGCTTTTTATGACTTTCTATGAAGCCATTAATGAACAACCGCCACTAGTGCGAACTTTGAAACCCTTTAATTTCTAAACAACGACTCGTAATGCCTAGGGGCATATTAATTTTATCACGACGTTTGTAAAGCACACAAGGAGGCGTGTTATGTACAGAACAGTAAATGTAAAATATATTGATCAGCATAATCTGAGTTGATTTAGCCATGTCCGTACGTCTGTTAAGACGATTACAGCCGTTATTATCAATATATTGCAATGGAATTCGATACTTTGCTTTTTTTTCCTTAAAAACAAACCTTGCATTCGAAAATATGCCAAGTTAGATGAAAACCAAGCCTATCTCCCATACAATTTATAACAGTGAAAACGCTGCAGTTATAGAGGCTAATATGTTAGCTACAAAAACAATATTCGGTATTTGTATAGCTTATATAAAAACTAACGCGTACTCGAAAAATGGGCGTCATCTGCATACGAAAACGCCCACCTCCCATGTAATCAAAAAATTAAAAACTCTAGAAAGAGGCTTATTTTTAAGCTACAGAAAAAAAATTTGTTGCGTATGTAAATAAAAATAAATAAATTGTACATTTTAGCACTTGAAAGGACTTTGACCGAGCTTCTTATGATCAATTGTGTTTTGTGTGTTATTAAATGTTTGCACATAATTGACCGAGAACTGTTAATGTTATGTTTAATATGTAATGTTAAATATCGACTGCAAACATATTAAGTTCATGTTCCCAAGAAGCTGACATTACATGGTATTATTTACTCTCAGAGGTTTTCCATTGTCTGCAGAGGTGACGGCCGAACAGAAAAATGTATTTCAAGTGAAAAAAATTGTTTCCCGAAATGAGGTAGGTTCAAGCCGTTGGCTTGCATGCCACACACTTAGCACACACGTACATAACAGGCACACATTGGTACATATTGCTACACTAATAAACAAAGGTCACAACTAATTTTTTTTCCAAAATCGATGTTTTTTTTTACTTTTCGATAAATCATCCACCTTTGAATAAAAAATTGGTTTGGTCCGATTGAAAATAACAAAAATGCAAGCAAAACAAAAAAGCCCTAAATCATAGTAATAATAATAACACTATGCGACGGACGTTCTGATGCCGGAGGTTTTTCAGCTGATTATAGACAAAGTGGGTTTCCTGATTTCAAATATGAACTTCGTTTTTCTCCATCAGCTCAAATTTTTGAGTTATAGGCAAAAACATGAAAATCTGCTCTTTTTCTGATAATTTTGCTATATCTTTTATATTGATATATTGATTTGTATTACTATGACTGAAGTATTATTCTTCTTTCAATGCAGAAATACTAGACCTTTCAATTTTTGCACATTAACACAATAACAATATCTTTGCCGATTTCGAAGATATCGACGCACAAAGTCGAAAAAATTTCACAATTTTACGTAGGCTGCTCTTTCGAAACCCTGTATCTGTGATATTTTTTAACGAATTTACAAAATACTTTTTTAATAAATAAAAATTTTTGTAATTTTAAGAAACATTTTAGTTCTTTAATAATCTTGCATATTTTCAAAGAACTTATTAAAACTTATTAGAAACAAGTACAGAAAGTCTAAAGTCGGTCTAGGCCAAATATGAAATACACTAAACCCACTTTTCAAAAAAAAAAAAAAAAGTGTGCGTGTCAGCTACGACGCGCGATTGGAGTTTACTTCTTATTGATTGCCTTGCAATTTTATATAATCATGTACAATAGGCAAAGAGGTTAAATATATAAACTCATTATGCATTAACAGTAAACATTATTAATTTCATTAACAAAATGTAATGTCGTTACCAACAACTGAGGCAGTAAAATTTAAATAACTAAAACTCGAAACGTAAAAATTGAAGTACAATTTTTTAAAAATCGTGATGATTGAACAAAATCAAGACGTCCCCAGTGTTCTTCCAAAAAACCAAATATAAATTAAGGTTTTCTCTCAAAAATGTTATTTTAATATGAAATCCATTAAAGTTTAAATGACCCAGCCTAAGCCTCAGATAGTCCAGTTACATCCGCTTGACCACAGAATCATCCATTTATGTCTAAATGCTTCGTAGAATTCATAAAAGTGACAATGACCTCAGATAATCCCATTGCATCCGATTGGCAATAGAATCACTCATTTTGGTCCAAATGTTCCATGGAACCATTAAAAGTTCCAATGACCCGCCTATGACCTCAGATAATCCCATTGCATCCGATTGCCCACAGAATCACCCATTATGGTCCAAATGTTCCATGGAACCCATAAAAGTTCCACTGACCCCTCTATGACCTTAGATAATCCCATTGCATGCGATTGGCCACAGAATCACCCATTATGGTCCAAATGTTCCATGGAACCCATAAAAGTTCCAATGACCAGGCTATGACCTCAGATAATCCCATTGCATCCGTTTGGCCATAGAAACACCCATTTTGGTCCAAATGTTCCATGGAACCCATAAAAGTTCCAATGACCCGTCTATGACCTTAGATAATTCCATTGCATGAGATTGGCCACAGAATCACCCATTATGGTCCAAATGTTCCATGGAACCCATAAAAGTTCCAATGACCCGCCTTTGATCTCAGATAATCCCATTGCATCCGATTGGCCATAGAATCATCCATTTTGGTCCAAATGTTCCTTGGAACCCACACAAGACACAATGACCCGCTTGTGACCTCAGATAATCCCATTGCATCCGATTGGCCATAGAATCACCCATTTTGGTCCAAATGTTCCATGGGACCATTAAAAGTTCCAATGACCCCCCTATGACCTCAGATAATCCCATTGCATCCGATTGGCCATAGAATCATCCATTTTGGTCCAAATGCTCTTTGGAACCCACAAAAGACACAATGACCCGCTTTTGACCTCAGATAATCCCATTGCATCCGATTGGCCATAGAATCACCCATTTTGGTCCAAATGTTCCATGGAACCCATAGAAGTTCCAATGACCCGTCTATGACCTTAGATAATCCCATTGCATGCGATTGGCCACAGAATCACCCATTATGGTCCAAATGCTCCATGGAACCCATAAAAGTTCCAATGACCCGTCTATGACCTTAGATAATCCCATTGCATCCGATTGGCCACAGAATCACCCATTATGGTCCAAATGTTCCATGGAACCCATAAAAGTTCCAATGACCCGTCTATGACCTCAGATAATCCCATTGCATCCGATTGGCCATAGAATCACCCATTTTGGTCCAAATGTTCCATGGAACCCATAGAAGTTCCAATGACCCGTCTATGACCTTAGATAATCCCATTGCATGCGATTGGCCACAGAATCACCCATTATGGTCCAAATGTTCCATGGAACCCATAAAAGTTCCAATGACCCGCCTATGACCTCAGATAATCCCATTGCATCCGATTGGCCATAGAATCATCCATTTTGGTCCAAATGTTCCTTGGAACCTACAAAAGACACAATGACCCGCCTGTGACCTCACATAATCCCATTGCATCCGATTGGCCATAGAATCACCCATTTTGGTCCAAATGTTCCATGGAACCCATAAAAGTTCCAATGACCCGTCTATGATCTCAGATAATCCCATTGCATCCGATTGGCCATAGAATCACTCATTTTGGTCCAAATGTTCCATGGAACCCACAAAAGACACAATGACCCGCTTGTGACCTCAGATAACCCCATTGAATCGGATTGGCCATAGAATCATCCATTTTGGTAGAAATGTTCCATGGAACCCATAAAAGTTCCAATGACCCGTCTATGACCTTAGATTCCCATTGCATCCGATTGGCCATAGAATCACCCATTTTGGTCCAAATGTTCCATGGAACCCATAAAAGTTCCAATGACCCGCCTTTGACCTCAGATAATCCCATTGCATCCGTTTGGCAAAAGAATCATCCATTTTGGTCCAAATGTTCCATGGAACCCATAAAAGTTCCAATGACCCGTCTATGATCTCAGATAATCCCATTGCATCCGTTTGGCCATAGAATCATCCATTTTGGTCCAAATGTTCCATGGAACCCATAAAAGTTCCAATGACCCGCCTATGACCTCAGATAATCCCATTGCATCCGATTGGCCATAGAATCATCCATTTTGGTCCAAATGTTCCATGGAACCCACAAAAGACACAATGACCCGCTTGTGACCTCAGATAACCCCATTGAATCCGATTGGTCATAGAATCATCCATTTTGGTAGAAATGTTCCATGGAACCCATAGAAGTTCCAATGACCCGTCTATGACCTTAGATAATCCCATTGCATCCGATTGGCCATAGAATCACCCATTTTGGTCCAAATGTTCCATGGAACACATAAAAGTTCCAATGACCCGTCTATGATCTCAGATAATCCCATTGCATCCGATTGGCCATAGAATCACTCATTTTGGTCCAAATGTTCCATGGAACCTACAAAAGACACGATGACCCGCTTGTGACCTCAGATAACCCAATTGAATCCGATTGGTTATAGAATCATCCATTTTGGTAGAAATGTTCCATGGAACCCATAAAAGTTCCAATGACCCGTCTATGACCTTAGATAATCCCATTGCATCCGATTGGCCATAGAATCACCCATTTTGGTCCAAATGTTCCATGGAACCCATAGAAGTTCCAATGACCCGTCTATGACCTTAGATAATCCCATTGCATGCGATTGGCCACAGAATCACCCATTATGGTCCAAATGTTCCATGGAACCCATAAAAGTTCCAATGACCCGTCTATGACCTCAGATAATCCCATTGCATCCGATTGGCCATAGAATCATCCATTTTGGTCCAAATGTTCCATGGAACCCATAAAAGTTCCAATGACCCGTCTATGATCTCAGATAATCCCATTGCATCCGTTTGGCCATAGAATCATCCATTTTGGTCCAAATGTTCCATGGAACCCATAAAAGTTCCAATGACCCGCCTATGACCTCAGATAATCCCATTGCATCCGATTGGCCATAGAATCAGCCATTTTGGTCCAAATGTTCCATGGAACCCATAAAAGTTCCAATGACCCGTCTATGACCTTAGATAATCCCATTGCATCCGATTGGCCATAGAATCACCCATTTTGGTCCAAATGTTCCATGGAACCCATAAAAGTTCCAATGACCCGCCTATGACCTCAGATAATCCCATTGCATCCGATTGGCCATAGAATCATCCATTTTGGTCCAAATGTTCCTTGGAACCTACAAAAGACACAATGACCCGCCTGTGACCTCACATAATCCCATTGCATCCGATTGGCCATAGAATCAGCCATTTTGGTCCAAATGTTCCATGGAACCCATAAAAGTTCCAATGACCCGTCTATGATCTCAGATAATCCCAATGCATCCGTTTGGCCATAGAATCATCCATTTTGGTCCAAATGTTCCATGGAACCCATAAAAGTTCCAATGACCCGCCTATGACCTCAGATAATCCCATTGCATCCGATTGGCCATAGAATCAGCCATTTTGGTCCAAATGTTCCATGGAACCCATAAAAGTTCCAATGACCCGTCTATGATCTCAGATAATCCCATTGCATCCGTTTGGCCATAGAATCATCCATTTTGGTCCAAATGTTCCATGGAACCCATAAAAGTTCCAATGACCCGCCTATGACCTCAGATAATCCCATTGCATCCGATTGGCCATAGAATCACCCATTTTTGTCCAAATGTTCCATGGAACCCACAAAAGACACAATGACCCGCTTGTGACCTCAGATATTCCCACTGCATCCGATTGGCCATAGAATCATCCATTTTTGTA
Organism: Tetanocera ferruginea; assembly: GCA_958299015.1. Classification (NCBI taxonomy): domain Eukaryota; kingdom Metazoa; phylum Arthropoda; class Insecta; order Diptera; family Sciomyzidae; genus Tetanocera; species Tetanocera ferruginea. Next base: position 81,285,627 of record OY282642.1, read on the forward strand.
GAAATGTTCCATGGAACCCATAAAAGTTCCAATGACCCATCTCTGACCTCAGATAATCCCATTGCATCCGATTGGCCATAGAATCATCCATTTTGGTCCAAATGTTGCTTCAACCAATAAAAGTTCCAATGACTCCCCTGTCACCTCCATGGAATCCATGGAATCCATTAAAGTGCTAATGACCCGCCTGTGACCTTGATAATCCCATTGCATCCGAGTGGCCATAGAATCATCCACTTTTGTCCAAATTCTCCATGGAATCCATTTAAGTGCCAATGATCTGCCTGTGACCTTGATAATTCCATTGCATTCGATTGGCCAAGCATAACGCAAAAATAGTTGAAAATTCAACCATAACGCAAAAAATAGTTGAAAATTCAAACGTAACGAAAAAAAGTTGAAAATTCAAGCATAACGCAAAAAGTAGTTGAAAATTCAAACGTAACGAAAAATAGTTGAAATTTGACTTTACCCCCTAATATAATTTCTTTATATGCAAATCGATTCTAAAGGAGTAAACTCCAATAAACTCCAAAAATTTTTATTATAAATGGGTATCTCCGTGGGCGGATGGAGCCTATATTTTATATGCATTTAAATGTTGATAAAAAATTTACACATACCAAGTTCTATTCCTGTAGCTCACAGTTTATGCTTTTATTGTGCTTTCGCTATAGGAGGTGGGCGTGTTCATGAACAGATTACTCCCAATTTTCGAACACACCTTAGTTTTGATATAAAATACATACATACCAAATTTAATTTCTCTATGACAAACATAATCTTATTTATTGCTTTTTCAATTTTTTTGGGTTGTATGGGAGGTGGGCGTGTCCGTGAGCGGATGACGTCCAATTTTCGAAGACATTTTTGTGTTTGTATACAACACACACATATGAAATTTTATTGTTGTAGGCTAATTATGAGCTAAGTTATGCAGTTTTCAATTTTCGCGTTGTATGGAAGGTAGGCGTGTCCGTAAGTGGATGATGTCCATTTTTCAAAAACTTCTTTGTTTTGTTAGAAAAAACATATGTGCGAAATTTTAACTCTGTAGGTTAAACAGAGGCTTATGTATTGCGTTTTCAATTTTTGGGTTGTATGGGAGGTGGGCGTGTCCGTGAGCGGATGACGTCCATTTTTCAAAGACATCTTTTCGTTGATATAAAACACACACATGTCACATTTTACATTTGTAGGCATATTATGAGCTGAGTTATGCAGTTTTAAATTTTTGCGTTGTATGGGAGGTGGGCGTGTCCGTGGGCGGATTCAATACTGCAGATCCTCGGGTGCATGTGATTATGCGCACCAAGTTTCATCCAATTATCTCTACTCCTTCTTCGTATCCAGTGTTTACTGACAACACACAGACGGACGGACGGACGGACATGAATAGCTCGACTCACGAGGTGACGGTTATCAAGAATATATATACTTTTCTATACCGGACTTGCTTCGTTGTATGCGTTACAAACGTTTGCAAAAAGTTAATATACCCTCACCTTTCAGGTTTAGGGTATGAAAACAAACATATGTATACCCTAAACCTGAAAGGTCAGGGTCTATTAACTTTGTGCAAACGCTTGCAGCGCATAGAACGAAGTGAGTCCGGTATAGAAAAGTATATATATTCTTGATTAGCGTCGCCTAGTGAGTCGAGCTATTTTTTTCCGTCCGTCCGTCCGTCCGTCCATCTGTGTGTTGTCCGTAAACATAGGATAAGAAGAAGAAGATGATATACATAATTAGATGAAACTTGGTACACATGGTCATACGAACCCAAGTATCTGCACTATTGAATATTTTTGGAATCTACCCACGGACACGCCTACCTTCCATATAACGCAAAAATTCAAAACTGCCTAAATAACCTCATAATCAGCCTGCAACAATAAAATTTGGTATGTAAATGTTTTGTATCAATACAAAGATGTCTTCGAAAAATGGGAATTATCCACTCACGGAAACGCCCACCTCCCATACAACCAAAAAATTTAAAACACAATATATAACCCTCTGTTTAACCTACAGAGATAAAATTTTGCACGTATTTTGAAGCGTTTGCTTTCTCCTTCTCCTTCTTCCAATCCTGTGTTAACGGACAACACACAGTTGGACGGACGGACGGACATGGATACCTCAACTCACGAGGTGACCCTGATCAAAAAAATATATACTTTTCTATACCGGGCTCGCTTATTTCTATGCGTTACAAACGTTTGCATACAGTTAATATACCCTGACCTTTCAGGTTTAGAGTTACAGAGCTATTTTTGGCAATAATTACTTCTCATTTCTTCACTGGGATTTTACTTTTGAAAATATCTTGAAAATTTCGTCACAACTTCGAATGCGAGATTTCAACCTTCGAATGCGGAAAGCATCTTCTGATTGACAGCGTTAACTTGTTTTTCTGCCTTGTTTACGAAGAACATGTTTTGTTCTATCAAAACATGCTAGAAGTTGCTCGAGTTATATAAAAGACACAAACATAGCTATTGCAACAACAACAACGTTGTTTTAACAATGTCGAGTTTTTAAGACAGCGCAAGATAAAAACAGGAAGTGAATTTCAGGCCAAGTTTTTTTTTTAATTCATACCAAGTTTCTATTGTATTTCTATTGAGTGTGTGTCACACTATCCGCTTATAGTTGTGCGTGTTTTTTTTTTTTTTTTTTTGAGTGAGTTTAAGTATATCTTTTACTGTTTTTTTCCAAAGCGCATTCTTTTTAAACACTTTTCGTATGTGTTTCTTTTACTTTGCTGCAGGCTACTTCCGGTTCTTCTTTTTCTTTACACTTTCCCGCAACTGCATTAAGTTGCTTGCATTTGTTTTATTTAAGTGTCTGGCAACAGTAAATTTAAAGTTTCAAAAATTGTACTTTGTTGTTGTGAAATTTTTTTTGTACTTTTTTTTTCTTGTCTATTTTAGATAAGCATTTGTTACGCTTCATGCATTTTGCGGCTACATTTGTGTATAAGTGTTAAAATTGTGTCTACAGCATGTTAGCAGACGCCAACAGCAACTGCAACACTTACTGCAACTTATTCGCGCGTGCCTGGCAACACTTTTATTAAGTTTAGCTGTTTGTTACTCTTAAGTGAGTATTTATTTTTTATTTTTTTGTTGTTTTTTTTTTTATCAATTTAAACATGTTTATGGTTGCACTTCAATGGCTTTATTGAAGTCAAAGTCAATAAAAGAAATTGGTAGATGAGCTGATAAATGGAATATACAATGTTTGGTTGGTATGGCTACAAAATTGGCAAATATCGTCGATTGTATGTCGAAGGTAAGAGAACAGCTGTTGTTTTAACTTCTCTGTGAGTTTATTTGTAGCCCATGTGAGGCTAAATGTTAGCATTTTGACGTTTACTAGCTTAAATAGCACCCGTTTAGTGTTGTGCGTGTTATTGCTGCTCTAATTCCTTCTTATTTTATAAAACATAATTTTTAAATGCTCAAATTAGAGATTTCACTCTATGTTTTCAATTACGTGATATAACGTAATTAGAAACAAATGGTGGAAATATGTTTTATATTTGCTGGAAGACCAATGCAAGAGCGACTTAAATGCCAAACATTTCACTTGTTGAAATATTTTGGATATGCGTTCTCTGAGCTCCAAGCTACCAAATTTTCGACGAGCAACTTAAGATCAACTTTGTCATGAAGAACACACAGATTACTGCTTTCGTTTCTTCTTCATATATATTACTTTTAGAACATAAATTTACTTATTTGCAAGAAACGGAAAATTAAAACTCCTTGACATAAAACTCAGACCTATACTATCAAAACGCCGATACAAGTATAGTTTTTTCTAGACCTTCTCCACCAGAATGCGTTTTCTGAATCTTGTTGTTCTGGAAAAAAATTGATTTTGTTGAACAGTGTTTTTAAAGCTTCATCTTTACTAATCTTCATTGAAAGTGCAGGGACCTCAAATTTAACATTTTGTGTTATAGCAGTTTTAAGTCTATCCGATAATCATTAATTTGATAAGAATTCTAGATTACTTAAATAATAATACCGGGGCGACCAAGAACCGCTCAGAATCCCACCGCATATTCAAATGCTCCACGGTTTGTAATGTATCGAAAATGCCAACTTTATCTAAGAAACAACATATAAGATAATATTTTGCAATAAACTTGAAATGCATTTTTATACCCTAAACCTGAAAGGTCAGGGTATATTAACTTTGTGCAAACATTTGTAACGCATAGAACGAAACGAGTCCAGTAAAGAAAAGTATATATATTCTTGATCACCGTCACAACGTGAGTCGAGCTATCCATGTCCGTCCGTCAGTCCGTCCGTCTGTCCGTCTGTGTGTTGTGCGTATACACAGCATAAGAAGAAGGAGTTGAGATAATTATATGAAACTTGGTACACATGGTCACATGAACCCAAGGATCTGCATTGTTGAATATTTTTTGAATCCGCCCATGGACACGCGTACCTCCCATACAACGCAAAAATTGAAAACGCAATTCATAAGTTCATAATTAACCTACAACAATAAAACTTGGTGTGTATGTGTTCTGTATTAACACAAAAATGTCTTCGAAAAATGGATGTCCTCCAATCACGGACACGCCCACCTCCCATACAACCCAAAAATTGAAAACGAAATAAATAAGCCCCAGTGTGACCTACAGAGATAAAAATTGGGAAATATATTTTTTATGACAAAACAAAGAATTTTTAAAAAAATGGACATCATTCGCTCACGGACACGCCTACCTCCCATACAACCCAAAAATTGAAAACGCAATAAATAAGATTGTGTTAGTCACAGAGAGATAAAATTTGGCACGTGTATTTTTTATGACAAGACAAAGATGGTTTTGAAAAATTGACATCATCCTCCTATGGACACGCCTACCTCCCATGCAACGCAAAAATTGAAAACTGCATAGATAAGCTCATAATTAACCTACAACAATAAAATTTTGTGTGTATGTGTTTTGTATCAACATAAAGATGTCTTCGAAAAATGGATGTCATTCGCTCACGGACACGCCTACCTTCCATACAAACCAAAAATTGAAAACGCAATAAATAAGCCTATGTTTAACCAACAGAGATAAAATTTGGCACGTGTATTTTTTATGACAAGACAAAAACGGTTTTGAAAAATGGACGCCATCTTCTTACAGACACGCCTACCTCCCATACAATGCAAAAATTGAAAACGCAATAAATAAGATTGTGTTAGTCACAGAGAGATCAAATTTGGTATGTATGTATTTTATACCAAAATTAAGGTGTGTTCAAAAATTGCGAGTAAGCCGTCCATGAACACGCCCATCTCCCATAGCGAAAGCATCATAAAGGCATTAACTGTGAACTACAGGAATGAAACTTGATAGGTGTAAATTTTTCTTCAACATTTGAATGCATATAAAATATAGGCTTCATACGCTCACGAATGCAAAAAAAAATAATATTATTGCAATAGGCGTGTTGTTTCAATAATATTATTATTATTATTTTTTAAAAAAGTAGGTTAAGAGTATTTCATAGTCGGCCTAGACCGACTTTAGACTTTCTTTACTTGTCAATATTCTCAAATTAAATTTAATCTTAAGTTATTAAGTTTTTATTTTTTCCTAATATTATTTAGCTTTTTTTTTTTATTTATGCTCAAAAACATATTGAATATGTAACTTGCTGATTAGAATTCTCCATTGCTACACGGTTAAAAATTTTGGACTAGTTTTTAATCCAAACTTTGGTTTAAAGGAATTTTTAATCCAAAAAGTACTATATTTTATTCCATACTTAAGTTTAATTTGTTTTTAATCCAAAAAAGTTTAAGTTTAAGACTATTTTTGGACTACAAATTTACATTAAGGAAGTATTTTCAGGAAAAATTATTTATGTTACTTAAGATTGAAAACTATTACTGCTACGAAATTTACGCTCAATATAATAGTTAATGTTGTTAAAGCATCCGAAGTTTATTTTTTAATTAAATGAAACAAATTGTTTCTTAAAATCTGAACCAAAATATTATTATATTCATTATTACATTGAGCAGTGTTTCATATTACATAATAAGGGTATTCATGCAAAGCGGCAAGCTTGTATTTTGGGCAATTAGTTATTTTTATCAGTCGATTGTGCATTTGGAGAGATATGTCAGCTGTTAACTTGTTCACAGTCAACTTTCAGCATACATATAAACAGCTGATTGCTGGTTTGTGTAAACGGTTCTCCATACATTTCATTTATAAGGCTGATAAACTTATACGGTTTATATCATTTATAAGGGCATTGCCCATTTGCATGAATACCCTTAATGTATATATAGTGAAGTTTATGGCAATATAATAATATGTTCACACGAAGGCGTTTTGGCTGAAAAGCCAACGAAAAGCAGCTCTTTATTTGACAGTTCTTCTATGGCGAAAATCTGAATATAATGTAGCTTTCCAGCTGAAAAGCCATTGGCATGGACGCGACATTCGCACGGTTTTAATTACTCGAAAAACAAGAAAGAAACAAAAAGAACCGATATGTATTTTAAGTGTTCTAACGCGATGAAAGAGTGCTACATTTTATAAAAATATTGGCAAGATTTAGTACAAATTAGTTCAAAGTACACGACAAAAAAAAATGAGTTTTTTTTAGCTCGTATAGAAATATGCAAAATTTAGCATAAATTAAGTTTAAGAACTTTTTTTTAATATATATACATGCTTATGGAGGTCAAAAAATAACTTTTCTTCGTAGACTTATGAAATATGAGAATTGTGTCTTACCTTTTTTTCTCTCGAGTTCTCACCTTTGTGGATTAAAAAGTAATCCTTTTATATTTTTAACTTTTTTGGACTAAAATTTAATCCTTTTTGGATTATAATATTTTTATACTTTCTGTGGATTAAAAATTATTCCTTTTTGGATTAAAAAATTGTAACCTTTTTGCGGATTAAAAATAAGTCCTTTTTGGATTGGAAAATTTAAAATTTTTCATTGGATTAAAAAGTAATCTTTTTTTGGTCGTGTCTTATATGTAATCCAAAAAAGATTAAAATTTAGCCCAAGATTTTTAACCGTGTATTGTACTATTAAAAGATCTCATTGCATCTTATTGTACTAATATTGTCTAAATAAATGAAAATGAAATGAAATAAATGAAATGGAATAAATTCATTTAAATGTAACAGTATTTTAGTGAATAGATTTAAAAATTATAAAGAAACACAATTTTTGATATTTCGTATCATCTCAGTTATCAGTAGTTAAATTTAACTTAAAAAGGCAACTTTTAAGAAGAATGTCAACTATATTTCAGTAAAAGAAGCTAAACGACACATTGTTCTTAAAACCGTTATATAACGTAATTAAAAACACGCTCTTAACTTTATGCTGTCATCATAATTACATGAGAACAAATATAAAAAGTCAACTTAGCTAAAATAAATAAAATAAATTCACTCTCAAAAAGATGCAAGAAACAAAAAAATTCGTTCAATTTGGCAGCCAAGAAATAATGTTATTTATACACCGCTTCTTCTCGTACCAAAAACATTGAAGTGCACCCTAATTCAACAGAGAATAAATCTTTCTTTCTGCTATTTTTTTTTTTTTTTTTTTTGCTATCCTAATATTATCAACACAGCACAATACAAAAGTACTTTATTTAATATAAAAAATAATCACACTAAAATTGAACTCAAATAAAGTAAAAGTATCAGAAAAAGCAGTCGCAGTCGCAGTCACAGCAACAACGAAAACAACAAAGAGGAAAATAGAAAGCGGTAGCCAGCAGGAAACAGCAAGCTAAGAAGAAGAAGAACTTCAAAGAAGTTGGGAAAAAAAAGGGAGAGCGTAAAAAGTATAGAGAGCAGAACCAAAGCAATGGTTAAAAATTCTTATTGTTGTTGCTGTTGTCTTGTGTGCTGCATTAATTTTTTTTTTTTTTTGCTTTCCAAATGCACTTAAATCATTTCAAAAACAAACAACAACAACAACAGCATAACAGCTACATAAGCAGTTATTGCTGCAAGCTTATGGCTTTCATTGCTGTTCCAGTGCTGCACAAACTTTTCTTCATGCACAATATCTAAAGGTGCCAAAAAGGATATCTTAATCTAGCTGCACCAGTATAACTTGCTTTCAACTTAGTTTAGCTTTTTGAAAAAAAAATCATTCGAATGCAAAGAAAAGCAACAAATAAAATAAAGTCTCTCGTCTTTGTTGTCTCAGTAAAAAAAATTGCATATCCTTTAAAATAGCAACCTACTTAAATCTAAGCAAAAAAAAAAGCATGAAAAGCTCTGCACGAAAATTAATGCGACCTGCAGGAATACACACAGTAAACAACGCTAAAGAAAAGCATGCAACACTGAAAAAAACCAAATACAAACATACAAAGCAAATTTATAAGATATATAAATAGCGCAAAAAACAAAAAAAAGAAACAACAAATTTTAAAATACCTTTGAGGATATGCAAAAAAGGTAGCATTTTAGAGTTTGTTTTTTTATACTTTATTTCTTAAATATTTTGTTCTTCTATGTGTTGTGTGTGGCAAAAAGTAACTGGCTGTCATTGTGTAGAATATATAAATGTATGTGTATGTGTGTGTTTGGTTCTGTCAACATTGAACAAACGCGCGCTGCTATTCAACAGCAATAGCAACAACAAGAAAGCAGGAGTTGAGAAACAAGTGAACAAATGTGTCTGGTTTCACACAAGAAAAGCTTTACTTTAAAATAATTTAATTCAACTTCTTGCAAACGTTGAATGTTTTAATTTATAATTTCGGTATATTTTTTTTTTCTTCATTAATTTATTTTTTGTTGTGGGTTTTTTTGATTGCCAGAGTTTCTACAGTACTGTAACCGTCTAGTATAGTGTTAAGGGGGGACATGATATTGGCCGTTTTTTTAAAATCAGCTTTTTTATAATTTTGTATTTTAGTAAATATTCTTAAGATTTTTAAAAAAAATCATGAAAAACTCCATCATGGAAATTTCATGGACAAATTTTTACGGCTTCAAACTTATCCGTTACAGACGGATAAGTGAGTGCGCATTATTATTTTTCTTTACATTTTTCTTTATTCACAAACTTTAAAGGCGTTCATCACGAAAACATGTTTTTTGATACTGGTTGCGGCACTAGGGTTAGGGTTAGTTTTTTGACGAAATTTTTTTTTTTTTAAACTTGATTCGCTTTTGTATAACACGAACTTGTTTTACATATTTTTTTTTTCATTTTTTATGAATTTTTTAAGTCAATATTTTTTTCCAAAAAACACACTTTGAAATTTGGAACATCACCAAAAATTGAAAAAAAAAAAAATTAAAAAAAGCTCCTGTCATACGATAACCAATTTTATTAAGATTTAAAAAAGTCATTTTTTTCCAGATCGGACAATTTTTGCGACTCTCAAATTTTGCGCTGCAACCACGAGGCCCGGTTTTTTTCTCTGCCGCCAGTTTTAAGCTCTATAAAACCATGTTGGAGTGAAAAATATATTTTTTGAATTTTTTTCTTGAAATTTGTTTAATTCTCTACAATAGTAAAAAAAAAATTTTAGAAATTTTTCGTCTTTTAGACAATTTAATTGGTCACTGCTTGCTTAAATCTACACTCAGATTTAAAAACAGTAAGATGATGGTGCCAATATGTCGCACTTCAAACGGCAAATTTTTAATAAAATTATAAAATTGAAAACAAAAATAGTTAGAAGTAATTGTTCCTGAAGTAAACAGGTTCCAATAAAAGTATCCTTAATAAATGTATTTCTATATTTTGGGTGGTAAAGATATATATTTATTTTCTTATGCATAGAATATGAGCAATTTTGAAATGAAAATGTTCACCGTTCGAATTAAAAATAGTCATGATAATAGTGTTCTATTTGTTTTCTTATGATAATACAGTAAAACATCTACAATTATTCGTTCGGGCTCTGCTCAAAAAATATGCCAGTCTTTTCCCGTTAATCTGCTAGTTTTTTGGGGTATTTTTATATATGAAAGACGAGCACTAAGGTAAGGTTATCTTGGATTAGAATGGCCGTGCCCCGTTGAAGTGCTTCCCTGGTGGCCTTTTCCTTCAGTTTCAATTCAATATTTTACATCTATTTCAGCTTATTTATTGTGTTTTCAATTTAAGGCTTATATAAGAGGTGGACGTGTTCTTGGGCGGATGACATCCATTTTTCGGAAACATCTTTGTTTTGATTAAAATAAAAAAAAAAAACAAAAACAAATTGGCCATTTCAGCCCTTGAAAGGAATTTGGCCGAGCTTCTTATTGTCAATTGTGTTGTGTGTGTTATAAAATGTTTGGACACAATTGACCGAGAACTGGACCTACATGTTTTATGCCGACTCCAAACGGCTAAAGTTCATGTTCTCAAGAAGTTTTACATGGCATTATTAACTCTCTGAGGTTTGCCATTGTCTGCAGAAGGGTGGTGACCGATCAGAAAAATTTTTTATTGAAAAAACTTTTCGCCGCGACTAGAGATCGAAGTCGGGCTCCGAGCATGCTAAGCCACATACTTAACCTGCATGCCACGGTCACCACTTGTTGACAACAAAACAATAAAAAATGTGAAAAGATTGGTTGACTATGAAATAAATAACGGTACAAAATTGAAATCAGACGATTTTATACATGGCGAGTTAGCAACAGGCCTTACGAATCAATGTAGATTATAGTGTACAATATCACAGTATAGTGTACAATATCGATGTACAGATGCGATGCCACAGGTTTAATATTAGAAATACAATTTAATATTATCAAAGCTAATTAAAAAAGAAGTAAAGCAAGTCTAAAGTCAGTCTAGCCCGATTTTGAAATACCCTAAGCCTACTTTTTCAAAATACAATAATAAAAGGTGATTAAATGTGAAGGGCTGATGTTGATTTTGAATAAAACAAAAATTATTAAGGAAATTATTGTCATTTATTTTTTTTTTAATTGTGATAATATTGGTATGGTTCACTTATGTATGGAACAAAACATCGGCCAAATCGCCGCCGCTACCTCGGCTGCACACCTCCCGATGGTACAAATTTTCAGTGACGCTAAGGTATAATTCAGGTTCTATGCCGTTAATGTGCCGAGTTATCTCATCTTTTAGCTCTTGAATTGTTGCTGGCGTATCGACGTACACCTTTTCTTTCAACTAACAGCAAAGAAAGAAATTCAATGATGTCAAATCACATGATCTTGGCGGCCAATTGACATCAAGATAATACGGCCATTCAATTTGTCGCACAAAGGAGAAATTGTTTCGTTAGCTCTGTGGCAAGTGGTACCGTTCTGTTGAAGCCACATATTGTCCACATCCATATCGACCAATTCGGGCCATTAAAAATTCGTTATCATCTCACGATAGCAAACACCATTCACAGTAAGTGCTTGACCGGCCTCATTTTGAAAAAAAATACTGACCGATGATGCCCGCACCAATCAGTCACTCTTTGTGGGTGCATTGGTTTTTCGACTTTCACTCTTGGATTATAATTATAATGATAATTATCATTCGCCCAAATGCGAAAATTCTGCTTATTGACGAATCCACTGAGGTTAAAAAATGTGCCTCAAAAAACTTACGAAGTGCACGATATTCATTTTGACTTGAACGAGCATTTTCATAATAAGCTCGTTTCTTTCCATGGTTCAAATTGAATTAGTCTGAAATTGAGAAATATCAAATGAAATGCAGAAGAAACTTGACGTTTATTTGTGGTTTGCATTCAACATCGGCCCTTCAAATTTAACCATTTCTTATTATTGAAAATGGGCGTGTGCTTGGGTGGATGAAGCCCATATTATAATCCTATTTTAGTTTTGATGAAAAATTTATATATACGAAGTTTTATTCTTGTAGCTCACATGTTAATAACTTTATGGTTCTTATAGTTTTGCTATTGTGGGTTGTATGGGAGAAAGGCGTGTTTGTGCACAGATTGAACATGTCGTAGTTTTGGTATAGAATACATTCTTACCCAATTTTATTGTTTTAAATTAATTATGAGCTTATTTATGCAGCTTTAAATTTTTGCGTTGTATGAAACGTAGGCGATTCCGTTGGGGGTGGTCGGGTAACGGCCGACTTCATCAGCTCTAGGCCAGGTGTCTCTGCTTCACACGCACTGTCTCCAATCTCTTTCACCAAGCTCGAGAAGGGCTTCCTCGGCCTGGTCACTCCATTGGAGGCATGGTCTTCCTCTTCGTGCCTGCTGTAACATGGGAGCCTAGACGCCGCACTTCTCTATTTGCAGACAGAATATACTTTATTTTGCCCTTATTCACCGTCAAACCCACTTTAACGAAAGCAGCAGTTACATCTCTCTTGGTTCTGCCGATAATATCGATATCATCAGCATACGCAAGGAGCTGGACACCTTTGAAAAAAATTGTACCATTTCGATGTACACCCGCCTTACGTAGGATTCTCTCCATGATGAAATTGGAGAGGTCACATGATAGCAGGTCGCCTTGTCTGAAACCTCGTTCAATATTACAGGTTTTGGCCTTATCAACTTTGCAGGTATACCAAACTCAGACATTGTTGCGTTCAGGTAATCCTATCGAACGCAGCTTTATAATCGACAAAGAGATAGTGGGTGTCAATTTGATTTTCGTGAACTTTCTCCAAGAATAAAAATAGCGTAGTGTAAAAATCTGCACCATGGTAGACTTGCCAGGACTAAAGCCAAACTGATAAGGTCCAGTCAGTGTTTTCGTATGTGGCTTCAATCTTTCACGCAATACGCTCGAAATAACATTGTATGCGATGGAAATAAGACTGATACCTCGGTAGTTGGTGCAGATTGTCGGGTCTGCTTTCTTAAGTATAAGACAAAGCACACTGAGATTCGAATTGTCGGCAGTGCTTTGCGTTAGCCATATGTTGCTGATGAGTTGATGCATGCACCTTATTAACTCACCGCCGTCAGCACCTGCGGCCTTGTTGTTTTTGAGTCGCTGAATAACAAATTTAACCACGTCATGGCTAGGTAGTGGAATTTCCACTCCATTATTGTCATTTGGATCGTCACTCGCAAGCAGATTGGAAAATTGCTGCCTCCATTATCTTAATACGCACTGCGTTTGTGTAACCAGATCACCATTTTCATCTCTGCAAGTGGATGCTCTGGGCTTCAAACTTTGGATTACGCACTTTATCTGTTGGTAAAATTTTCGAGCATCCTTCTTCTGGTACACCCCAATTTTTCATGCTCACGCTTTTCCTGCTCTCTTGTTTTGGGTCCGAAAAGGCATCTCTCTGACTTCCTCTTTTTTTGATAGTTGTCATGCATGGCTTACGTTGCAGCTGACTGCAGCGTCTTTTTATATGCGGCATATTTTGCTGCTGTCGCATTACGACACTGCTGGTCATACCATTGGTTGCGAGGTTGTGGACGTCGAAAAACAATGACTTCCTCAACAGCAGTGCGTATGAAGTGAAATATATGTGTCCAAAATCCGCCAGCGTATTTGAGGCAAGAGAAAGTTTGGTTGAGCCTAATTGAGAGTTGAGCGGAGTTGACCTCGGTGGTCCGTTATGATAGCAGCTTATCGACATCAAGCTTTCGTTGCACACCTCTGCGTACATTCTTCGAATTGTACAATCGCATGCAGATATTGGCTGCAACAAGATAATGGTCGAGTCAATATTGACCCCCCGAAATGTGCGCACATCCAGTACACTTGAAGCGTGCCTTCCGTCGATCACAACATGATCAATTTGGTTTCGCGTTTTTTTATCTGAGAACAGTCAGATGGCCTTGCGAATATCGAGTGTTGGATATATCCGTCTGCTCTCTTGCAGCAGCATCGTCCTTGCCATTGTATCATCTGGATGGTGGTGATGACAGCCTTTATTTTTACGAGGTCTTCAGCCAATTGGACAGAGGTATCTTCCCTATAAAGAATTCGGACATTCCAGGTGCATATTTTGCTTGCGGTGGTCGTGAACGTAGTGAGGGTTCATATCAGAGGCTAGTTAAGTTTTCATTGTGAAGTTGAAATGTGGTGGGCACCCAAACCTATGCACCAATGGAATCTCATTGAAACTTTTACCGAAAAAATATGACTAGAATTGAGTTATAAAATTGTGGCATTTTAATTTGTTAATTTTAATGTATAATTCTAAAAACACGTTTAAAACACGTTCTAAAAACAGCTTTATGCCAATTAATTCAGCAACAATTCAGGTTGCTACAACAACAAAAATTGTTCTCAAAAGAACCGAGCAGACTAGACCATGGTTTTGTGGGACGCTACTCCGACTCATCAGTAGTCTCTGGTAGTTCATGCAGTCCACTTACTTTGAGAAGCTAATAAATGCAACTGCCGCAAAACCCAAATAGAATTCCGATGCACTTTTCACTTAATCAAAGCAGTGTTTTTCTACTCTTCTGCTTGTTGCAAAATTAACTGCATTCATTCTGCAAAGATTTTGTTGTTGCGATTTTTGTTTACGTCTTTATCACGTGTTGATCTAGGTTCCAACATTTTGTTGGTATTGAACCAAAGAAGGCGTGAAGAAAGTTTTTTTGAAAGCAGATGTTTATTATATGACAAGAATTGGTAAGTACACCATATCATATCTTAAAACCAATAGCAAAAAAAGACACCAGTATTATTAGCTTATTTCAGTTGTCAAACATATTCAGTCAAGTTTGCTTTAGTTCGAAAATGGGTAAAAGATAAGTCGGAAAGAGAGGAATATTAGGTAAAAAAAGTCTAGAATGTTGTTTGTACGCGAAAAACTATCATGTTAATTTGATTTTGAGGCAAGTGATATGCCTTTATTGCAGTCAATTCAAGTTATTCCGAACACAAACATCTCTACCATCAACATCAACTTTGAAAATCGTATAGATTGATGAATTTTAAATTTGAGTTGATTAGAAATGAGGAAAGAATTTTAGATATTTTTAGTGGAGGTCTAGGCCTGAGTGGAGTTTAAACTTGTGACTGTGGCTTGGCAGCCAAGCTCGCTTACCACTCGCCTTATGAGGCCACTTTCCATTTCTACGCATTTTTAGATAATTATCTAACTGTGCTAGTGCATAATTTGCCTTGATTACAAAATCAGCCTTCAGGTACGATAAGCTTTCATATGAGTTTTCTGTTAATTTTTGAGCTTAAAATTATTTTTCATATAATATGTGGTTGTATTTTTACTTTAATTTTATAGGAAGAATTTAGAAGAACATTATTATTAGTTTGAAAAACTAAATCAACAACCATGGCATGATGCAGACATTATGTGTTTTTAGATGTTCTATGTATTTTATACATGGTTTTTTTATATTAAGGCAGTGTTTGGGGATTTTTTTGCATTTATTTGTCTAGTTGACTTTTTATACGGTTAGTTGGTTTTGCCTATATGTTGTTCTTGTGAAATGCTATTAAATGCGTTTATTTTGTTATAACAAATAACATTTTTTTTTTATTGAGTAGAAAATAAAATATGTCTTTAAAAAAAAATGCGATATTCATTAAAAAAGACACAAATAATATGTGAAGAGAACGAACGAAACAAAACAAAAAAAAAAAAAAAATAACGACAAACACAAAACAGTAGAGTAGAAACTAGAAATAAAACATGCAGAAAGTACAAAAATTTAAGTCATAAGTTGGCTAATTTGACAAACTAAAGTATGCTTTTATTCATAATGCACAATGTTATATATTTTATGAAAAACAACGAAAGAACAGGCATCATTTTTTCATAAAATATCCTTTAGGCGTAACTTGAGTTAAAGACATTTAAAGTGATTTAACATAAAAATACAAAATTGCGGCAAACAAACTTAATAAATTTGTTATTTCTTAGCTCCAAGCTTTTGCAAGTAACAACAAACATAATGCTTGCTTTTAGCGTTACAATCAATGTTAGAGAAGAGTTACAATGCTGTTTACACACTTAGAGCATAATTATTATCACTCATACGCACCGTAGCACCTACGGCTAAGAATTATTATTACTCATACGCAGCGAAGCACAAATTATTCTAAACTGCCGCTTACATTATAATTGCGTGCTTATTATATAAAAGGATGAATATTTATAATGTTTGTAAATAAGAACATAACTTTTTGTAATGCTAATGTACTACAAAAGTTTTTGCAGCAAGCAACAAAAACATAGGCAAGTATTTAGAAGCTAGCAAAACAAAACAAAGAAATAAAAAATAAACAAAAAAAAAAAACAACAAAAAAAAATATACTAGCAGCTGCAATAACACTCCAAAAACAATGAGCTGTACCGTATATAAAAATCAAACAATTTCTCTTGTCTCAAAACCATATAATTGAGACAATGAAAGAGCAGAAAAAAGAACAAACAACAGTCGATGACTTAAATCAATTTTTTAAGCCGCCAGAAATCTTAAGAATTAAGATACACTTTGTTTCACAAAATCTTAATATTAAAACGTTTTACTTTGTACAGTAACAGGAAAATCTTAAATTCTATTTATTAGAGTAAGCAGTTGTAAGAAAAATATTCTACGCACAGTTTGAACCCTTCGAATTCAACATTGCTTATCAGCTACTTTAATATTTAAACAACATTGAATATGACACAAACGTAAATAACTCAAACACAAAAAAAAACAACAAAAAAAGTAAGATTTTGTCATGATAAACATAACCACGGTGCATTATTTAGTGTAAAGTATCGCGCAAATAGCGTAAATACTCAAAATTAAATAAAAAGTATATGAATCATCCGTTGATAAAACAGGTACGCATTTTTAACAATTAAAAAAAAAAAAAAAAAAATATAATAATTATATTTTTAAACAAAATTGTCCTTGTTACAAACGTACTCACACATATGTGCCTGTTTATGTCAAGTGACTTGATAACTTAATTTAGATCTCATAGCAACAAGAATTATGAAAAAACACTATCGGTCGGCAGTTACAGGAGCGGGATCCATAGAGTAAAATTAATTCAGCATTCAATATCTAGTTCAATCGTTAAACGTTATGAGCACTGATGAAAAAAAAATCTTCGAAGAAAAACTTCGACTGTCCATAAAATAGACCAACAACTGAATGGACGACACAAAATGTATCGAAATTCTATGCTAACGTGAATTAATTAAAATCTTATTTTATTATTTTTTAATAAGGATATGTTTACAAAAGTATGTTGACCTTTTATTATCAGTTTATTCTTTAAAAACACATATTTGCGGGTTGAAAAAATTCTTGAAAACTGGATTTTTCTGAGTTCTGCGATTATAAAAAATACTAAGAACAGAAAGTTTTTTTAAAAATAGTTTTTAAACTGTGAGCAAGTTTAAAATTTCATGTATTATGTACTTTTGAAGGAAATTAAATTTAATTTATTTAAATCGGCAAAACAATTATTTCCTTCAAGAAATCAATGTTTCAAAAGGCATGTTTAAGCCATAGGTATGAGGAGGTGTCAAGGAATAAAAATCATGCTTGCATGCAATGAAACTGATTAATAATCCAGAGAAAATAGTTTTTGCAACGATAAATACTATTTTACTTGCTTAACAGTGTTGAACTCTTTTGCTGAGTAAAGACTGTCCCAGAAATAACTGTCCTTTTGTTTTTTTTTATTGTAAAAAAAAACCAATGATGTTTTTTTAAAAATTCTGTCAGTTTATTATTAAGTAAACATTACAAAATAAAATTAAAATTTTGTTTACACTGAAAAAAAGAAATTAAACAAAATTATGCACTTTTTGATTAACCCTTTGAGACCGAGGGGTACTATATCATCCCAACTGATTTTTTTTCTTATTGTCGCTTTAATTATAATAAGTCCATTAATTTTTCCCTTTAATCTTGTTTTAAAAACTTCATAGAGTCTGGCAACATCGGCAACCTGACAATTTTAATAGCAATTTTTAGCAATTTTTATAGCAATTTCTATAGCAATTGTGAGCTAAAAGTATTCCTCAGAATAACTTGCATACTGGTTATCATGTACTACCTTCTATCAGAAATTATTGGTCTAGCGATCCTGATTTGTGTGTACCTTTTATAGCAAATACTATGACTTATGATCGATAGCATACTATTCGATCAAATTAAAAAGAGCATTTAAGGTGAGGCCATTGTTCGACCATTTCAATAAGGCTTACCAAGCTGCATTTTCACCATTACAACAGCAATTCATTGACGAGCATATGATAAAGCGTACTGGTCAAATTAAATGAAGAAATACGTCAAAAGAAAGCCAATCCAATGGGGTTTCAAATGTTGGTGCCGGTGTGATGCTTCGACTGGCTACCTTTATCAAATTGATATGTATCTTGGCAAAAAAGCAACGCACACTGAAGGTACCTTGGGTGAATCAGTGATATCTTCACTTATGGCAGGCTTCGAAAAAACTGTTTGCGAATTTTATTAAGATACATTTTTTTCAACTCTCTATTCTACAATATAAATTATCTCAAAAGCAAATGATGGCCTGTGGAACTGTTCACATTAATCGGAATAAGAACCAAAAATCATGAGTGTTTCACCCAATATCACAAAAAACTTTTGCTCTGTAAAGTGTGTGTTATAATATCTTAAATTTGAATTTAAATTGAATTGAAAACATAGTTTGCTTGTAATTTCCTATTTAAAATTATTTCAAACCCATTAGAGATCATTAGTAAACCTGTTGCCCGAATTCGAGCAATTTAATAAAAATTAAGTGTTAGAAACATTATATACTTTTAATATATGACATTCTATTCAAGAAGCTATTACTCAGTAACGATATATTCAGTCTCAATAATGATATAAAGGATCATTATCGGAATGGTTTGACTTGAAACATATGATCTGACTGTCAAAATACGAAGACGGACTTACACTAATATTACTACTGCGACAACCATTATTGCTATTCAAAAATATCGCAGCTTAACTCTACCAGCTATCAAACATAACTTATGTAAAAAAAAACGCAGTAAAAAATAGATTTAAGAAAAAATACTAAGATATATTTCAGAAATTAATAAAAGGTACTTATAGAACACCCACAACATCGATTTATAACGCATTTAGATGAAAAAATGCCAAAATAACCAAAAAAAATGTTTTTTTTTTTTGAACACCGTTAAAATTTCTTTGAGTTCTTTGCTCGGAAAGTGGAATTTTTTATTTAAGAACTGCATTTTTCTGACAATTGACATTTGAGGAATGCATAAAAGATAATTTTGGTTAAAAATTTTTAGTTTTGAAAAAAATTAAAATTCGATCAATTAATAAGCTCTTTTTAAACCAAATTTCAAATCGATTAAATAGCGGACTTTTGCACAAAAATTGTATTTCTGTTTTAAAAGGTTGGGAACCCCCTGAAGTGAAATCACAATTTTTAAAAGTGGTTTGCACATATACAGCCTAAACCTGATTTAATGACATCTAAATCGATAGAATCGGTCCATTGGTCTGGGAGGAGTTGAAGTCACAAAAAAAACCTTAGCCTATTAATTATATAGATAAGCAGGATGATTAAAACAGATTTGTGGCTATAACTTTTTATTGGTTGGAGCTATAATAAAATTTTCTTCAAATATATTGTTCTTGAAGCTTGTTGAAGATTTAAAAAATATAAAAACAACATTTTAAAAAAATTAAATTTCGTGCAAAAAACCATAGGGAGTAAGTAGCCTTGTTTTTTCGATGACACATAGTATTTATTAATTTTTCTGTCAAACAAAAACAAATTTGTCTTAAATAAACTATATACAATGAAAGAAAATCGAAAATGCAAATTTGAAATTTTTTTATTTTTACAACAAAAACAATTTTTAATACATTTTTTGAGGAAACATTCATTTTATTGGACTCTTTTTAAAGGCAATGATTAAAATATAAATAATAAAGTAACGGTAAAAACTTTGTATTTATTTTAAAGTCAATTAATTGCAATTAAATACAAAAAAAAAATAAATGCAATTTTTTAAATAGTGGCAGAGATATTCGCTTCCAAATATAGAACTTCAAATTTCAGACAGTTTTTTTCTCTGCCTTGGCGTTTGATAAAAATACACGTTTAACAACTAAAGACAATATTAAGAAAATTCATTAAAAATACATCTGGGAAGATAATTACCGTAATTACCAACACATTTCAAAGAAAATCAAACAAAAATTTAGAAAAACAAAAAAAATTTGAAAACCGTTAAAATTTGACTGACTTGATTGCTCGGAAAGTGGAATTTTTTGATTTTGGAACTGCATTTTTAAGACAGTTGACATTTGAGGAATGCATAAAAGATAATTTTGGTTAAAAATTTTTAGTTTTGAAAAAAACTCAAATTCGGTCAATTCATAAGCTCTTCTCAAACTAAATTTCAAATCGATAAAATAACGGATTTTTGTACAAAAATTTTATTTCTGTTTTAAAAGGTTGGGAACCCCCTGAAGCGAAATTAGAATTTTTAAAAGTGGTTTGCACATCTACAGCCTAAACCTAATTTAATGACATCTGAATCGATAAAATCGGTCCATTGGTCTGGAAGGAGTTGAAGTCACAAAAAAAACCTTAGCCTATTAATTATATAGATAAGCAGGATGATTAAAACAGATTCGTGGCTATAACTTTTAATTGGTTGTAGCTATAATGAAATTTTTTTCAAATATATTGTTTTCGAAGCTTGTTGAAGATTTAAAAAATATAAGAACAACATTTAAAAAAAAAAAAATTTTCGAGCAAAAAACCATAGTGGGTAGCTTTGTTTTTTCGATGACATATAGTATTTATTAATTTTTCTGTCAAACAAAAACAAATTTGTCTTAAATAAACTATATACAATGAAAGAAAATCGAAAATGCAAATTTGAAATTTTTTTATTTTTACAACAAAAACAATTTTTAATACATTTTTTGAGGAAACATTCATTTTATTGGACTCTTTTTAAAGGCAATGATTTATATATAAATAATAAAGTAACGGTTAAAGCTTTCTTATTTTTTTAAAGTCAATTAATTGCAATTAAATACAAAAAAGAAATAAATGCAATTTTTTAAAAAGTGACAGAGATATTCGCTTCCAAATACAGAACTTTAAATTTCAGAGAGTTTTTTTCTCTGCCTTGGCGTTTAATAAAAATACACGTTTTTATAACTAAAGAAAATATTAAGAAAATTCATTAAAAAATACATTTGGAAAGATAATTACCGTAATTGCCAACACATGTCAAAGAAAATCAAACAAAAATTTAGAAAAACAAAAAAAATTTGAAAACTGTTAAAATTTGACTGACTTGTTTGCTCGGAAAGTGGAATTTTTTGATTTTGGAACTGCATTTTTAAGACAATTGACATTTGAGGAATGCATAAAAGATAATTTTGGTTAAAAATTTTTAGTTTTGAAAAAAATTCAAATTCGATCAATTCATAAGCTTTTCTCAAACTAAATTTCAAATCGATAAAATAACGGATTTTTGTACAAAAATTTTATTTCTGTTTTAAAAGGTTGGGAACCCCCTGAAGTGAAATCACAATTTTTAAAAGTGGTTTGCACATATACAGCCAAAACCTGATTAAATGACATCTGAATTGAGAAAATCGGTCTATTGGTCTGGGAGGAGTTGAAGTCACAAAAAAAACCTTAGCCTGTTAATTATATAGATATGTGAGATGATTAAAATAAGTTCGAGGCTATAACTCTTAATTGATTAGAGATATAAAGCTATTTTCTTAAAAAAAATTATTTTTTAATTTTTTTATTTTGCTCAAAAACAGAAAAACAACATTTTAAAAAATTTAATTTTGTCAAAGAAATCATAGGTTGATTTTTTGATGGCACGGGCAGTTTATTAATTTAGGGTCAAGACAAAAAAAATTCACCTAAAATTCGGTACAAACTTTGAAAGCAAATCAAAAATGTAATTTTGAGTTTTTGTTTTTTTACAACAAAAATCATTTTTACCCCATATTTTAAGAATAAATCAAATTTTATGGTATTTTTTTAAAAGGAATAATTTAAATATAAATAAACAAAAAACGGTACTATTTTCAAAAGTTATTTTAAGTTAATTAATAAAACTTAAATACAAGAAAGAAATAAATAAAATCTATTCATAGATGGCGGAAAAATTGGCTTCCCAATTTAGAACATTCAAATTGAGACAGTTTTTTTCTCGCTCTTGGCATTTGGTTGAAACACACGCTAAATAGCTAACGACAATATTAAGAAAATTCATTAAAAATACTTTTGGTTAGAACTTTGCTGTAATTTTTATTACATTTGAAAGAAAATTTAACAAAATTTTAGAAAAAATTAGAAAAATTGAAAAACCGTTAAAAGTCGACCAAGTTATTTACATGGAAAGTCAAATTTTTGAATTCAAAACACATTTTTTTACTAATTTTACAATTGACGAATGAATAAAACTACATGTTTTTAAGAAATTGTTACTTTAAAAAAAATTCAAATTCGACCAACTCAAAAACTCTCCTCCAACCAAATTTCATATTAATCAAATAGCGTGTTTTTTCTCAAAGATAATTAATTTCTCTCTTAGAAGGTTGGGAACCCCCTCTATCAGATATATCATTTATATAATTATCATTTATATATTTTGAATGATATAGGTTTCATTTATTTTTAATTTTAATTAATACCAAAAAAGCGTACGACAAACTTTAATGTTCACGTATTAATATATAAGATACTTAGGCATACTTTAGTTGACCGAAGTGTATGCCAGACGGCATTTATATCGAAATATTTCGATGTTTTTTTTTGCAGTTTGTTTGGTCTTCTTAAGATTTCTTTTCATTAAAGCACAACAGCTTTCGATTGATCGAAGTTCGGGCCAATTCTGAAAATTGGTGAAGTGACATTATTGGTTTGGTACCAATCCATCGTTCTCTGGACGTAGTTACATATTACTAGGTCAGGCCAAAATAGTACTGCACCTTGGTGCTGACGTATAAAAGGCAGTAAACGCTGCTACAGACACTCTCTGATGTAAATTTGGGTGTTGATTGTGCGATCTGTTACAAATTCTTTCCTTTGAAGGCCACATTTTCAAATGGCCTGCCAAACCATGTATTTCTTTGGAAATTTGGTATGTTTTTCGGTGATAAATTTAGAGGATGCTCCACCTCTTCCAACCACAGTATAATATCCGTATCCAGGTAACTGCTTGAAATCCGTTTTGCAGTACGTTCCATAGTCCATGATCACGCAATCAAATTTTGAGCAGGTAATCGCGATACAGTTTTCGAGCCCTCCTCTTGGCTTTGGCGTCCTTTTCTTCTGACCTATCAGGTACTTTTTGTACTTTATAGCTCCTTAGGTTGTAAAATTTTTTAAATCCGTTGAACACTTCACTTCAATGTTCCCGCTTTTGATGCCTTATCACGAACCGAATTGTCTGGATTCTGAGTAAACAGCCGCTTAACGTTCTGGGCCACCGCTTGGTTCGCTGGACCACTTTTTCTCCCTGAGCCTGGCGTTTTTGATAAAGGAGTAAGCTGTTTGTATCGTTTTATGGTCCTTCCGAAAGTTTTTACGCACACGCCAACTTTCTTAGCGATCTTTTTTAGAACAGCAGTAAATAATCTTAATCCGAGTTTTGGAAGGGTTTGTTAAAAACGCTGGCCTAATGATAATGACTGCAATTTTTGTTATCCTAATGAAAAAGAAATAAATTAATATAAGAAAATTTCAGTCAATACCATTAGCTAAAAAAAAAACATTATTTCGTTTCTTAAATTTTTTAGAAAAGCTTTATAAGCTGTAAAATAAAAGCTTTTCTTTTATGTATATCTTGAAAAGTAAAGTTAATGGTTAGGTTGGTTTCAAAGGCTTCTACAAAGCAAATATTATGCGTTTTCGTTTATGTGTTAAAAGCAGAGTAATCTTTAGAGTCAGAGCACAGAGAGAACGTTTTGATAAGAGTGCGCTCTGATCAGGTTTAGATTTCTCCTGATCAAAGTTCTCTGATATTCTCTTCTACGTGCTTGGTCTTTTAAAACGGAGTAGGTAGAGTGACGTCGATAGCGCTCTGTTGATGCTTTGACCAGTGGCGTAGATATGGGGTCCACGGGTCTATACCCTCCCCCCCAAAGCCATCAGCCATATATGAATGTTGTTGTCAATTGATTCTTTGCGATAACAATCTATCTGAGATTGAATATCTGAGATTGAATTTTCTGTGTACACTAGATCAAGTTTATTTTTTGTCTAGGAAAGTTCACGGGGAGTGAAAAAAATGTCACTTTTGAAAATTCCATACTCTAACAAGTATATATTTTCTAAACTTTTTTGCGGACCCCTCCCAGAACCAAAAGCTTTCTGCGCCACTGGCTTTGAGTGTACAACAATACATAAAATATAGATTTGTCCGACAATGATGACATCCATATAAATAATTTAAGTTAAGTTTTTATAAAAAGTTTTTTAATGCATAAACAACTATTTAAAAATTGCTATTAATTGATTACTTTCTCCAACAAAATATGCAAGTCCTGCAATCAAGATCAAGTTTGTGATTTCAAAAATTCGTTTATTATTTTGATACGAATGTTTACCCAAATAATGTATAGTACCTGGGCGACCGAGCTCCGCTCAGATTCCTGCCGTATATTCAAATGTTTTACTGTTTTTAATGTCTCGGAAATGCCAACTTTATCTTAGAAACAACATATAAGATCATATGTTTCAATTAACTTTAAATGCATTTTTATTTTATGATAACTTCGTTTTTCAACTAAACGAAATTTGTTTTGGTTTTATATTTTTTTTATATTTGGTTTAATTATTTTGATAATTTACTTATGCTGAACTTATGCCGGCCATTCCAAGCCTAAGTAAATTTTTTTTTTCCCAAAATTTACCTCATGCTCCTTTTTCACTTTCAAGAATAGAAGTAATTTTTTTTATGTCGCAATTTTTTCTAAAGTTATGGAGATAGCAATTTTTGATCAAAGTAAAAATCTTGAAAATGGAGTCATTTTCAATAAATCATACCTCAGTCATTTGTTACCCCTATTTTTGTAAATGAAGTATCGTTAGAAAGCAATTGAAAAGCAATTATTAATAAAAAATAAAATACTTTTGGAATTTTTTTGCTAGAGTTGCCTACTTTTTCAAAAAAAAAGTAAACTGTTCATATCTCAAAAAATGCATTTTCGGTTTTTTTTACGTAGAATTACGTCTTACAGCGCGGTTTGTATGCAGTCGTTTCAACAAATTTTTTTAAGGTCATACCTACAGCCTATAATATTATTAGCTGCTTGCATGTTGTGTCTGCTGCTTTCTTTGTTTTTGTTTTTGCTTGTGTTGGTTTTGTTTTGAACGAACTGATTCGCAGGATTGGTGCTCTGCTCCACGTTAAGAGGGTGTTCTAAGTTAAGAGGGTTTTCCGATTAGATTTAACACTTATAAAAAAAATTATTGGCATTATTTTTCGTTGTATGCTATTACCCAATAGATGTCGTTTTATATTCACTTAATATGATCTTTGCATCTAAAACAGCAGTCGTGGCTCAGTCGGATAAGCTGTTGTGGTGATAACGTTAAGAATCAAAGAAGCCTGGTTTGATTCTCAGCCTGGCTTATAAGTATATTTTTTCTTTAATTTTTTATTATTATAATCTTATTTTATTAATTATTTAACAGTAAGTAACAATTGCATATTACAATGTTTTTATTTTTTGTCACGTCCTGTTGCTTGCGATAGCATGAACAAAATGTAAGCAAAATACAGCTTTTATTAGTCTTTAAGTTATTTTGTATTCAATTTTTAACTTAAGTTACCATAATTCAAATTGTATTCCCAATTTATTAATTTTACGTACAGCTTTGACTAAAAATATTTCTAGTATTTTTTATTGTATCAATTCTAAAAAAAGGATTAACATATATATTAGTTCAATGTAAAAAAAAAACAAAACAAATTGGCCATTTCAGCCCTTGAAAGGACTTCGACCGAGCTTCTTATGATCAATTGTGCTGTGTGTGTTATTAAATATTTGCACACAATTAACCGAGAACTGTACCTACATGTTTTATGCCGACTCCGAACGGCTAAAGTTTATGCTCTCAAGGAGCTTAACATGGCATTATTTACTCTCTGATGTTTGCCATTGTCTGCAGAGAGGTGGTGACCGATCAGAAAAACTTTTTTTTATTGAAAAAAACTTTTCGCCGCGGCTGGGGTTCAAACCCGGTTTCCGAGCATGCTAAGCCACACACTTAACCTGCATGCCACGGTCACCACTTAGTTCAATGTATTGTTTAAAAATTACTCTAAGATTTTTAACCGTAAAGTTGTTGTACTATGTGGTCTGTTCACACCTTAAGATATTTACAAAATGTGAATTTGTCACTTCATCCTCCCCAGACGGCCGATTGAAAAATGTTAAAACTTTTTGTTTTAACACCGATTAAAAAATTCTTAGAGTAAATATGATCTTAATTTATTTCGAATTTTTATAAGGCATGCAAAATTTTGTTAACTTACTGCAAATAAAAAAGAAGGATATAAAAATTTTGTTTAAGCTTTTTACAGTTTTATGGTCCAAGATTCCTTTATTATATACAAAATAATTATTTGACCTAATAAGAAAAACATTTTTGCTCCAGATTTTATAACAATATCTCAAACGGTATAGAAGTTATGAACGATTAAGTGAAATGTATATCAGAAAAAAATTGAAATTACGAAAAGCATAACATTTAGCCATTATATTTTATTTTGGTGGAAACTTAATTTGTTTCTTAAAATTACAAAAAAAAAGTGCACTTTTTGAGATGTGAGCAAATTAGATTTTTTTTTCAAAACGTAGAAAACTCTAGCATAGGAAACTCTTACAAAAATATTTCGCTTTTTAAAATTTTTTTAAGATTTAGTGTAAATTATTCTATTTGTAAGATTTATTTTTATATCAAAAATTGGTACATCAAAACTGTACTAAAAACGTTTCTATAAAAACAAAAATAAATGAAAAATATAACAAATTCACCAAATCACTGTTTGCTGAAGCTCAAAAAAAAAAACAAAAAACTTATTCAGCACGTCGGGATTCGAACTCACAACCTTGATATTATTGGACAGAAGCTCTATTCTCTGAGCTATCACCGCTATAACAACATAAGCAAACTTAACATAACATATTCGGCAGAAAATTAACGTATTTATTAAATGCGTGAAAACTCGGAAAAACAGCTTTTTCCCAGAGATGAGACCTAGCTGGATCGATTTTTCAGCCCCCTCTTCATCTATATTGTAAATTTCATCGAAATCGTTAGTGCCGTTTTCGAGAACGCAATTGCAAATATATATACAAATATTGGTCGTTTAATAGAATAATCTGCGTAGGTTCACTCATCAAGATTGCGTATTGCATTTCTTTTCAGATGCTTTCTCTTTTTTATCTTTGTTTTAAGGTACTGTATTAGTTACACTTCAATTATTTTAAATTAAAATATACTTTGCTTTCAATAAAACTATTACCACAAAAATTTCTCTACTCTGTTACAGTTTTTAACACGTTTCACTTATGTGGGTTGCATGGGAGTTAAGCGTGTTTGTGGGTAGTGCCCACTTTGTGTTCGCAGCTTAGTAATGATATAAAATTCTCCCATACCGAGTTTTATCCCTGTAGATCATATATAAACCATTTCATTCTATTCTCAATATTGTGAGTTGTATTGCAGGTGGGTGTGTTCGTGGGTGAGTGTTAACTGGCTTATTTCTAGGTGTTACAAACGTTTGTTTTGACCTTTCAGGTTTAGGATATAAAAATAAGAAAGAGAAACTTTTAAACCAAACGCTTGGTTATATCTTAAATTTACTTAATTCTAATTGAAAACTTTTCTAAAGCATACTTTTAGACTTGCAAACATTAAAAAAGTTGCCCTTATTTTAAATTTAAATCCAGCTTTGTTTCCTTCAATTTATCTGCTCAAATAAAATAATTTATTCAAAAGATTCAAGTAAGAATTCTTGCCAGTACGTCAGTTATCGCTTGATGTCCCTCTGACACCTCTTTGGAAATATTTGACCTCATTTCTGCGCTTAAATCCAACAATAATCAGTGAATTAAAAAAGCATGACAAAAACGTGAACTTCAAAGAGAGACAAAAGAAAGACAAAAAAAAACGAGAAGAGAGAAAATTTTAAAAATGCTAACACAACTTTGCGCTAAAAGATGTGGGCGTTAAACTTGCCAGTGGGTTGCTTGGCTTGTACTAAACAAAGCAGACAGACACACAGACAGACCATAAATAAATCTCATATTCACCATTTTCACTTAAATCGCTGTGTTTTTTTTTTTTTTTAAATTCTGCTGTTTTCTGTTATTGTTTTTTGTAGCTGTTGTTTTGTCAACGGACAAAATTTTGTCCCTTTCCGTTTCGCACTTTGTGCTGTGATATGAATAATAAATTTATTTTATTGTGTTTTTTTCTTTTCAACGCTGCGACACAATTTTATGTCGCTGCTTTGTGTGCTGCTACCCACCGCCTAGCAGCTCAGCTGCTGCTGCTGATGCTATTTCTGTTGCTGCTGTTAAGCTTTGAATTTTTCACGCAAGCATAAATACTTTAAAACAATGTGCGAATAAAAAAGGGATAATGCTGCACACTTAAAGGATACACAGACGACGCATAAAATAAGCAGTAGCAGCTACAAAAACAACAGGAAAAATACTTTGTTTTTACAAATGCTAGGCAAAAAACAGTAGCAAAAACCAAAGCAAAACAAAGTGTTAAAAGATGCACGTAAGTTTAAAAGCAAAAAAAAAAAAAAAACTGAGAAAAAGTAATAATTTTTTTTTAAGAATTCAAATGGAGCACAAAGCTATGAAAGGTAAGATAGTAGTTGAATTATTTTTGTGCCCAAACTCAATGGATTCTTTTCTATCTCAGCGCTGGCCTGAGACTGCTTCGAAACACTTGGCATAAATATAAGAGTATGTTTGTGTGTGCATTTATTTGACTGTGATGCATGTTGACCCGATTTCTTGTTATAGCTTATAATTTGTTCAAAGAACTCAAAGCAAGACTAAAAAGTGTTCCCAATAAATGTAAAGATCATGATAAATCAACTAAAAACTAATTTCTGATTCTGTCATTAATAGTACAAACAAAGACAAATTGCGAAAAATATTTAAATAATTATGTAGATTAATTGAAGATTGGTTTGAATGGCTGTTTTCGTTGTTTCCTTAAATGTTTGTTGCATTGTTCATGCAAATAGAATCCTGATATTGCATGTCAGTCAAATATTTTGATCGTAAAAGAAACTCAAACTAATTTTACTACAATGTTTTTCGTGGGGATGTTAAACGTCGCTGGGGTGGTACTGTAATAGTTGTCAACAAAACTATTCCGATTCGAAACTTAAAAGTTTCAAGAGATCAAATTCATTAAACTTCAATTAAATGCAAATGATTAAATTCTTGGTATAGATTTTCTTTGGTTTATTTCCTACATGGTTAGTTAAACAATGGTATCATGAAGAAATTTTTATATTTTTATTTTTATATTGATTTTAACTATAGACATGTGTCCTTCGCTTATGTTTTTAAATAATGTTTATGGCCATGTTCTCTATGATATAGTGAAACCTACTTACATACTTAGATGGCACTTACAACCGGTGGTCGCTTTTGGCCTGGTCTAAGAATTTGCGACAGCCTCTTTTGTCGTGCGCTTGCAGGCGCCAGTTGGAAACTCCAAGCGTCGTCAGGTTATCGAATGTCTTTAGTATAGGAGACTCCTAATTGGACGGTTGAAGATGGCTTTGAAATCAACAAAAAGATGGTATGTGTCGATTTGTTTTTTGAGGGTCTTTTCCAAGATTTTTCAAGCGTGAAGATCTGGTCGATATTGGACTTTGCTGGTCTGAAGCCACACTGATAAGGTCCAATCAGTTTGTTAACGATGAGCTTCAGTCTTTCACACAATACGCTCGACAGGACTTTATTTGCGATATTAACACTGAGGTTCCAACCATCTGAAATACATTCTGCCGACCATATTCTGCATAGAAGTCTGTGAATGCATTTAAACAGAGCTTTGCCACCGGTCTTAAACAGCTCAGCCGGTAGGCCATCGGCTTCTGCGGCTTTGCTGTTTTTAAGACGAGCTATAGCTGTTAAGACCTCGTTAAAGTCGGGCAGCGGAACTTCAACGCTGTCATCCATAATTGGGGTTTCCGAGATATCATCTCCACAGGCGGAATTGTAGTCAGCGTCGCCATTTAACCCTTTCAATGGATTTGTCCATTATATTGGACACTTCGGAAAAATTTTTTTTTTATTTTCCAACGTCTTTTCTAAAATCAAATAGGTTGGTACTGTTTTTTAATATTTATAAGAGGGATGTTTTTTAATATTTTTATTGCTTAAATGATGGGAATATAAGCTCAAAAAAGTTATCCACGATTATTCTAGGCAAGTTATTGAAAGGGTTAAAAGACTAGAGAAGTGTTCCCTCCACAACACCAGTGTACTCTGCATATCTGTCACCAGATTCCCATTCTCATCCTTGCAGGAAGAGGCTCCGGTCTTAAAACTATCAGCCAGGCGTCTTATTTTTCGAAAAATTTTCGAGTCTCATTCCTGTCACCATGCATCACAATTTTCTCGCACTCACGCATTTCCGCCTCTCGTTTCTTTCGCCTGAACATGCGTCTCTCTTCCCTCCTCATCTCTCGGTATCGCTCCATAATAGCACGCGTTACAACCGACTGCAAGGTGCCTTTGTAGGCGGTGTCCTTCTCTGCAGTGGCGTCGCGACACTCCTGGTCGTGCCACTGGTTTCGGCGAGGGCGGTAGAAGCCTATCACATCTTCGGTAGCCGTACGCATAGAGTGGGATATGTGCGTCCACTGTTCTCATATATCGTCGATTGCAGGAGTGCTTTCTTGAAGCAAGAGTAAGTGTCGAGTAGCAAAGGCTTCGAATGTCAGTTTTGACTGCAGCTTGTCGACATTTAGCTTTCTTAGTATAGGATTGCGAGAATTCTTAGCTGCACACAGACGTGTGCGGATCTTGGCTGCGAGAAGATAATGATCCGAGTCTATGTTAGCACCACGGATCGTGCGTACGTCTAGTACACTCGAAGAGTGCCTTCCGTCAATCAAAACGTGATCAATTTGGTTGCATGTTTTTTGATCAGGGGACAGCCAAGTGGCCTTATGAATATTGAGATGCTTGAATCTAGTGCTACTAACGACCATGTTTCGTGCTGCGGCGAAGTCAATCAACCTCATTCCGTTATCGGAAGTGTTGTCGTGGAGGCTGAACTTTCCGACTGTTGGACCAAATATATTTTCCTTACCCACCTTGGCGTTGAAGTCACCAAGCACGATTTTTATGTCATGACGGGGGCAGCGCTCATATGCGTCTTCAAGGCGCTCGTAAAAACTTTCTTTGGTCTCGTCATCTTTTTCTTCTGTCGGAGCGTGCGCACATATTAGGCTTATGTTAAAAAATTTTGCCTTGAAGTGGATTATGGCAAGTCGTTCGTTCACAGGAGTGAATCGCAGGACATGATGCCGTATTCTCTTGCCAACTACAAATCCGCATCCAAACTCGTGCTTCTCCGCATGGCCGCTGTATTAGATATCACAGGATGCTTGCCGTAAGCAACCCTGTCCCTTCCATCGCATTTCTTAGATTGCAGTGATATCAGAATTATATCTTTCCAAGATATCAATCAGTTGGATAGAGGCACCATTACAATTTAGGGTTCGGACATTCCAGGTGCATATCCGTAAATCATTATCAGTTTTTCGTTTGCGGTAGTCGTCATCAGATTTGGGGATCATTCTTTAGTTTATTCTTTTACGTTTCATTGAAATCTTTTTTTATGTGGTGGGCTTCAAACCCAACGCACAACCTTTGCTTGATGGCCAAAAGGAAAGCCCGCCGCTCAAATTAGCCGCCAAAGTTTATCGGGCAATAGTTTTTGACGTTTCCAGGAGACACCACGTGGAGGTTTTGAGTCGACTTGAGACGATTTCGTCATGGATAATGCTGGCCTTGCCAAGTTGAGGCAGTCAGACACGTTGCCATGTGAAGATCGCCCCCTTGTCTCCCTATATATATATACAGTGAATCAAAAAAGTTTAGGCACACAGCACTTATGAGTTTAAATTTGCTAGTACAACTTTTTCCAGTACACTTACAGAAAAGAAAAGTATAAGCATTTAAAAAATAAACATTTTATTTTGTATTCACACCACAATAACAATTTCATTTCAATTTTAATTCATATTAAATGTTACAAAACTAAAATAAAACATGATTTTGACACCAAAAAAGTTTAGGCACAAGTGATTATGATTTTATCAGAGTGAGTAAATTTCAAGTCCTCGAATATTTGGCTAGACCTCCTTTGGCCTAAATTATCGCCTCTTAACGTCTTCGAATTCTTACAGAATTTGATGTCTTCTCTGATGGTATTATTGACCATTCGGTGCGTATGGCATCCTTGAGCGTATTTTTAGAAGTATGTAATATGAGATTTCGTATTTTTTTCTATTAAGTTCCAAATATGCTGAATGGGGTTCATATCGGGTGATTGCAAAGGTGTTTTAAGCTGATTTCAGAGCTAGATAACCCATTCCAGCAACATAAAAGACCAATTTTTTGGGTCGTTATCTTGTTGAAATTAATA
Organism: Tetanocera ferruginea; assembly: GCA_958299015.1. NCBI lineage: Eukaryota > Metazoa > Arthropoda > Insecta > Diptera > Sciomyzidae > Tetanocera > Tetanocera ferruginea. The sequence goes on from OY282642.1 coordinate 81,318,259, forward strand.
TTGTATCCCAGTTAGCCCCTATTTTTCAACACTGTATGTCAAATGCTCATTTAAAATATTAAAGCAAAGGTGTTTATCCATTTTCTCATCAATAAAAATTAGATTCCTAACTACAGACACCGCCACACAGCCCTTAATCATACGATTTCCTCAACTGTATTTCACTGTTTTTATTATGCTTTTTTCCTACAGCTCTTTGTTCAGTTTTCTTAAACTGAAGGTTTTGAGGGCCATATGATGCAAAAAAATAGTATTTAGATCCATCACTAAATATAATACAATCCCAAGATGAATCCGGCTCATTTACGTAGGGTTTTGGGAACTCCAACCTCTTTTTTTTATTTGAAGCTTAAATTTATAGCTTGCGTCGAGAAACTCGTACCGTATATCCAGCTTTATTAAGTGTATTGCGAAGTGGTCGAGCATCAAAGTTTTTTAAAACCGTTGCTGTATTTCGTGGCACAATTTAACAGCTAAATTTAAGGGTTTTGAGTAACTGCAGGCACTACAATCTAATCCTGGTGTAGCGTTAATGTTTTAGCACGACCAGATCGGCTGTTACGCTTTACTTTACCGGTACTTATATAATGATTTATGATGTTACTTACACTTAAATATGATCTCTTTACTATTTCACCGATTTCGCGATACGGTTTTTTCTGCACGTGAAAATTTATTATTATTTTTCGAACGTCAACCGAAATTTCGGTTCCACTGCTGATTTTGCTCAATCTTTACCGACACCAACATCAACATTCAATAAAAACTTTTAACAAACATCTTCAGCGTAAAACTAAAGACAAAAAACCAAGTGATATTGTTAAATAAGAAACAACATGAGACACACACATAGTGTGCCTAAACTTTTTTGATAAAGATTGTTCCTTCTTCCGCTTAAATTTGGATTTGTGTGTGAAGTAACGGTACATTTTTTGGATATTAAGTAAAAACTATTTCTAATGGTACTTAATGGAACTTACTTCATTAAAACTTTGGTCAAATTCGTTATTATTAGATACTTAAGCAGCATTTTGTTTCAGAAACATTGCTTGTGCCTAAACTTTTTTGATTCACTGTATATATTCCCATGGAGCATAATTTTGCATAATTGATTTGTTTATAAAAAATCTCTGACAAAATTAAGATTTTTTTTCGATTTCCCAACAATTCGATCAGTATGACTTATCTGGTTTTGAATGTAAACTCCTCATATGTGGTTGCTATAATTTCCTATAATGGGGTCGTGGAATTCGCACTTACTTGCTCCCTGAAGTAACAGTTGACTTTCCATCCAAGAGCAGCTCATCATCCGACACTTCGGGGGCCCGAACATATGACATCAAGAGAACAAATTATATTAAAAATAAAATTTTCGATAAGCAAACATTTGCGTTTTGTGCACCTGAGCGCTTATACACACAAAACGCAACCAATTTACAAAAAAACGGCACAAAAGTTTGTTAAAGTTCGTTCATGTCAATTTCATATACGAAGAATACGATATACGATATATGAAGCATTACGAAATGACATGAATCCCCTTATTAATTTATTTACCTTCACTACATTTATCTACGGTGTTAAACATGTTTCAAGTGATTTTATAAACAATTTAAAGTAGTATTAAAAAAATCCATTTTTCACAATATTTAAGCTGCCCACGAGGTTTTTGAGAAAGACAGAACCGGGTATGTAGTCTGAACAGTTTTTTCATCCTGTTTTTTGAGTTCATTTGTTGGTGGCAATGTTTATAATGAAATATTCAAATCAGAACAACAGATTAAGTGGTTTCTTTTATCAAATAAGCTGCACAACCTAAAAACACAGAATCGTTTTGAACGCATAATACACACCAAACAAAAACAATTTCTAATTTTTGTAATATTGTAGCCAGAAAGATACTTTAAATAAAAATAGTTAAAAATTGACAAATATTTATCTTCCTTTTTTTTCTTGACAACTGAACGTTATTTCTGAAAATGTGAAAAAAATCTCATAGATTATTATATTTATTTACAATGAACCGCAGGAAAAAATTACAAACAACACATTCCCAGAATTCATAGAGAGTGGGTAGCACAGCGCACAGGTGGGTGATATGGACTGACCCACTGTGCTGCTGAAACCCAATTCAATGAAAACAGCTTGTTCGTGTAGGTTTTTTTAAATATTGCTAAGTAATTACTGTTATCTTTTTGTTATTGTCCATGATTGCCAACAGCTTTTAAAATGTTCAAAAACAAAACGGCTTAACGTTGTTAATTTCTTTTTTATTTTATTTAAAAAAAAAAGGGATACAATAATATAGTCAATGGTTTTGTGAAGATTTCAGTGATTCAGTTGCTATTGTTGTTGCCAATTTTTTTTTGTTTTTTTTTTGGTACAAAACGTTTGCATTTTGCGCGCAGCCAAATTGAAATTGAATTGTATGTACTGCCAGAACTTAAATGTCCTTGTTGATTTTATAAAAAAAATAAACTTGTTTTTCTCGATTTTTCTTTACTTTTTTTATTGATGTTCATCAAGCTGCGTGAAGACAAGCTGCTTTATGTAGTGGCAGAACAATCGTATTGATTGGCCAGCAACTTCATTGGCATGGAATTGATGCGATGTTAAGCCGCGTGCAAAGTGAAATGCTTAAAATGGTATAAATATTTTTACATAAAATCAGCAGATACGGTATGGCAATATTTTTGTTGTACATTTAACATTTAAAATTGGTGCAAAACGTGTTGATTTTGAATGCAATAGTTATTGAATTAAGAGTGACCCGCTTTTAAATTGAGATACTAGTACATGGAGAAGTAATTAAAGATGGAACTGAAAAATTACGATGTCATGCAAAAGTAACAAATGAAAAACTTCGAAATCTTAAGCGGTGAGAATGTTGGTTTTTAGAATTCTTTTGAAAAATAAGGAATCGATTATCACAACTTTTCAATCTGCCTAATCTTGCCTATATCTTGAGCAATATTAAACGAAAAGGCAATGTAGTTTGCGAAGCGTTTTGGCGATGATAATTGTATGGTAAGCTCTGGTTGGCTTAATATATCTGTGTCGACAAGGAATAACAGCCAAACTCATTTTCAAAATTTTAGGAGAGCAATTTTAAGATTAAAATTGCTACCTAATATCAGGGTACCCTGACTCTTGCTGTTTAGATTTGATGACATCAAACATTTAATTTTCAAGGTACAACCATAAAAATTTGCGTACTAGTGTATTTCGTTGCGAAAAAACGCAATGAAAGTACTAATCTCAATTTGTCCTAACTCGACTTTAGCGGTTATTCCTTGTCGACACAGATATAAAAGCAGAGGTATTGCATAAAACGTTGAATTGACGAAACGTTCAATAAATAAAATAATTTGTGGACTTGTTTTTTAGATATGGTGTGGGCTATAATATGTTAGTGAACTGGACTGCGAAAAATGGAAAAAAGACGTTTTACCTTATATATTTCGAAACTACTGCAAACGGGATGTTTTTGTTGCGGATGAAACCGGATTTTTTTTTAAATGTTTGCCAGACAAAACACTGACTTTTAAAAACGAGCAATGCCACGGGGCAAAAATAGTAAGCAGCGGGTTACGTTAATGCTGGCAGTAAATATGGATAGTTAAGAAAAACTTCAAATTTCATTAATTAGAAAAAGCGCCAAACCTCGGTGCTTTCGTGCTGTTAAGTGGTTATCTGTAAATTATAAGGCAAACTCCAAGGACTGGATACAGGACCACTATTTGAGGAATGGGTTCTAAAATTGGATAGACACTTTCAAAATGCTGGCCGAAAAATTTTATTGTTTATTGATAATTGTCCAGCACATCCAAAAGACGTACAAAGCAATCTGAACGCCATTAAATTAGAATTTTATCCACCGAATATGACCTCTAAATTACAACCGCTATATCAGGGAGTAATTCAAAACTTATAAATTTACTATCGTATTGCAATTGTAAGAGAGTCACTAAAGCGCATGGAGGCAAACGAAAAACGGGTTATTGCAATTTTGCATTGCATCAATTATGTATCAAAAGCTTGGGATATTGACGTCAGAAATGAAGCCATCGCAAATTGCTTCAAAAAAGCTGGATTTGGGCAATATTTTGAATTGGAAGAAGAAGATGACATACCTCTAATATTTATACCCTAAACCTGAAAGGTGAGGGTATATTAACTTTGTGCAAACGTTTGTAACGCAAAGAACGAAGCGAGTGCGGTATAGAAAATCATATATATTCTTGATCAGCGTCACCGTCCGTCCGTCCGTCCGTCTGTGTGTAGTCCGTAAACACATGATAAGAAGAAGGAGTTGAGATAATTGGATGAAACTTAGTATACATGATCACATGTACCCAAAGATTTGCACTATTGAATATTTTTTTAATCCGCCCACGGACACGCCTACCTCCCATACAACGCAAAAGTAAAAAACTGCATAGCTCAGCTCATAATTAGCCAACAGCAACAAAATTTGGTATGTATGTGTTTTGTTTTAACACAAAGATGTCTTCGAAAAATGGAGATCATCCGCTCACGGACACGCCCACCTCCCATACAACCAAAAAAGTTGAAAACTCAAAAATTGAGGTTATGTTTGTCAGAAAGAAATTTGGTATGTATGTATTTTATAACAAAACTAAGGTGTGTTCAAGAATTGGGAGCTATCCGTCCATGAACACGCCCACCTCCCATAGCGAAAGCACAATAAAAGCATTAACTGTGAGCTACAGGAATACAATTTGGTATGTGTAAATTTTTCATCAACCTTTAAATGTATGTATATAAAATATAGGCTTCATCCGCCCACGACACACCCTTTTTCAATAATATTATTTTTTTTTGGAAAAGTAGGTTTAGGGTATTTCATAGTCGGCCTAGACCGACTTTAGACTTTTTTTACTTGTTTTTTTATTAAATCCATCATCGTTTTTTTGGGGAATCCATTTTTACTAAGGATCTTAATTATTTTTCCAATGTTGTCATAATGGAATTCTTTGTCGGTAATGGTCAATACTTTTCTTATGAAACTGTTCGCCGTGCTCATTATCGTTCTTTTAGGATGTTTGAAATCTTATTCTATTAAACGAGCAATATTTGTATATATATTTGCAATTGCGTTCTCGAATACGGCTCCAATGATTTCGATGAAATTTACAATATAGATGCAGAGGGGGCTGAAAAATCGATCCAGCTAGGTCTCATCTCTGGGAAAAGCTGTTTTTCCGAGTTTTCACGCATTTAATAAATACGTTAATTTTCCTGCCGAATATGTTATGTTAAGTTTGCTTATGTTGATATAGCAGTGATAGCTCAGAGAATAGAGCTTCTGTCCAATAATATCGAGGTTGTGAGTTCGAATCCAGCCGTGCACATTAATTTTTTTGTGTTTATTTTTAAGCTTCACCAAACAGTGATTTGGTGAATTTGTTTTATTTTTCATGTATTTTTTATAGAAACGTTTTTAGTACAGTTTTGATGCACCAATTTTTGATATAAAAATAAATCTTACAAATAGAGTAATTTACATCAAATCTTCAACAAATTTTAAAAAGAAAAATATTTTTGTAAGAGTTTCCTATTCTAGAGTTTCCTACGTTTTGAAAAAAAAAATCTAATTTGCTCACATCTCAAAAAGTGCACTTTTTTTGTAATTTTAAGAAACAAATTAAGTTTCCACCAAAATAAAATTATAATGGCCAAATAATGTGAGATATGAACAGCTTACTTTTTTTGAAAAAGTAGGTAACTCTAGCAAAAAAATTCCAAAATTATTTTATTTTTTATTAAAAATCGCTTTTCAATTGCTTTCTAACGATACTTCATTTACAAAAATAGGGGTAACAAATGACAGAGATATGATTTATTGAAAATGACTCCATTTTCAAGATTTTTACTTTGATCAAAAAGGCTATCTTCATAACTTTAGAAAAAATTGCGACATAAAAAAAATTGCTTCTATTCTTGAAAGTGGAGGAGAAGAAGAGGAGCACGAGGTAAATTTTGGGAAAAAAAAAATTTGCTTAGGCTTGGAATGGCCGGCATAAGTTTAGCATAAGTAAATTATCGAAATAATTTAGTATTTGTGAAGGGATAAAAAAACCAAAACAAATTTCGTTTATTTGAAAAACGAAGTTATCATAAAATAAAAATGAATTTCAAGTTTATTGAAAAATATGATCTTATATGTTGTTTCTAAGATAAAGTTGTCATTTTTAATACATTAAAAACCGTAAAATATTTGAATATACGGTAGGAATCTGAGCGGAGCTCGGTCGAGGTTTATGATACCAGTAAATTTTTAATTTGTTATTCTTTTTTATTACTAGCGTGTCTAGGTATGGTAGTTTTCCTACTTTTTCTTTGTCCTTCGTAAATTGTATATTCTTATGAAAACATTTAATGTCTCATCAGTTTTGTCCACTTTAATAATTCCAAATAACTCATCTACATATTTTGTCATCAATTTTGGTTTTTCTTCTATTAGTTGAATACAGGTGTCCAAAAGTTATTCCATGATGATGTCTGCAATAACCGGCGATAGCGGTGACCCCATTGGCATTCCTTTTAATTATCCGTAAACTTTATCCTTATATTTAAAATACCTGTTGTCCTTGATACAGAATTTAAAGATGTCCATAAATAGTTATTTCATTATTTTGATAAAGTTTTTCATCATGTCCCATTTCTTTAAAATTACGCTGATTGCGAAGTCAACTGAAATGCTGGAAAATAACGCCACCACGTCAAAAGATATAATTGTTTCGTTATCATATATATGTGTGTCATTTACTCGATATTTTAATTCCACCGCGTCCTTAACATTATAGTTAGAGTCTTTCGTCAAATTTTTTAAAACGTTAGATATATATTTGCATAGTTCATATACTGGTGAGTTTAAAAAAAAAAATCTTTTAAATTATATATAAGTCAGTAAAACGTGCCCTTTTGCGCTCAAACATCGAATGGAAATTTTACAGGCTACGATTTTTTGTATTTTGTTATTAATAAGTGTTTTTTTTATTCACTTTTTCTACAATATTTCTACAATAGCACGTGGAATGTGGTGACCGTGGCATGCAGGTTAAGTGTGTGGCTTAGCATGCTCGGAGCGCGGGTTCGATCCCCAGCCGCGGCGAAAAGTTTTTTCAATAAAAAATTTTTCTGATCGGTCACCACCTCTCTGCAGACAATGGCAAACCTCAGAGAGTAAATAATGCCATGTAAAGCTTCTTGAGAACATGAGCCCTTCGGAGTCGGCATAAAACATGTAGGTCCTGTTCTCGGTCAATTGTGTGCAAACATTTAATAACACACACAACACAATTGATCATAAGAAGCTCGGTCAAAGTCCTTTCAAGGGCTGAAATGGCCAATTTGTTTTTTGTTTTTACGTGGAATGCTGTATCTGATGCTCAGTTTATAAATGGAGCAAAATAACATTTTTCGAAAAATTGGAGCTTACGACAATTGGGCGTAAGCCACGATATGTTTCTAAATTGTTTACTTTTTTTAAAAACAAATAACAATGTTTTTTTTTCTTCTTTTCTTTCGCTCTCTCTCGACTTTTTGAAGTTAGCCTTTATTTCTAGACTGCTACTTGTCTTGTATATATTTTAAAGTGAGTCGATTTTTTACCCTTATCACTAGGTCACCTTTACACACTTCAAAAACGACTGTACAGACATTCATCTGAATAATTCAGTAGCAAGTCGTTTGTAGAACCAACACCAACAACACCAACAAAACAAAAAATAAACGAAAAAATTATATAAAGCTTATTTAATAATTTAAACGGCAAAAATAAAGCACAAAACAGAAGTACGAAAAATAAACATGCACGCGAATATTTGCGAAAACAGCAAAAGCTTTATTTGCACCGACTTCCTTCCGGTTGCCAGCATGTAAGTTGTTGGCATTATTTTTATTTATTTTATTTTTTTTATATTTTTCATCATGTTACCACAATGTAGCCTTGCGCCATTTTTACATTGCAATGTATGCTTTGCTTTTGTTGTTTTTGTAGTTGTTGCTGGTGGTGGTGGCGAAAAGTTGTATTGTTGTAACTTTTGATTTTATTGTTTTTGTTTTATTTATTTTTTTTTATTTTTGTTTTTTTTTTTTCTTAAGTAAAATATTTTGTAATGCTTACAAATCACACTGTCTGAGTTTGGCCAGTCGTTTGGGTTAATGACCAGAGTGCAGGCAGCGAAACAAGCTAAGCACAATTTTGGCTAATAATAAAGTTTGGCCAGGAAAACCAACGAACATTCAAATAGTTTTGGCGACTTTTAAGCCGCAGCTTGTTTTCGTTGGTTTTTTTTTTGTTTTTTTTTTTTTTTACTTTTTATTCTAACTGCCAACAATTCTACAAGTTGTACACTTCATTTAAAATGGTTTTCATTTAAAAAAACAAACAGCGGCAGCTAATGCGCGGTTAGCCGCCGCTTACAGGGTGTTGGATATTGAAATGTTTGTTTTTATTTGCTTTTTCACTGCACTGAATTTTACAGTAACTCGCTCAATGAGAACGGAAGTTGTAAAGCTGCCAGCTTTGGCTGGCAGGCGCCCTTAGCTTGAACTCGCTCCATTTTCAGTTTTTTTTTTTTTTAAGTTTTTCATGCTTAATTTTTTTTTTTTTTTTCTTGTTGAATAATTTGTTTCAGTTTAACTTTTTGCTGCGGTGTGAGTATGCGTGTGTACTATTGTATGTGCGTTTGTATATAAAAAAATCTTTGCATGTCTGCGCGCTGTGTTTTTGCAGAGTTTTATTTTTCTGTTTTAACGCTTTTGTGCTTCACAACCTTTACGTGGTTGCTGTAATTTATTAAATCTTCCACCAAACAGAACAATATTAAATGAAAGTGAAAAAAAAAAAAAAACAACGAAGAAGCGAATACATAAAATAAGACTACAAACGAAAGCAACCGTTATATATATGTATATGTATGTACGAATAATTCATGAAACACGCTTTTGCAAAAATACTGATTGTGATTCACTGATTGTGACAACTGGGCGCACGATTGTGGCTCGTTGCGACCATGGCTTGGCCTAAAGTTGTGAAAAATAACTATTTAAAAAATAAAAAACTAAAAAAAAAATTAAATAAATAAATGTTAAAAGATTAAATAAAACAAACAGGCAACGCATTTATTTGGTTTATTTTGGTTTTATTTTTTCGTTTTTGGTACAATGAAGTTGGTTTAACAAATGGTTGATTGTGTTTAGTCCGTTTGTATTGCTGATGACGTTATTATATTTTATTTTAACATTTTTGAAACAATTTGTGATGTTGAAACATTAATGGAAAATGATGACGTTATACCACAATATTTAAGGCATGTTGCAGTGTACTTATCCGGTTGCTATCCGGTTTTCCAGATATCTGGCCTAAAATAACTATAGGGCTGGATACCGTATATTTCATTATTATACGGTATCCGGCAGGCCGGATATGTTTTAAAAGTATTTTAAAACAAGTAACGACAGTATAACGTCGGTCTTGTCCGACTATGAAATACTCTAAACCTACTTTTTATACCCTAAACATGAAAGGTCAGGGTATATTAACTTTGTGCAAACGTTTGTAACGCATAGAACAAAGCGAGTCCGGTATAAAAAAGTATATATATTCTTGATCAGCGTCACCACGTGAGTCGAGCTATTCATGTCCGTCCGTCCGTCCGTCTGTGTGTTGTCCGTCCGTCCGTCCGTCTGTGTGTTGTCCGTAAACACAGGATAAGAAGAAGTACTAGAGATAATTGGATGAAACTTGGTACACATGGTCACATGGACCCAAGGATTTGCATTATTGAATATTTTAAGAACCCGCCCACGGATACGTCTACCTCCCATACAACGCAAAAATTTAAAACTGCATAACTCAGCTCATAACTAGCCTACAACAATAAAATTTGATATGTATGTGTTTTATGTAAATACAAAGATGTCTTCGAAAAATGAACGTCATCCGCTCATGGACACGACCACCTTCCATACAAACCAAAAATTGAAAACGCAATAAATAAGCCTCTGTTTAACCAACAAAGCTAAAATTTGGCACATATGTTTTTTATATCAAAACAAAGATGCCTTTGAAAAATTTATGTCATCCGCCCATGGACACGCCTACCTCCCATACAACTCAAAAAGTTTAAAACTCAATAAATAAGGTTGTGTCTGTCAAAGAGGAATTAAATTTGGTATTTATATATTTTATATCAAAACTAAGGAGTGTTCAAAAATTGGGAGTAATCCGTCCATGAACACGCCCACCTCCCATAGCGAAAGCACAATAGAGGCATTAACTGTGAGCTACAGGAATAAAACTTGGTATGTGTAAATTTTTCATCAACATTTTAAATGCATATAAAATATAGGCTTCATCCGCTCACGGACACGCTCATTTCCAATAATATTATTGTATTTTGGAAAAGTAGGATTAGGACATTTCATAGTCGGCCTAGACCGACTTTAGACTTTCCTTACTTGCTTAAAATACAATAATGGTATTGAAAATGGACGTGTCACATACCAACGTGTCAAAAATTTACACATACCAATTTTTAATCCTGTAGCTCATATGTTAATACCTTTATAGTGTTTTCGCTATATTGGGTTGTATTGAAGGTGGGCGTGTTCGTGGACGGATGACGCCCAATTAACATCTGAGTTTTGTTATAAAAAAGATACACACCAAATTTTATCTCTGTAGGTTAAACATAAGCTTATTTAATGAGTTTTCAATTTCTCCTGCAAAATCGCCAAAACAGAAGATTACGCGACCAGGAAACGCTTTCTTCACAATATCCATTGAAACTCGTGCCGTGTGTGCAGTTGCATCATCATGCTAAAACCACATGTTTGCCAAACTCCACTCATTCCATTCCGGCAATCACTTCGGCCAATCACTTCACACGATCAAATCACTTCTCTCGCATGAACGCCACATCACACAGTGGCTTTGAGTGAATGTAATGGATATTCGTGCATCACATGCGGATTTGCAGTACCCCAGAAACGAAGATTTTGTTAACTGACGTAACCGCTTATATGTAAATGCCTTTTCTTTAAATTATAACATCTTACGATAGAGTAATTATTTCTGTGCCACCTTGTTCAAATATTGAAATAAAAGGTAGAGAAACCAAATTTGTAAGTTTTTTTTTCTTATTTTCCTTCGGAATTCTAGATGAAGTGAGTAAAAGGAAGTGCAACCATTGTGCACAAAAAGAAATAAACTAGGGAAAAAGGAATTAAAGTACCAATTGCTAAATTCAAAAGAGTCTTCAGCCAGCATTTTAGAATGTGACATTTACAATTATTTAGCTTCTGACTTGAAAGATATTGGTCTATGGCCAGTAACTTTTAACGATGACACTCAAAGATGTCTTCGAAAAATGTACGTCATTCGCTCACGGACACGACCACCTCCCATACAAACCAAAAATTGAAAACGCTATAAATAAGCCTGTGTTTAACCAACAGAGCTAAAATTTGGCACATATGTTTTTTATAACAAAGCAAAGATGTTTATGGAAAATGGACATCATCCGCCCACGGACACGCCTACCTCCCATACAACCCAAACAGTTTAAAACTCAATAAATAAGGTTGTGTCTGTCAAAGAGGAATTAAATTTGGTATTTATGTATTTTATATCAAAACAAAGGAGTGTTCAAAAATTGGGAGTAATCCGTCAATGAACACGCCCACCTCCCATAGCGAAAGCACAATAGAGGCATTAACTGTGAGCTACAGGAATAAAACTTGGTATGTGTAAATTTTTCATCAACATTTAAATGCATATAAAATATAGGTTATGTATATATTTTATAACTGATGACACATGAATCCTACTTGTTCAACAAGGTGCTTCAGTGGTTCAAAAACTATAAAGCAACTTTGCTGAAACTCTTCATGACGGTGAATTAACAAAAGGTCGAAACAGAAAACTAACAAAGGATTGGTTTTTTCGTAAACTGTCAAATGAAGAAAAAACTTTGAGGTCGTGTCTAATGTATTCTTCTTCAAAAAAGCGCTTTGATTGTTTGAAGAAACAGTTCAGTGGAGTCTTTAATCAGGATCCAATAAGTAGAGGAAGAATAAATTTCGTATTCGAATTAGGTTGATGATATGTGTATTAGAAGTGAAACTTCTTTAGCCGCGTATACGACATACGGTGAACGAAACGGGTAGTAAGCCCGATGAAACGAATGAAACGGCGGCAAATAAGGTGAATTTAGGTGAATTTAGTTGAAATTAGGTGTTCGAAACAATTTATATATTCGAACTAAAAAATCACTATAACCACTAATAAACACTTTTTTTGAAGATGGAATTTTCAACACGATACGTTATGTATGATTCATTCAATGGCCAATCGGATGCAATAAGATTATCTGAGGTCATAGGCGTGTCGTTGGCAATTTCATGGATTCCATAGATCATTTGGTCAAAATTGTATGATTCTATGGCCAATCAGATGCAATGGAATTATCAGAGGTCACAGGCGTGTCATTGGCACTTTTATGGATTCCATGAATTATTTGGACAAATATGAATGATTCTAAGGCCAGGCCAAACGGATGTAATGGAATTATCTGAGATCACAGGCGGGTCGTCATTCGCAGGTGGTCATTGAAACTTTAATGGATTCCATTTTTAAGTACTTTTTACAAGACGAACTCAATTTATATTGTTGACTAGCTGACCCGGCAAACGTTGTTTTTCCAAAACTAAATGTTCAGTGTATCCATTTTTTCAATAGATGGCTTTGTGCGAGTTTAGGAAAATTTTATTTTTGCCTAAATGACGTAGAATTTAATAATTTGTGTAGAAAAATAATATAAAAATTTGCGATTTGCTTATAAAATTGTTGAGATCGATAATATTGGCCGCATCGTGTACGGCCGAATCGTGTACGGTATTAAAAAAAAAATAAATAAAGTTAGCATTTAAAGCTTTTTGATAAACTATGTTTTTTGTGTTTTCTGTGCTATGCTTTCCGACACGCGAACAGGCGGCATACAGTTGCCCATGTGCGAAACACGGAAACTCCACGTTGATTCCGCAAACTTCCAACGACTGGCCTTGTGATTTGTTGATGGTCATCGCAAAGGCCATACGCACGGGGAATTGCAGCCGTTTAAAACGAAGGGCATGTCCGTTGGAACCATCGGGATGAGCTGAAGCAAAACATCCTATCCTTTGTACTTTCCTTTGATAGTCGTCGCCTCGATTACGTTATTCATAAGTTTTTTGTCAGTTTGACAGTTTTGTCAACCGATTTGAAGGACAACAGCTGTCCCGGAATGAAATTTTGAATAGTCGCGTTGAGGTCATCGACATCTTTGTTTTTCACAGCCAAACTTTAACCAATTATGATTTTTGAAGTTCTGCTCTACGTTCAGAAAAACGTTTGAAGAATGAGCTTCTCCTTTGAATCGGTCAACTGACAGCAATCAGTGGGCAGTGTGATGAATCCAGTGGAGATGTCAAATGTGATTTTCCCGTTACCTAGGTGCAACAATTTCTTTGAAAATACATCAGCACATTGATCTTGTTGAAAAAACACTCACATGTTAGTCGTTAATCGAAGTGTCTTCACATACCGCCACAAATTTGATGATTTCAAGCACGCCTTCAGTTCATCAGCTACAGTTGACCGTGGAATAACTGGAAGAGTCTGACGAAAATCACCGGACAACAGAATCATGGCTCCAACAAAAATGTTTTGGTTGTCACAAAGATCTTTCAACGTTCTGTCCAGAGCCTCCAATGATCTCTTATGTGCCATCGTGCATTCGTCCCAAACGATCAATTAGCATATCTGTAGAACCTTTGCCATTGCGCTGTTTTTTGGCGTTGTTGCAAGCTGGTGTCTCGTTAATTTGCATGTTCAGGGGCAACTTCAAGGCAGAATGTGCCGTTCGCCACCATCTAACAAAGTTGCTGCTATTCCAGATGACGCCAATGATAGGGCAACTTCATTCTGCGATCGAAGCCTCGCCAAATGCAATGAAATTAATAACGTTATTTCAGTACCTCCGGGAGCATCGAGTAGAGGGAAAAGAATCGATTAGTTACGAACATTTTCGATAAAAAAGGACGTTAGTCCTTTGCATTTCTTGTAAAGGGCCAAAACAAAGTATACCTAATCTCGGATTCAAGTAATATGTGTGCCGAATTTGAGATAAATCCGTCCAGCCGTTAAGTTTTGTTGGCTATTTAAGGCAGTTAGAAGTGGCAATTCCCATACAAAAGTACCAATTTCTATTTTTCGAGTTTTTCGCAGTTCCTTAGAGTTTTTTGTCATTTTCTTTTTTTCTAAACCACATCCGTATTAAGGCAAAGAGTACAAAAAAATTATTAAAATCGGTCGTGCCGTTTCCAAACCTTAGCAAGACTAACGCACACGCAATTGATTTTTATATATATAGATAGATGATGAGAAATGGGTTCATTCCGATAACCCTTAGCGCTAAAAACCATACGGTCTGGGCCACCGGGCCATACGCAAATATCGACGCCAAAGCCAATCACAGTGACAAGGTCCTTCTCTGTGTTTGGTCTCAGTATTTGGTGGGGCCGTGGTGTACAATAAGCTGCTACAACTAGGTGAAACTATCACAGGGCAACTCTACCAAACTCAACTGATGCGTTTGAACCAAAAAAAGCATTGAAGCAAAAACGTCCAGAGTGCGATCAAAGGCACAACAAGGTAATTTTGCAACATGACAACGCTCGGCCACATCTAACGCATGCAACTTGAAACGCTGAAATGGGAAGTCTTGCCCCTACTATTTGCTTTCTTTGATTACGCATGACCTAAAGAATCAGCACTTTCGCTATTTTAAAATAAACTTAATCTTCTAATGGCTTTTTATGAAATGAGACTTTTTTTAGTAAGACTAAATTAAAAACTCAACTTTCGCATATTTTCTTATATTATTGTGAACAATGAAAGATTATATTCTTAAGAAACGTATATTTGAAAACAATGCCTAAAGCCTTATATTTTTTTTTTTTTTAGACTGAACCAACGCTCAGGGGATGCCCCCTATAAATGCGAAAGCATTGTGTTAATTCGAAAGAAGGGTGATAGTTTAGTGGGAGGATGGGAAAGTAGAGTAGTGTCGGTGAAGATTTGATTTAAATTTGCACAGCTCGTAATTGTCAGGGAAAACGCTCGCAGGAAGATTATTCCACAATTTTACTGAGCGACTAAAGAACGAATTGTCTCGGTAATGCTATGTTCTATTGGGCAACGAAGCAATGGTATAAAGATGGGCTTGAAGAGCTGCCCGAGTAGACCTAGAAAACACACGAGCTGGTGGCGTCAGGTCATGAATATCCTTGAACACTTTCCATGGTAGTACCTATACAGAAGGCTCAGGCAACCAAAATTGCGTCGATGTCCAAGAGAGTTGAGAGAGGAAGAAATAGTTTCATCCCCTATCAGATATATCGCACGACGTTGAATTCGGTCCAGGAGTTCCAAATATGATGTTGAAGCCCCTGCCCAAATGTGCGAATTGTACTCCATTTTCGGCCTAATATATGAGGTGTAGATCATGCGAAGATCAGTTGGAGTGAAGTATTTCTTGCACCGTTTTAAAAAACCAAGGCACTTGGCCGCTTCTTTCGACACATCGAATATATGATCATTCCAACGAAGATCAGATTGGATCGATATGCCCAGAACGTCAAGAGCTGCTGACTCCACAAGATCCACACCGCTTGCGACTTAACAGGCTACACTGGGTCTTACTTGCATTAAACTCTACTTGATTGGCAAGACCCCACTCGGAGATTTTTTTTAAGTCATTAAGGAGTGTGTCATTCATAATTTGCCTCTTTCTCTCAATCTCCAAAGAGCTCGGGCGTGTTTTGAACGAATAAGAATGACAAATGCTGCTGTCGTCTGCAAACGAGTGGATTGGGTTGTAAGTCAACGACAGAAGGTCGTTGATAAAAACCAAATATAAAGAAGGTGATAAAACTGAACCCTGCGGTACTCCTGCATCGATGGAGTGTTCGCTGGATGAAATGCCATCAATTACGACACGTATAGATCTGTCTTTCAGAAAACACGTGATCCACCGAGCAAAGTTATCACCGACACCATATGCGATTAGTTTTGACACGAGCGCTTTATGCCACACTCGGTCAAACGCCTTAGAAATATCCAAAGCAACAACTTTACTCTCACCAAATAAGTGAACGCATTGATTCCATTTTTCAGTGAGGTATGCCATCATGTCACCAGTAGAGCGTGTCCTGCGGAAACCATACTGACGGTCACTAAGCAAATTGTTGTGCTCCAGATAGTTCTTGAGGTTGAAGTTTATTACGCTCTCAATAACTTTGGAGAGCGTAGAGCATATCGCTATGGGTCGGTAGTTTGCAGGGTTCGTGGCATCGCCCTTTTTTGGTACTGGCTGGACATTTGCGATCTTCCAACAAGATGGAAATACTCCTGTCCTGTAGGAGATGTTGAAAAGGTTTCGCAAAGGTCGAGTCAGGGTAGAAGCACACGCTTTTAGCACAAGTGGTGGTATGTCATCAGGCCCCGAGGTTTTTTTTATATTGAGATTTGCAAGGACCCGTTTTACTGCTCTTGTTCGAAAATAAATCTCCTGCATTGTAGAAGATTTTCTTTCAATAAAGGGCAGTGGCTGACTGCTAGCCGGGACAGTGGAGTTCAGTGCAAACAAACCAGCCAACAGGTTTGCCTTATCAGCTGAATCAGTGAAGATTTGGTCATCTTTTAAAAGAGTTGGAATCGACGAAGATGTCTCATTCTTTACCCTTTTAACAAAAGACCAAAAGTTTTTACTCCCTTTTGGGCAGAGAAGAACCTGTGCTCTTATGCGGGTTTCGTGAAAAAACTTTTCCCGTTCTAAAACTGCATTACAGCGATTCCTAGCCTCAATGCGAAGCCTTTTAGAATCAGAATTTTTGTTAGAACGCCAATTCTGAAAGGCTTCCTCTTTGGACCTGACTGCAATCCTGCAAGTCTCATTAAACCAGGAGTGGTCTTTTGGTTTAATGCTTCTAATCTTATTGGGTATAAAAGACCGCATACCCAATAAAATAATCTCTTGTACCATTATAGCCGCGGCATTCACATTTCTGTCGGCGAAACACAATTTCCAATTGAATTTGCGGTAAAAGTTATTTAGCGCAATCCAATTTGCTTTTTCATAAAACCAAGCGATCCTCTTCGGGGCTTAAGGTGAAGAGGTGCGTAGATTAGAATATGGAAAAGCAGCGGATATGATCAATCATTGCGATTCATATCATCCTCAATTATTTTGTGAGTTTCAAAGTTGCAGGCATCAATTCATTTTAAGTCAATTCATAATAATTAAATTTTGAAATTCAAAATAAAATATTATTCTTCGTACCACCAAGTCAAGAAATAGTCGAAGAATTGACATCAACTTATTTCCGGTAAAATTAATGTCGCATAATATGTAAGTTCAAAGGATTAAAACTCAACATTTTAACACATAAAGTCTTATTTGTCTTAACTTTAATCCAAAAACAATCTAGCTGTTAACTTTATTACTAACTTTTAAAAATTTAAAGCGAATTTATAGAGAAAATTTTACAGTTTTGAATAAAAATAAAAAATTCAAAATATCAGACTGACTATGTGACTGTCTCTACTATTTGGCTTAACCGTCAGTTTGAGTTTAACCAAAATCCAACACAACAAAAACTTCCATCATTACTTCAATTTAAAAATGCAAATCCAGTTCGGAGTTTTGCACTAACGTAGTCTGTGAACTTCGTCTACATCCTCCAATCTTCATGGGAATCTGTATAGTATATAAATGAAAAAAAAAAAATGCCTTGTTACTACAATTCTGTACAGCTGCTGGTTAAGTTGGCCAGTTTTTATATTCTTTTTTTTTTTTTTTTGGATTTTTAAGGAAAAGTACTAGCTAGTAATTATAGTCATAGCAGAGCTGCTTTAGCTGTTGTCCTTGCTGTTGTTGTTATTTTTATATTGTGTATGTATGTGTATGTGTGTGTGTGGGTGTGTAGTTGTAATGGAGTTGTTTCCAGCATTTCCCTGCGCTCATTAACGAAATGACCAGGCTGCATATTAAATGCATCAAAACGGAATGCAAAACCAGAGCATTTTTTTGAATTCCGGTTGTAGCCGGAATTTTTCTGGATTTTTTTTTTTTTTGTACTGTGCTTTTTATGTTGGTACCCACAAAACTTATAGAATTGTGTAGGAACACACCTTACATTGGGTTCATAAACTGTGGATTACGAGGTCGGTGGTGGTCGAACTTGAAGTGGTGGTTTCGAGCGAATCCAATGAAGAGTAGTTGGGACGGTTGATGGCTTGCTTTGTTGTCTGGTAATCGTGATGGCTGCAAGATTCTTTTGGGAATTGGATGTTCGCTGTGCAAGATTGAAATACAAATAGCCGACGTGTATGCGAAAAAGAGATGCAGCATAAGTTATTAGGACAAATACATAATAACAAAAAGCAGAGCAACTAACATTCATGCAAAGCTTCTGAGAATTACATTTGTTGCTTGTGCTATAGTTGTTGTTGTTGTTGTTTTTTTTTGGCTCTGTTGTTATTTTATTTGTAATATTGTGGGTACCACAAATTGCGGTCTCTTGCATAACCTGCAATAATGTTGAAAACCTAAAAACAAAATAAAATTTATGGCAAAAAATATTTGTTTGAAGAAATTTGGAAAATAATTGCTACAAACAGTTGAATGCAGAAGTATACAGGCCGTGACGTTTTGGGTGGAGTAAAAACGGAAAGAAGGAAACACCGAATTGAACAGGTGATACTTATATTACACTTTTATTTAATGAGCTTCGTCTGAAAAACTTATTTCGCCTTATGAGTGTGTCTAGATTTTTGAATACGAGAAATTTATTACTTATTTTTAACTAATTTTATTCATAATGCTTCGATATTATGCTTAAGTAAACTTAAGCTTTTTCTAGTTTGACTTTCTTAGGTTGTAGAAATAAGTAAGTTGGGAAAAATCTGCTATTTAAATTAAGATACCAAAAGAAAATTAAGTCAATATTAAGCCGAGGTTGAAATAACAGTTATTTGAATTGTAATTTTTTTGTTCAAAAATATTGTTTTTGTTTTTGAACAGAACAAAAAAAAAAATATTCAAAAATTTTTGTTCTGATTATGAACAAAATGTTTTGGTTTTCAATTTTTTTGCTCTTTGAACGATATTTATTTTTTGAACAAATCTTTTCAATCTTTTGGTCATTTGAAAAAATTTGATATTCATTTTAATAAGTTTCAAAAAAATTCAGTCATTATAATTTTTTATATGTTGGCTATACAATATGCTGTGTTGATAGCTAAACTGATGTTGCCTGGGCGATTTTCGGTTCGGGTATGAATAGTTATTAAAAAAAAAAGGAGGCTAACGGTGCAGTTTACCTTATCACACCATTAACTTCGTGTATTTTTTCGCGAGGAATTTAGTTCAAATAATGTTGAACAGCAAAATTCAAAAATGCCAAAAATGATATCGTCGTACTCGATTCAACCAAAAAAATAGTCTTAAATGTATACGTTCCGCCCCGGGTACCATCATTTTAGTGGTGACACCATTTCAATATGTTTTTTTATTTCTCAAACAGTCAGAAAAAGTGAAAAAATCAGTGACCGAAAATAACTGTTATTTTACAATTTTCGAATGAAAAAGACATAATGAAAAAATTGTCGAAGTACATTTTCAAATATACCATTATGATACAAATGGCCTCATGTTCAAGAATATTTAGAGCCTTTAAAATTTTCGACTGATTCTATAACAGTTAAAAATTAACTGTTATTTTTTGCCTTTTATTTTTTCAGACAAAAATAACGGTTACCTTTGACTTTTATTTTATCGGTCAAAAATAACAGTTATTTTTTACTTTTATTTTTTTCGGTCAAAAATATCAGGCAATCTGTGTTATTTTAAAGGCCACTTGTCCCATTAAAAAACTTTTGATACCATATGTAAAACGTGATCACCGATGAGACCAAAATAATGGTATCGATAGTTTTTTTATCAGTAAAATGGCCTGTTAAAGCATCAAATGTACCACCACTGGCAGAAGTATTTATTTTATGTTAAACCAAATATAACGTTATACAATGTACTCGTATATAAGTATACATACTGAAACATGAACCGTATTGTAGCAGCTATAATAAAATTCTAAGCTAGTTAAAGTTTTATAACGAAACAAATCAGTCGTCTTTATTTTAACTCGGCATAAGTAAGTCTTCTTAGTCAATGTAAGCAGAAAAACTCTTCTGTTTCTACATGGCCTTTGAAAAAACACAAATTGCCTGATATTTTTGACCGAAAAAATAAAAGGCAGAAAATAACTGTTATTTTTGAACGATAAAATAAAAGTCAAAAGTAACTGTTATGTTTGCCCGAAAAAATATAAGGCACAAAATAACTTTTATTTTTGTCGGAAAACATAAAAGTTAAAAAATAACAGTTAATATTTGACTTTTTTGATAAAAACAATAACCGGTACGGTCCCTGGAAAAAATACTTTACATTAAAAAATGTGTGTCTCATTTTCTTTATTGCTGTTTCAAAATTTATAATTCTTCTTGCAAGTCCAATCAGAGATAAAAACATTGCGGTAATGTTTTCAAAGTTTTTCAAAGCTAAAATTAATTAAGACTTATTTAAGGTCTTCTCAGGGAGAGGCAAGAGTTTCCGATTTTGCTATTTTATCCATTAAAAACGATCTTGCAAGTTATATTGATTTCGATGAAGTTATTTTAAATTCAATATTTAATTCAAATTATTTCAAGAGTCGGACTAGACCCACTTTAGAGTTTCCTTACTTGTTTTTGTACCAATTTTGTATGGGATGAATACATTGTGCAGCGCCATTAAGGACGGGGTAAAGTTTATTCGGTAAAAAAGCATATTTTCAAGAATTATTTATGACATATTTTCATTACAGATTTATTGTGAAAATAAGTATGTTATAATACAACATTTAAAAATTATTTAAAAAAAGTTTCGTATAAAAATGTAAAGAAATAACAGATTTATTTCAGTTCTCCGCTGGTGCCTCGAAAAAATGGTTTAAGTATGCAGTGAACGCGATGAAATATTGATGTCTTTACAATAAAATTTACCTTTTTGTTATTGTAAGATAGATACTAATTGAAAAATGTAAAAAAAACTTAACGTCATTTGAAAGTTATTTGAATGTACAATATGAGTAGAAATTTTTAAAACGATCGGTTCAGTAGTTTTTTTCAAATCGTGGTCACCGACTTTAAAAATGACTTGTTTGTGAAACTCGATTTAAAGTCTCAGCTAAGTTGGAGCATTGGTCATTCAAACTGTCATAAATTCGTCAGTTTTGCTCCGATTGACATCAAAATTCAATGCAATATTCTTGAAATGTTCAAAACTTTATACCGCCCTTAATAATATTTCTTTGTTTAACCTTTTTTTCGGAAAACATAAAGATAATAATAAAAACACTAATTCACATCGAATTGGTTTCTTACTAAGTTTAAAAATTTCTTATAGGGGTGACACCATGAGTATTCGTCCCGGATGACACCAAGCCAAGGAACGCCACTGTTTAGTATTTAAGTTGACTTCTAATTAATAAAAATGAAGTCAGAATCAATTTGTCAATCGATTGACTTCGGTTATTTTTCAAAACTCGGTCAATTACCATAGTTTGATAACATTTTTTTTTTTATATATTATTAAAATATATTATAGTCAAGTAAAATCAAGTGCTAGAATATATTGTAACAGTATAATCAGTTCCATATTCGAAAGTAAGGTCAAACGTGGCCTTCCTTGACAAACACTTATAAACAACTAGTTAAGAATATCACATATCCATCCCACCTCTTGAGCACTGCTGCTGAGGAAGTCATTGGTTTGTGGCACCCATAGTCTGGGAACCGCTGGTACCACCAGGAATTTCGCGAATTCAACTCTTGAAGTATGGAATAGGATACTACTAATCGACGATGATGGAGTGGAAATTCCACCACCTAGCCCTGACAAGGATAGAGTGCTATCCAGCGACTCAAAAACAGCAGGTGCTGACGTCCTTGAGGAGGTGCTGAGTTGTGTCTGTAACGCAAACTAATATAATATTTATGTAATATTATAACTTTTCCCTTAAACCGGTAATATAACTTATTACCGTCAGCGAAAGTAATATCACCAAGTAATATTCCCTACGGACAAAGCAGGGTCAATTGCCCTAAAGTAACCGGTCCTGTGACAGTTCTTATTTAACCTATCACAGGACAGGTTCGATATTACTCAGAACGGGACCAATAGTTTTTAAATGTGTTTTGCTCTATTAATCTTATCGTTACCAATAGCTCAGTGGAAGTGCGCTAGACTGTCACGCGGTGGACGTGGGTTCGAATCCTGGCTGTGTTTAATAATAAAATTTAATAATTTAAATTCTTATTCTATTTCATTAACTGCTTAATCAAAAGTAACCTTCAAAATAAATTTGCTTTACATCTTGAAAATTTAATTTTTTATTTATAAACCAAAAAAAAAAATAAAAAAAATTTTGTGATTTTGCAGGGGATTGAACCCAGGTCAGTCGAGTACTAAGCAGGAACGCTAACAAGCTCGACTAAACATGAATTTCGAAAACGTTGATTCAATTTCATTAACAACTTGCGTATAAGTGTACCGTGTTCTATAAATAGACCGGCTACTGATTAGGTCCAAAGGTATCTATGAGGTGTCAATTGACACCTGCCGATATATTTTTGAACCGGTTCTAGGATTGGTCCAAAGGTATCTAGCCGGTGTCAATTTACCCCTGTCAATGACAACGCCATGTAAAAGGGACCGGTTGCTTTCATATGTTGGTGGTAGAATTGGGACCGGTCACTATCACTTTAGAACCTATCACGTGATAGGTTCTGAACCGGTTCTTTTGTCCGTAGGGATTATTACTTTTTTGCTAGTTACTTATTACATATTACTTTGAAAAACCTTTTTTCAAAATCAGTTAAATCTTTAATTTAACTTTTGCAAGTAATGAGCACCTTGTGATGTTCAAATGCTATTCTGTTTCGTTTGTGTATTTAACTCACTTTCACCGGGTAATCAAACACTTTTCTTATGAAGACCAACACAGCCAAGTACATTTTTTGTAAAAAATCTTTTTTTTTCCTGTGAATTTTTTTTTTTTACTTTTGAGCAAAAAAAGTAATATAAAAGTAATATAGTAATATGCAACTTATTACTTTTGTTTTGAACTAATATGTAATACTAGCGGATGTAACCCGGTGTTACTCAGGGTTGTGCCTCGAGCACAGAAAAAGGACCAGTTTTAAAACTTCTCCCATTTTAACTTATTTTAAATTATCAGCCCTCTTCCTCCGTCGAAAGTGTTTAGTCTGTGTTGTAGAAGTGTTTAATGATTACACAAAAAATTACATCATCAACATCTCGATCTGACGACAGGTTTCTGAGGAAAATGGTCACCCAGTTTGAAAAAAGCCATTCGCTTATCTCCAAAAAATTATAATTTTAAAAAATTCTTTTAGCATCGATTCGATTTTTGGATTTTTCGTTAAACTTCGGTTTTGTTCGATACTGTTCGGTAAATTTTTGTTCATCTTTATATAGCTTCTGCTCGTATTCATTAAACTTCTTTTTTTTTTCGTTAGTCTTTGGTTATTGACTTTGTTTGCCATCGGCTCATTCCTTGATTTTTGTCGAAAGAATTTTTAGAATCATAGGATCTATTTCATTAACAGATACACATGCTTACCAAGTTTCATCAAAATCGGTTCATGCGTTTTGACGTAAATGAGCCAGACACAGTTGATTGAATAAAGCACCCTCTCCTGGAAGTTTTCTGAACTTTAAATAGCCTCAATTTTGTTGCAGGTTCAGGTTATTTCACGTACCAAATTTTAGTAAAATCAGTCAAGTCAGCTAGGAGTTATTGAGTCTTACTTAAAGTGGCCTCTTGCGGAAGTTTTTGGAATTTTTTGTATTTTATGTTTTATCTTGGGTGGAGTTGAATGTTCTTACCAAATTTCATTGAAATCGGTATAGGTGTTTAGGAGTTATTATGTCTTTAAAACGCATTACTTAAAGCGCCCTCTTGCGGAACCTTCGAACCTTCATACCAAATTTCATTAAATTCAGTTCAGGCGTTTAGAAGTAATAATGGAATGCCACGCCCACAGACTTGCGCCCACCTTTTTACACCCCCTATGTTATTTCCCTCTATCAAACGTGAAAGAAATTTGTTCAAAAATAAGGTCAGAAGATGCATTTCAGTGAAGATACAAAGAGTCATTGTTTTCAGTTATTTTTATACCCTAACCTGAAAGATCAAAGGTCACAAAACTTATGTGTGTTCAAAAATTGGGCATAGTCCGTCCACTAATACGCCGACCTCCCATACAACCCACAATAGTGAAAGCACTATAAAGGCATTAACATGTGAAAGGCATTAACTACAGGAATAAAAATTGGTATGTGTAAATTTTCCATCAATAAAATAAGGGCTTAGCAAAAGTTTGGTCGATTCTGAGAGTGAGGTCGATTAAAAAAAAATTCGAACTAACATAAACAAACGCTGTGATACGGGTCTTCTAATTTAGCCTCTATTTTCATCCCTCACTCTCAGAATCGACCTAACTTTTACTAACCAGAATTTGTACCATAGTGTTATTGTATTTTGAAGAAGTAGGTTTAGGGTATTTCAAAGCCGTGCTAGACCGACTTTAGACTTTCTTTACTTGTTTTGTTTTAAATTTTCACAATTTATTTTTCTATTTCAAAGTAAGACAGATAGTGCTGCATAAATTTTTAAATTTAAAGTAAAAGAAACTTGGTTCTTTATATTTTTCTGTTCATATATTTCTTTGGTAAGCTCTTGAAATATGAACTAAATACTACTTCAAGATCTTTTAGATAGAAATCTTGAAATGCATTTTGCATATTTTAATTTTTGCAATTAAATTAACAGAGTATTAAATTAAATAAAACATTCCTGTCACCAGTTTATCAATTAAATAATTTCTTGTTCAACACGATGTTTTAAATAATGGAATGTTGAAAATTTAGTAATTAAGTTAACTCAGATTTGTAGAATATTTTATTTAATTTCACTTAATTGCTTAAATAGAAAACTTGGCAATGACATAAAAGCCATTGATACTTTTTGCTGAAATAACTCCTACGCTGCAATTCTGACAACATTTTAAAACAATGTCAATTTTTGAACATTCAACTTAATGCATTTAATTCAATTGAATGCTATTCAAATCAACAATTTTCTTCACAATGATTGTGATGGACACAATGATGACGATGTACACAATAATGATTGTGATGATGATGATGATGATGACGATGATGATAATGTGAATGTAGAACTGTCGCAAAGCCTGGCTGCTGCTTTGTGTTTGTGTAAATAAAAACAACAACAAAAACAACAATTGTGCAACTAATGGAGAATCGTTGAAATTTGCTGCATTTCGAAACAACTGCAACGACAAGAAGGACATCTGATAAACTTTGGATAAATGAACAGAATACACACAAAAATTCATGCCATGCCATTTCATGTTAGTTTTTTCTCTAGTTTTTGGCTCGCATTTTGCAATTATTGCAAATTGTGCGATTGAATATCTTTGATTTTTGTCATTCCTGTAGTAGAGCAGGACAATTCTTTTGAGCTTAAGAGAAAAACTATTAAGTACCATAGCCAGTCTTATTATGATTGCTGTTGCTCCTGTCGTTTTTATAGTAGCTGTCATCATAATGAGTCTTTCCACTACTGTCCGTCCTTTGCACAACTGTAGCAAAGCGAAATCAATTGGAAATTTTTGCACAAATTCAAATTAAAATCTATAGAATTGCATAGAATATGAACGAAGTAGAAGGAAAAATATAACTATCAAATGATTTTTGACGCTGACTACTCTGTGAAATGAATTTGAAAGTTTTTATTTTTTTTTTTTTTAGAATGCGTACAAATTCTTTTGATATGCATATTAAAGCACATTTATTTTCGAGCAAAAAATATGTTGTTTCATTTAGTTCTGATTTGTTTTCGAATTTGACAATTTTAAAATTATAAAAGAATTAACTATGTTTGAGTGAATATAAATCAACTTAATTAAAATGGCGATATTAATGTTCTAGATAAGTGATTTGCAATATCTAATGTATCCGTGATAAATTAGTTCTTTAATTAAGCCTTTAAAGTATTTAATTTTAACTTTATAAAAAACCTATATAATACTTTTTTATAACGTTCACTTTTAGTTCAAAATTTAAATGAAATTTTTCAATGCTTAAATTAAAACACGTAACCTTAAATTTAGTTGAAATCCAAGACATTTTTAAAAGTTTAAAACAGTCACTTAAATTTAATTAAAACTACTGGAATGTTGAAGCACACACAATACAAACCCACCCATACAAAGGCACACTTAAAAATATGCTTGTATAGTGCAGACAGTTGGCAAATATTTGGCAGCCAGTACGAAAGAACGAACAAATGAAATTGAAAATGTCATGCTGCTGAAATTCACACATTATGCGAACCTTCTTCACGATTCTCATATGCCCAGAATTTGTGAAATTCAATTAGAATGGAAACAACCGTCTCTGCTTGGCCACTGCAATGAAGAAACGAAAAACAAATAAGCAAAGAGCAGTTAACCAGCCAGAATGAATGACAGTTTCTGACCACTTGAGCTGCATATTCATTTACCAATTAATTAAGTCCTGCAGCGTTATCTTGTAGGGATCTTTCGATTTGACCATGTCAAATATTTCATCCTTGAGATCTTCAAAATTCACCGCCTCTGCGTTGACAGCATGTATTTGTTCTTGTATGCCTTTAAAAAAATAGTGCAGAGTTTGCACAGTCAGATAGCCTTTATGTTGCACATCCAGTATGCGAAAGAGATAGTGCAGCGACTGTGGCTCGTGACGATTGTCCAAGGCCAAAACAAAGTCTAGAAAAGTTTTGTAATCCATTTCGCCATCATAGGTTCGGCACTCATCGAAGACACGATCTAAAAAAACGGAAGTCAATGTGCCCGAACCATAACCGGCTAGCTCCTGCTTGCTCAGCATGCCATTGTGATCCTTGTCTAAATTCAAATAGTTACCATAGACAGTTAACACTGATGGCATCGAAAACCAATTGAGCTCTAGCGTCTCTTTGGTAGCTTCTTCATCGCGCAGTTCTAGCAGCTCAGTCAGTAGCCCGGAGGCAAGTATGTCACGTATGCGTATGCGTCCTGTATGCAGCGGATCGAGGAAAAAGAAAAACTTTTTCACCACCGTGCAGACGTAGAAGGATTGAAAAGAAGGTTGCACACAGCCGCTTATTTGCGACAGCGTTGGTATAATGTCAATGATGTAGTTTTCCATGTCAATTTCGCGCAAATAGCCTTGGCCTACATCATCGTAAAAGGACAAGCCAATGCGTCCCTGTGTAAGCCAAACCTTTCGCATTGTATAGTTGAAGATAGAGATAATCTCTACTTTGCCTGAAATTGTTAAAAATTGCATTGATGTTGCTATTGCTGTGGTTTAATTAATACTGACCTGGATAGCCAGAGGTGCACTGCAGCTTTGCGAACAATTTCGCAGTAAGGTAACGTCTACACTTGGCACTCACTGCCTCCACAACTTTGAGGTAGTCATCGTAGCCTATTAACTGCTGTCCCATAGGCGTCACTTGTGTGCAATGTCGTTCCAGCACCACCCATAGTACGTTCAACTCGTCGTTATCTAGCAACTCTTGCGAACGTTTTTGCAGAAACAATGAATGTGCCTCTTTGCGTAGATTTTGGCGCAGGTTGTCGCTGGGTGCGGGTGGTGCATGAAAGAACTTGGGTATTGTTGCAAAGGTCGGATGACTAGCTGGTGACGGCTTAAGTGGTGCATCCTTTTGGAAAGTTGCCAACTCTTCGTCAGTGGGTTTGGCTGTGGCCACTTCAAGATTCTCAAATTCTTTTATAATATCCGGATCAAGCTCCATGGAGTAAAATACTTAAGTTAAGTTTCTTCAATACTTTTTCGTTAATTTACTAGGAAGTTCCAATTTGCTGAAAAATTTATTTATAACTTTATAACAACTGTCAACCTAACGTCAAAATTATTTTTCGGATCACGAGAGACAGAGAGCGGCGATCATAATTTTTTGAGCGACAAAGTGCTGCCAAACTGTACAGAATTAATATACTTTAAAATAAAGTGCATACTTTCAGGCTTACAATTTACTACACATGGCACGTTCACTATAAGTGTGTGCAATCTAGTGTCTGACCGATTATTCGGCTTTGGCTTCGGTAATCGGCATAATCAGCTTCGCTGAAATAGCCGATTTTTTAAGCAGAAAGTTTTTGCCTTGCTAAACAATTTTTTTTATAAGTTCCACATTTGAAACATTTTCATTGTTCGTTTTGTGGGAACAATTGAAGAATAGTGGAAATGGTCTTTTATCTTTTTATTTTTTTTTAAATGCGTGTTTTGAGCTAACAAATTGCATGGTGAAAAAATAAGCGTCGCTCTTAAGTGGTTTAGAAGTTATAGGGGTCAACGTTTATTAAAATGGGCTTAAAAACCTATGTTTTTTTGTTGTTGTTTTCGAACATAAGTAAACGTAATGGATATCAAAAGAAAGGTTATGCTAAACCTTTTTAATGAGCATTCAATAATAAAAATCTATGCATTATTTTGGATGATATAACTGTTTTTGTACTCAAAGAATTTGAGGTGTGCTAATTTTGGTTGTCCTTTTGAAGTGTTTGTCTTTGAGACTAGAAAAATAAATGTTTTCATAGAAGTATGTTACTTATTGTTATTTAGTAAAAGGGTGAACAGTCAAGTGTGCACAATATATAAAGTTTTATAATTTAACAATTAATGCAAGTACTTTTCAAGTTTGTTGTACACTTACATATAGTATATTGAGACGAAAAAAAGCGCCGCAGGCTAAAAATTGTTATAAAAAATCGCGTGATTTTTTATAACAATTTTTCATTTTTAAATAGTTAGCAATAAATGGATTTTTTATAATTAAAACCTAACTGAATAGGTCATGGTATGACCTCTTGCTACCCATATTGCTTAAATTTTATTAAAAAAAATCGAAAAACAGGCAAATGTGTAGTAATTTTTCAACTTTTGATCCCTATAACTTCTAAACCACTTCAGAGCGACTCTTAATTTTTTCAGAATCGAACTTAGGAGCCCCAAATCCATGTAATTACATGTAAAAAACAAAAATTTTGCATTTCCATTATTCTTCAATTATGCCGTTTTTTGTTTCTTTCTTTTCTGTTCTTTCATGAGTTGGTGTTCAATTGTTGAAAACTTCATTCAAACGATATATGCAGTGAGTCCGACTGTTACGTTTTTTATCTTGTTGTAAGCTAAAATATAAGAGCCGAGCTTTTATTTTCTGCCAAATTTCAGTTAGTATTACATTTATGTAGCTTTTCCCGACTGGATCGAAAATCGATTAAATTTATTTTCTACGTTATCCTGACGTTAATAAATCAATTACAGAAAAATCCGAATTTTGCAGTAAGACTTGTTTTTTGTTTTGTACTGAAATTAATATATATAAAAAAGCAAAGAATAAATTTTAATAATTTTTACTTGAAAACATTTGTTCGTTACCCGGCTTTGGCTTCGGCCGATTATTACCATTTTGCCAAAGATTTTGCTTCAAAAATTCATATTCGGTAGGACACTAGTTCAAAGTTTGAACTTCAAACATTGCTGCAAACGAGGTATATTATAAACCCTAGGAAAATCAGGGATTTTTTGCGGTAACTATATCATTTTTTCCTGTGCAGATCTATATTAGCACTTATAAGTGTTTATTGTTAGGGATGCGGAAAAATATAGGCATGTTTGTACATTTTGCAGGTAATATTTTTTACACATTTTTATTGAATTCTCCTAAATATATATACGTCAGCAACGGCACTCTAGGCAGGCATATCTGGCATAAGAATGCATGTTGGCATACCGGGTTCTTGCAAAACATGCAATGAAAGCATGTTTTTCGTCGTTTTTATAACACAACAAGGACCATGTTGGGCCTACAACTGCCTGCAAATACACGTACAAAAATTTATTTTAGAAGTTGAAATGAATGAATGAATAAATTAAATGCGAACTTCTACATCGTTTAAAACCTCGTACAATGGGATTCGTTGCTCTCTGCTACATGCGAGAAACCACCAGTTTTTCTCTCAACGTCTTCTATTTATAATCTGGAAATGCCACAATTTGTGAGGGTATATTAATGAATGATAAATTAAACCAAGCCCACCACGTTAAAGATGTTGTCAAGAGCCGCTGGACATTGCTTTGGGCCCCGATTACAATTTGTACCGCCAACCGCCATGGATAAGATATCCATGGTGTCCACTACGGATTTATACATGTTGTAATCGAATCTTTGTTATGGCTTCTTCGATGGACTCGATAAGTCGACGGAACAACCATAATGTTCGCTAAAGATGAGAACTACTCCTTTTTTTGACTCGTATAGACATAACGAGATGGAATTCAATTGTGGAATTCGAATATTAACTTTTGCATGGTGCTTTCATGTGCCAACTGTTTCGTTATCAAAACTCTCCCCAAATAAAATGAAAATTAATTATTGACATAGATTGTTCGTCCTGAACCGCCGTATTTCTGAATCAATATAAGAACAATATTTTCATTCGGCTGTTTTCCCACATAAATCAATCCTTTCAGAGGAAATTTGTTTTTGGCATCACACCTCTACCAAATTTGTATGCCGTATTTTGCTGGCTTCGATGAAATATACTGGGTAAAGCGCGTGCGTCCTAGGTAGGAAAATAATTGTTCATCAATTTTTATCTGTGCACCCGAAACATATTGTCACTCCACATTTCTAATCAGCCTATTCCATATGTCTTCGATGGCTGCTGTTTTGCTTTCGATTAGACAGCGGGTCATGTGTTGCCTTTATCATAATTAATATATTTTATAATCAATTTGAAGCGGTTCGCAGACATCGTAGTCTTGTAAATCGGGTTGCCATTACTGCCAAAGAACTCTTTTGCAGACTGAGCTTTTGAACCAAATATGCCAGCAAGCAATGTTAGGCCAAAAGAGGCGTGCATTTCTTTTCAATTCACTAGGTTTGACCACGTTTGTGGTACCTAGTCGGGATTGTTTGTATTCCATAAACGACACATGTCCTGGGCTTTTCGATTAGTTACGCGCAAAATTATGCGAACCACCTCTGGTGTGATTAGCTATTGGTTATTGGGTTCCGCATAATTACTGGAGTCGGAACTTCACGACCCACTGAGGTTCAGTTATGAGCAAGAAGCCTACCTATGGGCGGCGGAGCACTTACCAAATTTTTCTACCGGTGCCTTAGTTGAACTCATCGCGCATAACTCTTCATCCATTTTGTTGGCTTAAAGCTCTCCAATTGCAGCTGCAGCGACTTCTTAGAACTTCGCTAAATCCTCATCATTATATGCTTCCTCTGTTTCGATATCGATATTGACCTCAGCATCGGAAGCAGAATCATCTGCAAGTGGCATATAGTACGTACTGAACTCAAATACAAGTCAAAACATTTTTAAGCGGCTGCATCACCGTTAAATTTACAAATTTTCTATAGGTCTGCACAGATCTATATGTTTTTTACATTTTTTTTTTTTTAATTTCGAATAAAATCAATCTAAACACAAAAAGCAGTCCTATTTTGTAAAGGAAGTCATGGACGTATTCGTCTCTAACACGGAAAACAAAAAAGTTACACGCACTTTTATATTTGAAAAGTATGCACAGACCTAGTAATACATCAAAGGGTTAATTTATTGTTTATTTCAAGAGTTAAGTTATGTTTACAAGTTGCAGTGAAATTTATAGTTTATAATTATTTGTGTTCGATGACTGCTCTAGATTACGAATTTTTACTCCAGATCAGCAAAAAGTGATCTGCTGTGACTTCCTCTTGATATTTGTTTTTCGAAGCTGTTCTAATAACATCTTTATATAAAAGATTCCGACGATATAAGACAAAAACTAGCTTTATGTATTTTTACCTTGCGTCGTCGTCCACAATTACGTTGCTTATGTTACTTAAATACTCTCGCTGTAAGTACTTGCAAAAAAAATATTACCAGATCATAAAAGTTAAAAAATTTGTGCAAATTTTCTAAAATTTTTAGTGAGAATTTACATTTGAATCTAAGTTTTTATGTTGGCGATGCTTTTGCATCATCTGTTTAATATAATTGTTCTTATTTGATTATTGTTTGTTGATTAGCTGCAAAATCATTTTAAATATGTGTTATGAGAATTAATATTAAAAATGTATTCGGCAATCTTCTTTTTTAATATGATTGATGGAAGTGATGACAACGAGGTAATTAGTGAAGAGGAGACACTGCGAGTTAAAGAAGAAAAATAAGCAAGTAATATGTTCACTGTTTGAGCAAATAAAAATCTCTTATAAACCCTTCATATATGAAAAACCTATACGTTATAAACCTTTGCTAAAGCAAATTTAAAATTGTAACTCTCATCTGAGTACTAATATTGTCAAAAATACTTCAAACTATTTTAAAAATATGAAAATATGGCAAAGCCTTTAAAAATAGTGAAAATAAAATATATGCGACAATTTTGATTGAATGTCAATATATCAATATTTTGTTAAAATTGTGACAAATAAACAAAACACTAATGAAATTATAAAATCCACAAGCCATTTTTGACACTCCCATTTCAAATGGAAAGCGTTTTACAAAAAAGCTGTGACAACATTTTTATTAATAAAAAAATTTTTAGAAAGTATTTCAACTCTTAAAAGCTTTTCTAACTATTGAACATTTTAAAGTTAATTTAAGATATTTTTATGAATAAGACCGAAAATATTTAAATTTCTATTAATATTTAATAAGATTTGATTTCAACCGCAGAACGCACGGGCTTTTATGTAAGAATAATTTTTTATTTTATAAGAATTATGTTTAGCTTAGAAACGTTTATTTCTTTATAGAAGGTTTAGTTTGACTGAATAATGTTTGACTGAAAAATGTTAAATTATTTAATTGCATGTTCTTTCTAAATGAAGCTGAGGGTTAATAGAAATCTGAAGGATTATTCGTTTTCATTAAATTAGTATTATCTGTAGTGCCTACGCTTGTATAGCAAATACAGTTGCATACTTTTTGGCTTATGTTGGCATAGAATCAATTTTGTGAATGCCGACCTATTGTGAATACGAAGTATTGTAACACTCACAATTAGTTAAAATTTATCAAAATGCTTTTAATTCAGTTCTTTTTGAAAATAACCTAAAATTAACTCAATGGGAAAACTTGACCTCGGGCTTCAGACTCAGTTTATAAAATGTGTTGAATCTTTTAGCGTAGCTCTTCGGTCAATAGAATTTTTATATGTGGGCATGAAAAAAAAAATTTGGTTTTTTTGTTGCTGTTTTTATGCAGCCCAGTTATTTAGAAAATTCGTTTTTATTTTGACAATTTTTTTCCCTCCGTGCCCTGCAAACACGACTGGCTCTTAATAGTGAGAAGTTAATGCATACAGGAAATTGCAGGAAATATCGTGGAGAAGAAATATCTCTACATTTGCTCCACTCCATTAAGTAAACTCCACTAAATATTTCTTCAATTAATTTCCGCTTTTATTTCTCTTCTAGGATCCAACATTAAAGTGGCATCCGCCATTTTGAATTGCATACTGGCGCGGCAGCTATGCTTTGAGGATCCCTCCTGTTCGGCTATACTAGAAATAATACCCAGAGTCTGTGGGCCAATACCAGGTAAGTTTATACGAAACGCCATAACAAAAGCCAACAACATTCCTTTAAATTGACGGGATTAATTTAATTGAGCCGCTGGCGCGCGGATGGTGCTGCTGATAAGGAATGTTGAACTCAGCTTGAAAATAAACAATTTCTCAAACGCTAGAGAATTTTTATTTTTGTATTTGCTGGGATCATACACCTAAAAACACACACAAGCACATACAGAATAAGTTGAATACAAACACGGTTTTATTTTTCAAATCACTTCTTGTGATTTATTTTTTTAAATGTTTGTTTTTTTTTTAAAGTTAATCTTAATAACTATGAAATAAAATGTTATTTAGCACATTGCATAAAATGCGTTCATATTAATAATTGAAACTTAACCTTAACTCTTTTGTTTGACCTTAGCTCTTATTTGTCATTTAACTTTCATTCTTGCGACTGACAAGGGTTACCGACATAGATATTTGACAGTCTGACACTTTTAAAAATTACACTTATGAAAATACCTTTTTTCGCAATACCTTAAATATTTCTGTGCAAGTGGAAGAATTTTAGTCATTGCATAGAGACAAAAAATAAATCATTATATAAAAAATAACTATGTTAAAGTGGTTGAATCCACATTCTAAAGTAATGGAAAAAATGTATAAACATTTTTAAACACTACATAGAAGGCCGATTAATTATATTACGGATAAAAATTAACTGAAAATATTAATGAATTGAAGGTCTTCTTGTAAGAACATGATTTGCTACGTAAAAAATATTTCGAAATAATCTACCTTCAAGTTTTTAAAAAAATGTATATTTGTATGAAATTTTAAAATGCTTTCAAGAACTATTACGTATACAGCCAAAATTGATCGGGTAATGGTAGCAATATTTTCAGTGGATATTGATAATGTATCAAGGAACGTAATGAACATAAAATATGAACTTTTAAAACAGTGTGGCATATCATTTGCAATAAGCCCTATAATTGCTTGTCGATTCAAAAGAAAACGTAAAATAACTAAAGTCATAATCATAAAAGTAACTAAAGTTGGTGTTTATCTACACAAACAAAAAATTCTCATTTGAATGGAATTGAAGAAATATTCAAAACACAGCAATTTTCTACAAATAATCCGCTAAAGACAAATTAGCAGTTATATATCTGACCGGTGTGATATATAACTGCTAATTTGTCTTCACTGACCGGTGTGAAGTTAGCCCAAATATCTTTATCCTAAATTTTAAACTCAGCCCATGTTTTGAATTCACTGCAAAAATCAGTCAAACAATTTAAATTCTCCGTAATTGAATAAAAATTGATAAAGTCAACTAAAACAGATTTTTTTGAATCAAAATACAAAAACAATTAAATATTTCTAAATATTCAATCATCTTATGGTGAGTTTGCACCAAATGCATCAATAGTAATTTTGAAGATTTTTTCGGAAAAAACGTCAAAAAGGATGGAAGATGAAAAGTTGTCATCCTGATATTTTGACAAGGTAAATCGATTGTCACTACGCTCAAGTCCCGATCAAACGTTCTTCGTGGGGAAATTTGAGCCGAAAAGCAAAAAAAGCGCTTTTTGTACACTCAGAAAAATATCAACTGTTATATTAACAGTCGGCCAAGCAAACAATTTTCTTTGTTGAATGAACGTTTCAAAGTATTTTTGTACTGTTAAAACCCTGCAAACATTTGGAAGACGATAAGAAGATTATATCATTTGGCAACGCGCTAGCGATTCACCTAAAGAATCTTTGTAAGATGGATCGCTTTTCGATCGCCGAAGGGATGAATGCGCGATTCAAAAAATTTTCAAAATCTTCCTTCGCTCATTCCGGCGATTTTTGGAGGATGTATCGCTTTTCGATCGCCTAAACGATGAATGCGCGATTGACAAAAATGTTCCAAGCCTTTCTTCGCTCATTCCGGCGATCGTTGGGAGATGGATCGCTTTTCGATCGCCCAAGGGATGAATGCGCGATTCAAAAAATTTTCAAAACCTTCCTTCGCTCATTCCTGCGATTGTTGGAGGATGGATCGCTTTTCGATCGCCTAAACGATGAATGCGCAATTGACAAAAAATGTTCCAAATCTTTCTTCGCTCATTCCGGAGATCGTTGGAAGATGAATCGCTTTTCGATCGCCCAAGAGATGAATGCGCGATTCAAAAAATTTTCAAAATCTTCCTTCGCTCATTCCGGCGATCATTGGTAGAGGTTTAAAAAGAGATTTAAAAAGCTTTCAAAATCTATCATTGGAATATGAAGCAGGCTCTGAAAAATTGTTAAAATTAATCAAACAATTTAATTTGTAAGCAACTTCATGGAACTGCTAGTTCAAATCGCTGACGACCTCTAAAAGCGATGTCTTGGCCACATGACATATCTTATCTGCGAATCACTTAAGACCACTTCTGCAGATTCGTGAGCGCATTCCTGGCGAAATGTCTAATAATCTTCTCGGCGATTCGTTGGCGAATCTTCCCGGCGAATTGCTCAAAACTCCTCTCGGCGAATCGTTCGCGACTCTTTCTAGCGAATTGCCTAAGCCTCATCTCGGCGATTCGTCAGCGAATCTTCCAGGCGAATAGCTAAAGACGCCTCTTGCCGATTCGTCAGCGAATCTTCCAGGCGAATAGCTAAAGACGCCTCTTGCCGATTCGTCAGCGAATCTTCCTGGCGAATCGCTTTCATGGCCTCAACTGCTTATTTATATTTATATATATATTTATATTTATATTATCGTTGCCAATAGCTCAGTGGAAGTACACTAGACTGTCACGCGGGGAACGTGGGTTCGAACCCTAGCTGTGTAAGTATCAAAAATTGTAATTTAATAATTGAAATAATAAAAATTATGTTTCATTAATAGTTTGGTCAAAAATAACCTTCAAAATAAGTTGCTTGCAATCTTGAAAAAAAAAATAATTGCAAATTTAATTTTTTATTTAAAAAAAATATTTTATATAAAAAAAATTTTTTGTTGGCCCTGCCGGTATTTGAACCTAAAACCCTCTAGTACTAGACGCACACGTCAGCACACTCGGCCATACATGAACTTTCAAAACACTGATACAATTTCAATAAGTACGTTTTTATACGGGTTTCGTGTTCTATAGACCAACAGTCAACTGACTGTTGATTTGAAAGTTTAATTTGTAGGAAGGTATTTAACAGTGAAATCTGTTATTTCAACCCATGATTTGTTTGATATATGAGCATTTTTTTCCCTGAGTGTATGAAAGTCAGATTTCAACACCCCCAAAAGTAGTCCCAAAACAAAAGTTCACACCCTGGCTTTTTGATATGTGATAGCTTATGAAAAAAGGATGATTTTGTCTCCTCTTTCTGAAATAGCTATCAACTATCCTTCATACCGTAAAATGGCCTGCAAGTGAAATAGTCGGGTCTTGAAAATGTCATGAATGGAAAGAGGCGTAAAAGTCAAAATTGAAAAGCGGTTTCCGTGAAAATGACCAGATTACAAATTCATAGTGTCTGAAAAAAATTTGCATTATACTTTTGATCGTAGAAATCGTCCTTCCTATGGTGACTTTGCACCAAATTCATCAATAGTAATTTTGAAGATTTTTTCGTGATGACATTTGAGCAGAAAATGCAAAAAAAGCTTTTTTGCTTTTGGGTGGTGAGCGTATCTATGGACGGATTTCAAAAATATTCGATAGTGCAGATCTTTGGATTCATGTGACCTTATGAACCAAGTTTCTTCCTATTATTTTAAATCCTTCTTATCATGTGTTTACGGACAACACCCAGACGATAGCTCGACTCACGAGGTGACTTTGATCAAGAATATATATACTTTTCTATACCGGCTTCGTTCTTTGCGTTACAAACGTTTGCACAAAGTTAATATACCCTGACCTTTCAGGTTAGGTAATGCGAAATTTTAAATAAAGTAACTGTTAATTTTCTGTTGTTGTTTAAATTTTAGTATTACAAAATTATGCACTTTTTGATGCGTCCTTAGAATAGATTCATCACATTCATAATATTCAGGCATGTTCTGAAATCCACTTCGGAAGTGGATTGGAATCGGAATTCATTTTCGATTCCGATTTTAAACCTTCAATTTTCAAAGGTGTTCCAGAGTCCGATCGGAAAGCAATCAATGCAATCGGATATGAACTTGTATTCAAACATGCTGTTTTCCGAACGCATCAACTATATGACACCAGATCTGACGTTTTAATAATATTTTCAGAAGAAAAGCCTTTTGAACACAAAATTAATTAATAAAAATTAGTACTGATTATATACGACCTTTCTCAATGCTGCAGTTAGAAACAACTTTACATTCTTAGCGGAAAATGACTTACAAAGCTTTGTTGGAAGGATGCCAGCATTGCTTTTGCTGTCCAAATTATTATCAATTATTTTAAAAATATTTTAACTGAGACTGTCGTATATCATTATAAAATAAATTTTTTAAATAAAATAAAAATGTCGTCTGTCATTAAAATGCAGTCGTCAAATGATAGAAAACCATTTGACGGTATGGAAACTTCTTAATTCATCTTATATAACTCAAATTTCATTAAAACAATGAGAATCCTCCAGTAAAAATTTCAACGGATTTCAATTCACTTAAATTCCCATAAATCGGATTGCAGAACACCTACAATCCGCCAAAAAAACAAATATCGGATTCAAAGATCAGAATCGGATTGCAGAACACCTTTCAATCAAATGTCATCGGAAGTAAATACGATTCCGAAAAATTCAGTTTGAAATTGAATCACAAAGTTACTCCAAGTAGTTTAAGGAATTTTCACTCCAAGCCACTTTAATTGAAGAAATGAGTGACTCTTGGTCTTCAAACTGTCTACCGTATTCATATACATTCCGAAATAACCAACCCAAAATATTTTCAATAATGTTTAGGTTCGGAGAGTATGGATTCCATGATATTAGTTGAATATTTTTTTCACTGATCCAGTCTTATAACGGTACATGCTGTATGAAAAGGTGCGTTATAATGTTGATAAATTTTTTCCAAGGGTCCAAACATATTTTGAAGAAATCTTGTGAAATTTTATTATAGTATCGCTTTATACAAGTTTCCCGTCATTCTGCAAGTTCGAAACTTCAGCTCAACAGTTTCAAAATATGATATGAGGGGATATAGCCCCCCCCCCCCAAACAATGACACCTCTATGGCTATGGTAATGAGCTAAAAATCGTTTCTTCTTTCGCAAATTATGAAAATAATAGTTATAATCAGCTGGTCCATCCAAATTAAACTTTTTTTCGTCAGAGAAAACTGCCTACTGCCAGTCTCTCTTCAAAATGATGTGATTCTTACAAAAATTCAACCGATTTCCCTGTCTTTCAGGGTCAAGTTGTGGTTTTTTTTAATCTTTATCTTGTTAGGTGCAGAGCACATTTAATTGCCCGTCGCACGGTTGAAAAACTGGCGTTTTCCGCAGCTTAATGACTGATTTTTGTCGCCGACAGGCAAGAGTTGCAGGATTATCGAAAAATTCCTCTCTTATCTGCAGCTCATACAGCCGAAAAAGTCGAACACCTTTCCATGTTTTTTTCCATTGTCGGTTTTATTTCTTAAAAAATTGCATACTACGTTTTGACTTCTTCTGATTTTGATAGCGATTTCATGAGTGCATGCGTTTCGAGTGCTTCTAAGCGCTTGATTGAAACGCTTCCCAATAAAACTAAATGTGTTGAAATTTACGCAAAAAGAAAAAAATTGAGGGCTTCCAAAAATTGAAAGTTTTATTTAAGAAAACAAAGAATTAACACAAGCGGCATGTCAAAATAATTCAGTAATAAAGTAGCTGTATAAAAATAATATAATAACAAATTATATAGTTAGAATCAGAAGCATATAAAGAGAAGATGCATGCTTCCCAAAAAAAGTCGAAACAAAAATGATCAGACATTTTATTCAATTATTACTCACTCAGTCTAGATACTGCGATCAATCTTATGGTATGAGCGTCAAGGTAAATTTTTTTTTGGTCTCATGACAAAATAATAAAATCTAGTATGAAATTATTTTCAACTTGGTCGAAGTTACACTCCAAGCTTTTTAATACTACTGGCGATCTCAACTTCACTAATAAATTTCTCTGCCATATTTCATCAAAGGGCTTCATGTTGAAACGTGCTAAGGTATGGTTTTAGAAACTCTAACTAATAATTAGGCAACATTAAATTAATCAATTGATTAAATCATACGCTACAATCGCCATCCTTCACGCGCTCAATCAACACAAGGTCAGACATTACCGCCCCATCTTCACCCTCATCAAATCAGCAAATGGTTGCTACAGAGCATTTGTTTTCACCCAAAATAATTATTTCAACAATTTGCACAAGAGCGTGCTACATAACAGTAAATAACGAAATCCATTTGAATTCCCAAAAGTACGCTCGTTCCAATGCTTTTGAAATGGGCTGTGGTGGGTGGCGAGATTGCTTTGACTTTTCGACCAAAAACCGACTCATTGCAATGTACTGCAAATGTTTGTGTGAGTTTATGTATTTGTTAAAATACGTATATGTTGTCAACATTTACATTCACAAATAGACTAATAAAACGAAAAAAAAGAATGCTAATGTTTGCATTCACACTCCTCACTCCTTACTCAACTCATCGATCAACGTCTTTACCCCACTGGGAGACCCCAAGACCAGTGCTTAGGGGGGCTGGCTATTCCCTTAC
The DNA here is from genome assembly GCA_958299015.1 of Tetanocera ferruginea. NCBI lineage: Eukaryota > Metazoa > Arthropoda > Insecta > Diptera > Sciomyzidae > Tetanocera > Tetanocera ferruginea. Next base: position 81,358,837 of record OY282642.1, read on the forward strand.
AACTTGTGGCCTTATAAACCATTTGCTGTTAAAGGTGTAGAAGTTGAAAATACAAAACTAACAGTAACACAACTAGAAGAAATATATAAAAAAAAAACAATTTATAAAAACGTCCTGTTAAATTATTCACATTTTCTTTTTTACACCATTGTGTTGTTGGTGTTTTTTTTTTTTTTTTTTGTTATATTGATCAGTGCAACCAAGCGCTAAGCCAGCAAACAAAACTCAAGCAGCTTGTTTTGCACTAAAATACTTTTGTTCCATCAACTAGCAAGTAACAAGACAAAAAAAAAATATAAAGCAAACAAAACAACAACAACAAAAAAATACACATTCTTATAAATGTTTACTTATATTATTGCTTTGTTACGTTACGTGTGTTTTTAAGTTTTCACTACAATTTAATTATTTATCCGGACTTGGCTGTGCGACTTACTTGCTGCAGCAGGTGAAGCAGCTGCTTGTACTGGACGATGTTGGCTGCATGCTCGGTTTTCTTTCTCTTTCGTGTTAAGTGGTATCAAAGCGTACCTATTTTAGGCAGTGGACCGATTGTAGAGTGTGCTTTGGAGTATTTTTTAATGTTCTATAGCTATTTCACTAGGCTTCAAACCAAAGTAAGCGCTTTTACGTCAAGTGCTTTTTTTAAAATTTAGCATTTTCCAACATCGAAAAGCACCAGATCTAGTGCTAAAAGCAATGGCTTGGCAACACTGTGTAATCTTGAAATTCTTTTCATCATCTTTCTATTTTTCTCTCCACCGTTTGCAGTTAGATTTATTCTTCTCGCCGCCGTCTTTAGTCCTCTACATTCAAAAATTTTATATTTTTAGATACAAATTATAAATTAGATTAATTATAAATTATAAATTATATCAAATTTATACATTTCACACTTACGATGTAGCACGCTACAAACCTTTAATAAGTACCAAGATCAAAGCGTAGATTATTTTACAGCAAATTTTTTTTATATAATTTGCAATAAAAATATCTGTTTGCTACGTATATTTGATGCAAATTGCACAAACATTGCACAAACATGTCGCACGCAAGAAAAAATTTACCGTGATTGGCAATCGCATCGTCCTTTTTTACATTTTTCTTATATTCTTTAAATATAAATCTAGATTTAATGATCCCACTTAAAATTAAAATTTCCTGTGAAAAATTGAAGTAGTTTGAGCGAAAATCAAAAATACATAAAAAAACTCGCGTGTAGCAACGTACACGGGGCAGAAGTGAAACTTCTTAAACAGTCAGAAATAAGAGAGATTTTAGTGTGAAATAGAGAGAGAAAGTATCTGAAAAGAAATTCAATCAATACGAAATGGAATAACAATATGTTGATTCAATATTTACATCTAGGGACCGTACTGGTTGTGGTTTTTATCGAAAGTGTCACATATCTTTTAATTTAATTTAATTTAATAAATTTAATTTTTATTTTTTCCGACAAAAATAAAAGTTATTTTGTGCCTTATAGTTTTTTGGCCAAAAAAAAAACAGTTACTTTTGAATTTTATTTTGTCGGTCAAAAATAACAGTTATTTTCTGCCGTTTATTTCTTCGGTCAAAAATATCAGGTAATTTATATTTTTTCAAAAGTAATTTTCCCGACTAAAAAACTTTTGATACCATTATTTTCATCTCATCGGTGAGACATTTTACACATGGTGACAACAGTTCAATCTGTCAAGTGGCCTTTAAAAAAACACAAATTGCTTGATATTTTTGACCAAAAAAACTTAGTCACAAAATAACTGGTATTATTCCCAAAAAATAGAAGGCAAAAAATAACAGTTAAATTTTAACTTTTAAGGAATCAGTCTAAAATTTAAAAGGCACTTAATATTCGTGAGGCTAAGGACATTTGTAACATAATGGTATATTTCAAAAAGTCTTTCAACAATCATTTCATTTGAAAATTGTAAAATAACAGTTATTTTCGGTACTTGTTTTAGTTCAGTTGGTGTTTTAGTTGCTTTCGAATATCTTCTCAACTTTGTCACTTTTGGAATGCTAGATTGCATTTGCATAGTACTCATTGAAGGAGCCTCCGAAAGCAGAGTCAAACCTTGTTGATTATTGCCTCTTGCTTCCTGATCATAATAGTTGCTATCTTGAGTGAGGGCCTCGTAAAGCAGCGAACGTCGATTGTTGAATGTATCAACTTGGTTGGCTATAAAATTTTGTTGAGATGTTGGCTGATTCCAAAATACATTTTTACAAAGCATCAGTGTGTTTTTCGGGGATTGGTTCTTTGCAGATTCACCAAAATACACTGATGCTTCGTAAAAATGCATTTTGGAACTCAGCCGATGTTGCCAAAAACCTTACCTTCATCATTATTGCAGACCCAGCTGGGGCTGTATTCTTAAGAACTCCTGTTTCTGCTCCTGTTTTAGCTATTTTTCTTAGCTTTGAAACGTTTTTGGCATGGCAAAAACTATTCTCGGCATTCTTAAATATTGCACTTTTAACACTTTTTCTTTTTATTATTATATTGAATTAACTGTTTTTTGCATGTTGTTAATCATCTGTCAAGGTTTTGATCACAACCAACGAACCAAATTAAGCTTTAAGCTCATTATGCAGCTAACAGTTAGTCAAATTTCCGTGCATACTTGTAGGATGAAAATTAATGTTATGGACAAAACATTTTGTTTGTCTGTAAATCATGTGCCTATGTGGCGTAATGGTGTAGCTTCTGGCTCATGAGTAATGATGGTACGGGTTCAATTCTCGCTAGCAGCTATCATTTTTTGAACGAATAAGAGACCTTGAAACTTCACTCGCCGCCAAAGAAGTTTCACTTCAAAAAGTAAAAAAGATTATGAAAACCAAGTTTTTCATTGTGTGTTCAACATGTTATACGAATGGTTTTTGTGTTGGTTTCTTTTTTTGTTCTCCTTTTTTCTCTTTAAGTTAAATAACAATTTCAATCATGTTATGAAAACGTACTACAAGGATTTCTGCCGTGTAACTTCATCAACTTTTGCCAACAATGAGGCGTTGTAATTCCGTAATGTTCGCATAGCAACCACTTACAAATACATATGTATATATAAGTGCCCAATCAGCCATTTAGAAATAGTGCTTGGATTAAGCTTACATGCAATACAAAAAGCAAGCCTTATCCAAGCACGCTTGAAAAACACTTGCCCTGGTTATAAATTTCCAAGTTCCTTTGTATAACTATTGCGTAAAACACAAAAAGCAAGTGATGCACAATAATACTTGGAAAGGCTTGCATTAAGTAAGTGTTTTGCAATCATACTTTGAAAACGCTGACAACGGTAATAGTTATACAACTGTCCAAAGTTGTGATGCTCTCATATATACATGCATAAATGTATTTTATTTTAATTTTGTTCGCTCAGCAGCCATAAGGCTTACGGCAAGCTGTTAGAGTGTCCGACTCATATGCGGTGGTTCGCGCGTTCGATCCCTGGTGTAGCAAACACAAAAATGTTTGAAGGCATGCAATTTTTCTTATGAATATTAACAAACGAAAATAAAAATTAAATAAAAATAAAAATGTTCCGGTTGGGAATTGAACCTTGGATGTCCAAATCACAACAATTCAAATAAACAAGTGGCTTACCAACTGAGCCACGCAATATAAATTTTTCGCGAGTGCTAATTGATTTGTTGAATGTAGCACACTTGGAAAAAGCTTATTAAAACACTTATACCCAATTGTAAAAACAACACTTGGATTAAGCTTGAAGTAAGGAATATTATTCCAAGGGTTCACTTTCGTTTATCCTACAATTACATGTAAGCGTTCTACAATAGTAAATGAAAGCGTTATCCAAGCTTGAGGCTTACGCTTGTAAGCTTGTTTAAAGCTTATTCCAAGCTTGTTTGGCTGATTGGGTGTGCTTCTTTTTTGTTTGCTTTCGTCTTTTACTTTCTTTTTTGCTTTTCCGTTGTATTCAGTGATGCCATGTACAAATTTTAAAAGCGTAACTTTTTGCGTTGTTCGTGGAATTTACTAGTCGTTTTTGGGTTGTTTAGAAATTTTACCATTTGATTGCGTCACTGGAGATGGCAGTGGCCGTGTATTATATGCGTGCGGTGTGTGAGCCAATAAACCGCAGTAGTTCGAGTTAAATCCCGCATCTCACAGGCAGTTTTTTGAAAAAGAAAAAAAAATATTGTCATCGGCATATCGCTCTACAGACAATGCCAAACTTCAATGAGTAAATTATGCCATGTACAACTTCTTGAAGACATGAACATTTATCGTTCGGAGTTTGCATACAACATTTAGATCCAGTAACTTTGTCAAGAATTTTAAATATGTATATTAGACCGGGTCGTTCTTATATGGATAAAAAAAATGTCAGCCGGTCGGGGTCTCAAAAGTTGAAAGAACTTATTCAAATAATTTCTGCATACTTTTTTCCAAATCGGAGATTTTCACTGATAATCTGTGAAAAATAAAAAATTACAATAAAAAACATGTTTTTTTTTTACCGAAAAGGAACTTCAGGAGAATCAAAATTGCTTCGGCGGTTTTTCTCCGATTTGAAAAAAAAAGTATGCAGAAATTAGTGTAATGAGTTCTTCTAACTTTTGACTGAGTTCCTCAAACCCCGACCGGTGGAATCAAAATTTCGAGCCGGTCCAATGTATATGTTTGTATCTGTAGAATAAAAAAAAAACTAGTAAGGTATATCTTCGACTTGGCCGAAGTTAAAATACCCCCACGGCCGATTCTTAAGGGTGGAAGAATCTTAAATTAGAGAGCTTTTTGTATGAGATTTTAGAAAATTTTGTTAGTTTTATGTGTCTAAAATACAAACATATCAAATTGTTTTCCTGCAGCTAAAATATAAGCCTTTTTATAAAGTTTTAAATTTTGGGGTTGTATGGGAGGTGGGCGTGTTAGATTGTGTATGACGCCCATTTTTCTAACATACCTCACTTTCGACATAGAATACACAAATACCGAGTTACTGTCTTGTAACTTTAATATTAGCCTCTTTATAGATTTTTCAATTTTGGGTTTGTATGGGAGGTGGGCGTGTTAATAGATGAATGACGCCCATTTTTATAAAACACTTCACTTTCAACATAAAATACACAAATACCGAGTTTCTGTCTTGTAACTTTAATATTAGCCTCTTTATAGATTTTTCAATTTTGGGGTTGTATGGGAGGTGGGCGCGTTAATGGGTGGATGACGCCCATTTTTATAACACACCTCAGTTTTGACAATAACTACACAAATACCGAGTTTCCATCTAGTAACTTCAATATTAGCCTCTTTATAGATTTTTCAATTTTAGGGTTGTATGGGAGATGGGCGTGTTAATGGGTGGATGGCGCCCATTTTTCTAAGATATCTCAGTTTTGACATAGAATACATATATACCAAATTTCAGTATTGTAGCTTTAATATTAGCTTCTTTGTAGGGTTTTCAATTTTGGGGTTGTATGGGAGGTAGGCATGGTTTTCATCCGATTAAGCGATGAAAATAACGCCATTCTCGAACTTGATCTTAGTTTTTTTAAAAAAAGCTTAATTATCGAATTTCATTACGATAGCTTCAAAATTACGGCTGTAATTGTGTCGACAGACAGACGGATATACGGACAGACAGACGGACATGGCTAAATCAACTTAGGTGGTGATACTGAGCAAGAATACATATACTTTTTCATACCTACCACGCCTCCTTTTGGGTGTTACACACGTCGTGACAAAATTAATATACGCAGTACGCTTGGGGGTATAAAAATGGGTACTGTCAAGTAATAAGTGAAAACTTAAAGCTTTCAAATAACAGTACAAAATAAAAGAAAATATTTATTTAAGTAGTTGGTATTATTATTTGTTTAATAACTTAATACTCAAATTAATTAAGTTTAAGTACTTAATTGCCCACTTAATTTTATTTGTTTATAATATTTTTTTTTAGCATACATTTAAAAAAAAACAAAAAAAAAACATAAATTGGCCATTTCAGCCCTTGAAAGGACTTTGACCGAGCTTCTTATGATCAATTGTGTTGTGTGTGTTATTAAATGTTAGCACACAATTGACCAAGAACTGGAGCTACATGTTTTATGCCGACTCCGAACGGCTAAAGTTCATGTTTTCAAAAAGCTTTACATAGCATTATTTACTCTCCGAGGTTTGTCATTGTCTACAGAGAGGTGGTGACCGATCAGAAAAATGTTTTATTGAAAAAACTTTTCGCCGCGACTGGGGATCGAACTCGGGCTCCGAACATGCTAAGTCACACACTTAACCTGCATGCCACGGGCACCACATCCTAGACAGACATGTAGTACAAAATGTAGTATGATATGGAAACCATATGTGTGTCATTGGTATTCCAAAGTTTTGTTCCAAAGCAACTAGAGTTCCGTGTTGTTCTGAAATGTACTTCGATGAATCGTTTTAAAGACAGCCAAAGCTTTAAGCTCTTTTAATATGAATAATAATATGTTTAATATGCTCAGAATAATATGTTTTCCCTGTAATCCGACAGCATAAACAAATTGATCAGTTATTAGCAGAATATCCAATTTATCAATATAAACAGAAAAAATAATGGAAAAAGTTAAAAAACACAAACAAAATTTATTGGAAACATTGCAATTGGAGTGGGTACATTTTATTTCCAATTGGATGGAGCAATTATAACTTTGATTGCATCCATTTACTTGTTTATATTTACAAACCTTTGCATCAGCTGACATGTGAAAAACAATACCACATGTCTGTCACTATGCTAGGTCGTGGTTTCTTGAGAGCTTTCATTGAAGTACAGATTGTAGTACGGAAACCACATGTCTGTCTAGGATATTAAAGAGGAAAATAAATACATGTATCCGTTTTGTGAAAGTTAACATCAGAGTTTTATTTTAGGGCGGCTTAAATTTTCACCCTTTTTACAAATTCTTATGGTGAATCGTAATATGAACCATGTTATAAAAACTTCGAGCAACATTTTAACTAAATAACTCTTCAGTGTGTAGGTCTTTTTGTTCCATTGTTAAAAAGTACAGAAAAGAGCAATTAAATAAGGCTTTAGAACATTAAAATGTCCCACAAAATTTTGTCATAAAATTCTACTTTATGTCTCTGAATACACCAAAGCCCATAATTATGGGCTTATGGAATTATAATTCAACTTTGACGCAGGTCAGGCGGTTGCTGGCTCTCAGTCTAGCACCCTAGTTACAAATTCGAGTTAGCTTTGATGATAATATGCTTATGTTTCTGGTTCTTTTGGATCACTCAAAAGACTTCGATACAGTTGATCATGAAATACTCTGTTCCAAATTGTCACGCCAGTTTAATTTTTCAGGACCGTCTTACAACTCTTTTGGAAGCATATCTTTCAAACAGGTCACAAGCCGTGAATATTGGCTCCAAACGACTTATCCAGTGTACTTCAACACTGTAATATTCAAATGTATGCAGATAACGTTCAACTGCTCATTATTTACGTGCGTAATGATACAAAATCATGTTCGGATAAGCTTAATGAAGATCTCGAATGCATGAATAATTGGGCGAAGGTAAATGGCTTATGTTTAAACCCTTTCAAATTGAAATGCTTGGTCTTAAGTAGAGCGTTCAGCAACAGGTTAGCTATCCCTTACGTTTGTCTTAACGGCTCTTATATTGAAATTGTGCCCACGGCAAAAAACCTAGGCATTACCTTTAATAGTTCAATGACATCAACATCTTTATTGGCAAAACCTATGGAATGCTGCGTAGCCTTTGGACTACCCAATATTATAGCTCCTGGGAAATCAGAATGCTTTTATCCAAAACATATTTTTTGTACACTTGTTCCAACACTTTTATATGGCTGTGAAATATTTGCAAACTGTGATGCTATCAGCAGGCATAAAATATATGTTGTTTACAACAATATTGCACGTTACGTTTTTGGTCTTAAGCGATCTGATCATATCTCACAGTTTGCAGAACAAATTTATGCGCTTTTGTGCCACTTTCGTCTCTGCCCGATATATAGTTCGCGAGCTACAGTGAGTTTGACTTCTTATTTCAAAATAAAATTAAAATTCCGAATCGTTTGGTGACTATATCTCACGCTGAGCACATGTCCTTTTCATTAGTGCCACTTTCATCTCTGTCCGATGTATAGTTTGCGAGCTACACTCTTGTTTTTTTTTTCATAAGAGTTAAATATAATCGGATCACAGACCGATTTCGTTAAGTTTGACACTTTGAGTTCATTGACTGAGTTGAAAAGAGGTTGTGATTGACATTCTGTGTCAAAATATTGCACTCATTTGTAAGTAATACATACAAGAACCCAATAAAGAAGTAGTACATACAAGAACCCAAAGAAGAAGCCTAAGAATCAGTTCGTATTAAACAAAAACAATACAAGCAAAAACAACGAAACAAAAACAAAGAAAGCATCAGACACAGCATAAGCAGCTGGTGATTGATTTTCTTATATAAACAAATGCATTTTTCTTCATAAATTTTATCATTTTGTGACTTTAATGTAAAAGTGACAAAATCCAAAATTAGATATTCATTCAGCGCAGGATATATCTAATATTTTAGTATATATTTAATCTTTGAAAGATGCGTATTAAAGGCTGTTGGTATACCCTAAAGTATTCGTCAAAAAAGTTTCATGGCCTTGAAAAAATCTGTTAAAACGACCCCATACAAACAGCGCTGTAAGACATAATTTTACATAAAAAAAATAAAAAAATTTAATATAAATGATCGAGTCTGAAAATTGAATTCGATTAACTCCAGTGAATAGTTTACAAAATTATTCATTTGCCATTATTCAGAATAATGCATAATTTTTTTATATTCAAATAAATGTTATTCATAAACAAAGCAATTTAAAAAAAATCTTACGCATTTTGCATTAACTTTATTTTCGTGCAATCATATTTTGTTCATTATTCATTAGATATTCATTGTTAAATCTTCAACCCAACCTTGGGTTTATGAAAATATTTTATGGCTATGTTAACCACATCAGAGTAAAACTGTTAATCGATTTTCTTAATTTTATTTTATATAAAATATTTTTTGTTGAATTTCAAACACTTTTTATTGCATCATATTGGCAATTAGTGCAAAGAAAGCAATTTAAAAAATACAACAAACTAGTTAGGAACATCTTCGACTTGGCCGAAGTTAAAATACGCCCATGGCCGATTCGTAAGGGTAAAATATCTCAAATTCTAGCACTTCTTGTATAAGATTTAAAAAGCTTTTACCATTTTGATGACATCTCAATGCCTACATATCAAATTTTTTCCAACATCTTAAAGATAAGCCTCTTAATAAAGTTTTAAATTTTGGGGTTCTATAGGAGATGGTCGTGTTCGTGGTTGGATAACGCCTATTTTTCTAACACGCCTTATTTTTGATAAAAAATTAATAAATACCCAATTTTTTGTAGCTTTGATCGAAGCCTCTTTACATAAATTCCAATTTTGGGTTTGTATGGGAGGTGGGCTTGTTAATGGGTGGATAGCGCCTATTTTTCTTATGCACCTCAGTTTTGAAATACACAAATACCAAATTTCAGTTTTGCTTACATTTTAGCATCTTTATAGAGTTTCAATTATTGACTTTGTATAGGAGGTGTGCGGTTTAATCCGATTTAGACCATTTTTATACCCTAAACCTGAAAGGTCAGGGTATATTAACTTTGTGCAAACGTTTGTAACGCATAGAACGAAGCGAGTCCGGTATAGAAAAGTATATATATTCTTGATCAGCGTCACCGCGTGAGTCGAGCTATCCATGTCCGTCCGTCCGTCCGTCCGTCTGTCCGTCTGTGTGTTGTCCGTATACACAGGAAAAGAAGAAGGAGTTGAGAGAATTTGATGAAACTTGGTACACATGGTCACATAGACCGAAGGATCTGCACTATTGAATATTTTCGGAATCCGTCCACGGACACGCCTACCTCCCATACAACGCAAAAATTGAAAACTGCATAACTCAGCTCATAATTAGCCTACAACAATAAAATTTGGTATGTATGTGTTTGATATAAACACAAAGATGTTTTTGAAAAATGGACGTCATCCGCTTACGGACACGCCCACCTCCCATACAACCCAAAAATTTAAAACGCAATAAATAAGCCTCTGTTTAACATACAAAGATAAAATTTGGTACGTATGTTTTTTATAAAAAAACAAAGATGATTTTGAAAAATTGACGTCATCCACCCACGGACACGCCTACCTACCATAAAACGCAAAAATTGAAAACTGCATAAATAAGCTAATAGTTAACCTACAACAGTTAAATTTGGTGTGTATGTGTTTAGTTTCAACAAAAATATGTCTTCGAAAAATGGGTGTCATCCGCTCAAGGACACGCCCACCTCCCATACAACCCAAAAATTGAAAACGCAATAAATAAGCGTCTGTTTAACCTACAGAGATAAAATTTGGCACGTATGTTTTTTATGACAAAAAAGAGATGGGTTTGCAAAATGGACGTCATCCGCATACGGACACGCCTACCTCCCATACAACCCAAAAAGTTTAAAACTCAATAAAAAAGATTATGTTTGTCATAGAGAGATCAAATTGGGTATGTATGTATTTTATACCAAAACTAAGGTGTGTTCAAAAATTGGAAGTAATCCGTCCATGAACACGCCCACCTCCCATAGCGAAAGCACAATAAACGCATTAACTGTGAGCTACAGGAATAAAACTTGGTATGTGTAAATTTTTTATCAACATTTAAATGCGTATAAAATATAAGCTTTATCCACCCACGGACACACCCATTTTCAATAATATTATTTTTTTTTGAAAGAGTAGGTTTAGGGTATTTCATAGTCGGCCTAGACCGACTTTAGACTTTCTTTACTTGTTAAGCTTAACTTTTGTTTTAATCAACTAAGGTGGTCATGTTGATCAAGAATATATATACTTTACTATACTTACACTAAAAAAAAAACACATACCTTGCTCCGGTAAAAAATTTCTCTATTTTTGATAATAGCAATTTTCTCTTTTTCAAATAAAATTTTCTTCAATTAGAATAAAGTTTTACATTTTCGAAGAAATATTTCTTTACTTCTAGGAAATGGAAATATTTCAATGTCTCTAATAATGATAAGTATTTTTCTCGCACAAAAAATTTCTCATTTATAGAGAAATTTTATTGAAAATGAAAAACTTTTCTTATATTTTGATAAAAAATTCACTATGAGAAGTATTTTCTTCAATAAAAACAAATATTTTCTCAAAAAAAAAGTATTTTTCTCTAAAAACGATATATTTTTCTATTTCATGGAATCTTTTTATCATTTTTAGAGAATTTTAAGTATCGCAATTAGAGAATAGCATTCTCTGGAGCAAAGTCTATACCATTTTTCTCTAAATATGATGCCTTTTTTATCATATTCCGAGACACTTTCTTCTGAGTGTACCACGCCTCCTTGATGTTGCACACGTCGTGACAAATTAACACGCAGTGCAGCATGTGGGCATAAAAATAAAATGAATCAGTTAATTGCTCGTTAGTGTTTAGGTAATTTTTAAACACTAACTTATTTTAAAAAAAAGGCATTTTTTTCAAGAATCATATAATATATTTAAATGAGAGCGGAACCCTAGATAAAATATTTTATGTGATAGCATCAAAGTCCGGTCTCATGAGTCAATTACTTAGTAGGTAACTCAAAATCAATTTTGAAGAAATTTTCTAAAATACTGCGTCATCGTATTCAAAGCTGAAAATCGTAACAAATATCGAACTATTTGACAACACTGGTTATATGCTCAACTCTTACACTTGTACAAATCTACATATATCGCAGAAATGTATGTACGAGTACCATAAGGTCCTTTGTGTGTTTGAGTTTTATGGACTACGTTTCAATTGAATCCGTCGTTGTTACGATTACGATTTGCTGTCATTAGTTTTTATGAAGTTGTTCAAATTTGCAATAAAATTCTTGTTACAGCAACGAGCAAGAAATAACATTCGAGTTTGAGTTCGCAGGCAAAATCGATGAAAGAAACATTAAAGTACACAGCCAAACAAAAATACCGTCATATAACAACACGAAGGGAATGCAAAACATATGAATCGTTGAATTCGTTGTAATTAAATATTTTTTTAATGCTAAGAGTTTTTATGAGTTCTTTTGCTGTATTTGTTTTTGGTTTAAATGTGAAGTTTATATGAAGGTCGACGTTTCAAGAAACTTGAAGTATTATTCTTCAGCTAAAATAACGGTAGTTAATTTTTAATATTTACATATTGCTGCATTTTTAAATAGCGCATTTCACAACGTGAATACTACATTCTTCGTTTCTTTTTGTTTTATCGCTGAGGCTTAAATCTATTATCCTTATATCTTTTTCTTCAGCAAGTAGTTAATCTCAAATGACTTTTTCTTCTCTACTGTAAGTTTAATTAAAGTTTTTTCATTCTTCTCAAATCCCACATTGAAATGACATTCGTAAATTTTAAATGTTATTTTAGCAAAAAGCTTACTACCTATTAGTAGACTGAACCAGGCTTCCCAGGTTTGTTCTTTTGCCCGGCAGCACTTTTTCTTTTCTGCAAAAACTTCTTTTGCTTAACAATATTTCGTTGTTATATAAAAATTCATGCAAAAGAAAGCAACCAATTTTAAAATAAATGAATTTGTTTTTCAGCAAGGGTTAAACTTTGGTGTAATTTGCTTGAAAAATACGAAATAAATAAAACATTTGCTGTTTCAAAAGTCATAATTAAGTTTTCAACAATTTTCAAAAACTACAGATTTGCGGTTACTTTGCGTTGTCATATGCACAAAGCTCTTCAGAAATTGTTATGTTCTGCAAGTAACTTCCGGTTGTTAAAATTTAAACTCAAAGACCATTTTTTACACACACACACATTCAAAAATTCTGTCTCATTTTCAGACACAATAAAAATGAAACGTTTAGTTATTCTAAATGAGCTACGAGTACTAGAATAGTTATAGTTCAAAGGTTATGTTCTCCGGCTGCTGGTTCAAGCTAGAATATGCAGATTTTATAATAAGGTGGTCTGATTTGTGGCAGAAAAAACCGCAAAAGATAACCAAAAGCTAAACTACTGCTAAAAAACCGAGTTCGAGCAGTTAGATTTTGCCACAAAGCTATGTCTTATATTGTGGGTGGTGCTTTATTTAGCAAACATCAAGATAGTGCTGCTTGCTAAAAATATAATCAAACATGCCCCGTGAATTGACTTCAAGTAAGTATCTCGCGTACTTACTTCAAAAGATATAATATAAAATTCATTTGGCTGAAAATCTTAAAACCTTAAAATTATTTATTCATTTTTTGAGTAATCCATATAATTAATAGGTTAAGGTTTTTTTGTGACTTCAGCTCCTCCCAGACCAATAGACCGATTTTAATGGTTCAGATGTCATTAAATCAGTTTTGTGTCAGGGACTGTAGATGTGCAAACCTCTTTTCAAAATAATATTTTCGCAAACCATTTAAAACAGAAACACAATTTATGTACAAAAATTAGCATTTTAATTGATTGAAATTTGGTCTGAGGAGAGCTTATAAATTGATCGAATTTGGGTTGTTCTCAAAACTAAAAATTTTTAATCAAAATTATCTTTTATGCATTCCTCAAATTTCAAACGGTTTTCAAAAATACTGTGTTTCGTTTTTTAATCGAAAAATAAATCGATGTCATAGGTGTTCTGTAAGTATTTTTATACCCCCTCGAGTACTTCGTAAGGGATATATTAATTTTGTCACGACGGGTGTAACGCCCACAAGGAGACATGGTAGGTACAAAATAGTATATATATTTGATCAGCATCACCACCTGCGTTGATTTAGACATGTCCATCTGTCTGTCCGTCTGTCTGTGGACACGATTACAGCCGTAATTTCAAGCTATCGTAATGAAATTTTATATTTATGCTTATTTCTAAAAAAACAAAGATCAAGTTCGATAATGGACAAAATCGTATGTAAACCACGCCTACCTCCCATACAACCACAATAATGAAAACTCTATGAAGAGACTATTATTTAAGCTACAGTTCTGAAATTCGGTATTTGTGTATTTTATTTCAAAACTGAGTTGTATTAGAAAAATGGGCATCATCCACCCTACTAACACGCCCGACTCCCATATAACCCCAGTGTTGTAAACTATATAAAGAGGCTGCTTTCGAAGCTACAAGAATAAAATTAGGCATTTATTACTTTTATATAAAAAATTAAGCGTATTAGAAATGTGAACATCGTCTACCCACGAACACGCTCACCTCCAATACAACACCAAAATTGAATACTCTATAAAGAGACTTCTCTTTTAGCCATAGGAGAAAAATGTGATACGTTTGTATATTTTTATCAAAACTAAATCGTGGAAGAAAAGAGGACATCACCCGCTTACGAGCACATCCACCTCCCAGACTACCCACCAACCAGCTCCCATACAACCGATAATAGTGAAAACTCTAAAAATAGGCTAGTATTTAAGCTATAAAACTGAAATTTGGTATTTGTGTTTTATATATTAAAACTAACTTACCTACTTACTTTACTTAGATGGCGCTTACAACCGTTGGTTAGTTTTGGCCGGGTCTAAGAATTTGCGCCAGCCTCTTTTGTCGTGCGCCTGCTGGCGCCAGTTGGAAAATCCAAGCGTTGTCAGGTTATCCAATGCCTGGTATTTTCAACGGAGATGCGGTCTTCCTCGTCTGCGTTGGCCACCGCTGGGTACCGAATCCAATATCTTTTTCGCTGGAGCTTCGTCGTTCATTCTCTCGACATGACCTAGCCAGCGAAGCCGCTCTATTTTAATACGCTTGACTATATCGATGTCGGCATATAGCTCATACAGCTCGTGGTTCCATTGTATTCGGTACTTGCCATTAACGCAAATTGGACCAATGATCTTGCGAAGGATTTTTCTCTCGAACGCTTCCAAAGTCCTTTCATCAGAGCTGCTCAACGCTCAGGTTTGTGATGCGTATAGTAGGACGGGCATGATTATTGACTTATAGAGCGTCAGTTTTGTTCGTCGAGAGAGAGCTCTGCTTCTCAATTGCCTACTGAGCCCAAAGTAACACCTGTTGGCAAGAGTTATCCTTCGTTTAATCTCAATACTGATATCGTTGGAGGAGTTAATGCTGGATCCCAGGTAAACAAAGTCCTTCACTACCTCAAAGGAGGTGTTGTCAACAGTGACGTGGTTTCCAAGACGCTGGGACTGTTTGTTTGTTGACACAAGATATTTCGTTTTATCTGCGTTCACTGCAAGATCCATTCGACTCGACTCTTTTTCTAGCCTGGAGAATGCTGCACTGACTTCGCGCGTATTGTGGCCAATGATGACGGTATCATCAGCATACGCCAGCAGCATAACACTCTTATAGAAAATTGTGCCGCTGCGTCTCAGGTCAGCAGCTCGGATAATCTTCTCAATGACTATATTAAAGAAGTCGCACGATAAGGAATCACCTTGTCTGAAACCTCGCTTGCTTTTGAACGGAAGGGAGAGGTCCTTCCCGATTTTCACTGGTGTACTTCAGTGTCACCCTGCAAAAACGTATTAACTTCGCAGGAATACCAAATTCAGACATGATGGAGTATAGGTGACTCCTTATTGGACTGTCGAAGGCGTCTTTGAAATCGACAAAAAGATGGTGTGTGTCGATTTGTTTTTCGAGGGTCTTTTCCAAGATTTGTCGGAGCGTGAAGATCTGGTCAATGGTGGACTTTCCAGGTCTGAAGCCACACTGATAAGGTCCAATCAGTTGGTTGACGATGGGCTTTAGTCTTTCACACAATACGCTCGACACGACCTTATATGCGATATTAAGAAGGCTAATCCCAAGGTAGTTGGCGCAAATGGTGGGATCGCCTTTCTTGTGGATTGAGCAGAGCACACTGAGGTTCCAATCATCTGGAATGCATTCTTCCGACCATATTCTGCATAGAAGTCTGTGAATGCATTTAAACAGAGCTTCGCCACCGGTCTTAAACAGCTCAGCCGGTAGACCATCGGCTCCTGCGGCTTTGTTGTTGTTAAGCCGAGCTATAGCTGTTAAGACCTCGTTATAGTCGGGCAGCGGAGCTTCAACGCTGTCATCCATAATTGGGGTTTCCGGGATATCATCTCCACTGACGGGATTGTTGTCAGCGTCGCCATTTAAAAGAATAGAGAAGTGCTCTGTCCATAACATCAGTGTACTCTGGATATCTGTCACTAGATTCCCATTCTCCTCCTTGCAGGAAGAGGCTCCGATCTTAAAACCATCGGCCAGGCGTCTTATTTTTTGGAAAAATGTTCGACTTTCATTCCTGTCGCCATGTATCTTAATTTTCTCGCACGTACGCATTTCCGCCTCTCGTTTTTTTAGCCTGAAAATGCGTCTCTCTTCCCTCCTCTTCTCTCGGTATCGCTCCATAACAGCACGCGTTACAACCGACTGCAAGGTGCCTTTGTAGGCGGTGCCCTTCTTTGCAGTGGCGTCGCGACACTCCTGGTCGTGCTACTAGTTTCGGCGAGGGCGACGGTAGCCTATCACCTATTCGGCAGCCGTACGCATAGAGTAGGATATGTGCGTCCACTGTCTGCATATATCGTCGATCGGAGGAGTGCTTTCTTGAAGCAGGAGTGAGAGTCGAGTAGCGAAGGCTTTGGCCGTCCGATTTGACTGCAGCTTGTCGACGTCTAGCTTTCTTTGTGTAGGATTGCGATCATTTTTTGCTACTCACAGACGTGTGCGGATCTTGGCTGCGAGAAGATAATGATCCGAGTCTATGTTAGCACCACGAATCGTGCGTACGTCTAGTACACTGGAAGAGTGCCTTCCGTCAATCAAAACGTGATCAATTTGGTTACATGTTTTTTGATCAGGAGACAGCCAGGTGGCCTTATGAATATTGAGATGCTTGAACCTAGTGCTTCTAACGACCATGTCTCGTGCTGCGGCAAAGTCAATCAACCTTATTCCGTTATCGGATGTGTTGTCGTGGAGGCTGAACTTTCCGACTGTTGGACCAAATATGTTTTCCTTACCCACCTTGGCGTTGAAGTCACCAAGCACGATTTTTATGTCATGACGGGGGCAGCGCTCGTATGCGTCTTCAAGGCGCTCGTAAAAACTTTCTTTGGTCTCGTCATCTTTTTCTTCTGTCGGAGCGTGCGCACATATAATGCTAATGTTAAAAAAATTTAGCCTTGAAGCGGATTATGGCAAGTCCTTCGTTCACAGGAGTGAATCGCAGGACATGATGCCGTATTCTCTTGCCACCTACAAATCCGCATCCAAACTCTTGCTTCTCCGCATGGCCGCTGTAGTAGATATCACAGGATGCTTGCCGTAAGCAACCCTGTTCCTTCCATCGCATTTCTTGGATTGCAGTGATATCAGCATTATATCTTACCAAGATAACAATCAGTTGGATAGAGGCACCATCCCAATTTAGGGTCCGGACATTCCAGGTGCATATCCCTAAATCATTATCAGTTTTTCGTTTGCGGTAGGCGTCATCAGATTTGGGGATCATTATACCCTAAACCTGAAAGGTCAGGGTATATTAACTTTGTGAAAACGCTTGTAACGCATAGAACGAAGCGAGTGCGGTATAGAAAAGCATATATTTTCTTGATCGGGATCACTTCGTGAGCCGAGCTATTCTCTATAAAGAATCCGGACATTCCATGAGCATATCCATAAATCATTGTTCGTTTTTCGTTTGCGGTGGTCGTCACCGTAGTGGGGGTTCATATTCGAGATTAATTCAGTTTTCATTGGGAAGTTATAATATGGTAGGGACCCAAACCCTACAAACTTACCATATTTAAGATCTTGTAGAGACCCCTCAACTTTATAGTCTAGAGGAGTCAGGGAGTTTTGGACATGGAACTTTTATGGTGACTCCGACTTGCCTTGACAGTGCCAGTTGCGGGCTATGTGGTTTTTTGCACGTCCTTCCACACCCTAGCTTGTAATTTTTGAACATTAAAATTTTAGTACAACATATACAGTACTTTATTAAAACATAATTTTTCAAAAAAATTCACTGGTCGCCTAACTTAAGTTGACATTTGTAAGTCGTCAACAACATAATAAGTAAAATAAATTTAATATTTTTCTGTGTGCTCATAACGTATTACTTAAATTAACCCCAAAAGAATCATTTACATACTTAACTAAACTAAACTTAATTATCTCCATTCATCCAAATCAGAAACCCAACGCTGCAAAGTCCTTTGTAAATAACAAAAAAATTGAGTCATCACTTAAGTTCAGCTTAAAAATTTACTCAAAATTCATTAATATTAATGATTGTTTAAATGTTGAAACAATTTTTGTTATTTCAATTAACCGTTCATCAAATCGCAGTTGTTCAAATATTTAATGAATGGCCATCAAATCACAAGATCGGGTCGTTTCAATGCAATCAAAAATGTTCACGCTCACTTAAGTGCCAAATAGGAAAAAATAACGGAAAACAACAACAACAATGACTAATAAAAACAACACAACAAAAACAACTTTTATACCCAAATAATTGTCATCAACAATAATTTCAAGCTTCATTCATTCACAGTCTTGAAAACCCAAACATAAAAAGAAACAACCATCGAATTGTGCGAGTGTCAGAGCATGAAAACGACAATTTTTTTGTTTTTTTTTTTTTTTTCTTTTATGTGGCAACACCATGCAACACTGAACTCGAATGGGCAATGCGAATGAGACAATAACAACAACAGCAGCAACACCAGCAACAACAACACCAACAACACCAACGATATCAACAAAGAGAGCAACAAACAATTTTTTATGGCTAGGCATAAAAATGATGAATGCCTGCGAAAAGCGTCACTTGTTGCGTATCCCCCCCAGTAAGTGTTGGATTTTATGGGGTCGGCAAGAGAGAGAGAATCAGGGAGGTAGTTAGGTCTGCGCGCTCTGGTAAAGTATACGGAAAATAGGAGGTTGAGGGATATAAACAGAGACGACAATTTTATCACTTTTTTTTTTGCCACGAATTATAAGAACAGTTTATTTGTTGTGTGGTGTAGCAGGAGGAGGGGGGGTATGGGGTACTGAGGGAATTTGTGATAAAGTGCCAAAGCAAGGTGGCAGCAATTGGTCCGTTTCGTTGTTGTTATTGTTATGGGTGAATGAATGTCACTATTGAGCTGTAAGAAAATTATTTATTACGTTATCAAATATTATTGCCTGGCGGTGTTGTTTTCATACAGATGTAGTTGGTGTTGTTGTTGTTGTGATCCAATCGCATGGACGATTTGATACAAAATTTGCAGCAGCTGTTTTCAGACTAAATAATGTTGACTCATTTCTTGTTGCTGCTGTTTATGTTTTACAAATTTTTTTTCCTCTCATACCGGGCGAAAACATACAGTGATGGCCATAATCATAAATTATCTATGCTCGAAATTTATTGCGGAACTGGTCTTTTGTAGTTGCTGCTTCATTTAATCCTGGCTATTAAGAGATTTCTTCGATTGTTAAGCTTTTTTAATTTAGATTTTTTTCTGAAGACTTTGCTTGTTCATACAATAGGTACTATAGACCTTGGTTAAATTGGTATTTTTAGTTTAATAAACCATGACAAGGTTAGCTTTGTGTGTTAAAAATAATTCCAAATAAAACAGGAATTTCTAAAAGTTTAAACAAATTTTAAGCTTCCAAACGAACGAAGATTGCTGAAGCTTCGATTCGACTTCTATAGAGCTTCTTTAAATCTGCTTTAAGATTTTTTTAATGTTTATTTTTAGGTTTTGTCTAAGTTTGGCTCCAGGCTTCCAATATTTTATTTGAAAATGAGCTCAGGTTTAAAAAAAAAATTGTATGTCCATTTGCAGAGAGTTCCCAGCAAAGTAATTTATAGTTAGCTTTACCGAACTACATCGTAGTTTATAATATCCGACAATTGAAGCTTCGATTTAGCTTCCATAGAGTTACTTCAAGCTTTTTGAAAAATATTTCTGAAGTGCAATTCACATTCTTTTAAGATTTTATGTTTATAGGTTTATATATATCTATTGAAAGATAGATATATATATATATATATCTAAAATGCATATGCCTGTTTCAATTCAACTTTGTATTTTTCAATAAAATTTATATTTTTCTAAATTTATTGTTAACTTCATCGAAACTAAATTGTAAATTTTATTACTTTAAATAATCTTTTATTGCAACGTTATGAAATGGCTTACTTTGAAGAACTAACGCTCTGTTATAGAGTCCCTGCTATATTTTTTTTTGTGACATGAATTTTGATAATAGTTTCTCATATTCCAAATTTCTAGGATTACATTTTCAAAATAGCTTAAATATCGATTTTGTGATTTTGGAGTAATAAAGGAGATTAATATACCCTTGATTATTTAAAGTCTTTGTACGAGTCCATGAAAAACCGTATTTTTGAAGTGATTCAAAAAAATGGAGGCAATACGCAGTATTACATATTGTAAAATAAATATATAAAAATAAAAATGGCAAAAACAAATGGTCTTTAAATCCTTTTTCGTTTCTTTTTATACTGCGTCTAATCTAATGAACGAGTTTTAATTGCAATGTTTTTGATATCAGTTTAAAAACTTGTTAGTAGGTACTGTTTTGTTAAAGAGAGTGGATCAAGTGGAAGGGAGTGTATAACACCCATTTTATATTGATGTGTAATATCAGTAGCGCTAGCCATCTCCGATTTGGCTTGAATTTTTTTCTTTGCTTCGCTTTTAACTTTCTTCAATTATTTCCTCATTTAAAAGGAAATAATTTCTTTTGATCAGCCATGACCCTGTAGATGATAGCAAACCTCAAAAACTAAACAATGATGCCATTTTAAGATTCTTGAGAACATTAAAATTAGCCGTTTGAAGTCGACACAAAACATGTAGGTACAGTTGTGTTCCAGTTTTAAAAGTAGATGCCTACCTGTTCGGTTTAACTCTACTTGCCTCATGGCGAGGAGTCATGGAATTTTGAAATCAACTCTCAACAGAAGCATTCTCAGGACTCACATCCATCAAACTTGTCGGTGTGCAGGATCATAGGGCCGACATGTCTATTCGGAGTTGCTTAGTTCAATGGTTTTTGGAATATATTTAAATTTATCGACCAGTTTCCAGGCACTTAGCACCCAAAATAACTACTGAGTAACCCTTCTTTTCAATCATATCATATACAAATTAATTATTTTCCGGGCATGACAAGTGCCCTAGTGATTCGCGTTTTCAAGTATTAACAGCTTACTATGACAAGGCGCCATTTGCCAATTGTGCCATAAACACTTTTCTCATCTACCGATTCCCCAGTACCAATTTGTGGACATTTAATTTGAGGTTAAATTCCATCCACCTCCATTGGTGAGGAGCGAGACCTATCTAAAATCTCTTACATAGAGAATATGCTAGGCTAGTTGTACAGAGACGCAATGCCACGCCGACTCTTTGTCTAGCTTGCGACATTAAGCTTACCACAGCCAGCACGAAACTCCCCGAAGTGGCAGCCCTCGATAGTCCCCCCGGGCAAAAGGGGTTTCCACCTTGGCATGAGCTTCGAACAAAAACCAGACATGAATTGATAGTGTAGGCACACATGACTTGATAAGCAAGCTTATCTTAGTATCCCTGTATACTATACCGATAGATACTAGCTGGGCATTTGCTATGACGTGATTCAGAACTTAATCAACAAATTCAGTGATATAAAAGTGCTATAGTACAGCCAATCCTGTTGAATTTCTTGGACACTATCAGTAAAGACTGTAACACTTATTTATTCCAAAACTGATCGCCTTATCTAAATTAAATTAGAAAACTTGATCAGCCAGGATACAACATTACCACAATGAAGCATGCTCGAACACTGGGTCTATTATGTTCCTAGTCATACTCCATGTCAATACTTCTTTTTAATCAGCCCTTGTAATACTCCGCCTCCTTTGGCCATTCTTTTAAACCACTTTTTCCGGCATATATAAATAGACCCTATCGTTGGAAATTTATTTATCATCACTTATTCTTATAAACCCATAGAGAATATCAGATTTTTATTCATGTCGGTAATTATCAGTTGCTATACCAGGCTTATTGACTATCCCCGTGCTAACAGTATGTTTTATATCATTTGCTACGGATACGCAGGTACAATAACCGGATTTATGTCCCACTTTCATGATTTTGCATCTCAAAGCGAGGGCTCATGGCAACCTATCTTTTACGTGACATACATAATTGAACCGTAGTCCACATACGCATGACACAATCCTCCTCCTTTTCACTGGCTTGGGACGGGCTAGTGGCTTACCATCATTACCACCAGGCAGAGTTACATGTAGGTACAGCTCTGATTTCGAATACTCTCGACAAGTGAACTCAAATTTTTTAGATTTGCCTTTAGGTTCATCAGCAATAGGTCAAGACTCGTAGCCAGAACATTTTGGTTGGCATTCAAGCACGCTTACAATTAAACTAACGAGTGGGATACGGTGAGATTTAGTGACGAATCCAAATATAACATTTTTGGTTTTGATGAAATGCTGAAGTGTTAAGAAGAATAACTGGGAAATAGGTCAATAATCGCTATTTTTAAAGAATTGTTAAATTTAGTGGATGAAGTCTTATGGTGTGTTGTTCTTTGCGTCATTTAGCGTGGAACCAATTCACCGTTTAGAATGATTTATGGATGGTGCATACTACAAGAACATACTAGCTGTGGCTTTTTTGTCATATGTCGAGTGGGAAATGCCGTTACGTTGGACATTCCAGAAGACGATGACCCAAAACATACTTTGAGGTCCATAAAATAATGTTTTAGATCAAGAAAAAATGAAGGCATGGATAGGTCAGCTCAATCAACAGATCTCAATCCTATTAAAAACATCTGGGAGATTGTGAAGCAAATAGTTAATAGAAGAAGTTAGAAGTTAGAATTGATAGAAGACCAAGTACCAGCTGTTTATGCAGACTAAAGAGTCTTGGAATAGTATTTCAATTAGTGTAATTGATAATTTATTACTGCCAGTGTAGAGACACTGCATAGCAGTTATAGCAAATAACAATTTTGCCACAAAATATTAAAAACGAAATATTAGGGGTATTCTCTATGTCTAAAATTGTTCAGCAGGAGCATTAAATTTTTTTGCATATGTCAATGCCAGCATTATAACTGATTATATCCTGTTTTAAGCTGTTTGTTTTTGTTTGCTTTGTTTGTCTTTATTTTGGCAAACGAATCATTAATTTGTAATGATTTCAGTTTTTAAAAAAATTTTCTAAAAAATAAAAATTAAAATCAACTGTTAATTTTGGTTCAGAGTTACTATAGTATATTAACGTCAGGTATAACATGTTATGAATTTTTCTCTTAAAATTTACACTTGCTTACTGATGTGAACAACCCTAGCAAAAAATTCAACCTCTTGTTCTTAAAAGACACAACAAGCGCTTATAAATATAAGTAACAAAGTATTTCCTAAGCTTGTCTTTCAACTACATAGTTAATACACGCTTGTTTGTTGTTTGGGAACACGATTCGATTTTTTATTTTAAAAGATAACTTTGAACGTGTTCTGCATTGCTAATATTTTGACCACCACTGTTATTCAGGCGGATTCATATTAGATTATGTTGTCATGTATGTTATGCTTATACTTATTTTTTTGGGTTGTTGTTGTATTTTTTATGCTTTCTTATTAGTTAAGGACTCTTTGTTTGGTTGTCAGCACTGCTTAATCGATCAAACAATCTATCTCGAAAATAGCAACGTTGCTGAAGTAACCGTTGGCGTCATGGCCTTCATTGAACCGCGTTGAAAGCCGGATATAATCTTGATATAAGGGTTTTTATTAGGCTTTTCTTGGTGGGTGATGCCATTTGTTCCACATCTCAATTAATCTCTTTTATACTGTTGTATAAATAAGAATCTCTATTTGATGTTATACTATTTTGTTGTTGTTTTTTTTTTTTCTCTTACAGTTTCGTGCAGCACCGTGACAGTGACTAAATGTCAGGCAGCTTTAAGAACGCTGCAGGCCTTTCAATTCTTTCGTCCAACATGCCTTTGCAAGGAGCCGGGAATGGATCCCGATTGTAATCATTTTCGGGATTTCCTTTTTGACCATCCGTGCGGATTTGTGCTGAAAAAAGGTAAGTGTTTGGAAGAAAACATTATGATGAAATGTCATGTTACATAAAAACAAAAATATAATTATTATTATTTCACACTGATTTTAAGATAAATACTTAATGAATTTGTTGAACAAACAGAAATAATATCAAATTTCATGTTAAACACATCTATTTTGATGGAAAAATATGACTAATTTTGGTTAAAAAATATAATTTTATTTTACAAATGACATTGTATAAGATTTTATTTTTTGCCAATTACTTCTGTTAATTTAATAATTATTTGGCAAAAGTTCTACTTTAATGGATCTGCCTATCGTTTTAAGTCATAACATTTGAACATTAAAGATGACCTTTTCTTTTCTCAGATTCAGATAATTATGTAGTCTCAGCGATTAACCATCTACGTTCAACACCCGATCACAACTATGCATCCTTATCTCTTGCCCTATCTTACAATAATTTTTTAAGGTTTATTTTTTCAAGTTAAAAAGCACGAAGGTTTTCATAACACTACTTTCGAAAATGGTCGATTTGCAAAAAATTCCAATGGAGAAGAGGCACAATTGGACACTAGCATTAGGAAATTTGTTTCTTCAAATACCCAAGACAGTTGACTACGTCTCGCAAAAGATTTTCTTCTTAAAAAAGTTTGAGCCGTTATTTATCTTTCGATAAATATGTCAGCTAGAGATTCTATCTGATCGAAAGCTTATTAGTCGATAAAAGTCATCATCATCAGAATGGATATACAGTGAACCAAAAAAAAACTTGTACAGTATGCTTGCTAATGCTTATGCTGCATTATCTCGGAAAATATGTACACCACCCATATAAAATAAAAAAGTTTAATAATCTTTACTTTATTCATTTTTCGAATATATTAAACAAAAATTATGGAAATATTATATTCCTAAAAAAATCAACAAAAAACAAAACAAGCACAATTTATGAAGCAAAACAAAAAAAACTTGTACACTCTTCATATAACGCAAGTACCTTATAACCATCGTTTCATATTAGGGTAAGATACCGGTTTCAAATATTGTTTCATTTGTAGATGCCATTTGCAGTTTATCAGAAGTTTTTTAAAAGTTTACATGTAGGTTGAATACAACATGAATTCAAAGCCATCTTCAATAGAAGTGAAGAAATTAGTTATAAAATTTTGGAAATAGAAGAAGAGATTGAGAAATATGAAAATCCCGCACTCTACGGTTTAAAATACATATTATTGATATGTACCAGAAAAATGGCGTCTTTAGTAGAACAACTGGATATGGAAGGCCAAAACAAAATGCATATCTTTAAACGCAAAGGAAAATTAGTCGAATAATCAACGAAAATCCGAAAATATCTAGCACAATAATTAAATGAATACGGTATTGTTCAGGTGTGTCCACAAATAGTACGAAATTTTTTGCATTCAGAAGACTAAAGATGGTGACCCTGAAACAAGCCACTGTTATCAGCACAAAATATCAAGAAGTGATTGGAGTATGCCAAAGAGTATGTTACGAAGCCAGTACAGTTTTGAAGCTAATTGTAAGTGAAGTTTACAAATAATCAGTCAAAATTCAATTCATTTCAACGAGATTTTGCGTGAAGAAAGAAACCCACAGCATTGTATTCCAAAAATGTTACTAAAACTGTCAAACACGGCAGCGGCAGTGTTATAATATGGAGTGCGATGGGAACAAATGGGGTTGAAAACATTCAATTTGTTGAAGGCATGATGAATAAATTTGATTATTTAAATATTTTAAGGGAAAATTTGCTACAAACAGCCGCAAAATTGTAAATTTCCGACAGTTTAACTTCGAAAGCTTAACTTGTTAACGATAACGATCCAAAGCATTCCTCGATTGTGGTTAAAGAATGGCTTCTGTACATCTGCAAAAAAGTGCTAACCCATCCGACTCATAGTCCCGATCAAGCATTTGTGGGCTCATATAAAAAAAAACTCGCGTGTAGCAACGTACACGTGGCAGAAGTGAAACTTCTTAAACAGTAAGATATAATAGAGATTTTATTGTGAAATAGAGAGAGAAAGTATCTGAAAAGAAATTCAATCAATACGAAATGAAATAATAATCTGTTGATTCAATATTTACATCCAGGGACCGAACCGGCTATGGTTTTTATCGAAAGTGACACATATTAACTTTTCTCTTTTAAGTTTTATTTTTTTCCGACGAATATAAAAGTAATTTTGTACCTTATAGTTTTTTGGGCAAAAATAACAGTTACTTTTGACTTTTATTTTATTGGTCAAAAATAGCAGTTATTTTGTAATCAGATAATTTATAGTTTTTCAAAATCCATTTCACCGACTAAAAAACTTTTGATACCATTATTTTCATCTCATCATTTACACATGGTGACAACAGTTCAATCTGTCAAACGGCCTTTAAAAAAACACAAATTGCTTGATAGTTTTCACCGAAAAAATTAATGTGACAAAATAACTGCTATTTTTGACCGATTAACTAAAAGTCAAAAGTAACCTTTATTTTTCTACGAAAAAATACATGGCTAAAAATAACAGTTAAATTTTAACTTTTAAAGAATCAGTCGAAAATTTAAAAGAAACTTAATATTCTTGAGGCTGAGGACATTTATAACATAATGGTATATTTGAAAAAGTCTTTCAACAATATTTTTCATTTGAAAATTGTAAAATAACAGTTTTTTTCGTTCCTTGTTTTAGTTCACTTGGTGTTTTAGTTGCTTTCGAATATCTTCTCAACTTTGTCACTTTTGGAATGCTAGATTGCATTTGCATAGTACTCGTTGAAGGAGCCTCCGAAAGCAGAGGCAAATCTTGCTGATTATTGCCTCTTGCTTCCTGATCATAATAACCCCACACTAGTGAGGGCTTCGTAAAGCAGCGAACGTCGATTGTTGAGTGTATCAACTTGGTTGCCTATAAAATTTTGTTGAGATGATGTCTGAGTTCCAAAATACATTTTTACAAAGCATCAGTGTGTTTTCTGGGGGTTGGTTTTTTGCAGATTCACCAAAATACACTGATGCTTCGTAAAAATGCATTTTGGAACTCAGCCGATGTTGCAATCATCTTACCTTCTTCATTAATTGCAGACCCAGCTGCGGCTGCATTCTTTACAGCTTTAATTCGCTATTTATATTCACGAACGCGTTCTGCTCCTGTTTAAGCTATTTTTCTTAGCTTTGAGGCGTTTTTTGGCATGGCAAAAACTATTCTCGGCAGTCATAAATATTGCACTTTTAACACTTTTTGCTTTTATTATTATATTGAATTAACTGTTTTGCATGTTGTCAATCATCTGTCCAGTTTTTGATGACAACCAACGAATCAAATTAAGCTTTACCCCTTCATTTTGTATCACCATTAAGCACACCAACGATCAGCAAGACACGAGGAGCACGACTTTATTCCATACAAAAATCTTTTGCTTATCGTGTCTTGCTGATCGTTAGTGTGCTTTTTCGTGATACAAAACGAAGGGGTTAAGCTCATTATGCAGCGAACAGGCAGTACATTTTTTCCGCTAGATGTGCCTAAATGTTTTCGTTTGCAGTGTAAAGAAATAAATTTTCCGTGCATATTTTTAGGATTAAAATTAATGTTATGGACGGAATGTTACGCGTTCAATATTAATTACATTTTATTTTTTTGTTAATCATGCGCCTATGTGGCGTAATGGTGTAGCTTCTGGCTCATGAGCATTGATGGTCCGGGTTCAATTCTCACTAACGGCTATTAATTTTTTGAAAATTTTCATATGAATTAAAAACGTTAGCGTTAAAAAATTCACAGATCTTGAAATTGTACTCGCCGCCAAAGAAGTTTCACTTCAAAAACTAAGAGCAAAAATCCGTTAAAAACACAAAAGGATTAAAAAATATACTCCAAAACATATGAGCGTGAATAACCCCTGACATCACACTAAGTTCGTCTCTGGCTTTTTGACAATCGCCCTTACTGATTTTCTTAACTTTTTTAAAAACAGTACATCTTCATAATATTTGATGAAATTATGTGGTGGTGACCGTGGCATGCAGTTTAAGTGTGTGGCTTAGCATGCTCGGAGCCCGGGTTCGAGCCACAGCCGCGACGAAAAGTTTTTTTCAATAAAAAATTTTTCTGATCGGTCACCACCTCTCTGCAGACAATGGCAAACCTCAGAGAGTAAATAATGCCATGTAAAGGTTCTTGAGAACATGAACTTTAGCCGTTCGGAGTCGGCATAAAACATGTAGGTCCAGTTCTCGGTCAATTGTGTGCAAACATTTAATAACACACACAACACAATTGATGATAAGAAGCTCGGTCAAAGTCCTTTCCAGGGCTGAATAGGCCAATTTGTTTGTTTTTTTTTTTTTTTGTTGATGAAATTATTCGAAAAGTAAATAATATAAAGAATATTTTACAATGCTATTTTATATCGTTTACACGGAGAAAACTGTTGTGCATTATTAATGCACAAGCTGTTCATAACTATAAAATGTTAAGGTACATTTTTGAATATGCAGCTTTGCGCATAAATTATGCCTAATAACCATAAATTCTGCACAATCTTTTAAAATTGTGCATAAGTTATACACAAAAAATGGGCACAGTTTGTGAACATTGTTCATAGCTTAATTATTTGAAAATTAAACTCAATTGATCATAATATATGAACATTGTGCATGAACGACTATTAACACTTATTGTTCATGAGTTATGCCTACTTGTGCATAGATTTTGCCCAACATTTTGATATGTGTGTATCTTGTTGTAGATGGGCATAAGTTGTGCCCATTTTTGCATAGATTATGAACGATGCGTACACATATGGATAATGAGCATGCAGTAATTGCAAGTTAGTTTCACTTGTGTTCTTTGTGTAAAGAGTGCTGGTTGTGTTTAGAAGCGACAGTAGTGTGTTATATATCATTTAATATTATTTAGAAATATATAATTGTGTAAATTAAGAAAACCAGAGGTAAGTATTGAGTTATTATCATATATTTAACACTCAGAAAATCCGGTTTTTTTAAAAAATATCTCCGCGTTAGAACAAATAACAAATCCGAATTGGAAAGTCGAGAAGAAAGTGCTATTTCGGTATCAGGAATCGATTCAGAAGATAAAATTTGGCTAAAAACAAGAAATTCGCCTTGGGAGACGGTGGAATTGAACTGGAACTCCAGCTTTGCTCTTCGGCGCCAGGACATTAATATCCATCCGCTACAATTTATACTTTCCGACTGCCCATTATATGCGCATAGTAACGGATATCGTTTGGTAGAAAATTTAAATTTATATAATATATAAATAAAAACTTTATATTTTTATATTTAGATCGATATTGACTTCCATAATTTGTACACAGAAAAGTCCAACTTATTTCTTAACAACTGGAATTCACTGAAGGATAACATTATAGCAGTATGCAAAAATATTGTTAAATTTCCAGCTGCTAAAAAATTATAAATCATCTTCCAACAAACAAAGGTAAAAACAATTTAAACTTATGAAATAAAGAACTAATTTAATTATTATTTTTGAATTTTCTTCCAGATTTAGAATTAATTAAAGTCTCGAAGGTGGTGGCAGCAATTTTTAAGCCTGTGGCAAGAAAAACAATTGAGAAACAGACGTGGAAGGTTAGCACAGTCGACGCTTGAAATTTTGAAATTCATTTTGACATTTGAAAATAAAATGAAATTTTGTTTCTTTAATATTAGCAGGAGATGTAAATATTTGTTCACAATCTATGAAAATGTTGTTCATAACCTATGCACAGTTGTTCATAACCTATGCCCAGTTGTTCATAACGTATGCATAGTTGTTCATAACCTATGCATAGTTGTTCATAAACTATGTCCAGTGGTTCATATAATATGCCCAGTTGTTCATAGTCTTTTCCCAGTTGTTCAGAATCTATGAAAATGTTGTTCATAAGCTATGCACAGTTGTTCATAACCTATGCACAGTTGTTCATAGTCTTTTCCAAGTTGTTCAGAATCTATGAAAATGTTGTTCACAATCTATGCCCAGTTGTTCATAAAACATGCTCATAGTGCTGAACTTAAGTTATGAACAAGAGTGCATAGATTATGAACAACTGTTCTTGGTCATTTTTCGTGAACAATTTTTGCATAATTTGTGCCCATAGCGCATAATTTCTGCACACAATTCTCTCCGTGTATGTACACTAGAGTGTATCGACTTGTATGGGAAAAATCTTACCCCCAATTCCGGTACTAAAATAAAAAAGTACAACAAATAAAAACATATCAAATATTAAATAAAAAGTAGATTCACAGTTTGAAAAAAACTGTTCTACTTCGACAGAGCATTTGTCAACAGGGATAAAACTTGCAGTTCTGTGTTTTTATATGAAAGGAATTAATTGATAAGCTTGATTTTCTTTTTAAATTAATCTTTAATGGGTCTCCAGTACAAAAGTTGATACAAAATGCACAAAAATGCATTTCGGGGGATGCCAAAATTAGTTTAAATAAAAAAAAAGTATACCAATCGTCAGGATTTTTCATGTTACTTAATTTTGGCACCGGAATTGGGGGTCAGATTTTCGATACACTCTTATGTGCACATTTTCAGAGATAATGCAACTTAAACAAAAGCAAGCATACTATACAATAGACCGGATCGAAATTTAGATTCCGCCGGTCGGGGTCTCAAAAGTTAGAGGAACTCATTAAAATGATTTCTGCATACTTTTTTTTCAAATCGGAGAAAAACCGCCCAAGCAATTTTGATTCTCCTGAAGGTCCTTTTTAGTAAAAAAAACATTTTTTTTGCTTGTAACTTTTTATTTTTCACAGAACGCATACCAAAATCTTCTTAAATGTTAAACTTCTTACTCATACTAACATTTTGACATAAAAAAAATTGTTAAGATTTTGTTTCATTATAACTCTTATTGACCATCAAAAATTGAACTTTTTGCTATTTTTAAAAAGGGAATTTTTTAAAACCGCTGTAAAAGACACATTTTTTATTGGACTTACGTGGAATTGTTATTGTTGGAAAGGTAAAGGTAAAATTGTGGCAATTAAATTTGTTATTCTTGGTTTAATATTTCTAAAAAAACATATTTTTTAAGAATTATACTTAGAGCTTTATGCCAAGAAATTCATGAAGTAACAGGTTGCTACAAATGCATTGTTTTTCTACTCTTATGTATATATAAAATACTTTTGGCATTTTCAACTCCATGTACAAAATAAAGGACACAAAGGATTACCATGTAAAGAGTTAGATTTATGATTGTCAATTATCAGAATAACGCTGTTAACCACTTTTTTATAAAAGAAAAACCCTTTTTCACTTCTATGTTGCATCCAAATGCTTACAATTTTCCCTTTTCAATAATATTTAGTTCTGTTGTGCGTGACCAAACAAGTATTTATTTATACGCACGTATAGTTTTTTTTTAAATATTGCTACAAAATTTAATTTATAATTCATATTGTTTTTTTTAAATTTGAATATTTTTAAAATTTTATGCTCGAACATGCTTTGACTACTGCCATGATAGAAGAATGCATTTTATGTAGCAATTGCGGTGAGTTTCTCCTTAAAACATGCTATAAACAATATTTAGCCGCGCCAATGCTGCAGAGTTTTACATGCAAGTTTTACATGAATGCTTTTTTTTTATTTACCAAAAATTCTGTCTGGTGTTTTACTAGTGCATGTCTGAGGTTTTAGAATGGCAGCTTAAAAAAAAGGCCATGGAACACAAGCATAAAGTCTGCAATGTTTATTTTTGATAGTCGAACATTTGCCGAATTCCAAAATGTGTTTACTTTAAGTTGAAAAGAAAAAAAAAAATTTTTTGTAGATTTATTTGTACAGTGCTGGCGGCAGACTATAATCCAAAGACTCCTGAGCATTTTATGTAAGTTGGGAACCTGCTTTGGTATTGTTGTTGATCCACTTAAGGAATCACGTCAAAATTGTAACATTCAATGTAAATGTTGCCAACGGTTGCGCACGTTGGCAGCGGTATGAAAAGGGGTTGGTGTTAGCAGACATAACAAAAAACTTTTAACTAACAAGACAAAAAAAAAAAAAAAATCACTCAACTGCACTAAGCCATATATAGATTCACATACACACAAACATGCAAAGCACTCAAGAACAGCATCTCAAGACGCAGAAGACTCACTTTGAGCACTGAAATGCGAAAAACAAATCGTTTTTTTACGACTTCAGTGGAAGCTTGCTTTGGTTGCATGTGTGCGGCGGTGCATGCTTGCACCTGCACACACACATACACACACGCAAACATATGTATGTCCTGTCAAGCACAAGGAAAAAACAAAAGATTTTTGCTATCCAGAAATTGAGCAAAGGAATTTTTAGAACTTTTCGTTGTTGGTAGCTGCATTTTACAAAGTGCCGACTTTCTAGAATTCTTGTTTATATTTTTCTTTATGATTCTTTTTGTTTTTACATATCTTTGGCAAATTTGTTATTTCAACTATGAAAATCAGTTTAAAGTGTTGCTTCAGTGTTTGCGTTTGTATTTGTGCATTATTTATATTATTGCGTTGCCAGGATATGCGAGCTTTATGAATCTGAGAATTGCTTTGTTCTGCGTTTCTGCAGTTTATTGCTGTGTAACAAAATGCAAGGAATTTGATTTTTCTTATTGTTCATTTTGAATGTAACATGAAATTATTTTGAACATATCATTACTTATATAATTTGGCATAAATAGCACAAAGACAGATACTTCAAAGATTTCTTAGTAGCTACAGCAAAACTGAGAATTTTACGATTTGTAAGTATTTAACTCTCAAGCTGGAAGGCATAACAAAGAATCTGTTAGAACTTCCAGTATTAAGCATTAAGGAACTTAAGACTTTGAGTTAGTCAAGTCTTTTATGTCGAATCAATTTGCAAGCTTAATAAAATGGAACTGAATTTTTTCAAAGTTTTTAAAAAGATTTGTTAAGCCTTTATCAAATGCTTCTTATTAATGCGCGCTAAGCAGTGTCTGAAGAATAAAATTCAAATAGCAAGTTTCAAAGTGAATTGTTTCCAGGAAAGCGATGTACAAATAAAAGGCTCTTTAAATCCATCAGTTTTCCGGCTAAATGGTGTTCCGCAGCCACGCGAATTAATGTGAGGGTACGGAGACTTAAAGCGGAGGTTTCGATTTAGTACGTTATAATCACACACTCCCTCCATCACAACACGCTGGGGCATTTCAAGATTTCTCCATCGCGAATGAAACACAAAATAAAAAACATTTTCCAGAATATTTTAAAAATGCCTCTCTTAAAACTATAGAAACTTAATAAAGAAATATCTACTCAAAAATATATATAAACATAGCTTTATAAACCAGGACACATTAACTAAAGCTTACATATTTTTTTTTTAATATCTTGTTTGATATTAAATCACATAAATATTATTATTTCACTTGAGTGAATCCGAGTTTTTGCATAATATATAATTTTTAATTTTTTTCTTTCCTTTTAGCCGAAAAGGATCCGTATCCAATCGATGCCTTGCCCACATGTAATCACGCACTGTCTGTGTGTCAGCAGGAGAGGAAATGTTTAAAGCTTTTCGAAGACTTCAAGACACACTGTAAAGTGAGAGACAATAAGTGTAAAATGGAAAGCAGGTAAGCAAAGTGATCGTTGTTGTTGTTTTATTTTGGATATTGAAGTTGAAGGAGCCATCTTTTTACAAATTTAAATGACTGAGTTCAATAGCTATATAAAGAACTCCAAACAAAAAAATGCTTATCGAAAATGTTTGTTTCCATTAGAATATAAAACCTTGTTTAAATATCATAAAAAGACATCTGCATGTTGAAACTGCTAACAAATGAAAAAAATTAATTTTTAAGAAATGCTGTTTACAAATTATAGGAAATTCCGAAACATTAAAATCTTGCAATTTTTTTAAAAACCTCTATTAAAAATAAGAGGATTTTAAGAGCTTTAGTTTTGAAAATTGGAAAAAAGAAACAGTTTCGATAGTATCGTAAGTGTAGACGTAGAATTCCGTTTAAGTTGTAACCTCTTCTACCTTGTCTCTTTGGTCCGATTGTTTTGTTCATTTTGCACGTATTTTTATTGATCTTCCAAAAATTAAAAAATAAATGAATAACACTCAATTATGGACTACTTATCGATGCCAAAACAAAGAAAAAATTATATAGTAAATATGATTAAATGAGCAAGCAAAAAGAAACAAGCAAAATTTCAAATTTTTTTCGATCATTTTGTTAAGTTTGACAGGTTGAGTTCATTGACTTAGTTGAAAAGAAGGCGAAGCAAATGCACTTTCCATTGGTGCCACTTTCGTCTCTGCCCGATATATAGTTTGCGAGCTACAGTCAGTTTAACTAATAATTTCAAATTAAAATTAAGACCCCGATTTTTAAAAAATCGTATGGTTACTATAATTCACTCTGAATTATCCTTTCCTTTCCTCTCGTCTCTGTCTGATATTTAGCTTGCGAGCTACACTTTCGTCTCTATTCGTTGTATAGTTTGCGAACTACACTCGCTAGTGCTAGTGCGATGTGGAATCCAAATTAATTAGCATTAAAAACAAAAATTAAAATTATACGCCATCTATTGGGTAAAAGCATAAAAAGAAATATGATACAACTCGTTTTTTTCATAAGAGTTTAATCTAACCGGACCCGTTCGTTACATTTGACAGATTCAGTTCATTGACTGAGTTGAAAAGAGGTTCATGACCTCTGGTTTCAAAATAGTATATTAGAACAGTAGTGCATACATAAACCCGAACTAATGCTTACAATGCTGCCAAAGCGAACCAATCAGTTCGTTCAAAACCAAAGCATACAAGCATAAACAACGAAAAAAAACAAAGAAAGCAGCATTCACATAAGCAGCTGATGATTGATTTTCTTATATAAAAACATGAATTTTTCTTCTTTTATTTTACTATTTGGTGACTTTAATATAATAGTGACAAAATCCAAAGTTAGATATTCATTCAGCGCAGGATATATCTGATATTTTAATATATATTATCTTTGAACGAAGAGTATTAAAGGCTGTAGGTATACCCTAAAGTATTCGCCAAAAACGTTGCCTAATGACCTTGAAAAAATCTGTTAAAACGACCCCATGCAAACCGCGCTGTAAGACGTAATTCTACGTCAAAAACGGAAACTGTGCAATTGTGAATATGTTATATGTATATTTGGAGCCTGTTATTTACTTTTCAAAGATTATTTCTAGTAAAAGTTGCCCGTGACTATGTCTTAGGTAGTCCAGTCTATTTCTCACCAAAGCAAACTCTACACCTTGTATGGTGGCTGCGTCAGAATTCAATAACTGCATTTATATAAGAGCTATTAGCATGAATTTTGGTACACAGATTTGGGCTGGTAACAAGCTTACAATGGGCCTTGCTCCAATGGTACCTTGCTTCATTGACTGTTACATTGTATTTTTCATTATTTATACACTAAACCTGAAAGGTCAGGGTATATTAACTTTTTTGCAAACTTTTGTAACACATAGAACGAAGTAAGTCCGGCATAGAAAAGCATATATATTCTTGATTAGCGTTACCTGGTGAGTCGAGCTATCCATGTCCGTCCTTCTGTTCTTCCGTCCGTCCGTCTGTCTGTCTGTGTGTTCTCCGTAAATACCGGATAAGAAGTAGCAGTTGAGATAATTGCATAAAACTTGATACACATGGTCACACTCAGAGACTCAGAGATCTGCAATATTAAATATTTTTGGAATCCGCCCACAGAAACGCCTACCTCCCATACGACCACGAAATAAAAATCGCTGCATAGAGTTTTGTATATAAGCTATACAAATAAAATTTGACACGTATATATTATCTATCAACACGCAGATGTACACAATGTCACGATGTCATGGGCTTGATCTTCTTATTAACACGCCCACCTTCCATACAACCTACAATATTAAAAACACTATTAAAATGTTCATCTTTGACCTAGAGAGATTAACCTTGGTATGGATGCATTTCATATCAAAACTGAGGTGTGCACAAAAACTGGCGCCATCTGCTCACCGACACGCCCACCTCCCATACAATCCACTATGGTAAAAACTCTATAAAAAAGTTTATATATGTGCTACAAAGATAAAACTTGTTATGCGAGATTGTTGTATCAAAACTAAGATGTATTTACAAAATGGGCATCATCGGCCCATAAACACGCCCACTTTCCATACAACCCGCAACATTTAAAACACTGTTAAAAAGTTGATATTTGACCTAGAGAGATAAAATTTAGTATGGGAGCAAGTCATATCAAAACTGAGGTGTGAACTAATAATGGGAGCCATCTCCCCACCAACTCGCCCATATCATATACAACCCACTATGGGAAAAACTCTATAAAGATGTTTTTATATGAGCAAAGATTAAATTAGGTATGTGAGAACAACACTCAGAAAAAAGTGTTATAAAAAAGGCATCATATTTAGAGAAAAATGGTAAAGACTTTGCTCCATAGAATGCTATTCTCTAATTGCGATACTTAAAATTCTCTAAAAATGATAAAAAGGTTCCATGAAATAGAAAAATATATCGTTTTCAGAAAAAAATACTTTTTTTTTTTGAGAAAATATTTGTTTTTATTGAAGAAAATACTTCTCATAGTGAATTTTTTATCTAAATATAAGAAAAGTTTTTCATTTTCAATAAAATTTCTCTATAAATGAGACATTTTTTGTGCGAAAAAATACTTATCATTATTAGAGACATTGAAATATTTCCATTTCCTAGAAGTAAAGAAATATTTCTTCGAAAATGTGAAAATTTATTCTAATTGAAGAAAATTTTATTTGAAAAAGAGAAAATTGCTATTATCAAAAATAGAGAAATTTTTTACCGGAGCAAGGTATGTGTTTTTTTCTCAGTGAATGTATCAAAAATAAGATGTGTTCACTAAATGAGCGTCATCCGCCCATGAACACGCCTACCCGCCTTAAAAGGTTTATATATGACCTAGAAAGATGAAGCTCGTACGGGAGCATTTTAAATCAAAACTGAGGTGTGCACAAAAATTGGGCATAATCTGGCCATTAACACGCCCACCCACCATATAAACCAGATAAGTTAATCCTGTACTAATTATATAGCTATAAAGAATACATGAACTCTGATAGGTAGCAGGGATGATATTTTGAGTGGAATAGTACTTTTTTGAGTACTATTGACTCTACAAAAGTACCGGAGTACCTTCTTGCCGAAAAAAGTACTCTGGTATGTCAAAAAATTTGGCTTGAAATTTTGTCAAAAGTAAAAAAATCATTTTCGAAAATGAAGTAATAAACTTGTTGCCAAAATTCTCGCCCAGTCACGTATTATTTTCCGTTGATTTTAGAAATGTTCCCAGAACAAGAACTTTTAAAAGAAAAAGTCAAAAATTTTCATTAAAATTCGCAATATCTTTGGTCAGGCGGCATGGATTTGAAATTTTTTGGACCAGATAGTAAGATTTTCTTCAGTACTACTCCAATTTCCAACCATTTGTTTATTTGTAACTGCTGCACCAGCTATTATTTTTACAAAAAACATGGTTTTTGGATGTTTTTCAAAATGGTTAAGCTCACTGGCGGCTATCGTTATAGCTAAAAAAAAAAATGTTGTGAATTCGTCTTAGAATCGATCAAGGTTAATTTTAAGTTGGTGGCAATGACAACTTTTTTTTGGCTCCATAGAGGCCGAGGCAACCTAAAAAACATATTTAACGGGCTCTGAAAGAAATCCTGATTATTTATTATTCCTTTATGTGATAAATATAATAAAATTTAAAAAAGTATTGGTTTTAATTTATGTATTTATTCACATATCATTACTTAATAAAAAGTACCCTTAACAATAAAAAAGTACTATTTGCCTTTGTAAAAAGTACTCTCGAAAATGATCCGATATCATCACTGATAGGTAGTTATGTCTATTGGTTTTGGGTTTTTAATATATATTTAAATATTATAGGAGGTTCTGGGTATTCCATAGTCGGGCTAGACCGACTTTAAACTTTCTTTACTTGTTTTCTGAAAGATTGGTCCAATGATACCGCCGGCCAGCAAACCATACATTTGTGCATTTTTCAGACCAAATTTAACAATTCTGTTTGTTGACGCATAAAATTATCTAGCCAAAAATGAACTTCGTCACTGAGGACAATTTCTTGAAAAAAGGTGAATTTGCATCCAACTTTATAAGGCCCATACACAAAAAAAAAAAAAAAAAAACGACATTGTGGTAAGTCAATCGGCTTCAGTTCTTAAACCAGTTGTATTTTGTATGGTTTCATACCATGCTCCTGACGTTAGATCTTCCTGGTGGTCGAACAACACAAACCCCATTGCTGAAAACGGCGACAAATTGACATACCGCGATATTTATTGACAGCATTAATATTCTCCTCAGTAAACTCTCTCCGCATACGGGTTGGTGGATTGATGTTCAATAAACTGGTGCAAAATTTGTTCAAAATACCTTGAACAACATGTTTTCTGGTTGATTACTACGACCACAAAATATACATAATGTGTGAAACAACACATTTATTACAGAGCGCAAATTTGATAATAAAATTAAATAATCTGCAATCGCTGTTCGTTTGTAAGTATATTAATGGAGGGCTGCCAGATTTGTATGCTCCCACGCGTACTACGTAAGGGGTATATTAATTTTGTCACGACGTGTGTAATGCCTATAAAAAGGCGTGGTATATATAGAAAAGTATATTTATTGTTGATCAGCATCAGCACCTGAGTTGATCTAGTCATGGACACGATTACAGCCGTAATTTTGAAGCTATCATACTGAAATTCAATATTTGAGCTTTTTTCTAAAAAAACATCAAGTTTTAGAATAGGCCAAATCGGATGAAAAGCACGCCTACATCCCATAAAACTCCAATAATGAAAATTATGGAGAAGCACATATTTATTCGTGTATTCTATGTTAAAAAAAGGTGTGTAAGACAAATGGGCGCCATTCACTCACCAACACGCTCACCTCCCATACAACCCCAAAATTGAAAACTATATAAATAGCATCTGTCAAAGCTGCAGAAGTAAAATTAGATATTTATTCATTTTATATCAAAATTAAGGCGTTTTAGAAAAATGGGTGTCATCCACCCACGATCATTATTAAATAAAACTAGTAAACCTGTTGCCTTAATACGAGCAATTCAAAAAAATTAAATGTTAGAAATAAATAGACGTTTAATATATGATATTATATTCAAGAAGCCTCTTACCTCAATAACGATATATTCAGTCTCAATAATGATATAAAAGATCATTATATGAATGCTTTGACTTAAAATGATATGACAGGAAAATACGACGAAGGACTTCTGTTTGTTGACGCATATAATTATTTAGCCAAAAATGAACTTAATTTTTGCTTTGACTTAAAATGATATGACCTGACACTTAATTTATAAATGTAATGGGAAAATACGATGAAGGACTTCCACTAATATTACAACTGAGATAAAAATTATCACTATTCGAAAACATCGCAGCTTAACTTTTCAAGCTATAAAACATAACTTATTTTAATAAAAACAAAGTAAAAAATGGAATCAAGAAAATAATACTAAGATATTAGCGGATGTTACCCGGTGTTACTCGGGGTTGTGCCTCAAGAACAGAAAAATTATCGTTTTTTGGGGTTTTGCCCCCTCCCTCCGTTGAAAGTGTTTAGTCTAATTTCCGTGAAACAGAACCTACCGGACATGATTATAAAAAGTTACATCTTCTACGTCTGACATCTGGTTTCTGAGGACAATGGTCACACAGCTTCAAAAAGTCATTTCGAGAAAACTGTGAGACTGTTAAAGTTTTTATTAGCATGCGTTTTATATGCATTTTTATTTAAAAAAAAATTGAATATTAAAAAATCCATTGGAATCGATTCGATTTTTGAATTGTCTCTGTTCAACATCGGTTTTGGTCAATACAGTCTGGTTGATTTTTATTCATATATATACAGTTTCTGTTCGTATTCGTTAAACTTCTTTTTATAACCTAAACCTGAAAGGTCAGGGTATATTAACTTTGTGCAAACGTTTGTAACGCATAGAACGAAGTGAGTCCGGTATAGAAAAGTATATATATTCTTGATCAGCGTCACCTCGTGAGTCGAGCTATTCATGTTCGTCCGTCAGTCCGTCCGCCCGTCCGTCAGTCCGTCGATCCGTCTGTGTGTTGCCCGTAAACACAGGATAAGAAGAATGAGTTCAGATTATTGGATGAAACTTGGTACACATGGTCACATGGACCCAAGGATCTGCAATATTGAATATTTTTGGAATCCGCCAAGGACAGGCCTACCTCCCAGAGAAGGCAAAAATTGAAAACTGCATAACTCAGGTCATAGTTAACCTACAACTATAAAATTTCGTATGTATGTGTTTTGCTTTAACACACAGATATCTTCGAAAAATGGGTGTCATCCTCAAACGGACACGCCCACCTCCCATACAACCCAAAAATTGAAAACGCAATTAATAAGCCTGTGTTTAACTTTAACAAAACAAAGATGGTTTTGAAAAATGGACGTCATCCGCCCACGGACACGCCTACCTCCCATACAACCCAAAAAGTTTTAAACTCAATAAATAAGGTCATGTTGGTCATAGAAAGATCAAATTTGGTGTGTTAAGGTGTGTTAAAAAATTGGGAGTTATCCGTCTCCACCTCCTCCACGCGCAAATCTCCCATAGCGAAAGCACAATAAAGACATTAACTGTGAGCTACAGGAATAAAACTTGGTATGTGTAAATTTTTCATCAACATTTAAATGCATATAAAATAAAGGCTTCATACGCCCACGGACACGATAATTTTCAATAATATTATTTTTTTTTAGAAAAATAGGTTTAGGGTTGTCGGCCCAGACTGACTTTACATTTTCTTTACTTGTTTATTTTGGAACTGCATTTTTCGGACTATTGACATTTGAGGAACGAATAAAAGATAATTTTGAATAGTTTTGAAAAAAATTCAAATTTGATCTATTCATAAGATCTTCTCAAACTAAATTTCAAATCGATTTAAAAGCAGATTTTTGTATAAAAATTGTATTGCTGTTTTAAAAGGTTTGGAACCCCCTAAAGCGAAATTACAATTTTTTGAAGGTGGTTTGCACATCCACAGCCTAAACCTAATTTAACAACATCTGAATCGATAAAATCGGTCCATTGGTCTGGGAGGAGTTGAAGTCACAAAGAAAACCTAAGCCTATTAATTATATAGATTATACACTGATGGAAATATGTGTTAAAATTAAATGAAATTGTGTTCATATCTAACGAATCATTAAAATTAAACACAACTGTATTTAAATTTAAATTCAAAACAAAAATTTTTGTTTTTAAAACAATGTTTTTGTTATGAAAAACAAATTTAAAACAAAAAATTTAAAACAAAAAATTTAAAACAAATATTTTAAAGCATATATTTCTGATGCCATTTTTTAGCTTTACCGAGTTTTTAGCATCAGATTCACAGACAGCTACCCTTGGGACCTCTGAATGTTAACTCCATTCGATAAAATTTGCATTTGATATATTTTAATATTTAATTAATTAATTTTTATTTAATCGTATGTTCGATATTTGTCAAACCAATTCAAAAATTGTCATTGTATTGTTTTTTTTTTTTCATAGAAATTATAAGAGAAAAGTAAATTAATTAAAAAGAAAGGAGTTTAAAGGTAGTTGAAAATTAAACGCACTTGTTTTAATTTTTGTTTTGTAGAAATGCAAAGGCGTTAAATTTCTATTTTAAAATTTTTTGTCTAATTTTAAAGTATGTTTTTTTTTTCTCACTGTATAGATATTTTTCTTACATATATAGGAAATCACCCTTTCTTATGTTTTAATTATATTTGAGCCCTTAAAATCTATACATATTGTCTTGTTAAGTTGCTTTATTGTGCTTAAAATATAAACCTAAATTATATTTTCCAACATAGCTGTAATATTTTGATTACAATTAGTAATCAATTGGATTATTTTTCATAAAGAATTATTATCATTATATAATCCTAAGGTGAAAAGTTTCTTATTAGTAATTGATTACGATTACAAATAATCAAATTATAATCACGATTATACAAATATTCTTTTTGATTACTTTACGAATTTGAACCTAATCAGCAAAAATTCTTAAAAGAATCAAAAGTAATCTTAAAAAATAATATGACAATTTTTGTGGATTACTTTAGAATATATATGATTATTTTCGTAATTTCAAGTAATCATGATTATAATTTGATTAATTTGTAATCGTAATAGTTTGATTACCGAGCCAAACAGAAAGAATTGTACTTAATCAATTATTTCAAAAGTTTAATAAAAATAATCTTATAAATAATGAATACGATTACTAATCATTATTTAACAGCTATGTTTTCCAGCTAAATAAGGTTAATTTGTGCAAATTCATGCAGCTCTGTACCAGTCACATAACATTTTATTTTATTTTATTTTTTCAAAATATTAAAATTTATCAATTTCAAAGTTTCTTCACTTTGTCAATCAAATTAATTATTGCTGTCGTTAATGCAGTTTGAATAATTAATAACAAGCTCGAGGCAGTGAATACCGTGAATCGAGTTAGTTGCAAACTTATAGCTAGTCAATAGCGAGAAGAGCAAGTTCCAAAGAGATGGCGCAGCAACTGTAATGTTCACAATTGGAAACTTTTCCAAAGAAACAATGCGACTGTCAGCTAAAATGCAAAGAACACTCACACAAGTGTATCACTTGTTGTTCTTAAAGCCTGAATTTTTGTTTTTTTTTTTTTATTTTCGTTTTCTAATTTTCAAGTTTGAAGTAATTTTTTGTCAAAACTTTAAGAACTTGTTAAGCAACGTCATTGAATCTATTCTATTCCAGTGAGCATAAAATTAAGGAAGGAAGTTAGTTTTGAATGGCGGAGGGTTTTGGTTTTGGTGGCTTAAAGGTAGTTGGTACGCCAGAGAGATCATATCAAACATATAAACCACTAAAAAGTTTTAGTTTGGCGCCCAAGTGAATTCATTTGCTCTGGCATATCGATGAGTCAGCCACGGATGGCTACACTTTTGTAATAACTGCGTACCGCATGATACCCCAAAAAGTGAGCCAGGCAAGCCACTGATTGGTTTGGCTATGGTTATGGATATGAAGTTAAAAGTTGAAAGTTTGCAGCAACATTAAGTAATGACATAAAATATTGATTATGCCAAAAACTATCTGCAGGTTTGTAAAGTTTTATATTTTTGGCAAGAATTGCCAAGGATTGTGACTTTCAATTAGCAGATTTATGTGCTATCAAACTCATGCACACACACACGCACACACACAGTGATAAGTATGTGTGAGATAGTGTGTGT
This sequence comes from Tetanocera ferruginea, assembly GCA_958299015.1. Taxonomy (NCBI): domain Eukaryota; kingdom Metazoa; phylum Arthropoda; class Insecta; order Diptera; family Sciomyzidae; genus Tetanocera; species Tetanocera ferruginea. Next base: position 81,402,378 of record OY282642.1, read on the forward strand.
TTGTGCTGGATATGGCTGTATGTTTAGCTACTGGCTACAATTGTTGCTTCTTCGGTCGGTTCGATGTGCAAAGATTACAAGTTAAACGTATTTTCAACATGATGGCCAATTTTCGGTTTATTAAAATTGTCAAAGTTGTGCATCAAAGATAAGTTAAAATGTTGCAGAAAAATGTTAAGCATTCAATAGAGTGCGAATAAGATATAAATTATATATTTTGACAAAAAGTTTCTTCAACACTTTATGCTGGAATAATTATCACAATGGGCGAAAATATCAAATAAAGAAATATTACAACAATATTAATTTTTTTCTATGTTACTTGTTTCTAAATCGATAAATATTATGCATTTCAAAAGAAATTTTAAGAAAAGTACAATTTGACAGACTCCAACAATTTTAAAAATGCTTACTGCTAAAATTATTGTTAAAAAAAAAAACAAATTGGCCATTTCAGCCCTTGAAAAGACTTTGACCGAGCTTCTTATGATCAATTGTGTTGTGTGTGTTATTAAATGTTTGCACATAATTGCCCGGCAACTACATGTTTTATGCCGACTACGAACGGCTAAAGTTCATGTTCTCAAAAAGCTTTACATGGCATTGTTTACTCTCTGAGGTTTGCCATTGTCTGCAGAGAGGTGGTGACCGATCAGAAAAATTTTTTATTGAAAAAAACTTTTCGCCGCGGCTGGGGATTAAACCCGGGCTCCGAACATGCTAGGCCACACACTTAACCTGCATGCCACGGTCACCACAAAATTATAAATTATTGTAATAAAAATAATAATAATAATAAAAAAAAAAAAACTCATTGAAGCAAGTCGTAACTAGCACTGAAATAACAACATTTTTTTGGAGCTTTGTACCAAAAAATTTTTATATAATAAACCGAGGATGTCTGTCTGATTTGATACAGCCTTAAAACTTGATAGCTAAAACGCAATGCTGCGTTAGGCTGCGGTTATAGTGAGCGCCGAGTCAGACAGGCAGGCAGGCAGGCAATGTGAACAAGCGAGATAGAAAGCTATCTGCATCTCGTTTTTTCACACAGATTTCAGCCTGCCTGTCTGTCTGACTCGGCGCTCACTATAACCGCAGCCTTAGGTCGGTCGTGCGCTGCCCGTACTTTGGTCTACGTTGTTGAAATCATGATAGAATAATAAGGTAGGCTCATATTTTTACTGCTGCTCAAATGTCTTATTTTACATTAACAAAGCTGTGAGTGCTATAAACGTCAAACGAAAAGGCAGCAACAACAATTAGAAAAACTTAAATTCAAATAGCAGACTTTGACATCTAGCTCACTTCCTCTCCAATATGCGCCTACCTTGTTATTCTATCATGGTAACGAAATTACCTGTCAAAACGCACGACCTCAAACTTTTCAAAACATAATGTTGCTTTGACAGATCGTGCGTCTTTCATTTCGATGATGCCAATAAAAAAGCTATGAAAAAACCCACAAAACTTCCCTTTTTCCAAATCATACAATTTTTAATGTATTCAGATTTAATGTTATTTATCAATGAAAAAAAATATATCGTAATTAGATTAGAAAAGGACCTGTTTGAATAAGCAAAGATATTTTTATGTAATAAATTATTTAAAAATATTTTGTCTTTCTAATTTAAGCCAGGAAAACGTTCCGAAATATTAAGATTTATCTTTTTATTTAGATAAAGATATGCGTATGTTTTTTTATTTGAGGAGTGACTGTTCAAAACAGGCTATTTACAGTTTTTAAAATTTTTGAGACAGCATTCTTTTCGTATTTGTAGAGTTTGACTAAGCATTTATGTGTTCATGTTTAAAATTTTTAAATAAAGTCTAATAAATGAAGAACTCAAAGAATTAAAAATGTCCGAGAATATGAATTTGATACAAAAAATTAATGTTCTATCAAAACGCACATTTTACATTAACGGAAATTTGTGAAAATAAAACATTTGTTCGACATGCATATAAAAAAATTACGTTTTCTTAGTGACGGATAAATTATGACGGTGATTTCAAAGAAATTTAAAATTCAATAAATTCAGTAATTGTCCTAACAGTTGCAAAAAAAATTAATCTTTTGTGCAAATAATTTTAAAAGGATGGATAAAATCTCAAACCCTATGATTTCATCATACAATATTATAAAACTTGCATTTGTTTCAAGCAAGACATAGGTACAATAAATGTTTAGATATCCTACATATTTTTATAATACACATACTTTATATAACAATTCTTTAGATATACATTTGTAAAAAAGTATTTCGAAAAACGAAAATTATTTATTTTCATTCCATGTGTATATATTTACATATATTTCCACAAAAGTGTATATTTACTAAAAGATTTGATCATAACTAACTCTTTATAAACTTTGCGATAGTCTTACTTAATGGTGGTATGAGCTTTGATAGGAGATTTTTTCATATCTAAATGAAACCACACATTAATATACAAAATATTCAATGTTTCGTTGAAGGATTGTCCAAAATACTCAATGTTTGGCTGACAAATGGCACAAAATATTTGAATTAATTTGTTTAAATATTACCTTAAGTTTGCTGTTCTTATAAAAAATTGATTTAGGCTCAAAACTCTTTATTTATTCTTGTGAAATTACTTTAATAAGCAAACTTTTTATACGAAAATTTATTTGTATTAATTTGAATAGGTAAAGTTATTACTGAGTTAATATAATATCATATTATATTCATGAAAATCATTATTTTATTATTTTAATATTTAAAAAAGTAGCATAAATTATAACTTTCCATGTTTTTATAACAAATTCCATGAAAATCTTGGTTAACCATCGAATTACTAAAACACCCACATATAAACATTTCTCAACGAAAAATCATCCCTACATATCAGCATGTTCAATGGCTACCTGCAACCCTGCATGGCCATAGAATGTCAAACGCACGAGCTAGTAGAATATTGTTCTACTCATTGGCCCGTATGGCTGTGCTCACACGTTAATCAAATGATTGAATGAACTCAAATTTGTTGTTGTTTGTCCAGCTAAAAAAAAATGAACTCTCTGTGAGAGAGAAAATGAACTCTGAATACGTCATCGCTTCATTCAAAGTTTTGACCACGCTCTAGACCTGAATCATTCAGTCAAAGCGTTGCAAACTTTTACTCGGCTGCTGCTTAGTAGTAAGTTATTGATAAGAAGGTAGTAGATTTAACAAAAAAGTACTTTTATAAGTAAAAAAAGGAGAAAATGTTTGTGAGTGTAGAGTGTTGTGTTTTGTTTTTAAAATATTAAAAGTGAAAAATTCTCATTTCGTGAACAAGACGAATATTGTATAAATGCATTCCAAAGAAAAACAAAAATATCCGGCATATTGATTTCCTAACGAAATCAATTTCAATCCGTAAAGATACAAATTTTCACTGCCGTTCTTAATTTTTGTAAACTTTTATACAGACAGCACGACAAAACACAATGAAATAAAACAGTAGGAAAATGATACTAACCGCAAACAGTAGGTAGCAGAAAAGCCTGCTTCGGAGGTTCAATCAAACAACCACGTGTGAGCAGACTTCGGTCAAATCAACTCAGAGAGAGTAAAATGCACAAAAAAATTCCGTTATTCTTCAATCATTTGATTCACGTGTGAGCAGAGCCTATGCATACAATAAAGCGAACACTTCAGAGTGTTATCTATCAAGTAATGAAAGTTCGGTAGTGAACACTTCTTTTGGTATGAATAAACATTTTTAAGCAAGCTCTATTTTCGAGTTTCGAACTTAAGTGTTCACCAGGGATGATATTTTGAGTGGAATAGTACTTTTTTGAGTACTATTGACTCTACAAAAGTACCCGAGTACCTTCTTGCCGAAAAAAGTACTCTGGTATATTAAAGAATTTTACTTGAAATTTTGTCAAGAGTTAAAAAAAATCATTTTTGAAAATGAAATCATAAACTTATTACCAAAATTCTCACCCAGTCACGTATTATTTGCCGTTGATTTTAGAAATGTTCCCAGAACAAGAACTTTTAAAAGAAAAAATCAAAAAATTTTCATTAAAATTCGCAAATCTTCGTAAGATCTTCTTCAGTACTATTCCAACCATCTGTTTATTTGTAACTGTGGCAATTTATTGTTCCTTTATGTGATAAAAATAATAAAATTTAAAATAGTAATGGTTTTAACCCTTCGATGCGTGAACAGGTCCCTAGGGACCTGTTGCGTTTTCAAACGCAATTTTCTCCTATTTCGGCCAGGACAACACCCCCCAAAGTTACCATGTATTCCAAGAGAATTTTGTTGAGAATCGTTTAAAAAAAAATCAAGGCAATCCGACCAATGGTTTAGGTGCTACACCCATTTAAATCAAATACATGCGCGGATGCGTGAACAGGTCCCTAGGGAGCTTGTACTGAAAATGCAATAAAACACTTATAAATGCATTTGTTCTTCGCTTTATTATAATTTTTTTATTGTTTCAACATATCACAGATGTGTTCTGTGAATTTTTGGTAATTTTTGGATAATTGTTATTGTGTCCTTGAAAGCATTATAATGTGGTAGTTTATTTTTGTACTATTTATATTACGTAATTCCTTCAAAACATAATAAAGTGGTAGTTTATTTTGGTAATTGCTTTTCGTTGGAAACATAATAAACCAGTTCTTAAAATTTCTACCTATACAGGTAGACGTATGAAAGAGTATATAAGAGGTTCTAATTTCGTCAGCCAAATCATTCTAAGTTCAGATAGTGAGCAGTAAAGTGTGATATATAAAGTGAAAATAAAAGTAAGAAAATTGAAATGGCAGACCAATATACAAATATTGAAGTTGGTGAAGTGGTTGTACGCCGTAGTACAAGATACCAGGAAATGAGTGTAAATGAAAGACGTGCAGTTGATGACAGATTTGCTAATTTTATGCAAGAAGAGCTGAGCGGTGACGAAGCCTATGATGCTTTTGGCAATACAGCTGAGAATGATGACGACTCCATATATGAATCAGGTTTTCATGGTGATGATTCGGACGCAGAAACTCAACAACATATCGAAGTCAATGAAGAAAGTGATGACAGCGATCTGGATCTGGCGTAGATGTGATGGACCAAATGCTGGGCAATTACTCGTGCAAACGCTCTACACAACGCTGGCCATTAGCAATGTTTTACGATATGGTAGACGTTGCTGCATTCACCATATACAACGAAATGCAGCCTGACCAACGAAGTGATCGACGACGGGCGTTTCTCCAGCTCCTCACCAGGGAGTTGGCAATGCCAAACATTGAGAATCGGGCCTAAACAACCAAATCACGAAGCATCCAAGGATACGCAATGCGATGGAGACATTTGATGTCAGGGTAAGAAAAAACTGCTCCAATTTCACAACCAGACTACTAATTTTGTTTTTTTTTTTTTTTTTTATCTTTTCAGATAAGACCAAGACCGGTAGAAGTCAATTCACCAGCATTTGCGCCAAGGACGAACAGGCCGTCATGCCGCCTATGCCGTTCTGAGTACGGACGGCAGCGGAAAACGAGGGCCTACTGCTTCAATTGCGACAATGCTGTTTGCGGAGAGCATTCTACAGTCCTCCACCGCTGTCATACTTGCGAACAGGCCACGATGGACCAACAGCAGCAACAACAACAATGGAAAATAAGATGTTTTGTAAAAAAAACCATGTAAAAAAAAAAAAAAATAAAAAATTTTTGCAATTTTTTTTCATAGTAAAATACTTAAAAATAAAAAAAGGTCCCTGGGGACCTGTTCACGCATTGAAGGGTAAAAAAATGTTCACGCATCGAAGGGTTAATTTATGTATTTATTCACATATCATTACTTAATAAAAAGTACCCTAAACAATAAAAAAGTACTATTTGCCTTTGTAAAAAAGTACTCTCGAAAATGATCCGATATCATCACTGGTGTTCACTTCTTTTATAGAGGGGATTTATACAATGAAACTCGTCGCATGAAATTTTCTTTTCAAGTTTCATCTTCAAGTTACATGACTTTGCTTTCAAAATTTCATCAACAACGGATATATGAAAATATAAAGACAAAAACGTTTCATGAAATCACAGCTTCGAGACTTTTTGCATTCTTATCATATATCAAAAATTCAATTTGAAAATTGGAAGTAATAAAAATAAAGTAGCTTCATGAATTATTTGGCACACAACTGAAAATATTATTATTAAAAATAATGTTTTTTTAGGATTATTAACTAAAATAAATTAATGTTAGCAAAAAAACACGGAATTATATGAAGACTAGTGTAAAAGCCCGTCTTATCATGGGAAGGAACCATTTAGAGTACAAAATGCGACAAAAATTTAATGGAAAACATGTTTATTAAATAATTTTTATAAAACTTCCTTATATACAGCGTTTCTAGTAGAAAATTCTTAGAATTTTAACCAATTAACCTTGTCCCTTGCCATCTATAATGCATAGTTTTACATCATCAGCCCGCTAAAACTGCCCATGACTAAATACCAGTTCTTTTAGAAAAACTCCTACTTTTTGCAATATTTAACCTTGCAATTTATTTATGGTCATTGAAAATGTCAGTTTAACTGGAAATTGTCGCCTCCGGAGAGTGAGAGGCAAATCTGTGTTTGTTGGGGCCAAATCAATTGTAGGTATGAAAACTATTTCATGTTCGCCAGTGCGCCTGTGCGATGATTAATTAAGTTTTTAGGTTTTTCAACACTAACCACCTTCCATTAGAAGAAGTATTATAATTCCATTTTCGAGGTTTAACTTATTCAGTGGCATTCCTGAAGAATAAAATTCATTCAAAAACTCGGCAGGGTAATTTTGCTTATCGTTATCATCACTGTCTTCAATTTAATCTGTGCTCAGATCTGTAACTGTGTCACCAACTAAAATATTTAGAACTTGCTCGTTGACTTCGTTCACATCGGAATTATTTGGGCACAGGATAGCAATTTTGAAATAACGGTTGATGTTATTCGGACTCAAAGTATCGCCAAAAATCTATTTAACCCTTTCAATGGATTTGTCCATTATATTGGACACTTAGGAAAATTTTTTTTCTATTTTCCAACGTCTTTTCTAAAATCAAATAAGTTGGTACTATGAAATGAAGTTGTGCCAACATGACAAAAATAATTTTAGGGAGATATATAACGTTTAACTTAATTAGATTTTCGATTTTATGCCCAACAGAAGCCTTCAATTTTTTTGATTTTTTAAATAATGCATTTGCATTTGGCTCCGGTTGTTTTAGTTGAACTAAAATATCATAATACAACGTTATCATGGTTTTGTCCATTATATTAGACAGCCTGCCAAAAGCAAAGCAGCTCATGTAAAAATCAGAGGGATGTTTTTTAATCTTTTTATTGCTTATATGATGGGAATATAAGCTCAAAAAAATTGTCCACGGTTATTCTAGGCAAGCCATTGAACAGGTAAATAAGCGAACCTTTACAAACAACATGATCGGAAATTTCTATGATATCTTCATCTCCATTTCCTAACTTGAGTAGCCAATCGCTAAAACTTGGATCAGAATACCGAACATTGTGATTTAATTCTAGCTATTCCAATTGACACCAACGTCAGTGAATGTAATAATTGCTGTTCAGTTTATGCAGACCGAATAGGTTCTGGTTCTGTTAATTAAGAAGCACTGTAATAGCAAGACATGATGTTTGATATATAGTAGTTGAGGAACATGACGATAGTCTTCAAGTACAAATATTGCCAATACATTATTTAGGAACAGGTTCTGGTCCAGGCTGAACAGGTTCTATAAAGTATAGTAAGTACAAGAATTTCAAATGGAAAATTTTACAACAGGTTCTGGTCCAGGCTGAACATGTTTTACGATATAGAGCACGGAGCAGAACGCTTGTCTTTTATATATTAAGATATAGAAATATGGACCTTAAAAGAAGGTCGCGAAGAAATAGCAGGAGAAACCGAACTGAAGTGTTTCACTTAGGCAAACGTTTCCAAAGAAAACATTCCATTTTAGTAAAATTATTTAACGCGATATCTTGAGTTTCTAAATTTTCGGACAATAAATATGTTGCTAAAAATTCAACATTCTCACGGGACAATCTATAAAGAGATCGGAAACTATCTTCGTGGAAAATCTTCTTTTTTAATAACATTTAGTTCCATTTCTACAATTAAAATTAAAAAACATTGCCATTTCGTTACGAATTATTTCAAAAAATTCTTATCAGAACCACACTACAATATATTTAAGTGTTCACTTCTTTTTAAGTAGTGAACACTACTTTTATGCATATCAAAGTTTAGCAAGTAGTGTTTCGAAAATAGTCTAGTCAAATAAAGAAGCGAACACTATAAAGTGTTAAAGCTATGATTCCTTCATTATAATTTGTTTTTCAAATATTAATTTTTGTTTTAAAATTAATTTGTATTGTGTTTTTAAAATATTTTAAAAAATACATTGTATTGATAAGTTACGTAAACTTTTTAAGAATCCCATTTTGTTCATAGAAATTCTGCAATTGTACCTTATTGCTGAACAAAAATCTGTCATCAAAATGTAAATCATCAATATTTAACAATTGAGTTTATTTTTATATTTACAATTAAGTTTTTAGATAAATCGTTTATTTGTAAATTATTAATATATTCTTGTTGTCTTTTTCAAACAGGGATGCTTGCCATGATTCGTGGACAAATCTGCGGCTGTCACCTATGTTCGGTTGCATCTGTCCCAATAATCATATGAAAAAACGCTGTGATCGTATATTTAATATTGTCAATCACAACCCATGTGTGGGTGAGTTCATTAAAACAACAACACATAAAATGAGAAAAAAAAAATTTTTACAAAAAATTTGCAGCCTTTAGTAACAACATAAACTGAACAGTTTTAAACGTGTTTTTTTTATTCTTTTTACCAAGAGTTTTATACAAAATTTATTTCAACAAATTTGTATTATCTGCGTACAAGAAAAAGAAAAAAAAAAAACAAAATATCAACAGAACTATAAAAATTTCGTTTCGATTTCTTACTAATTTGTTTAATTTTTAAAAAATTATTATTTAACTTAATTATGTTTCGTATCTCATTTTCTTCACCTACTTTTGATTTTGTTTATTTTCTGTTATATATCTTTTTTTAAATAATTTTTTTTTATTTTTCTGTACTCTACTTAAGTTCTCCTCACTGTATCAAACAAACAAAGCACGCTTCAGTGTCATGTTCATGACAACAACGCAATGTTCTTCACCCTCACCGTATTTCACCGCCAGTATTTCACCACAAAAAAAATTTAAAAAAAAAAAAAAAAAATATAAAGAAAACTCAACATATCGCCAAGACACTTGTTTGTTGTTCTTTTTTTTTAAATAACCAATGCAGACTGCCTGCAGCTATTTAATGCTTAACCCTTGCAGACCAAACACACAAAAGTAATAAGCTTAAGCTTGATGTGTAGATTTTTATAAACTCAAGCCTTAATTTAAGTGGTGTGTTTTTTGGAAGTAAAAAATTAGTAAAATCCTATTTTTTTACTTCTGTGTTGTTGGGTCTGAAATGGTTTTAACGCTTTTGTCTTGTCTTGAATGTTTCGCACCAGAAAACCATTTATAAGCATTTTACGCACCGTTTTATTAAAAACTCTTCGTGAAGGCACTTAATTGTAATCGAAAGCTTAATTTTGTCAAAATCACTTTTATAAAATACATTAAATACAATTTTTCTTAAATGCCTGAACTTTTAAATGTGCTCACTTGAATTCTCTGATATGTCTGTGATTTTTTTTTTGTTTTTTGTTATAACTTTTAAGTTTCTCCTATTAACATTTCTCCCCTACAAATACATCAATATCGGAAAATTCTCTTTTAGTTTAATTTTAATATTTTTGCTTTAATATTTTAAAATTTTTAATTTACTTGCACTACCAATAGAAGGCCTGTGAGTTCTTTTTTGTACAAGTATTGATCGTATTGAAGTTCGAGTTATCAAATTGTTGAGTACGCATTGGCGTTTAGTATTCGGTAAGGATGACTCATAATCATTTGGTTCTTTTCGTTCTTTTGAACGAAAACTCTGCAGATTTTTTAGAGCCTTTCGAATTGTTGAATTCTAAATTATATAATTGTATGTTTTCATCTTTGTATGTCTATTACTTCAGTGCTCTCATATAAGCACACTCAAACTGTTGATAATTGATTATCAACTTTTTGGCTCGATCCTTGAATTTTTCGTGACAAACATAAGATTTTTGGTTTCTTATTTGTTTTCCTTCTTTACTAGTGAGACAAAGAATCTTAATAAGACCACACGTCATCGCATACAATTCCAGAAAATAACTTAGAACTCTCTCAAGTTCTTGTACAGCCGACCCAGCGTGGTCTAACACTTCTGTTCTATTGAAAAGTTTTGAAAAAACGATTATTATGCAACTAGTCAATTTTTTACCATCTTAATAAGAGACTTCACTCCATTGGAAACTTCAGATTTTTGTTTTTTTGTTTTATTTCTTGTATTAAAATAAATGAAACGATATGGAGAAAGAATCATCTTTTAAGCCTTATAAATGCCGTGAACCTTCGATTATAGATAACTGCGTGGGTCCGTATACATTAGACTGGATCGAAAAACAAATAGTTGACGTACCGTTGTCTGAAATATAAGTTTAGGTTGAGAAAATAAAAAAAAACATACATACAGTGTACTGAAAATGAATACGAAACACCGAAGATATAACGACAAAATGCAAAATAGCACCATAGGAACCACTTTAAAAAAAAAATATTTTTTTCGAAAATGTCTTTCAAATATTTAACGATTGAGGCGTGGTCAAAATAGGTATATTTTTCTGCCAAACAAGGTGATACGGTCTAGTGTACACACTTCTGCAACCGCTTTTATCGAGTAAAAAAATAGCTGCGGTGATGCTTTTCAAACAAAAATAAATTGCAAATAAATTTCTCGTCATGAAATGCAACGCACTTGAGCCAGATTCTGATGTATGAATCTCTCATGCCAGAACTTGAATGTTCATTTCTCAGCCGCTGCACTTGCTATGATATTTTCAATAATTTTGGGAATATTCACCTGAGTTATCTTTAGCATTAGCTCATCACACCTTGTCACCACTAAAATATTTGCTCCATAAGAAATTCTTTTGAGTATTATTGTGTCCTTTCCTTTTTTAGCCAGTAGCGCTTGTACGGGTTCAAGAAGTGGCAAGTGGTTTTATTATTTAAGTTAATTATATATCTTCGTAGATTTTAACCAAGTAATTCAGTCGTCAAATCTATTCAGTCAAAATTGCTTTGGTTCGAAGAAAAGAAAATGAAGTGAAACACAAGTATGAGTGTGCTCTGTGTGACGTAAAGCTATGTCAACATGCGAATTTGAATATGAGAATATGAGTCAAGTGTCATGCCTTAAGCTCAGTCAGATCAGGTTATCAAGCAATCCAATTCATAAATTTGTCTACCATCAACTATAACTTCCAAAATCGAATGCATTGACGCAGTTCAATAAAAGTGATAAAATAATTAAAGAAAGATTCAAATCAGGTACTTTTGACTTGACCACCGCGCACGTCTACCACTCACCTATCGAAGCCGTGATTCTGAAAGATTTTTATTAACATCTTTCATAAAAAAGAACCACATAGTTTTCGCTGGGATATAATTTTGTATCTGCGTGATTTATGTTAAACTAACTGTGTTTTAAATAATTCCTTGAGCTTTGGTGTCAGTCTTTTATTCGTTATTTTGTTCGACCAAAAAATTTAAAGAACAATCGGAAGATATCGGTTTAAGAATACTTTAAAACGAGCTATTATAACTTACATTAATTTTGACGTAGAGTACCCCTTCAGAAGCGCTGATAAACCTAACGCTTTGCTCTGTTGTATGGAGTTTTAATAACATCGATGAGCTTTTTCAATAATCTACCCTCATCTTAGAGCTAACCATATGCAATAGCCCCAATGTCTTTCATCCCTATTAAGATGAAAAGCATTAAACCAAGAGACTAATCCTGGTTTAAAAAGACTTGCACTCAAAGAGGAAACCATTAAAAAATTGAATTTAATAAGAATACTGGCAAGTGCTGTAATGCAGTTTTAAAGTGCGAACATTTTCTTCACTTAAGTAAGACGCGTCGAAGAACAGGTTCTTCTTTGTCCCAAAAAAAACTAAAACTTTTTTTTAAGAGAGTTAGGAATCAGATGTCTTCGCTTATGCCAACTCTTTAAAAGAAAGCCCAAATCTTCACTGACTTGGCTGATATAGTGAATTGAGTAGCAATCAGAGTTTTGGAGGGATTTTCTGCAATGTTCGAATGAGATGAGTTAAAAGGGTGCTTGGAAATTTCAATGCCAATAAAACCTCTTTCCATCTTTTAGGAAAATCCCATAAATCTTACCAGTACGCAAACAGGATGATGCTACGAACCATGCAAAGTATCGATCCATGTCGATATGCTCTGCGCTTTCCAAAGCTATGAAAAATGTTATAAACTTCCATCTGACGAAATATGGTTTTGATAAGCCCCACGCTACTGGAGGCGTTATGAAATTTCTGTCAGAGAAGTGCAAACGTTTTTTGGTGAGAGTACGATTGTCGCTCTGTATATTTCAAAGATGTTTGTCCAGGTGTTATATCGTTGTGTGGCTCATGGCAAAACTAACTTCGTATGTATTTTCTTAAAGACAAATCGATTTGTGTCGTGATCGTCAGTATTTCCTCTAAATAACATATTATTGATGCAGAAATACAACACGGTACAGTAGACCGTACCACCTCCTATGTAAAAAAAAAGTGACGAAATTGTGCAAGACAATTACGAAAAAAAAATTTTTTTTTACCGATCGTAGGGTTGTATTGTCGCGCATTGACATATTTCTTCATATCTCTGGTCTTAACAGTCGGATTTTAAAATTTGGTATATCAATGTTTTTGCCTCAAAGAGACCAATATGATCTCTATAGAGGTCTTTGACCTCAGGTGCACCTTTCTAGTTCGTACCCACCAGATCTCAGTTCCTATCATCCTAATGTACCACGCTAATAACAAAAAAAATAAAGCTCTTAAAATAGCATTAATCTTTTGCTCAGGAAGTATACCGATATTTCCAGCAAAACTATTTTTAAAAAATTTTTCAAAATTTTTTGCCGAACGTAGGGCTTCCTTTTTCATTTTCATCATATCTTCGGTATTAAAAGTCTGATCATATTGAATGACATATCGATGTTTTTTGTTTAAAAGAGACCAATTATTTTTAGAGATATTAAAAGTCTGATCATATTGTATGACATAGCTATCAATGTTTTTGTGTAAAAGAGACCAATTATTTTTTCTCCAAAATAAAAACAAAATATTCCTACAAGTCTAAATATTTGTAATGCCAATGCTAAAAGAGGTAGCAACACTATTTTTGTTGTGATTTATACATTTAAAATCATACATTGCAATGTTACATTTAAATACATTGCAATATGTTATTATGTAATTTATTCACTTTTGTTTTACTTTGGCTGATTTGCTTTTCACAGCCACATTTAAAATATTCAAGCAATTTCAAATACTGGCTATTGCAATTCGTTTCTCCGACTTTAAACACCAGAGATATGAAGATATTAAAATATGTCAATCGCGACCAGAGAACAACTTGAGTGCATTCAATTGGCGTTTGAATGTGTCGTCAAAATACGAGCTACGAATGTGCCCTCTGTATTAAAAATAATGCATTAAAGACATGCACCAATCGCTATGGTACGAATGCCGTAGAATACGAGCGATGACGAATACGAATGCCTGCGAAACATGAATGTCCGACGAACCCAGACATTCGCAAACATTCGCCAAAAGCAACGAATATTTATGCTTTTATGTTTATTCGCAGCAAGGCAAAAAATGTTAACTGCAGTTTGCAGCAGCGCTCACCAGCGCCTAACTCTATCCACTCTTTTACAACAACTTCGATATTTTCATGATTGTTGTAATTCGCCGAATTCAGTGTTCAGCTTCACTCTTACTTCTTATTGTTTTATTGTTGTATTGCGCACTGTCGATCGATGCTTGTTGTTTTTTTTTTTTTTGTGTTCAATAATTTAATCTTGTCGTGCCAACATGCGTGTTGTTGTTTCTGAACTTTTTACTGTTAGAATACAAAAACATGATTTAAGCTTTTGCACAGTCACTAGCGTTGTGTGGTTTTTGTATATGTATTGTTGTTGGAACTTGCTTACTGTGCCACGTATGCAACGATTTGTTGTTGTCGTTGGCTTTTTGTTGTAATTGTTGTTGAAAGCATAAAAAACACTGCGCACAACAAAACGTCAGGAAAACAAAAACAAAAATAAAATTCCACTCAAGCTCGAGTCCAGCAGCAAACACTCGAGCTTCCAGCGAATCATTCGAATGTCAGCATTGTCTGGATGCTGCCTTTGTATCGATTCGCAGTCGTCACACGCTGTGCGTAGCAGCCATCGTTCTTTACGAACTCGAGTGGTATGCATGCATTTTTTATACCCTAAACCTGAAAGGTCAGGGTATATTAACTTTGTGCAAACGTTTGTAACGCATAGAACGAAGCGAGTCCGGTATAGAAAATATACCGGGCGTTTACGGACACGCCCACCTCCCATACAACCCAAAAATTGAAAACGCAATAAATAAGCCTGTGTTTAACTTAAAAACCTTAAATTTGGCACATATATTTTGTATAACAAAACAAAGATGATTTTGAAAAATGGACATCATCCGCCCACGGACACGCCTACCTCCCATACAACGCGAAAATTGAAAACTGCATAACTCAGCTCATAGTTAACCTACAACAATAAAATTTGATATGTATGTGTTTTATGCCAACACAAAGATGTCTTCGAAAAATGGACGTCATCCGCTCACTGACACGCCCACCTCACTGATACAACACAAAAATTGAAAACGCAATAAATAAGCCTGTGTTTAACCTATAGAGCTAAAATTTGGCACATATGTTTTTTATGACAAGACAAAGATGGTTTTGAAAAATGGACGTCATCCGCCTGCGGACACGCCTACCTCCCATATAGCCCAAAAAGTTGAAAACTCAATAAATACACTGAGGAAACGAATTGGTTGGGGCAACAAAAAAAATGCCCAACCGCATTTTCGAAGTTGCTGCAACCTGAAATCTGAAGTTATTGCAGCATACATTTTGTCAGCGATGAATGCTTTTGATGTTGTATGAACTAACTATTGAAAATCAGAACCAAATCATGCCCTACTCATAATTTAAAATCGAATCTTACAACTTACCATTCTCTTGATATGATAGATAGTTGAATGGTACAACATAAATCTGAATTTGCCACATACTGAACATAAATTTGAATTCGTCTGTCAAATTGTTCCGTTAGTTTTCTATCCGACTTTGTCGTCCAATATGTTAGACCATGCGAAAGCCCCTATTCAATTCTTCGTTTATATAGCGCAGTTCAATATGGTAGAAAAATAAAAGCAAGGTTTGCAGATATTTTGCATCGACATTTAATGAAGTTGAACTTGAATCAAATTTTTAATACTGATGGTATTTTTTATTAACAATTAGTTGTGCAAAAAATTATTCGGTTGTTAAATTCAATATTCAATTGAGGGAATCAATTATTTGGTCATTTATTTCCAGTATTTTCAAGGACGACTTGAAAAATGAGTCGATTCTGTTACATCAAACATATTCTTATATGGATGAACGAATATTTCTGGTTTCTACAAAATTTTGATTCTGAATAACGAATTCAGTTTATAACAACCGAAAAATGTTTATAGCAACTATTTTTCGAAACACCCAACCAAAAATTTTGGACCTACAGCTAATCTGTTTTGAGAGTGTAAGGTTATGTTTGTCATAGAGAAATTAAATTTAGTATGTATGTATTTTATACCAAAACTAAAGTGTGTTCAAAAATTGGGAGTAGTCCGTCCAAAAACTCGCCCACCTCCCATAGCGAAAGCACAATAAAGGCATTAACTGTGAGCTACGGAAATAAAACTTGGTATGTGTACATTTTTCATCAACATTTAAATGCACATAAATTATAGGCTTCATTATCCCACGGACACGCCCATTTACAGTAAAAATTTTTTGTTTTTAAAAAGTGGGTTTAGGGTATTTCATAGTCGGCCTAGACCGACTTTAGACTTTCTTTACTTGTTTGGTTGTGCGATTGTGGCTGACGACGATTAATATTTGAGTGGCAAAAAATGACGAATGGTCTCATGTAGTTCTCTGGTTCTTATTGACGACCATGTGTCGTTGACTCATAATCCTCATCATTTGTTTGCAAAAGACAGTAGATTTGCCATACATATTCCTTCAAAAACACCTAAACTCTTTATATATAGATAGATATATGAATGACTCATTAGTGACTGGTTGCTTTTTGCTTAGAGACAACTTTACTGTAACTCTATTCGAATGTTGGTGATTAAATTTGTCAGACCTGTAGTAAGGGTTTGATCGTCTACACCTTATGTGATTTACATCCGAGAAAAACCAGACCAGTAAAAACCAATGATGACCGCTGACAATGGCCAATGACAATAACCGTCTAAAGTCTGGTTTTCACCCTCCGTCATTTTCGATGGTCAGTTGTTGTCAGTCTAATTAAAGAATACTAACACGTTGCCAATTTTTTTATTCGTTGTCAATAATTTTCGTTTGACAATCACAAGAGGAACAAGAAAAGATAGCTAATGACATGTTTTTAGCAAAAAATCGGATAAAAGATTTATTGTTTTTGTGCTAAACTGTAGGCTTTGAAGTTTCATGTTAAATTGAAAATGACTAGTGAAAATAGAATTATAAAAGCTTTCATTTATATTTGCTTCATTTGTTCGAACAAGTCCTGCGTATAGGTTGCAATTATGCTGTAAAAGCTATCTCACGCTTTGAAATCAGGATCCAGCGTTTTACCATGCCGATTACTTCTTCATTTGCTGACCATGATGCTTCTTCTGCGCAAGTTCTGAGGCAAGTTTTGAGAAGAGTTGCTTAAGCAGGACCCGAAAATTTGAAAGAAGCCGGAATTTCTTAGGTTTTATTTTTAATGACGTGGCGAGATAAATAAATATGTGCGAGATGACAAAGTAGTCGATCTCGTTCTCTTTTCTAACATTGGAGGTTAACCTAGCTAACCTTATAGCAGAGTTTGTGTTGAAACTTGCTTTCTCAATGACCAGTAGATAAACAATAGTCAGTTAACTTTGACCGTTTTACTTTTGGTAACCATTCTATCGTGTTTTGGTATTTAGTTATAAATAACCTTTCAAAAACACTTTCAAAATGCTGAACTAATATTTCGCTATCAGAAGCTTACTCTGTGACATTAAACTGCAAAATGGCAGTTTTCCTATAAGAAGTAGTTCTTATAGCAGGCGTCCAACACCAAACTTTTGAGCTAAATCTTTTCCAGAACAGAGAAATGTGGTCACTAGGATCTATTTAAACTTAAATTTTTGAGTCATCGAACTTGGCTTTTACCCAGTATTGGCTTATACCCAAATCAAAGTTGTATCAAGTAAATTCTCGTTTCAGTGAGTTATGAATTTCCAATTTATTGTTATGAATTATTTAAGCGCGTTTGTCATCGAGCTTACTTACTTACTCACTAAGGTGGCCATTACAGCCCGTTGACGGGTTACGGCCGACTACATTAGCTCTCGCCAGGCGTCGCTACTTCGCGCGCGCCATCTCCAATCTCTTTCACCAAGCGCGGTAAGGGCTTCCTCGGCCTGGTCAATCCATCGGAGGCATGGTCTTCTTCTTCGTCGTCGACCCTCGGCTTTCGCCTCAAACACCTTTTTCGCTGGAGCTTCTTCATCCATACGAAAGACATTACCCAGCCAACGTAGTCGCTGAATTGTTATACGCTGGACTATGTCAATGTCATCGTAGAGCTCGTACAGTTCGTAGTTCATTCGAAAGCGATAGTAGTCGCCAACTCGAACAGGACCAAAGATTTTGCAAAGAACTTTCCTCTCGAACACCCCAAGAGCGGCTGCATCTGTTTGCGATACCACCCATGCCTCAGGGCTATAGAGCAGCACAGGTATGATGAGCGTCTTGTAGAGTGTTAGTTTTTCCAATCGAGAGAAGGCTCTGGAACCTAATTGGTTACTTAGCCCGTAGTAGCACCTAAAAGCAATTGTTGTTCTTCGCTTTATCTCCAGGCTGACATTGTTGTTGCTGTATACGGCGGTGCCGAGGTATGTAAACTCCTTGACAACTTCAAAGTTATATTTGCCTGCTGTAACATAGGAGCCTAGACGCCGCACTTCCCTATTTGCAGACAGAATATACTTTGTTTTGCCCTCGTTCACCGTCAAACCCACTTTGGCTGATTCCTTTTCGATAGCGGCAAAAGCAGCGGTTACATCTCTCTTGCTTCTGCCGATAATATCGATAACATCAGCATATGCAAGGAGCTGGACACCTTTGTAGAAAATGGTACCATTTCGATATACATTTGCTTATCGTAGGATCCATCCCCTCAATGATGAAATTGAAGAGATCGCATGATAGCGGGTCGCCTTGTGTGAAACCTCGTTCGGTATTAAAGGTTTCGGAGAGGTCATTTCCTACCTTGACGGAGCTGCATGTATTGCTCAACGTCATCTTGCAGAGCCTTATCAACTTTGCAGGTATACCGAACTCAGAGATTGTTGCGTAAAGGCAATACCGAATCGGTCTATCGAATGCAGCTTTTTAATCAACAAAGAAATGATGGCTGTCGATTTGGTTTTCGTGGGTTTTCTCCAGGAATTGGCGTAGTGTAAAAATCTGGTCTATGGTGGACTTGCCAGGACGAAAGCCACACTGATAAGGTCCAATCAGTGTTTTTGGTATGCAGCTTTAATCTTTCACACAATATGCTCGAAAGAACCTTGTATGCGATGGAAATAAGACTGATACCTCAGTAGTTGGCGCAGATTGTCGGGTCTCCTTTCTTTAGTATAGGACAAAGTATTCTGAGATTCCAATCGTCGGGCATGCTTTTAGCTAGCCATATTTTGCTGATGAGTTGATGCATGCACCTTATCAATTCACCTTTGTTGTTTTTGAGTCGCGAGATAGCAACTTTAATCTCGTCATGGCTTGGTGATGGAATTTCCACTCCATCACCGTCGATTGGTGGTGTCAGACTGCATTCTCCAAGGGCGGAATTGTTGGTATCGTCGCCTGCAAGCAGATTGGAAAAATGCTGTCCATAATTTCGCATAATTTCAATGCGCACTGTGTATCTGTAACCAGATCACATTTGTTATCTCTACAAGTGGATGCTACGGGCTTGAAACCTTGGGTTAGACGCTTAACCTGCTGGTAGAATTTTCGATCATCCTTCTTGCCCTGGTATACCTCAATTTTTTTCTCGCTCACGCTTTTCCTGCTCTTTTTTTTACGTCTGAAAAGGCTTCTCTCTTCCTTTCTCTTATCACAATAGTTTTCGTGCATGGCTCGCGTTGCAGCTGACTGCAGCGTCTTTTAATATGTGACGTTTTTTGCTGCTGTCGCGACACTCCTGGTCTTACCATTGGTTGCGAGGTTGCGGGCGCCGAAAACCAATGACTTCTTCAGCAGCAGTGCGCATGGAGTGGGATATATGCTCTTAAAGTCCGCCGGCGTCGTCGAGGCAAGAGTAAGGTTGGTTACCGCTCAATCGAGAGTTGAGTGGAGTAGGCCTTGGCGGTCTGTTGTGATATCAGCTTATCGACATCAAGCTTTCGTTGCATACCTGTGAGTACATTTTTCGCATTGCACAATCGCATGCGGATCTTGGCTGCAACTATATAATGGTCGGAGTCAATATTGACCCCCCAAAATGTGCGCACATCCAGTACACTTGAAGCGTGCCTTCCGTCGATCACAACATGATCAATTTGGTTTCGCGTTTTTTGATCCGGTGAAAGTCAGGTTGCCTTTTGGATACCATGGAACTACCATGTTTCGCGTCGAAGTTGTCTCGTGGAGACTGTACTGACCGACAGTGGAGCCAAAGATGCCTTCTTTTCCGACCTTCGCGTTTAAAGCGCGGTGAACTATTTCTTTATTATTTTCACGACATGGGCAGGACAGTGATCATAGACGTTTTGTAGGCTCGCGTAGAAGGTGTACTTGACAGCATCGTCCTTTTCCTCCGTCGGGGCATGTGCGCAAATTAGGCTGGTATAGAAGAATTTCGCCTTGATGCGGATTGTCGCCAGCCTTTCGTTCACAGGAGTGAACCGGGAAACAAGATGGCGTCGTTTCCGACTTACGACGAATCTGCGTCCAAATTCGCGCTTCTCCGCATGGCAACTGGAGTAGATATCGCAGTCCGCTCTCTTAGAGCAGCCTTGTTATTTTCATCGCATCTCCTGGATGGCGGTGATGTCAGCCTTTATTTTTTCGAGGGCTTCCGTCAGTTGGACAGTGGCACCTTCCCTATAAAGGGTCCGGACATTCCAAGTGCATATCCGGAAATCATTATCCGTTTTTCGTTTGCGGTGGTCGTCAACGTAGTGGGGGTTCATATCTGAGGCTGATTTTGTTTTCATTGGGAAGTTTTAATGTGGTTGGGACCCAAACCCTACGCACATGCCATTTTTAAGGTCTTGAAGAGACCCCTCAAGTTTATAGTCTAGAGGAGACATCGCCGTTTAAATTAGCCGCCAACTAAGCGGGTGTTAGTTTGACGTCTCCAGAAGACACCACTTGGAGGTTTTAAGTCGACTTGAGACGATTTCGACATGGATAATGCTGGCCTCGTCAAGTTGAGGTAACCAGACACGTTGCCATGTGAAGATTGCCTCCTTGTCTCCCCATCGAGCTTATCATTCCTGATAAAATAAATAGAAAAAACAGATGATTACAAATGAGTTAAACGATACAATCTCAGATATGCGAATTTTGACTATATTTCTATATATATTTGACTATATATAGTTAGTTGAATTTTTTGCAATTTCCAAAACTTTAGTTTTTGAAAAGTTGTTGATATAGATTAAATCAAAAGAGCTCCAGTTAAAAATAAAAATAAAAGGAAATCTTGATAAAATAATTTGTAATTAAGGCCAATTTTTAATTAGTTGTAGCAAACAACCTTTTTTATTATACATCGTGAAATATTTTCTAAAAATGTTCTATTTATTTGTATTGGCAGTGTGAGGAGTTTGCCTAATGCATTGTTGTGCATATCTACAAGTAACTCCCAGATAACTGTTGCAGAACTCAAACAAAGCCTTTGAGGATGAGTTGAATTTGTACGTTTTTTTTTGCATTATTTTGCTTCGTTTGTCAATTGAATTAGTTTGTTTAGTGTTTTCTAAAATTTTTGTATACAATTGATTGAGAAATGGACTTACATGCTTTGTGCCAACTCCGAACGGCTAAAGTGCATGTTCTCAAAAAGCTTTTCTAACAGCTCTCTTGGGTTTTGTTTAATGTTTGCTGAGAAGAAACAGCTGATCAGAACAATTTAGTTCTATTGAAAATGGTTTTTGCGTCAGATGGTAATTCGAACTTGGGTCTGCCTAGAGTCGTTAGAGTCGTTTGCGGTAGACACTTCAACTTTGATATTGTATAAGGAACATATAATTCCGTATTTGTTTTGCAGAATTGTGCTTCTTAGCCTTTCAAAGAAAATTGACTTCAGAAGCCAAGGAGGTTTGCTATAAAGTTGTTGGTCAACGAAACAGCTGAATTGTTTGCTGCTGGTTTGTTCGGCTAAAAAAATTTGTTGTTGTAGCGACTTGTTACTTCATGAAATATTTGGCAAAAATAAAAAATATTTTTTTTTTTGAAAATAATTTTTTTCAAGAATAACAAAATCATTTGTTAGAAAAAAAATATTAATTACTCACGAAAAAAACTTTATATGTCAGAAATTTCCTTACAACCTTTAAGTCAATATTTTTTTTCAAATACTGCAAAAACTCAAAAACTTATACCATGTTTATTAAAAAATTTAATTTTATTAATTTCTTTAAGTTTTTCTTTTATGTAAAATTTATGTTATTTTTAAATGTTTTTTGTAAATTTGTAAAAATCAAGCACAACTCCAGCACACACATGTATACAGTCAAACGCTAATCTAAGCATATGAAATGCACTCGCACTTAGCTAGTTAAAATTTAAGATATTTTTGCAAAATTCTATCACTTTGCACCGAAAAACCGTAACCAATGCACCTCCTCCACACTCCAATTTCTATTTGCAGACAGACTTATCTTCTTTCCCAGCGGTATGCTGCCAAAATTTAAACAAAAACTAAAACAACAACAGCACCAAACATCATCCAGCAATTCAAGCCATTCCTCAGCTGGTGGCAGCCATCACTCTGCTGAAAGTCTGTCGAACAATATAGAAGATACCGATGAAACTGACACTGATGATGATGATTATGATGATCGCATAAGAGCTGAGATCTATTCGAATTATCCGCATTATCTGCATCCACCGTCGTGGGGTCTTAACAATCCGCTGGTGTTGGCTTCACACAGTCCACACACCTACGACGATGATGATGTTGTCGTTGAGCTAGGAGCTGGCGGTGGCCTGGAAGACGCTGTTGGTATTGGTGGTGGTGGTGGTAGACGTCATCATCACACTGTCACCGCGCATCTTGATGACTTGGAGCACAGCGTGGATGATGTGGTTGTTGTTGTTGATGCCAGCGGCAGTGGCGGGCATGTAATTAAAACGATTGTTGAGCATGCTTCGGCAGCAGGATATGAATATGAGACACAAGCACCAGCACAGGCACCTTCATCTGCACCCACACATGCACCCGGAGCATCTGAATCGCACTTTAAGCACCATAAAAATCAAAAGTTGTATGTATGCACTTGTAGTTGTAAGCGACACACTTCTACACACACACACACACACAAACATAGCTGCACGTACGCACGCACGCACGCAAACATGCACACTGCACAGTATTTTATAAGTAGTTTTGTTTACTGTTACATTTGCAAAAACATGCATTCACTCACTCAACCACCACCATCACCTACTCATATGCATTCACGCACCCACTTAGACTGGTTAGCACCGTTGCACTCTATAATTTAGTTAAATTTAATGAGATTAAAAATATAACGCTTGAAATGCTGATTATTGAAGGTTTTTGTTCTAAAGCGCGTTTAATTAATTCAGCTGGTTTTTTGAAAATTTAGGCCATTTTATAATGAAGCTTGAATTAAGGTTAGTCCAAAATAAATTGTGTGCTTTAGAAAAGTAATAGAATTGTGAATTTGCCAATTGGTCATATCATAGTTATAACTTTTACATCAAAAGTCACTGACTACTGACGAAATTAGAATAAAGTTTGTCTTGTACAGCATTTTGAGACATATTTTTATATCTCTTATTTACAAATAGATGTCAATTGATTCTTACCTACAATACTACTTCATCTGTTACTATGTATTACTACTATCACTACTCTATATCCTACACTGGCACTTAACTTTGTTGCACTCTTTCTGTATTGGTTATTTTCTCTTTTTTCTTCAATATCACCTTTGCACCATATTAGAACAAGCACAAAAACTCACAAAATCCAATTTAATGATGAATATTCAACCGGAACTGATGTAACCCACCAAATGTATGCTGGTGATACAATGGATGAAAGAGGTAAGTAAACATAAATTTTGAACAAAAAAACTACGTCATTATTTTTAACTTAAAAAAAGGTATTCAGGTTATATTGTAAATATCTTTTGTTTAAAGCTCAAAAGAAACTTTTTTGTAATAGATCTATGTTAATTGTTTGGTGATAATGCGAAAAAACTACGACTTGATATTCAATTTTAAAATTTGAACAATTAAAATGATTTTGTCAATTAATTGATATGCAGTGCAACACAACTTTCCTAACATGATCGGGATCACTTAAGATGGAAATTTGAAAAAAATTAACTTCTTTCTTTGTTTATCTTCATATGGTAATTTTTTTTAATACATTTTTGAATTCTCTCATTAAGAGATACTTGTGAAAGTGAAAAATTATTTCTTTTTTTTCGGGTACGTTTACGACTCAATGCTTTTCGATCAATGTTTCTGGCAAAGGACCAGTACTAGTCACTTATCATTGAAAGCGAATACAATTGCTTGCATATGTCATTAATTTCCTGATGAAATCTGTCGCCTTGTTTATCAGTTACTGCTCGAGGTTTTCTGCATAGAAGTTAAGATGATTGCCGAAAAAATGTTTTTTAAGTGACATCTTTTTAGCTTTTTGAATTGAGCGCGCGAAAACTTCTAAGTAAATGTGTGGTTAATAATATGATTTATTATTATTTTACTCATATTTTATTACTCATATTTTTTTTAAGCTTTGAACCAAGGATTTCAGTTGTCAAACCTATTCAGTCAAGTCTGACTTAGTCCGGAAATGGGAAGATAGGTTAGTAGCAGAGAAAGTGAAATTAAGAGATACACAAGTGTAGAATGTTGCATGTGAGGCGGAGCGCTAATCAATATGCGAATTTGAATCTAATGCAAGTGTTGTGCCTTAACCTAAGTTAATTCGAGTTATTAATCCTTCGTGTGGCTAGTGTAACGCCATTTTTTAACCACTATAAAAATAACTTTTGGCCAAAACTTTTTTAAGGTGTCAGATAAACATTTCAATTAAGGGAATAAAAGTGTTTTGGCCAAAATGTCTTCTCAGTTTTGCTTTAATTCAATTTTGTATTTTAGTAAATATTCTTTAAATTCTAAGAAAAAAATTTCATGGAAAAATTCTTACAGGTTCAAAAGTTACAGCCGGATTAGTGAGAGCGAATTTTTATTTTTCCTTGCATTTTTCTTTGTTCACAAACCTTGAACGCGTTTGTCTCGAAACCATGTTTTTCGTACTGGTTGCGGCACTAGCGGTTTAATTTTTTGACGAAATTTTTTTTTTATTTTTTTAAACTTGATTCGCTATCGTATGAGTACAGCTTTTTTTTAAATTTTTTTCGATTTTTTATGAATTTTTAAAGTCAATATTTTTTAACAAAAAAACACACTTTCAAATTTGGAACATCACCAAAAATTGAAAAAAAAATGAAAAAAAAAACTCCTGTCATACAATAACCAATTTTGTAAAGACTTAAAAGAGTCATTTTTTCCAGATCGAACAATTTTTGCGACTCCCAGCGCTGCAACCACGAGACCCCCTTTTTTCTCTGCCACCAGTTTGGAGCTCTATAAAACCATGCTGGAGTGAAAAATATATTTTTTTTTTAATGTTTTTTTTTTCTTGTAATATGTTCAATTCTCTATAATAATAAAACAAATTTTGGAAAAATGTTTGTGTTTGACTGAGTTATGAATTTTTTAAAACAGGTCTTTTTTTTAGCTTTGAACCAAGGATTTCAGGTGTCAAACCTATTCAGTCAAGTCTGCCTGCCTTGGTTCGGAAAATGGCGAGATAGATAAGTCAGAGAGAAAGTGAAATCAAGAGAAACAAGTGTAGAATGTTGTATGTTTGGCGGAGAGCTATATTAACATGAGAATTTTGAATCTGAGGCAAGTGTTATACCTTTAACTCAGTCAATACGAATTATTCAAACATCTCTACCACCAACTACAACTTTCAAAGTCGTATATATTGATGAATTTTTAATTTCAATTGATTAGAAATGAGGAAAGAATTATGGAAAGGTAAAAGCGTACGACCATTGCTAAACCGGGATTCGAACCCGGAACCTCTGGGTTGGCAGTCAAGCACGCTAACCACTCGACTACCGAGGCTCTACCGAAGCTTTTGTTTTTGGTCGCAAACACATGTTTTCTATGTTGCATTCATTTGTGCATTAACACATTGAGTGCCACCATATAAGAACAAATATGGTTATTAACCGGCCACCAAATTTTTTTACATGGTATAATAGAATATTTCCCAACAATTCAAAATATCCTATTTTCACTGAAATATATGCAAAAATCAATGACTATCGTTATTTTATCTTTATGGTGACACATTTGTCTCACGCGGTCAGGAGATTGATAATAAGAGCTTCTCTGCCTTATGAGACCAACGTGTCACCACAAAATCATGTATACGCTTTGACCCGTTCTGATCATATTTTATCTTGTAAGACTTCGCTGATATTTGCTTTTTACATAGCATGATTTTATGAGTAATTTTTCAGTCATTTCTGGCTTATGAAAAAAAAAAATAAAAGCGCTTGCTTGCATTATGAGAAGAACTTCTATCCGATGAAGATATTGAGGGGAGTGTTCCGTTTGCAAATTATGATAAATCAGATGAATATCAACCAAGTTCAAGTGATTCAGATTCCAGTGAAAATTGCAAACCAAAAAATGAGCAGAAGTATTGGTGAATTCTGGAAGTTCTGGGGATGAACCATTAACTTCTCAATGCGAAAGAGACTCGATTGATGAAACGTTATCAAGTGTCATCATAAATCTCCAATTTTCCGATTCAGACACTGAAGAAGCAAGTCTATCTACCCATATAGCAAACAAATCGACTAAAAACGAAAGGAGTAGCTTTGAATAGTATCCTGCTAATGGAGAAGTACTAACATATATTTCTTTTGCTGAGGAGTCTAGTGGCTTTCAAAGCCATCTTTATGATATGTAAGATAAAAATCCAATTGACTTCTTCAGATTGTTTATAAATAAAGATGTTTTGCATCTAATTGGCACTCAACGTGTTAAAAAAAGTAAAAAATATGACAAAATTACTTCATTTAAAGCAAAAATAAACAACATTCTGGACCTACCAAGAAAAGTAAAAACAAGTAAAGAAAGTCTAAAGTCGGTCTAGGCCGACTATGAAAGACCCTAAACCTACTTTTCCAAAAAAAAAATATTATTGAAAATAAGCGTCTCCGTGGGCGGATGAAGCCTATATTTTAAATGCATTTAAATGTTGAAAAATTTACACATACCAAGTTTTATTCCTGTAGCTCACAGTAAATGCCATTATTATGCTTTCGCTATGGTAGGTGGGCGTGTTCAATGACGGATTACTCAAAATTTTTGAACACAGCTTAGTTTTGGTATAAAATACATTCATACCAAATTTGATCTCTCTATGGCAACATAAATTTATTTATTTAGTTTTAAACTTTTTGGGTTGTATGGGAGGTAGGCGTGTCCGTGGGCGGATGACACCCATTTTAAGAAGACATATTTTTGTTGAAACAAAACACATACACACCAAATTTTACTATTGTAGGTTAACAATGAGCTTATTTATGCAGTTTTCAATTTTTGCGTTGTATGGTAGGTAGGCGTGTCCGTGGGCGGATGACGTCAATTTTTCAAAATCATCTTTGTTTTGTTATAAAAAACATACGTACCAAATTTTATCTCTGTAGGTTAAACAGAGGCTTAGTTATTGCGTTTTCAATTTTTGGGTTGTATGGGAGGTAGGCGTGTCCGTGGGCGGACGATACCCATTTTTTGAAGACATCTTTTTGTTGATACAAAACACATACACACCAAGTTTTATTGTTTAAGGTTAGTTATGAGCTTATTTATGCAGTTTTCAATTTTTGCGTTGCATGGAAGGTAGGCGTGTCCGTGGGCGCATTCCAAAAATATCCAATAGTGCAGATCCTTGGGTCCATGTGTACCAAGTTTCAACCAATTATCTCAATTCCTTCTTCTTATCTTGTGTTTACGGACAACACACAGACGGACGGACAGACGGACTGACAGACGGACATGAATAGCTCGACTCATGAGGTGACGCTGATCAAGAATAAATATACTTTTCTTTACCGAACTCGCTTCATTCTATGCGTTACAAATGTTTGCACAAAGTTAATATACCCTGACCTTTCAGGTTTAGGGTATAAAAATCACGTCTAGTTGCTACTGTAACCATTTCGTAGTCGGTCCAACTTTGCACTCACAGTACGGAAAAATGGCCAAAGTAAAGCTGACGCGTCTTGGCAGGTGTTCATACAAAGGTTTAAAGTTTTTTAGGAGGAGATATCACATGTCTGAGATACAGCTACATACATATGTCGTAAAAAGTAGGGTGACGATATCATTACACTAGCCATACTGAAGGTTAAGCAATCTCATTCTACAAACATCTCTACCACCAAGATTGATGAATTTTTAATTTCAATTGATTAGAAATGAGGAAAGAATTAAAGAAAGGTAAAACTTAGAATTATGGCTTGACCGGGATTTGAGCAATCCGGAATATATGGTTTGGCAGTCAAGCACGCATACCACTCGACTACCAAAGCCCCATCTAGAAGGTTATGTATTAGTTTTAGCTGCCTTCATTGTTAATTCAGGTGTCCTTATTTCTTATTCTAAGAATTCTTATTTTAAATCGTAAGAAATTAAAGATTTTTATTTAAATATTGTGAAAAAACTATTATATTTATTTCAAAAGTTTTTTGTGTACATTTTGAAATAAGTAGGTATCAAATATTAAAAAAATAAAGTTGTGTTTCCTCATCCTCATCCCATCCTTTAGTTGATTTTTTAAGTTATCCATGACTTTTCGGAAAAACTGAAAATGATAAAGTAGAATTAAAAAATTAAAATCGCTTCATTAGAGGCAGGGTTACCGAACTAACCTTAAAAATTTTAACTTTTTGATTATTTTTTTATTTATTTTTGCGTCTGATAAAAAAATAATACTGAAAGTGCATGTTTTGAGAGATTCAGTCGGTGTCATTTTTGTTTGACTTTTTCTTAAACACATTTTGTTTAATTAATGTCACTCATACGCCACAGTGAACTTTCTTATCATTTCAAATTCTTTATACGAAATTTTGAGTTATACTTATCAAGAGCTGATTTCTAAGAATTAAATAATAAAAATCAAAATTGCAAAAAAAATTTTGTTTTCCTTTGAAAAAAAAAATTCAAAGCCATGACCATGAGAGGTTAACAAAAAAAAAATAAATTTGTATTTTGTTTTTTGACAACCTGAAAATAGCCAAAATGATATTTTTTTCCATAACTTAAGCATAACATGTCTGATTTTATAAAATTCAACTGACATATCACTGAATAGATCTTTACGAGTACTACGTTTTCACTTTAGATAATTTCCGGAGTCATTTTCGATTAAGCAACCTTAGCTCGATTTACCCACTTAATTTGAATTTGTTTTTCATACAAATCTTAAACTTTCCATTTTAAAAAAAATTATGAATTAAAACTTTAAGTATTAACTTAGGGTCTCGGAGGCCTCTACATATTCACGATTTTCATTCGCGTTTGCAGTTTTTTTTAAAGATTGATAAGTGCTAACTGAAAAAATAAGCAATAAACGGGGGGGGGGGGGGGGGGGGGTCTGTGAGGCCCCACGCCCTTGTTTGCGCGAAAGAAACTTCACGTCCCTACTTTAAGGTAAAAGGCAGAGAAAATATAACAAGTTACAAAATTAACGCCAGCTTTAAAATTATGCCAGCTCTTAGAGTAACTTGTAAAGTAAAACTTCTTTGGCGGCTTCTTTTATTCTTTTTTAATAAAGTTTTTAACTTCATACGTGAAGGTTATAATAATGTCAAACGCAAATATTTACATGAAAATTTGCACTGCCTACCATAAAAATTATTACCACAAGTGGGCATTGAACCTTGGTCTGACGCAAGCATCGAATAAGATTCGGACGCTCTTACATTATGCTACCTACATACATTAAATGCAAAAGCAAACCAAATATACTTAATATAGTTTAAGCATATAATTCATAAAAAACTTATTTTTAAGAATTATTTTTGTTACAATAACAATGTTCTTTGCAAAATAAACCGAGCAGACCAGAACATGGTTTCGTCGGAAGCTACTCTGACTCATCAGTAGTCTCTGTGGTTTACGGGGCCCACTAACTTTGGCTTCAATAAATTATTTGGCATCAAGCTCTTAAACTGTTTTTTAAGAATTATAAACTTAAAATAAACATTTCAAATGATACAATTTTTTAAGAAATGTTATTAATATTGAACGCGGTTTGCTCCGTTCCTAGTATATCACAACACAAACCAATGCCTTTTAAGAATTTATTGTTTTTTCAAGGCCAATTTGTTTTTTTTTTGTTTTTTTTTACTATTAACAATAACTGATCAGCCCTGATGTTTGCAAACATTGAATTGTGGTGTTTCCACTTGAAGAACAAACAAGATGGCGGATTACCAATCTTCGCAAATTGTTTTTTTGCATTGAAAACAGTCAGATCAAACAAAGATTTTATCGCGTCAATTTCTTCGCGGCTAGGTCAGATACTTTCTCTCTCTATTTTACACTAAAATCTCTCTTTTTTATATCCTAAACCTGAAAGGTGAGGGTATATTAACTTTGTGCAAACGTTTGTAACGCATAGAACGAAGCGAGTCCGGTATAGAAAAGTATATATATTCTTGATCAGCGTCACCTTGTGAGTTGAGCTATTTATGTCCGTCCGTCCGTCTACCCGTCCGTCCGTCTGTGTGTTGTCCGTATAGACAGGATAAGAAAAAGGAGTAGAGATAATTAGATGAAACTTGGTACACATGGTCACATGCATCCAAAGATCTGCAGTATTGAATATTTTTGGAATCCGCCCACGGACACGCCTACTCCCATACAACGCAAAAATTTAAAACTGCATAACTCAGCTCATAATAAGCCCACAACAATAAAATTTGATATGTATGTGTTCTATACAAACACAAAGATGTCTTCGAAAAATGAACGTCATCCGCTTACGGACACGCCAACCTCCAATACAACTCAAAAATTGAAAACGCAAGAAATAAGCCTCTGTTTGACCTACAGAGCTAAAATTTGGCACACATATGTTTGTTAGCAAAACAAAGATGGTTTTGAAAAATGGACATCATCCGCCCACGGAAACGCCTACCTCTCATACATCGCGAAAATTGAAAACTGCATAACTCAGCTCATAATAAGCCTACAATAATAAAATTTAGTGTGTAAGTGTTTTATATAAACACAAAAATATCTTCGAAAAATGAACATCATCTGCCCACGGACACACCCACCTCCCATACAACCCAAAAATTTAAAACGCAATAAATAAGCCTCTGTTTAACCTAAAGAGATTTAACTTGGCACGTATGTTTTTTATGACAAGAAAAAGATGGTTTTGAAAAATGGACGTCATCCGCCTACGGACACGCCTACTTTCCATACAACTCAAAAAGATTAAAACTCAATAAATAAGGTTATGTTTGTCATAGAGAAATTGAATTTGGTATGTATTTATTTTATACCAAAACTAAGGTGTGTTCAAAAATTGGGAGTAATCCGTCCATGAACACGCCCATCTCCCATAGCGAAAACACAATAAAGGCATTAACTGTGAGCTACAGGAATACAATTTGGTATGTGGACATTTTTCATCAACATTTAAATGCATATAATATATAGGTTTCATCCGCCCTTGGAGACGCCCATTTACAATAAAAATTTTTTTGTTTTTGAAAAGTGGGTTTAGGGTATTTCATAGTCGGCCTAGACCGACTTTAGACTTTCTTTACTTGTTTACTTTTAAAGAAGTTTCACTTCTGTGAAGTGTTGGTTGCTATACGCGAGTTTTTTAAGTGCCATTCTTGTTTCTTCTGAGCCACATCCTATTCATAGAAGCCGACATGTTCTTAATTACATAACCTGGAACCATTAGTAAGCTAGTGCTGTAAAATTAATGATTCGTACAACATAAGAAAGCAATGCCTACTACTTTCATCCAAAAAATGTGTTGTTGGCAATCATAACTTGTAAACAGACACATAAAATATCTAAAAAAAAAGAAACAGTTTCGATAGTATCGTAAGTGTAGACGCAGAATTCCGTTTAAAGGCTCAACCAAGTTATGCGTAAGCATACAAAAGCTAAAGATTAAAGAATAAGCTATACCGATTGGCCATAGAATAACCCATTTTGGTCCAAATGTTCCATGGAACCCATCAAAGTACCAATGACCCGCCTGTGACCTCAGATAATCCCACTGCATCCGATTGGCCATAGAATCATAGAATACGAACCAATCAGTTCGTGCAAAATTAAAACAATACAACCATAAACAAGGAAACAAAAACAAAGAAAACAGCAGGCACAGCAAGTACATTATAAGCAGCTGATGATTGATTTTCTTATATAAAAACATGCATTTTTCTTCTTATATTTAACTATTTTTTGACTTTAATATAATAGTGACAAAATACAAAATTAAATATTCATTCAGCGCAGAATATATCTGATATTTTAGTATATATATTATCTTAGAGCGATAAGTATTAAAGACTGTAGGTATACCCTAAAGTATTCGCCAAAAACGTTGCATGACCTTCAAAAAATATGTTAAAACGACCCCATACAAACCGCGCTGTAAGACGTAATTTTACGTCAAAAGGACAGCTTTAAAATTCTGTGTGGTTTTCGTGATATTTTTATGGAGGCCAGCCAACTCTAATGTTTATCTATAAGTATATAAGTCCTTAAAATAAAATTAATTTCGAATACAAAGTTTTGTTTTTTCATGATTATTCATGTACTTTAAGTAAAAATTCAATATCTTGTGCATTCATACAGTTTTTAATAAGAATCTCAATCAATCTTATTCTAACAATAATTTCCTATGTTACTAAGATTTTAAAATTCGAAAAAACAATTCGAATTTTTTTTTGCTTCTCATTAAGAGTGTTAGTTTTTTTTTTAAGTATCACATAAATTTTATAAGATTTATGCACAAAAAGTCAAACCAAAATCCAGTTTCAATCTTTTTTCAAACTCAGTCTAAAGAAAATAATAGCAACAAAGCTCTATTTTCTTAAAATGTACCATTTTTGAGTTAAAAAGTTATAGAGTTAGTATTTTGTTATTTCACTTTAAGTTTTGATAACTTTTTGTCTTCTCCCCTACATAAAATTTACCAATTTTTAATTCACAAGTAATCATCGATACAAAGAAATACAGCGATTTCATGAAAAACAATTTTTGTTTGTTTTATATGCCCCCAATTTAACGCTTTCAAACTCAACACATGTACTCTATTGGATTTTTCTTTGGTTTATGCTGACTCCGAAAGTACAAAGTTCATGTTTTTTAAATGGCATTGTTAACTTTCTGAGGTTTGCATAATCTGTAAAATTATTCTATGTCAGTAGGTTATTCGAAACTGGGTTTGCAATTCCTTGCCTCATACGCTATACCCTTAGCACTCACGGTCACGACCACCACTTCATTCAAACAATATCTAGAGAAATATGCGGTTTGTTGCTTCAACGCTACTAAATCCTTTTAGAGTTCTTTTGAAATGTTAAATAGGTTTCGCTTTGATTTTTGCTTGAAAAGAAGTCTTCTTTTTACTATTCCTGACCATTGCTTCCGGTTAAGTAACTGAATAAATTGTACTAAATACCTATTTCGTGGATATCCCAATCAAATTCTGCAGATATATCAGCAAATATTGTGGAGATGTCCACAAATGAATATATTTTTTATTATATTTAAATTTTAATTTTTTTAAACATTTATTTTTTAACCAACTATTCTGGTTGAATACATGATAGAATAATTTTACTAGGTAGTGTTGACAAATGTTGATACTCTCAGCTACAAGTAAACGAACACTTTTAAAAAACCGCTGTTCGTTGTTATATTCGTTGGCCACATTCAGCTGTGTCAACTGTTGTGACAGCAACACATCGGGGAGCGCTATCAGAAAAATTGTCAATTTTATGAAATATCAAGCTTTGTATCAAATACGAATGGAAATTTTACCGACCAATTAAAAATTTTATATTTTCAAATGCATTTTAATGCGCAGCTTCATATTTATGTGCATCAAGTTTTGACTTAGCAGTTGGCAACTGTTGGGTATGCTGAATGTGACCAGTGAAAATGAATTGTATACAATGACGGATTGTGAGCGCTCTCTTTCTTGTTATATTTTTTGACAAAAGTCCGTTTCCAACAGAAACGTCAATACTATCTTGGAGTTATTATATCATGGGTTGAATACAAATTTTATAATAATTTTATATATGAAAATTTTTGATTAATAAAACTTGACAATATTTTAGATTCTTAAGTAATAATTTTTTAAATAAATGTGCAAGTGTTTATTTTATAAAGTAAGTGTTTTTTATGTTGTGATGTTGGTGTTTATATGTGATAGTATTGAGTCACCACATATAGCTATGTTGATCTTTAGCTGAAGCTTGAAATTTTAAATTGTTTGTTAGTATATTTAAAAACTAGTGTAAAAGCCCGTCCTTCGACGGGAAGAAAGCATTTAGAGTACAAAATGCGACAAAAAATTTATTGGATTTATATACAAAGGTTTTTATTTGAAAACATATTTATTTAATTATTTTGATAAAACTTCTTTATATACATCATTTCTAATAAAAAAATTCTTAGAATTTTTAACCTTGTCCCTTGCCATCTATAATGCTTAGTCTTACATCATCAGCTCGCTCAAACTGCCCATGACTAAATACCTAATTTTTGCAATATTTACTCTTGCAATTTATTTATGGTCATTGAAAATGTCAGTTTAATTGGAAATTGTCGCCTCCGGAGAGTGAAAGGCAAATCTGTGTTTGTCGGGGCCAAATCAATTGTAGGTATGAAAACTATTTCATGTTCGCCAGTGCGCCTGTCAATACCTGTGCGATGATTAATTAAGTTTTTAGGTTTTTCAAAACTAACCACCTTCCATTAAAGATATTTCTTTTGGTATTGAAATTTGGAAGAAGTATTATAATACTTCCAATTTTGAGGTTTAACTTATGCAGTGGCATTCCTGAAGGATAAAATTCATTCAAAAACTCTGCAGGGTAATTTTGTTTATCGTTATCATCACTGTCTTCAATTTAATCCGTGCTCAGATCTCTCACTGTGTCACCAACTAAAATATTTAGAACTTGCTCGTTGACTTCGTTCACATCGGAATTTTTTGTGCACAGGATAGCAATTTTGGAATAACGGTTGATGTTATTTGGACTCAAAGTATCGCCAGAAATATATTTAATGGATTTGTCCATTATATTGGACACTTCAGAAAAAAATTTTTTTTTTATTTTCCAACGTCTTTTCTAAAATCAAATAGGTTGGTACTATGAAATGAAGTTGTGCTAACATGACAAAAATAATTTTAGGGAAATATATAACGTTTAAATTAGTTAGATTTTCGATTTTATGCCCAACAGAAGCCTTCAATTTTTTTGATTTTTAAATAATGCATTTGCATTTGGTTCCGGTTGTTTTAGTTGAACTAAAATATCATAATACAACGCTATCATGGTTTTGTCCATTATATTAGACAGTCTGCCAAAAGCAAAGCAGCTCATGTAAAAATCAGAGGGATGTTTTTTAATCTTTTTATTGCTTATATAATGGGAATATAAGCTCAAAAAAATTGTTCACGATTATTCTAGGCAAGCCATTGAAAAGGTTAATAAGTGAACCTTTACAAACAAAATGATCGGGAATTTCTATGATATCTTCATCTCCATTTCCTAACTTGAGTAGCCAATTGCTAAAACTTGGATCAGAAGACCGAACATTGTGATTTAATTCTAGCATGTCAATGATTTAACGTCAATGTAATAATTGCTGTTCAGTTTATGCAGACCGAATAGGTTGCGGTTCTATTAATTAAGAAGCACTGTAATAGCAAGACATGATGTTTGACGTATAGTAGTTGAGGAACATGACGATAGTCTACAAGTACAAAGATTTCCAATACATAATTTAATAATAGGTTCTGGTCCATTCTGAACAGGTGTTAAAAGGCTTAGTAGGTACAAACATTTCAAATGGATAGTTTAACAACAGGTTCTGGTCCAGGATGAACAGGTTTTAAAAAGTACAGTACGTACAAAGATTTCAAATAGATTATTTTACAACAGGTTCTGGTCCAGGCTGAACAGGTTTTACGATATAGAGCAAAAGGTTTAGTAAGTACAAACATTTCAAATGAATTATTTATAACTGGTCATGGTCCAGGCTGAACATGTTTTACGATATAGAGCACGGAGCAGGACGCTTGCCTTTTATATATTAAGATATGTGTGTGATATTTATTTAATAAAGTTACTAAGGCCTGTTTACTGATCTCCGAAGTTTAAATTCCTTAAGCTCAGATTTCGTAAACAGAGTTTATATTTTAAACACAGTTAAAATTATTTTCGTAACTTATCTCATTTTTATCGGCATTTTACTTAAACTCTTTAAAAATTTCAACTGAGATTAACAGACATATTTGAAAATATTGTTAAAAAAAAAACATAGCAATGGAACAGACTTTAAAAATTCTTCAGAATTTAATAGACTAACTTTGACTTTACCTGTAAAAATTAGGAATAGCATACCTGTAATTAATGAATATTGTTAACATTTTATATCGATTGTATGGTTTATCTTGAAATAAGCTGATGAAATAATGCATAGTAATATTTAAACATATGATTTTAAGTTTGTCATTTCAAATAACACTGAATGAACTTTCATTTTCAAGAAGCATACAATTGAAACAAAAAACATACACATAAATTGAAACATACAATTGAAACTCTTCCAGTATACAGCGATTCAGAAAATATGTCAGCATCAAGAGCCAATCAGAGAAAAAAAAACCACAAAGAACGATAGATTCAATCAAGTTTTTCAAACGTTGGTTGCTATAGGAAAAAAAAAAATGAAATTAATTTGCTTGTTTTTTTAATTCTCAAAGCTACCGTTAATAACAGGCTGTACTCAATCAATTTTGCTGCAGCTAGGCAAGAATGCATCACCAACCGCACGCACCGTGACGATGTTTTACATGCTGTCAATAAAACCGCTCTTTCAATGGAATCTAATCTGTGTGCTTTACATATGCCTTTGTGTGTTTGTATGTGTGTCTCTGTGTTGTTTTTTTATACACTGTTGAATTAGTGTGTTGGTAACTGATGAATTGCATTTGCAATTATGTCAATATGTGACACAAAACAAACACACACATGCTTACCAAGGCATCGCTTGTAGTATTAGTTGCAGTCGCTCGGGAGCGTTAAAATAATTTATTGTTGTGTTGTACAGAGGCGAATTGTTTGTTGTTGCTATTGTTGTTCATTATTCTAAGCTACTCGACAATTTAATAAATTTTAAATTTTTACTAGATAGTGCAGACTAGGGCGAATGTAGCAACGTATACAGCTTATCAATGATGTCTGCTGGCTAACTTCCGCTTTTGTTATTTATTTTTTGTTGTTGTTTATATTTTATTTTTAGGTGCTTTATTCTGGTTGTTTTTGTTAATTTCTTTCAAAGCATTATTTGTATTATTTTGTGTTTGTGTTGTGTTGTTGTTGTTGTTGTTTTTGTTATAATGTTTTTTTTTAATTCCCAAGCCACAGCTGCATACAAAGCAAATTGACTTAGTTTTGCTTTGTCAAATAATCTAACAATAACACAAAAAAAAAAAAACAACAAAAACAGACAAAATCAAACATACCCAAACCGGAACCGGAATCGGAATCACCATAATTCATGCTTTAATCAATGCTTGCAACATATAAAATT
This sequence comes from Tetanocera ferruginea, assembly GCA_958299015.1. Taxonomy (NCBI): domain Eukaryota; kingdom Metazoa; phylum Arthropoda; class Insecta; order Diptera; family Sciomyzidae; genus Tetanocera; species Tetanocera ferruginea. Next base: position 81,439,882 of record OY282642.1, read on the forward strand.
TTATCTTCTATTCCTATCACAAACACTGTTCATTCCATATTGATTTTTTTTTTATTGCAATTGTTTCGCATCTGTACTCTGCTCCCCTGCATCCACTGTCTCGCTCTAGCAGCTGTGCAACTCACTTTAACTGCATTTGTTGTAATAAATCAAAGCATGACGCATGCATTGTGCGTCGCTCAGAGACTTAGAGAGTGCTGCAGCTCCTATCCCAATACAGTCCAATAAAGTTGATGTGGTTGATGTTGTTGTTGCTGCTGTCGAATGGAATAGCATTCTATTATATTGCTTCACGTGACGTTAGGTTACGTTGCGTTGCGTTGTGTTGCATTGCATGGAGTTCATTGCTTTCAATCACTTTTGTTGCCACTTCAATTCGCTTTACTTCACTTCACTTTTACAGCACTTTGCTTAGCCAGTGTTGCCACATTTGTATGCAATGCTGTAGCATCAAGAGACTCGTTATAATCCAAATATAATCTAATGTACACTAAAACAAACTCAAGTCAGTCCGAACACAAACACACAAGCACAAATAAACACACATACATATGTCTTGCATAAGTTAAATATACAAACAAACATACAAACACAGGCAAGCGAATGCCTGACACAATGCGTTGCATCGAAGATTACTTTATTATAATTGTTATTAGGAATTGGTGATTGTGTGTTTGTATTTGTGTGTATGTGTGTGAGAACGTTGATATGCTATAAAGCTTTATTGTTGGTATTGTTGTTTTTTGTTGTTGGTCGTGTTCATAAACTACGTCCCAATAGGCAATTAAGCCACCGCTCTTCAAACGAAGGCCTGCATTGACTGCAGCTTTTGAAGACCAAACACATCCTTTCCTCGCTGCTCTTATGAGCCCTTCTTGAAGGCCTTCTTTTTCTGCACAAAAAGCAGCACAACAAACTTTTTTTCCTTCAAAGACTAACTTTTCATATACTTCAGGACAACTTTTTCGTTTAAAGTCAGAATATATATCAGTTTAAAAATATGACATAATAATGGCCCTTCTTACTGCTGTATCAAAGTTTATAGATTGAAAATAATCTGACATAAAAAAACATAGGAAAGAAGTTGAAATAATAGAATTTATAAAAAAAAGAAAATGGTTTAAAAGAAAAAAATATTTTTTTCAATACTTTTTGTTGACCCCTTCTTTTAGCCATTCTTAAGAAGTGCTTCTATCAGGCCTCTTGAGCAATCGGAGCGGAAGGCCTGCGAAATTTTCCCATTTCCTATAAAAAGGAAAGTATACTTGGATATGAGTGTGGAAGCACTTTGAAATCCATATGAAGGCCTGCTAGTAGCGCTTCGAAGTGCTGATATTGCCGACTGGGGTGATTGCATATGATGAACACACATACACATAATTATTGAAATTAAGTTACTCTCTAAGCTCATTACATATTTTATTTCACTCAAAACGCTTTGAATTTTCTAGCAATATTTTATGCTCATTAAGCTGAACTTCAAGCATTAAATCTCAAGATTTTAAGAAGCTCTCTCTTGTATAAAAAATATTTCAAGATTTTCTTCAAAATTATCGAATATATCAAGTGTACACTGTTGGTCATATAAGTAATGAATGATTTTTATTGTGATATAATCATGTTTTAATTACTTACTTAAATATTTTTGCGAAATTTACTAAAATTTTTCCTTAACAAAAATTACGTCAAATTCCACTATATAATTTTGCACTATATAATAATAAGGGTTGACAGCGCATGCCAACAGCACACCAACCTCATCATTGGCCATATCGAAATATGACCTGTTTCATAAACTGATTCATTAAAAAGCCCCGCAAGTGAATCGAAATCGTTTGATTAGAACAAATTTGATATTTATAGTAATTATATTGAAACTTAATTATAAATAATAAATATCATTGCAATTTTCTCTAACCCAAATGAGTCCTTTTTTCAGACCTGAAATTAATATGAACCAACCGTACCCAAAACGAATGTCAAATTATTATTTTTTTTTATGTACCAATTAATCGATTAAATCAATTTATTTTAATGTTTGACTGAGCATAACTCTCTGCATGTGTGTTTGTAATAACAGTTAGATTATTCAAAACTGCTTTAAGCGCTGAATATTTGCAATTTTGATAATAATGTGAACGTTTTTCCTCCATAATGCATGCATGTAATTAATGTTTTAATTTATGAGAGTGTGTGTGTGTGTGTGTGATATATATAATTAAATTATATTTTTTCTAATTGATTTATGAAAAATATTTTGTAAATATTATTAAAAAGATATCATATATACTATTAAAATGATAGCTCAAAATACTGCATTATCGCTTAGATCAAGACTGTGATAAGTAAGTTTTGGATAAAAAAACCTTTTTGTTTCTGTTGAAAGGCAACATTCATAAAAAATATATACATACTTAGATATGCGTCGTTATGGTTTTTTCATTAAGCATTATATATTTTATCATTTCAAAATTTTGTGAGACTTGCTTTTGTTAGTTAACGGAAGTTGTAGCCTTTTGTATGCACTCAATAGAAGCTGTAGCGTCACACTTTGGCAATAATGACAGAAGAAATTAAATTCAAACTTACACTAAAGTCGAAACCTCTTGAATGCAGAGGCGTTCCTAGGGGTGAGGGGGGGGCGGAGGGGGTGGTCCGCCCCGGGTACCACAATTTTGGGGGTGACACCATTTATATTATTTCTAATTTTTCTATTTCTCAAACAATCAGAAAAAAAATACTTTACGTTAAAAAATGTGTTTCTCATATATTAATTGCTGTTTTAAAATTTAAAATTCTGCTTGCAATGAGTCTAAAATTAATTAAAACTTATTTAAGGTCTTCCAAGGGAGCTGTGAGAGTTTCCGATCTTGCTATTTTATCCATTGAAAATGAGGTTGCAAGTAAACTATTGATTTCGATGAGGTTTTTTCAAATTTTGCAGTTCTTAAATTAAGAAAATCTAGTACATCACAATCGATGCAATGGTACAAAAATAGGAAAAAAGTTTTTGTTTTGTTATTAAACTATAACAAAAAAACAAGTAAAGAAAGTCTAAAGTCGGTCTAGGCCGACTATGAAATACCCTAAACCCACTTTTCAAAAACAAAAAAATTTTTATTGTAAATGGGCGTCTCCGTGGGTGGAAAAAGCCTATATTTTATATGCATTCAAATGTTGATGAAAAACTTACACATACCAAGTTTTATTCCTGTAGCTCACAGTTAATGTCTTTATTGTGCTTTCGCTATGGGGGGTGGGCGTGTTCATGGTCGGATTACTTCCAATTTTTGAACACACCTTAGTTTTGGTATAAAATACATACATACCAAATTTAATTTCTCTATGACAAACATAACCTTATTTGTTGAGTTTTAAACTTTTTGGGTTGTATCGGAGGTAGGCGTTTCCGTAATCGAATGACGTCCATTTTTCGAAAACAGCTTTGTATTTGTATAAAACACATAAACACCAAATTTAATTGTTGTAGGCTTATAATGAGCTGAGTTATGGAGTTTTCAATTTTCGCATTGTATGGGAGGTAGGCGTGTCCATGGGCGGATGATGTCCACTTTTCAAAACCAGCTTTGTTTTGTTACAAAAAACAAATGTGCCAAATTTTAGCTCTATAGGTTAAACAGAAGCTTATTTATTGCGTTTTCAATTTTTAAGTTGTATGGGAGGTGTGCGTATCCGAAAGCAGATGACGTCCAATTTTCAAAGTCATCTTTGTGTTGATATAAAACACATACATACCAAATTGTATTGTTGTAGGCTTATTATGAGCTGAGTTATGCAGTTTTCAATTTTCGTGTTGTATGGGAGGTAGGCGTGTCCGTGGGCGGATGATGTCCATTTTTCAAAACTATCTTTACTTTGTCATATAAAACATATGTGCGAAATTTGAGCTCTATAGGTTAAACAGAAGCTTATTTATTGCGTTTTCCGTAAGCGGAAAACGCTTTATTGGGCGTGTCCGTAAGCGGATGACGTCAATTTTTTCAAAGACATCTTTGTGTTGATATAAAACACATACATATCAAATTTTATTGTTGTAAGCTAATTATGAGCTGAGTTATACAGTTTTCAATTTTCGCGTTGTACGGGAAGTAGGCGTGTCCGTGAGCGGATTCCAAAAATATTCAATACTGCAGATCCTTGGGTCCATGTGACCATGTGTGCCAAGTTTCATCCAATTATCTCAACTCCTTCTTCTTATCCTGTGTATACGGACAACACACAGACGGACAGACGGACGGACATAGATAGCTCAACTCACGTGGAGACGCTGATCAAGAATATATATACTTTTCTATACCAGACTCGTTTCGTTCTATGCGTTACAAACGTTTGCACAAAGTTAATATACCCTGACCTTTCAGGTTTAGGGTATAATTATATTCTCATTCAGCGCAGGATATATCTGATATTTTAGTTTATATATTATGTTTGAAAGATTATTTCCACCTTTTTTTTCACCTGATGCGTCTCTCTTCCCACCTCTTCTCTCGGTAATGCTCCATAACAGCACGCGTTACAACCGACTGCAGGGTGGCTTTGTAGGCGGTGTCCTTCTCTGCAGTGGCGTCGCGAAACTTCTGTCCGTGCCACTGGTTTCAACGAGACGGAAAGTAGCCTATCACCTCTTCGGCAGCCGTACGCATAAAGTAGGATACGTGCGTCCACTGTGCGCATATATCGTAGATTGAAGGAGTGCTTTCTTGAAGCAGGAGTGAGAGTCGAGTAGTGAAGGCTTCGGCCGTCCGTTTTGACTGCAGCTTGTCGACGTGTAGCTTTCTTACTGTAGGATTGCGTCGTGTGCGACGCACAGACTTGTGCGGATCTTGGCTGCGATAAGATAATGATCCGAATCTATGTTAGCACCACGAATCGTGCGTACGTCGAGTTCACTGGAAGAGTGCCTTACGTCAATCAAAACGTGATAAATTTGGTTACATGTGTTTTGATCAGAGGACAGCCAGGTGCCCTTATGCTTGCCGTAAGAAACCCTGTTCCTTCCATCGCATTTCTTGGATTGCAGTGATATCAGAATTATATTTTTCCAAGATATCAATCAGTTGAATAGAGGCACCATCCCAATTTAGAGTCTGGACATTCCAGGTGCATATCCGTAAATCATTATCAGTTTTTCGTTTGCGGCAGTCGTCATGAGATTTAAGGATAATTTTTCTCATATTTCTTAGTTGTTCCTTTGCTTGATTGCCAAAAGGAAAGCCTGCCGCTCAAATTAGCCGCCAAAGTTTATCGGGCGATAGTTTTTGACATTTCCAGGAGACACACGCGGAGGTTTTGAGTCGACTTGAGACGATTTCGACATGGATAATGCTGGCCTCGCCAAGTTGCCATGTGAAGATTGTCCCCTTGTCCCCCTGGGAAAGAACAATCAATGCCTTTCAAATATGGCAGTTAAATATGCTCAATGACGTTTATGCTTTCGTTGCTGTTGGTTGTACCCTCAGTATAATAAATCAGACCTGAACGTTCCTCGGTTATGCAGCTCTAAGGAATTAAGGTGGCTGGATACTTCATGCAGCTTTTAACATACTCTTCTACAAATCGTTCATTTGGATTCGCCGTACAAATTTAAAGAATTTCGTCACAGTTTCTAGGTGGCAATTGTCTGTTACCAACCATACCCTACGAATAATTGGAGGGCGATGTTAAGAAGCTTTTCCAATATTCCTACTGGTAATAAACACGAAGATTTGCCCATCAAAGTCGTTGTTTCCTCATTCTTTTTGTTGATTTCGGCTTTTATATAAATAAAAATCTACCTATAAAATAATTTTCTACGAAAATACGTTGTACGCTTCTATATGAAAACTTAGCACTAGCATGATTTATTTCTGTAGCAGTTTGCTGTGGTGTGTTTGTTAAGTTTATCACTTATCACCAAACTTATCACTTTAATTTTTGTCCGGCCTTGAATTTTTGGCTGAACTCCGCGAATTTTTCTTTTCCTCCTTACAGAATTCTCATTTATTGGTGCTTTTTTTTTAGTTTTTGTGATATTTGTGACAGACTCCAATTACCTAGACGTGCACTCATATGTGGAAATAAATAATAACAAAAGACTCGAACGAAAAGACAACAGCAAGTAAACAGATTTCTTTGAAATGATTAAAAGGCACTCCAGAAACTAAAATCGACCACGCAAGCGCAATAACTCTTTTCTTCCAAATTTGTCTTTACAAAGAAATTGGCATTAAATAACTCTAAATGAAAAACAAGTAAAAAAAGTCTAAAGTCGGTCTAGGCCGACTATGAAATACCCTTAACCCACTTTTCAAAAACAAAAAATTTTGGGCGTAAATCGGCGTCTCAAGGGCGGATGAAGCCTATATTTTATATGCATTTAAATGTTGATGAAAAATTTACACATACCAAGTTTTATTCCTGTAGCTCACAGTTAATGCCTTTATTGTGCTTTCGCTATGGGAGGTGGTCGAGTTCATGGACGGATTACTCCCAATTTTTGAACACACCTTAGTTTTGGTATAAAATACATACATACCAAATTTAATTTCTCTATGACATACATAACCTTATTTATTGAGTTGTAAACTTTTTGCGTTCTATGGGAGGTAGGTGTGTCCGTGGGCGGTTTCTAAAAATATTCAATAATGCAGATCCTTGGGTGAATGTGACCATGTGTACCAAGTTTCATCCAATTATCTCTACTCTGTCTTCTTATCCTGTGTATACGGACAACACACAGACGGACGGACGGACGGACGGACATGAATAGATCGACTCACGAGGTGACGCTGATCAAGAATATATATACTTTTCTATACCGGACTCGCTTCGTTCTATGCGTTACAAACGTTTGCACAAAGTTAATATACCCTGACCTTTCAGGTTTAGGGTATAAAAACATCAGTCGAAATTTACTTGACAATCGTTCAACAATAATCTGAATTTTAAATTTCTAGAGATATAAAGGTGTTCATAATATTATGGCGGGGTGTTTTGAAGATCCACGTTTGTATTTTTTATCATTTTTTCGACCAATCGACACGAGGCTTTTTTTAAGCGATTGTCAAATTATGTGAAATTCGACGCAAACAAATCTTTTTGACGGCAAAATATTTATAAAATATTGAATAAATGGTGGTCCTACAAGTTCCCAACGATACCTCTATCTCGCAGTAGGTCGTATGATGAACATGCAATATTAGTTCACCCAAAGCATCAATGGTTTGTGAGACTAACACCGATTTTGGACAACCTTGATGGAAAACCAGCGAAACACGGTGGCTCAAGATGATCAAGTATCTGTTAACAACACAAATAGCACTAATTTCAAAAACCTTCTGAGTACGTTCACAATTTAAAATGTTAAATTTTACGTTGAAAATGTCAAATTTGACATATTTTCATTAGTTCTACCATATCTGATGGCCTTAAAGTCATAAACCTACGTGTTTTTATGAGTTCAAATATGATATATGAGTTATTTAATAAATTAGCTGAGGCTTAATTTTAAATAAACAAATATTTTTGTATGCCTTCATAAGATATAAACAAACATACTGAAGTTATTTAAAAATGTTCATCGTTCAGTGGGACACTTTCTCCCCGTCCCTTCCCCTCATGTCCACGCCCTTCTACAGAGTATTAAAAAAATTTAACATTTACATCTCTTTTCTTAAATTTTTGAGGTCTGACCGTGTGTCTGAGGCCTAATATACATAGCTTCTCAGGAAAAATGCAATTATTGGAAGTTATATTATAACATGCAGTTAAATTAAACTCAATAAGTTAATGGTAAATTTTCAAAATATAAATAAGAGCAATTCAGGTATAAAAAATATACATTAAGACAATAGTCGTCCCTTTTCAAAAGCTCTACACTTCAATAAGTTTTCTATAGAACTGTATCGCAATTATCTGCAAACACACATAATTCCACAAATAATATTTATTAACTTGAGCAGTGCTCAATAGCTGTTCAGTAAACCGTTAAGCTTATAATTTTCATATTAATGGTTGATGAATGACGCGATTAACTTTTATTGATTTTTCATAAAACAACTCAAAACCACTCAAAAAACTTATCAACAGCACTTTTAAGTTGCATAGATTCGGCGTGCGGATAAGTAAATATAACAACATCAACAACAACAACCCGAATATCGACAACAGAAACACCACAACCAACGCATCAATGATAATATAAGTGAAATGAAAGGTTAAGGAAGGGTATGAATAAAATTTAAATTGAACCATCACAAGGATTCTACATTAGCGATACATACTTAAATAAATATATTGCAAAAAAAAAAAAAAACAATATACAAATAGAGTAAATAATTGACACTTGATCAGAAGCAGCAGCAGAACAAACTTCAACAAATAGGTACAGCAACCCAAACAGCATTATTATATAAACAGCTTGTTACGCTAGCATACCGGATGCCAACTCATTTCATCGTACTTCATATCAGCAAATAAGGTAGATGAAAAAAAAAATATATATAAAAAAAATTCATCTTGACAGATTGAATTTTTTTCCCCCACATTTATTTTATATACTTTTGTTGCAAACCAAAATAAGCACAACACTAGGACATAAAAACAGAAAAATAAAAAAAATATACCAGCAGCAATGCGGTTGAGATAAGCTAAGCCAAGCAAAAAAAAAACAAAAAAAAAAAAAAACAGAAAACACAAAAATATACTATATAATACTCCCAGCTAGAAAATAACAAGATGAGCTGAAGCACTGGTTTTTGCAATTCTAGAGAAATCACTGCAAATCATAAAGTGTTTTATCCCTTCTGTACTTCTTTTTCTCTTGCTACACTTTAAGCGCTTGTTATTTAGCTGTTGATGCTATGATGATCCCTACTTATGCCACACCTTTACCAGGCAGGCGCAAATACCGCCCACCAAAAGCCTTCGTTTAAATTTTTTGCGCCTAACTGAGCGCGTTAAGTTCTTGTTGATAACGGTTTTTGGCGCGCGCACGAACAATTGACAACTGATGTGTAAACACTGGCGACACTTGAGCGAACAACACTGGCAGAGATTCGAATAATAATTGTACGTTTGGTCATTTTCGAACAATTTTTTTCGAGCGACAAGAATTACGAATTGACAACAACAACTAACAGCACAACAAATGTAATGATGAGATATAAAAGCGTTTTAGTTATTCCTGCCTAGCTTTTCTCTGCTGTTTGTACAATCTACTGCCTAAGCTTAACAGCCGTTTATCTAAGCTTTCTTTGAGCTCTCGAGCTTATTGTCATTCTCTGCTGACAAACAGTTATTACTGTTTATCATCTTCTTCGTCCTGCTTCTACCGTACCGTTGAACATTTATGGCTAAAACTGTTTTTTTTTTTTTCATTTAATTCTACACAGCATGCTATTTCGTTTGAGTGAAAAGTTCTCAAATGCACCACAATCAACCAATCTTTACTTTTAATCTTCGTTTCTTTTGCTCTTATTTATACTGTGTTCCTTTAACATTGGTTGGGTTTTTATCTCATTTAAGTCCTTGCTTCGTTTGTATTACATTTTTTTTCCTTTTTTTTTTGTTTTATTTCTGAACTCAGCCAATGTTATCACAGTTTCGATGCGGTTCAATTGATCTTCAATGGCTGCTCTCAGTATCTGTATGTCTGGCCATTCATCTGTCTTTTTGCCTGTTCGTCTGTTTGTCAGTTATTTTCAAAGTAAACATTTATTCAACACTTTCCGTTTATCAACGCTATGTTCTTTGGCAGCAGCAGCAACAACTGTTTCCGGTAACTTGTTTTTCTGCTGTTTTAATGACTGATTCATTCACTCATTCATTCCTTCGGTATCATCAGCTGTCATAATATTTTCATTGCTTGCATTAATAGTTTACACAGCTTAGTGCTGCTGCAGCATTTTGTGTTTTATTTTTTTGTTACTTCTTTTTGATGAACATAACATAGAGTGTTTTGATATCTTGCCAGTTCTTTGCTCTGCTATGTTTATATCATGATCTTTGTGATTGTTGTAATGTAGCATACTTTTTGGTGTATTAAGTTGGAAAGATGTTGTCAGTATTATAGTGGTTAGTGTCAGGCATGCAGCAATTCATCTATTCATAACATTTATAAAGTTTGGTTGTTTGTTATACCCTAAACCTGAAAGGTCAGGGTATATTAAGTTTGTGCAAACGTTTGCAACGTGTAGAAGTAGAAAAGAATATATATACTTGATCAGCGTCTCCACGTGAGACAAACTATTCATGTCCGTTCGTTCGTCCGTCCGTCTGTGTGTTGTCCGTAAGCACAGGATACGAAGAAGGAGTTCAGATAATTGAAAGAAACTCGGTACACATGGTCACATGATCCCAAGGATCTACTCTATAGAATATTTTTGGAATCCGCTAACGCACACGCCTACCTCCCATACAACTCAAAAATTGATAACTGCATAAGTAAGCTCATAAATAACCTATAACAATAATATTTTGTGCGTATGTATTTTATATTAAAATAAAGATGTTTTCTCAAACTCGGTGTCATCCACTTACGGACACGCTCATCTCCCATACACTCAGGGAAAAATCACAACTTAAAATTAAATAATATCGTATCAATTTTACGTTGTTCCATTTTTAAAAAATCAACTTTAAAATCACCATGAAAACCTTCAAATCAAATATGAAAACACTATTATATTCAATAAGAAGTAGAAAAACTTCAAAATAATGATGATACACTTTACTCTTATTTTCAATGAAGTATATCCACTTCGAAAGTATGTTGAAAAATTATATTGTTTAGATTTGAAGTCGTCAAAAGTGAAAACGAAGCAAAAAATATTTGTCTTTAAGTGGAAGACACTTCAATTCGAAGCTACATACTTTCATGTTTCAAAATAAAATATCAAAATAAGTAAGCCCTGCTTAAGTTTATGTGTAAAACAGAGACAGTGCAAGCAAAGACGATATAAAAGAAGTAAGAAGTAATTGATAACATTGGACTCTGAGCTGAATTCAGAGAGAAGTTATTTTTATGGAGGAAACAAGGCGACATGTCGCGACATATTAATAATATTCAAGGTAAAAAAATTATTGTTTGGATCTCGACACCATACAATCTATAAATATAATACTTATTTTTATTTATTTATTTTAGTATTACCAAACAATTAATTAGTTTAATTAATTCATCAAATGTTTTCTTATTTGTCAATAAAAGAAAATTTCTGAAAAAAAATATTATTGTTTTAATTATTTGTGTGTATCGACATGATATCAAACATGCTGAGGATTTGATCAAAGTGATTTTCACTTTGATTCATTAATATGACGATTTGGAATCAAAGCTGTAGAGCATTTAAAATGAAGATGTAAGTATTTCAATTGAATTAGTTTCCTCTTTGAATTAATTCTAAATCCACGTAAAATTGAAGTGGAATACTTTTCATTTCGAAGTGCTTAAACTTTAGTTTAAAGTGGAAATAACATCAAACTAGATTTGTGTTTTTCGAAGTGGAAACACTTCGAATTGAACATTTTCGTGTTTGGTGCCAAATTGTTCCGAAAAATATTTGAATCGAAATGGTTTTCTTTGATTTTACGTTGTTTTTTAGCTCAGTGTACAACCCAAAAATTGAAAACGCAATAAATAAGCCTCTGTTTAACCTACAGAGCTAAACTTTGGCACATATGTTTTCTATAACAAAACAAAGATGGTTTCGAAAACTGCACATCATCCGCCTACGGACACGCCTACCTCCCATACAACGCGAAAATTGAAAATTACATAACTCAGCTTATAATAAGCCTACAACAATAAAATTTGATATGTATGTGTTTTATACAAACACAAAGATGTTTTCGAAAAATAGACGTCATCCGCTCACAGACACGCCTACCTCTAATACAACCCAAAAATTGAAAACGCAATAAATAAGCCTGTGTTTAAAAAATTTTAAAACTCCATAAATAAGCTCAGAATTAACCTACCACAATAAAATTTGGTGTGTATGTGTTTTGTATTAACAAAAAGATGTCTTCAAAAAATGGGTGTCATCCACCCACGGGCACGCCCACCTCCCATACAACCCAAAAATTAAAAACGGAATAAATAAGCCTCTGTTTAACCTATAGAGATAAAATTTGGGACGTATGTTTTTTATGACATAACAAAGATGGTTTTGAAAAATTGACATCATCCGGCCACGGACACGCCTACCTCTCATACAACCCAAAAATTTAAAACTGCATACATAAGCTCAGAATTAACTTACAACAATAAAATTTGGTCTATATGTATTTTGTATAAACAAAAAGATGTCTTCGAAAAATGAGTGTCATCTGCTCACAGACACGCCCATCTCCCATACAAACCAAAAATTAAAAACGCAATAAATAAGCCTATGTTTAACCAACAGAGATAAACTTTGGCACGAATGTTTTTTATGAAAAAAAGATCGAAAAATTGAAAGATGATCGTTTTGGAAAATAAACGTCGTCCGCCAACGGACACACCTACTTCCCACACAACCCAAAAGGCTTAAAATTGAATAAATAAGATTATGTTTGTCATAGAGAGATCAAATTTTGTATGTATGTATTTTATATCAAAACTAAAGTGTGTTCAAAAATTGGGAGTAATGCGTTCATGAACACGCCCATCTCCCATAGCGAAAGCATAAAAAAAAGGCATTAACTGTGAGCTACAGGAATAAAACTTGGAATATGTCAATTTTTCTGCAAAATTTAAATGCAGATAAAATATAGGCTTCATCCGCCCACGAACACGCCCATTTTCAAAGTTTGTTTTTTTTTAAAAAAGTAGGTTTAGGGTATTTCATAGTCGGCCTAGACCGACTTTAGACTTTCTTTACTTGTTTTTTTATATTTTCGGATGGCTTTAATCCGAAATTTGTACAGTTGAATCATACATTAGTTTTGTTTTAATTTATCTTGTATATTTTATAAGATGCTATCTTTATGATGAATTAACAAATCAATGTTAAAGTGATTTCCATCAACAAATTTAAATTCGTGGAAATGTTTGTTAAATTCGTACTTTGCACTGAGTTAAATTCGTACTGTTAAAAAAGTACGAATTTAACTTTATCCAGATAAAAAATATGGGTTAGTGTCTTTGCTAAGATAGCGACGGATTTATGAATTTATCTTCATGCACTTTGAATTTTTTCTGAATTTTTTTTTTTTTGATTTGCTGTTACTTGTCTGGAAACTTATTTTTTGTCAATGGGTCAATTGAGGCAACAAAATATTCCCTTTTTCTTGTGTTTAAATTTACTCACAGAATTGTGTTTAAATTTACTCACAGAATAAAGCGGCAGTTTAAAAAGTCATGCCATTTAATTATACCTGTTACTTAAGCTAATTGTGCCACCAAAGTAATACCTTTTTACAGTATAAAAGACACTTGAGCAATTTTTCGATTTCAATTTTCAATTTCAATTTTTCAATTTGCTTTATTTGTTATTGTAAATCGTCTGATTTACCGATCTTCCTTCTACACAATATTTCATTGTGCCGATTTTCCTTCTTTGTAAAATTTCCGGTTTTTACAACAACTAATCACCACAATATCAGTTTAAATCTACTTAAAAATAAACTTGAAATGTACTGTAAATATTTTATTTGAAATGTAAAAGGTTGAATTTGAAGTTAAAAAACAAAAATTTAAAAAAAAAAAAACATTTAACTTTTAGGATTTTTTTTCTTTTTAATGACATGACATTTCCATAATTCGAGTAGAGATTTTTTTATAGGTCTTATAATTTTTTAAATAAGTTTAGATAAAAAAGATTTATTAAATTTATTAAAATACTGCACACAAATTCGTTTGAAATTTATGAAAGAAAAAAACATTTATGCTAGATATTTATATTCAAAGGTTCGATTAAATAATAAAAAGTTTTGCTTACTTTTTTAAAACTTTAACTTAATTGATAGAAATAGTTGTGAGGAACTAAAGAGGTGATGCTGAACGAATAACTTCTTAGAATAAAAATTTTGAACAATACTTATTTAAATATGAAATTCCAGAACATTTAGCATTTTAAATAATTATGAGATTCGGAATACAGATACATCTATAAAAACGTTGTACAAGTTTTTTCACCTATGTTTACGAATTAGGTCTTGAATATACATATATATTAATTTAATGTTGTTTAATATTCCATCTTCATCCATTAGCAACAAGGTAAGTAATATTCTTAAGCTACAGAAAATACTTTTGCTCTCATTAAACAAAAGCTATTTATTAAACATAACCTTGAATACATTTTAATACTTTCAATCAATCAATTCTAGCACCAAACTTAATACGTTTCCACCTATTTATTTTTTTTATTTATTTATAAGTTATTCTTTTAACTGCACGTTCTTTGCAAACTCTTGTTAAGATTTGTCTATGAAAACTTTTAACTAATCAGTTTTTATTTTGGGTTTTTATATACCTATTAATGAAAGAAAAAAAAAAAATTGTAAGAATATAAAAACGAGCTAGTATTTCATAAAAATTTACAGAAATTATATACTATAAAATCTACATAAAATAATTTGTCAATTCGAAGCGCAATAAAAATTTAGTCTAAAGATATCAGAAACACAAAAAAAAAAACAACTTCTTCCCCCTTCACATTTACAGTTAGAATTATGGGCATGGACGAAAAATACCATCAGAAAATCTTTGACGATAATTTGGCACTCATTGATACGCCGCTGATAGCAACAGTCACAAGCACGCATTACCCGACATCGTCCTCGGCCACATCGCTGCATAGCCACCATGGCGTGCTAACGTATCCTTTCAATATGAGTGAATTCCAGCATCGGCACAACGGACACGGAAATGAGTCGCCATTGGATATAATCGATACCGGTAACGGAAATGGAAATGGCAATGCCGGCCTGTACTATCAAAGTAGGTTCAATATGTAGAGTAAACAAAACAAAACAAAAACAAAAAAAAAAAGAAAGTAAAAATAACCAAATGAAAAAAGCCAAAACTTGCAAAAATTTAATCAACCAAGCAAAAATAAGAGATTTATTTTTGAGTAATGTTTTTTGTGTACATTTTTAAACCCCTTACTTTAATATTATAATGTTTGCTTTTGAATATTATTATTATGTTTTTTTACGTTAAACAGGTTCAATTAACACCTTTTTTTAACCCTACCAACTATTCCAACCACATTCCAGCAACCTATTAAATACTTAAACCCCTTCACACCCAGTTGTAAAACTGAATTTAAACAAGAGTTTTATAAATACTGTCAATTGCAAATACAAATAAAAACTCAATTCACAGCAACAAATTATAACGGTTTCAATGTTTTTTGTAGTTTGCTATTTACTTTTTTTATACATACTAACATATACTATAAATCTAAGTATTTGAAAACAAGAAAAATGAAAAGAAAAATTTAAAAAAAAAAAAAAAAACAATTGTTTAAGAATTTGTTGGCTTAGTTTTATGTTTTTGTTATTGTTTTTTTCTTTTTCAAACTTAATAAAACGACGATATAAAAATTCTTATAACAACAACAAAGAATTTTCAACTCGTCACATTGTTGTTACATACTTTATTTGTTCATATTCAAATTTTTTACAAGTTTACAAATTTTTTTACAAATTTACAAATTCTTCAATATATATTTTTGTTACATACAAGAAATGCACGCAAAAATTTTTTCAACTGCACTTTTTTTAACAACAAAAAAAAAAAAAATATATATATCAAAAAAACCAAAAGAAAATCACAAAAGTTCAAATCAAATACGAATCAGTGAGTTTTCATTGCTTTTTTTAACCAATTAAGTACAGTGGCCAAAATAATGCAAAAATTTGCTCATTTCTCATCAACAAAAACAAAATAAAAACAACTTTTGCAACTGCAGCAAGTTGTTTTTTTACATCAAGTGTCATTGAAAGGTCATTGTGTTCATGTTGTATTTTGTTTTTGTTTTAGCGTTAATCAAATGCAAATCAAATTCATAAATAATTTATTTTTTATATTTTTAAAATATTCAGTTTTTGCTTTATTTTTTTTTTTTTTTTAATTTTTTGTTTCAGTTGCTAGCCTTTTAATTTAGCCTGTATATTTTTTTTATTATTTGCCACTTTGTTTTGGTTTTTAATTATAACATGTTTTTTATTCATATTGTTTTTTTTTTGTTTGTTTTTATTTTAAGTTTCGTTAAAATTATGATTTACTGCATTTTAATTTTAGCGTAGCGAACGTTGTTTTTGTATTAAAAAATATAAATAAAAAAATGCACACATTGACCACAATACCAAGGCATAAACAACAACACATACATTTCTACAAAAAAACATACATACATACATATTTATAGGTAGTTACATGCATTCAGCATACGAACATACAAATATAGATAGTATGTTAAGTGAGCCGCACATTTGAGTGAGTGTGTGTGTGTGAATTTTTTACACTGGTGGCAGTAAAAGAGCGGTTAATAGAATATAAAATAAAAATATTTATAATAAAAAATATAAGCGTGAGAGTTGTTAAAATTACTGGCTATATTTTGCAAAAACCAATGCAAACATCTCAAATCGGGTTTTTTTTTGTCTGTCAGTTTCATTTTTATGTGAGCTGAAAACACTATTTTTCTTTCACTGAAAATGTCTTCAGACAAAATAATTATTTAAGTGAGGGAATTGCTACACTGAGAAAAAACCACAAACCTTGCTCCGTTAAAAAATTTCTCTATTATTGATAATAGCAATTTTCTCTTTTTCAAATAAAATTTTCTTCAATTAGAATAAATTTTCACATTTTCGAAGAAATATTTCTTTACTTCTAGGGAATGGAAATATTTCAATGTCTCTAATAATGATAAGTATTTTTCTCGCACCTAAAATTTCTCATTTAAAGAGAAATTTTATTGAAAATGAAAAACTTTTCTTATATATTGACAAAAAAGTCACTATGAGAAGTATTTTCTTCAATAAAAACAAATATTTTCTCAAAAATGAAGCGAATTTTTTCTAAAAACGATATATTTTTCTATTTCAAGGAAGCTTTTTATCATTTTTAGAGAATTTTTAGTATCGCATTTAGAGAATATCATTCTCTGGAGCAAAGTCTATACCATTTTTCTCTAAATATGATGTCTTTTTTATCATACTCCGAGACACTTTTTTCTGAGTGTAGTGAGGTTTAGATGCTAAGCAGAATAATGAAGTCTTTAAAGGATAATATTTTTCAGTTGAACTCAATCTTAAGGTTTTCATAACAAAATCCATATCTGTCTTTAACTCATTGCACCTTTACTTAGAGGATTTTTTCCAATTCTAGTATTTTCTGGGATGAGTTATATTTCCATAACAATAAGTCTGGGTGGCATTTTAGTAAGGTTAGGAATGATTAAGCCAGATTGAGCCAAGTAATGTTAAGACCTTATATATCTTATTTTAGTACTAAATAATCTCATTTACGTCTTTTTAATTTCCCCTTTTACATGGAAACATTTAGTAAATATAATAAATCTAGCAATGTGGCTCGATATTGATGCTAGGGAGTGTAAATATAGGTCAAATAATGATAGGTAGGGCAAATATGGCTACTACTTCGTAACCATAGTCTAATATAGGCGTACTTTAAAGCACAAACAACTTGGAGTTATAATTAATCTATTGGTTTTATTAATTGGAACTTAATATTTAACTCCTTTTTCTCTAGAGACAATGTTTTTAATTAAAAGAAAAAGAGCCTTATAGAATTTACTTATATATGCCAATGAGACTCAAAAAGCGTCGATTTAAGAATAACTTGGAAATTTTTCAAAATTTTCTGAACTTATTTATTTTATTCACTTCAAACTGTCAAACATTACTTTAGAAATTCAAGTTTATGCATAACTTTTGCTGGATATCTGGAGTCAACTTGCTATGAGTTCTTACTTGGATTGTGTTTTTTGTTTCAACCACAAGTTTTGGTGTGAATGTCAGTACGATTTTAAAAAATTGTGTATTTATGTGCTGACAAATGAATTTTTTAAAAATTAATTTTCATAGCATGGATAGCACGCATCATTGTACTGATTGCATACAAAAGTATTGATCAAAAGACACCAGCTTAGATTTTTTTTCTGCTTGTTTGTCGAGGTCCTCTTGTGTTCGACAAGTTTTGGGTGTTTGACAAGTTTCCGCTGTAGCTGCAATTCCTGGTTTGTCATAAAATGAGATAGAGGTGATAGGAGGTGCAGCATTCAGTTCAATCAATGGTCTAGAATGACGCCAATGTAATTCACACATGGTTTAGACTATATCATCCTTGAAGACTATTATTTGAGACTAACCTGATACTTCCAGACGCAGGACTACATCATAAAAAACTATTCTAAAGAACTCAAATTTAGGAGATTCCATCCAAATCTACCTCGGTGTCAACAAAGAACATACTATCTTGAGATAACCTCGTATAATTCAATGCAGACAGAAGAAAACTTCGGAAGCACAAGAGCTTTTAATATTCAGGCCAAGGTTAATCGAAATTAGGCAGTAATGCAATGTCTTAAGATTGATGTGAATGTTAAGAAGTTGCTTATTATTACAGAATGATTGCCAAAAAATAACTATTTAGTCTCAGTCTGTGTTGTAACTGTATACAGTAGTTCTTTATTATGCACACGTTGCAGAAAGTAGGTTTTGTAAAAGGCATGCTGCATGAAGCGCTCATTAAAGCAACGCTGATCATATCATTTAATGTGAAACAACCCGACAATGATTTTTTTTAACTTGAGAAATGAATATATAAAACTTCGAAAGTTATACAAAAAGTCAAGTTAACAAAAGTTTTTGAAACTTCTCAAGTTAGAAAAAGTGCATACAATGGCCCTCAATCTGCCATTGTTTAACACTACACAGCTTTTTTGAGGATATCGTTTTGGGACTTTGGTTTGATAGTCTTTTCTGAAAAATGTTGCCAAAACTAGAAATTTTGCATCATTACTTTTGTCTACTTAGGCACAAATAATAGATGTACGATGTCTTCTATTTAGCATTGAATATATAAGTGGCTACCAAGACTTATACTTAACAAAAATCTGGTAAAGCTGAATATTGAATTTTTGTTACGTATACGTCATGATAGCCACTTGCATATTTAAGACAAAATCGACGGTCTAGTAGTAAAGCAAGGCGCTGCAATATTTCCTTCTTACTTCTCTGTCATTTCAAATTTCGTGAGCTTAGGAAATATTGTTAAATTTAAGTTTAGACAAAAAAGAGGGGCGGAATATCATCTGTTGCCACCCCTAAAAATAATGCACTGCACTAACATTGAGTTTTAATAAATTTCTCCAAACTGGCGTTATGTGAGATGAATGGAAAATTGCTTATATCTCATTGTGTCATAAATTCTGTTACAAACTAATTATGACGTAAAAATTTAAGAAGCGAGTTTTTAAATTATTTTGCAATTTTAATTTTTTTATTCAAAGATAACCTTTTCAGAATACAAAAAAATTATTAAAAATCATTGCTTTTTGATATGAGGCAAACTCTTAGACAGTCTGAACATTGGACTATTGAGGCATGTAAAGTTTCCATTGGTATTTATGACGCTACTGCAATTAGCGCTTGCTTAAGGCTTTCCAAATTTCTGTTGCGAACTTTGAAAACCGTTCTCTCTAGCTCTGATCATAATTTGTAATCAAGATGATTTAAGTCTGGGCTCTTGAAGGCCAATCTTCAGCTGAAATAACAGCTGGAAAATTCTGGTGCAACCACCCTTTCTTTGTTTAAACGTTATGAGCTGGTGCAGGGTCTTGTTAAAAGACCCAGTGTTCTCCATTGAAGAGTTAAGTTGGTAAATTTTTAACAAAGCCTTCCAAGTTATCTAGTAAGTACACTTTTGCTCCAGTTTTAACACCATTTTCACAAAAATGCAGGGATGTAATGCATGTCGTATGCCAGATGATGACCTCTCTGAACCCTAAGTTCTATAAGTTTTGCTTTCTGAGATGTTCTAGCAAACACTTTGCCATTTTGTTTATTAAAAACTAAATGCACCGTCAAAATTATGTTCATCGGTAATAAGGATATTTTTATGGCCATTGCTTGCATACCACTGCAACAGCTACTTGCATCTTTCCAAACTTATTTGCTTTAAACGTGGAGTTAAGAGATGACTGACTTCGAAAAGCTATCATACGAAGGTTATCACGAATTAGTTGGGACATGGATCTGGTAGACATGTTCATTTCTCAAGACATAATTTTCTGCTTCCTTAAGAGATTCCGGTTAATTCGCTCACGTACTGCTTTAATGACTCTAGTGGTACTCTATTTACAATAAATCTGAAAATAATTTCAATAATTAAAATATTTGTGTAAAAGATTCCTGTGCTAGACTCCAGTCGTACGAATAACACGCGGACGTCCACTTCTGACCATGTTCTCTACTTGAAATGATTCTAAACACCAAATTACACACATATAATTGTCAATCTGTCCAGATTTTTTAACAGCATGAATATCTGACTCATTGTGTAGTTTAATTATAGCGAGAAGATTGTCTTTATCGCCCCAGTTCATATCAACGCTTTGAAATTCTAAGCAAAACTGACATAACTTAAACTTGCAATATAATATTTTAACAACAAAAATTATAACGGGACTTTGTAATTTTAAATTTCAATTGTATACCACTTTGCAAGTCTTGAAACAGAACTTATGACACGACTAGGTATATCTTCAACTTAAATAAAAAAACAAATAAGCCATTTCTGCCCTTGAAAGGACTTTAACCGAGCTTCTTATGATCAAATAATATTGTGTATGTTATTAAAAGTTTGTACACAATTGACCAAAAACTGGACCTTAGAGTGGGTCGGCCTCCATACAAAATAAAAAAAGTTTGAAAAAACCACCCCCTATTTTAAAGTTGACCTCGATAGAATTCCGAAACAAAAAAAATTTTTTTTTTGGACCACTGGAAAAACAGCCAAAATGGTCTTTTTTGCATAACTTAAGCATTACATGTCAGATCTTAAAAAATTATATGTCGTTGAAAAAAGCCCTTTTCTACAATGTGGTCTTAGGACATTTTTATTTTTGAGGTCATATTCAACTAGTAAGCCCCATTAGCCCGATTTATCCCCCTTAAATTTCTTTTTTTTCCCCATATAATTAAACACCTTCAAATTTGTTTAATTTGTGTTTCAAAAATTATTTGTTAAGTTTAAAAACAAAGAAGTTATAATAGTTCAAATATTTGATATAATCCTTTTTTTTATAAAAAATGTACTGTTAGTTTAGTCAACGAACAAGCACATAATATAAACAAAATTGTAAAAGAAACTTAATAAATAATTTTTTGAACACAAATTACACAAATTTGAAGGAGTTTAATCTTATGAGAAAAAAAAAAAAAAAATTTAAGGGTGGTAAATCGGGCTAATGGGGGCTTACTAGTAGAATATGACCTCAAAAGTAAAAATGTTCTAAGAAGACATTGTAGTGCTCGTAAAGCCCTTTTCAACGACATTAAGATCTGACATGTAATGTTAAGTTATGCAAAAAAAGACTATTTTGGCTGTTTTTCCGGTGGTCCAAAAAAAAAATTTTTTAGTTTTCGGAATCCTCCCGAGGTCAACTTTAAAATAGGGGGTGGTTTTTTCAAACTTTTTTTTTTCGACCCACTCTACTGGACCTACATGTTTTATGCCAACTCCGAACGGCTAAAGTTAATGTTCTCAAGAAGCTTAACTGGTATTCTTTATTATATGAGCTTTTCCATTCTCTGCAGAGTGGTGGTGACCGATCAGTAAATTTTTTCATTGAAAACACTTTGCCGCGAGTGGGATTCGCTCTCGGGCTACGGACATGCAAAGCCACACACTTAAACTGCATGCCACCTTAAAAAGCTTTATTGAGAATTATAGGACCATTGTTAAACTTTCGGTTTTACTTTCTTAAATACTTGGGTGACCATGACAACCCGTGGTCCAGTTACGGCCGACTTCATCAGCTCTCGCCAGGCGTCTCTGTTTTGCGCAAGTCGTCTCCAATGTCTTTCACGACGCGCAGTTACGGCTTCCTCGACCTGGTCATTCTATAGAAGACATGGTCTTCCTATTCGTCGTTGGCCCTTGGCTTTTGCCTCAAACACCTTTTTCGCTGGAGCTGCTTCATCCATACAAAAGACATGTCCCAGACCAAGTAGTCGCTGAATTGTTATACGCTGGACTAAGTCAATATCGTCGTAAAGCTCGTATAGTTCGTGGTTCATTCAAATGCCATAGTCGTCGCCAATTCGAACAGGACCAAAGATTTTGCGAAGAACTTTCCTCTCTAACACCCCAAGAGGGTCTGCATCTATTTGCGATACCACCTATGCCTCAGCGCTATAGAGCAGCACAGGTATCATGAGCGTCTTGTAGAGTATTTGTTTTTAAAAGAGAGAGAGAGAACTCTGAAACCTAATTGTTTTCTTAGCACATATTACCAATTGTTATTCTTCGCCTTACCTCCAGGCTGTCATTGTTATTGCTGCTTACGGCGGTGCCAAGGTATGTTAACTCCTTGACAACTTCAAAGTTATGCTTGCCTGCAGAAACATGGGAGCCTAGACGCCGCCCTCAATTGCTTGCAAACAGCATATACTTTGTTTTGCCCTCGTTCACCCTCAAACCCACTTTGGTTGATTCTCTCATCTACATCTCTCTTGGTTCTGCCGCTTTTGGTTCTACGCAAGAAGCTGGACACCTTTTTCGAAAATTGAACCATTTCGATGTTCATCTGCCTATCGTAGAATCCATCCCCTCCATGATGAAATTAAAGAGATCGCATGAAAGTGGATCGCCTTTTCTTAAGCTTCGTTCGTTTTTTAAGGTTTCGGAGAGGTCATTTCCTACCTTGACAGAGCTGCATGTATTGCTCAACGTCATCCTGCAGAGTCTTGCATCCTGCAGACATTGTTGCGTACAGGCAATCCCGAGCAATCTCGAGCTGCTATCGAACGTAGCTTTGTAGTCAACAAGAAATGGTAGGTGTCAATTTGATTTTTGTGGGTTTTATCCAGGATTTGGCATAGTGTTAAAATAATCTGTTCTATGGTGGACTTGCCAGGACGAAAGTCACACTGATAAGGTGCAATCAGTGTTTTGTAATGGGTTTTCAATCTTTCACACAATAAGCTCGAAAAACCTTGTATGCTATGGATATAAGACTGATACAGCAGTTGTTGATACAGATTGTCGGGTCTTCTTTCTTAAGTATAGAACAAAGCACACTGAGAGTCCATTCGTGGGGTATGCTTTCAAGTAACCATATTTTGCTGATGCGTGCACCTTATCAATTCATCGCCGCCGGTTTTGAACAATTCAGCAGCGGGGCCATCAGCTCCTGCGGCTTTGTTGTTTTTGAGTCGCTGGATAGCAACTTTAACCTCGTCATGGCTAGGTGGTGGAATTTCCACTCCATTGTCATCGATTGGTGGTGTCGGACTGCATTCTTCAAGAGCGGAAATGTTGGTATCGTCGCCTGCAAGCAGATTAGAAAAATTCTGTCTCCAGTATCTTAATGCGCACTGCGTATCTGTAATCAGATCACTATTTTTATCTCTACAAGTGGATACTACGGGTTTGAAACCTTGGGTTAGACGCTTAACCTGCTGGTAGAACTTTTGAGCATCCTTCTTGCCCTGGTACACCTCAATCTTTTCTCGCTCACGCTTTGCTTTTGCTCTCTTTTTTTTCGTCTGAAAAGGCATCTCTCTTCCTTCCTCTTATCGCGATAGTTTTCGTGCATGGCTCGCGTTGCAGCTGACTGCAGCGCCTTTTTATATGCAGCGTATTTTGCTGCTATCGTGTCCTGATACTCCTGGTCATACCATTGGTTGCGAGTTTGCAGGAGCCAAAAACCAATGACTTACTCAGCAGCAGTGCCAATGAAGTGAGATTTATGTGCCCAAAGCCCGTCAGCGTCATTACAGCAAGAGTCAGATTGGTTTAGCTTAACCGAGAGTTGAGTCGAGTATGCCTCGGCGGTCCATTGTGATAGCACCTTATCGACATCAAGCTTTCGTTGCACACCTGTGCGTACATTCAGTGCATTGCACAATCGCATGCGGATCTTGGCTGCAACAATATAATGGTCGAAGTCAATATTGACCTCCCAAAATGTGCGCACATCCAAATGTTCACTTGAAGCGTGCCTTCCGTCGATCACAACATGATCAATTTGGTTTCGCGGTTTTTGATTCCGGTACAGCCAGATTGTCTTTTGTTTACTGAGGAGTTCGAATCTGGTGCTACTAACTACCATGTTTCCCGCCGCGGCGAAGTCGATCATTCTTAACCAGTTGTTTGAAGTGGTCTCGTGGAGACTGAACTGACCGACAGTGGAGCCAAAGATGCCTTCTTTTCCGACCTTCGCGTTAAAATCGCTGAAAACTATTTTCACGTCATTGGCCGGGAAGCGATAATATACGTCTTCTAGGCTCGCATAGAAGGCGTCCTTGACAGCATCGTCCTTTTCTCCGTTTGGGCATGTGCGCAAATAAGACTTATGTGGAAGAATTTCCGCTTGATGCGGATTTTCGCCAGCCTTTCGTTCTCAGGTGTGAGCCGGGAAACAAGATGGCATAGTTTCCGGCTTACGACGAATCCGCGTCCAAAATTGCGCTTCCCCGCATCGCATCTGGTGTTGTCAGTCTTTATTTGTTCGAGGGCTTCTGCCAGTTTGACAGAGGCACCTTCCCTATAAAGGTTCTGGACATTCCAGGTGCATATCCGTAAATCATTGTCCGTTTTTCGTTTGGGTTCATATCCGGGGCCTATAGCCTAGGCTGTCTTAGTTTTCTTGGGAAATTAGTAATGTGGTTGGGACCCAAACCCTATGCACATTCCATTTTTAAGATCTTGTAGAGACCCCTCAAGTTTATAGTCTAGAGGAGACATCGCCGCTCAAATTACCCGACAACTAAGCGGGTGTTAGTTTGCCGTTTCCAGGAGAAACCACTTGGAGGTTTTAAGTCGACTTGAGACGATTTTGACATGGGTTATGCTGGCTTCGCCAAGTTGAGGCAATAAATCACGTTGCAATGTGAAGATCGCCCTCTTGTCTCCCGTCAAATTCTAATGCCGAAAAAATTGACTTCAAAGTTTTACATTTGAAATCTACAACAAACTATGAACATGTATGATTTATAAAAAACACAAAGCAAATTGGCCATTTCAGCCCTTGAAAGGACTTTGACCGAACTTCTTATGATAAATTGTGTTGTGTGTGTTATTAAATGTTTTGACACAATTGACCGAGAACTGGATCTACATGCTTTATGCCGACTCCGAACGGTTAATTTGATGTTCTCAAGAAGCTTTTCATGGCTTTATTTACTCTCTGAGGTTTGCCATTGTCTGCAGAGTGGTGATGACCGATCAGAAAAATTTGTTATTGAAATAACTTTTTGCCGCGGCTGGGGATCGAACTCGGGCTCCGAGCATGCAGAGCTACACACTTAATCTGCATGCCACGGTCACCACATGTATGATTAATATATGATTAATATATGACTGGAACTATACTTTGTCAAGTAGTTCATTTCTAAAATAGCCACGAACATGGTTGTTTTTAGTTTTAAAATTGTTTGTAAACACATACGACCTTCATCAATGCAAAGAACACCGAAAATCTAAAAACTCGACATATCACATTCATTGATTCAAGTGATATGTGAATCATTGACTCATTGATTCATTGATTCATTGATTCATTGATTCATTGATTCATTGATTCATTGATTCATTGATTCATTGATTCATTGATTCATTGATTCATTGATTCATTGATTTATTGATTCATTGATTCATTGATTCATTGATTCATTGATTCATTGATTCATTGATTTATTGATTCATTGATTCATTGATTCATTGATTCATTGATTCATTGATTCATTGATTCATTGATTAATTGATTCATTGATTCATTGAGTCATTAATTCATTGATTTATCAATTATGAATTGATTCAAACAGGTGATCCAATACGAGGTCCCTTTTTCAACTAGGTTGTTTTGACAGCTGTTATGTGTGAAATGGCTTGTACATATGATGTTTGTGTTCAGTATTCAACACGATTAACTCAATCAATACGACTTACTCCTGAACAACCTTATTTTTGTTTAATTATTCTGAAAACTTACTGCCAAGCTCAGTCATCAGTTAGAGAATGTCAAAGAGTTTTTCAACATTATTTTGAGCGGACTATTCGTAACACCATCACCAAATTTAATGTAATCATGTTATTTGACGCCATAGTACTATTTTTTTTTAGGATATGTTAAGTCACCCAAAACTATGACGCTTCAGAAACCAACATAACTCATGTTATTCAAGGAATACCGGCCGATAAGCTCGTATTGCGCCCACAAAATGGATCACATTTAGATCTAGTTGTGTGCAACTTTTGCAAGAAAACATTGAGTTGCAGGAACCGAACTATCATTCCAAATAAAGATTTGCATCAATACATTGATTTTTATGTATTTTATTTAGAAAACAAAGTTGCTTTTATTTGGGTCACCTTTTAAATAGGTGGTCATCAACTTATATTTGCCAATAGTCCGTGGCCGTAGTAAGTTTTTAGGTTTTTACACAAGATAAAGGTAAGATTTTGATAAGTTAAAAAAAAATACTTTTAATATTTTCGATGCATTTTATTTTTTTAATATATTAAGTTGTACAAATGAGTAACCAATATTGAATAAACGAATGAAACAAAGTGTTATAAGCACAGCCTATTAGAATAATGCAAGAGAACTGGAAATAATTAATTTTATTAAATAAATTTTAAACTTAGTGACACAACAATTGCATAACACCACATTCGATACTAAATACTGTGTGACTACTTAATATGAAAAAAAATATATTTAGGATTATTCCCTCATAAAAACACACACATAGTCTTTGTGTTGGGTTCCGTTTAAATTTTAAGGAAATCTTTTCAAAACTTTGATACTGTTTTAGATGAGTAAAATATTCACCAAACATTTTGTATCGTTTCGTTGATAAAACAATGGTTTAATGTTAAAAAATAATTTAAATCTTAGCGGTAAATAAAAAACACATTATTTTGTCGATCAATGTTCTCAAATCTGTCATTTATTTTTAGCGATAAATTTTTTTCAACAGACACTTACAATCATATCAATTCAAATTTATATCTTATTAGAAATGCGCTTATTATTGCCATCAGTGTAAAAAACATGCGTGACACTCTACTATACTGTGTACTATATTCTTTAGAGTCTACAGCATATCGTGTGGCTAACTATACCAAAAATACAGAATATTAATAACCACAACAGCAACAACAATAACAACAGAAAGTTAACAACAAAAAAAGAATTAATGAAGTTGCTTTTAATTTAAGTTTTTTAAATTATTAAAAACTTGAGCAAATTAAGTTAAACTATAGCATTCCAGCATTTGTAAATTGAACTGACAACTAAAAACAAATTTATTTAGATATACTTAATATGAAATAAAAAAAAATAAAAAAAATAAAAACCATATGTAGCTCATCGTTGTTGTTGGTTTAGAATTGGTATAGAATCCTCTAGTTAACAGTTTGTAAAATGTGAGTTTTATTTTTCTAGCGATAAAACCTTCATAAAGATAATAGTTGTTGTTGCATTCATATCATTTTATTAAGTTTTTTTAAGAGTTTTGTTTCTTATTGTTATTAATTTCAAAATGTTTGTTTAATTAAAACTTTATTTACGTTTTCAAAAAATAGGGAAAAACGGCTTTAATACTATTTTCTATAAATTTATGAAAATTTTGTATTAACTTAAAATTACTATTTTACACATTTACTATTTTAACGAATTTTAAATAAAAAATGACGTGGTGAAAATTTTATTAAAAAACATTTTTTCACAAACATAACTAGAATAATGATATATTAGTTAAGGTGAAATTAAGCAAAATAATGGATAAAGCTTCAATAAAATAAAAAAAACGCTTGTGCAAGTATTTTGGAACAGTTCTCAGAATATATAAAAAATATAAGCTTGTAAAAAACATAAAAACGGAACAATATTACATCAATGATATAACTCTGAAGTTCATTCCACACTTTGAGGATTAAAGTTGAAGTGAATTTTTATAATTTCGCATATATTTGTATAGTTCTTGGTTATTGTGGGACAATTTGATCGTTGATTTTTTCACATGATGGTCTATTTCCAATGAAATAAATTATACTTTTAACATGCTTATGACAAATCTTTCAACATATAAATATAACTCCGGTTAGAGTTGAACTGACGTTCTAACAACAACCAGAACCCTTAATCCATACCTATTGGTATCAAACATATATTTTAAAATACACTCTTACAATATCACTTGTGTCTGTTCTTTTATTTCAGCAATGCAGAAGACAAAAAAAACAAAAAAAACATATTTTCTTTTTTGATGAAAGTTTGTAAAGTTTTTGTTGCTTTAAGGTAAGTGTTATTCTTTCATTGCTTTATGCAGTGTCGTTAATACTACGAAAGAGGCCCAGGCTTGACATGGGAGAAGGGGCCCCAAAGATGAAAGTGTTGGCTGTATGCTGCAATTTTACATGCATAACTTACACAGCTTTCAATGGCAAAGTCGTACTACAAAGGACTTATCTGAATAATGAAACTTGGGCCAATCTGTATCTTGCACAGTGTAGAAGGACCAATCTGCTTGAAAAATTTATTTCTATGAAGAAACACCTAGTTAGCTCATCATGTACACGTAGTGTGTGTTTCATCTAGTGTTGCGATAAGTTTAATTTTGTTTCACGTACTTAGCGAATTAGATTATTATTTGGTTAAAATTTAAGATTGGCCCTGATAAGCATAATTTGATATTATACAGTGCAGATTTAGATCTAAAAGGGACAAATCTACCACATAGGCCCGTTTTGATCTCAGAACCTTAAATCTGCGTCCAGACAATAGGGCCAACTTTCAATCATATATTATATCTAGCATGATGCCAAAAATATAATTTTTTTAGCTTTAAGATACATATGGGCATCTCCCAGTGGCACGGACGCGACATTCGCACGGTTTTAATTACTCGAAAAACAAGAAAGAAACAAAATGAGCCGATATGTATTTAAGTGTTCTAACGCGACGAAAGAGTGCTACATTTTATAAAAATATTGGCGAGATTTAGTACAAATTAGTACAAAGTAATAAGCAATCATTCAATGGAACGGACGCGACAAAAAACAGAAGTTTTTTTAAGCTCGTATAGAAATATGCAAAATTTAGCTAATTTTGAGAACTTTTTTTTATTTATAATATACATGTTAATGGAGGTCAAAGTATAACTATTATTCGTAGACTTATGAAATAAAAGAATTATCTCTTATCTTTTTTTAAATAGATATAGCACGAATACGGACGCCACATCATGGACGCGACAAATTTTTCCACAGTAGTAAAATACAGTAAAGATGTTCATTATAAATTTTAATAAAAATACATCATAATAAGTTGAATTCAAGTTACATAGCAGAAATACTAATCAAAATAAAAAAAAAATAAAGTTAAAAGCTGTTAGAGTGCTTTATTTTAATGTTTTTCTTCACTTTTGGTGGACCTTTTTTGGGAGATGCCCATATGTGTCTGGGTGCCTGATAAATAGTTGTTTGAAAAAATCTCCTTTTTTTGGAGGTGTTGTGTTTTTAATCTTTTCTATTAATTTGTCTGGTGGAAAAACAAACATTATATAATTTTGTATTATTAAAAAGGATATATTCTTTACAGAATACTGCTCTATATTGCAAGATTTAAAATATAAATTTTTAAAAAAAAGTTGTTTTAAAAAATGCAAGAAAATTGCACTTTTATATTTAAAATGCCATGAATATATGAAGGAACCAGAAAGAGTCGTCTAAGGAACATTTGTTTAGCTAATGGGTATCTAAATTTTCACCGAGTAGCTTCACAATATTTGCAATGGTTTTGCAGAAAAATGAGCTACAAAAACAGTTCAGTACAAAAAAAACTCTGCCGCTCCATGTCTACAAAAATTAAGCATACACTAATTTGATGGATTGATGGATTTTTTAAAAATTGACCGAGTGGCTTTAAGTTTTTCCTTACCATAAGTTGAGAAATTAATCATAATATGAAGTAAGGTTTGGAAACAAAAAAAAAAAAATTAAAAACAATTAGAAAAACAAATTTTTTTTGCCCAACATTAGGCATAGAGTAGAATCACAGTTGGATTAAATGTTGTTTTAAGCCCATGGGGACGACGTTCACTGTGTATATTTATGTATGCTTGATCAAATAATATCTTATGTGGAATTTAAATTTTTAATCTTGTATGTTTTTAACTTCAGTTTTTAAACTGTTAAAATTCAGTTACTTTAGTTATTTAAAGATGCTTTAATTTTGGCTTAAGATTCAACAATGAAATATATTTAAGTAGACCGCCTTAATGATGTTTATTCATGTTTTAATAACATAAACTGAAAGGTTTTTTTTTTGCAATAACAAAAATAAATGATGATATGTCTCATTACAAGGAAATATATTATAGGTGTTAACAAATCAAGTGGCGTTCAAATACATTTACACAAAATATCTTCGATTTGGTAGAAAATGACTTAACAAACATTAAATTAAACGAAGGCACCAAATTGGTAAGAAAATCCTTTGATTGCAATGCAAAATGGAATGTACTGGAATGCATGAAACGTTTAGCTGAAAATGAAGACGCAGCTCTTAAAAGAGACGTGTGAAAGCAAGGAATTGTTTTTAAAGCTTTGAGTGTGCGGAATCATAGCGTAGAAAATTACTTACTAGAACAACTTATAAATTTTCGTTGTTAAACATAGATTTTTTTTTTAAAACACCTTCCTTAAACATTTTTTCTTAAATATCTCTCATGTTTAAAAATCATTTTTATCAAAAAAAAAAAAACCGTTGTTGAAAAGATTTCATCTTCTTCTTGTTCAGCAAATAAATTTAGCAGAACAACTTCAGAAGTTGTCGCTTTTTTAATTTTTTTTTTAAAGATCAGCATCCAAAAAAAAAAATGTAAAAAAAAATTTGTATATGATCTTAAAGATTAACTTGAGAAAAGCAGATTGGTTCTTTTTTCGGAACGCCATCGACATTTTAAAATATTATTTTAATTCCAAAGACGACACTTTTTACTTACGGTCAAAAAAAGTAGTGCCGGCCATTAAAAATTAGTATACAAATTTAAGAGGCCAAAAAACCAATAAAGTATATTTAAGGTTTTGAAAAAAAAAACTGACACACAAGCAAAATAAGCCGAAGATCTCTAAAAGTTAGCTGAAGCATTTTTTAAGGACTAATGGTTGCTCCATAACAATAGCTTTAATTAATTCCGAGGTGACAATTTTCAACACTTTTTATAATTTTACAGAATGTATACAAAAAGAAACAAAAAAATTTAAAAATGTTAGACAGTTTATTTTTTTTTACTACTATTTGCACAATATCAAATTATTCAAATACAGTCATTTTAGAAAAGTGTCCGGCTTGATATGGAATATCAGATATTTCAATATAATAGCCGACAAATTTACGAAATTTATGACTTTATCAGCTCATTTATGACTTTATCAGATTTCCAATTTATTTCTCCAAGCGTGGTTAGAGCTTCCTTGGCCTGCTCAATTCATCGGAGACATGGTCTTTCTCTTTGCCGTCGACTCTCGGCTTTTGCCTCAAATACCTTTTTCTTTTCATCCAAACGATAGATATGACCCAACGAGTGCAGTCGCCGAATTGTTATATATACTCTGAACTAAGTCAATGTCCTTGTAAGGCTCTTACAGCTCGCGATTCATTCGAATCATCGAACCAAATTTGAAATTCATCGCCAACTCGAGCAAGAACAAACTTCTCTTGAATACCCCAAAAGCATAAGTGATACCACCGATGCCTCAGCGCCATAGAGAAGCACAGATATGATGAACATTTTGTAGTGTCAGTTTTGTTAATCAACAGAAGGCTTATCAACCAAATTGCTTACTATGCCCTATTAGCAATTAAAGACATTACTTAATGATGGTGATTTGTCGAAGAAATACATAAGGGGTATTCTTGCTGTCATGCAAAACCCTGG
The DNA here is from genome assembly GCA_958299015.1 of Tetanocera ferruginea. Classification (NCBI taxonomy): domain Eukaryota; kingdom Metazoa; phylum Arthropoda; class Insecta; order Diptera; family Sciomyzidae; genus Tetanocera; species Tetanocera ferruginea. The sequence goes on from OY282642.1 coordinate 81,472,018, forward strand.
GTAAGTGTAAAAATTTCAAAATTTGCTATAATTAGTGGAAATTGCGCAACACGCAATTTTCACGGCTACCTTTTTCAATTCATATGAAAATTTTCAAAAAATGATAGCCGCTAGTGATAATTGAACCCATGTCATCATTACTCATGAGCCAGAAGCTACACCATTACGCCACATAGGCACATGATATACAGACAAACAAAATGTAATTAATACTGAACGCGTTTTGTCCATAACATTAATTTTCATCCTACAAGTATGCACGGAAATTTGACTAACTGTTAGCTGCATAATGAGCTTAAAGCTTAATTTGGTTCGTTGGTTGTTATCAAAAACTTGACAGATGATTGAAAACATGCAAAACAGTTAGTTCAATATAATATTAAAAGTAAAAAGTGTTAAAAGTGCAATATTTAGGACTGCAGAGAATAGTTTTTGCCATGCCAAAAAACGTCTCAAAGCTAAGAAAAATAGCTAAAACAGGAGCAGAACGCGTTCGTGAATATAAATAGCGAATTAAAGCTCTTAAGAATGCAGCCGCAGCTGGGTCTGCAACTAATGATGAAGGTAAGGTGATTGCAACATCGGCTGAAGTCAAAAATGCATTTTTACGAAGCATCAGTGTATTTTGGTGAATCTGCACAGAAGCAATCCCCAGAAAAACACACTGATGCTTTGTAAAAATGTATTTTGGAACTTAGCTATCATCTTAACAAAATTTTATAGCCAACCAAGTTGATACATTCAACAATCGACGTTCGCTGCTTTACAAGGTCCTCACTCAACATAGCAATTATTATGATCAGGAAGCAGGAGGTAATAATGAACAAGATTTGCCTCTGCTTTCGGAGGCTCCTTCAACGAGTACTATGCAAATGCAATTTAGAATTCAAAAAGTGACAATGTTGAGAAGACATTCGGAAGCAACTAAAACACCAACTGAACTAAAACAAGGACCGAAAATAACTGTTATTTTACAATTTTCAAATGAAAAAAAATTGTTGAAAGACTTTTTCAAATATACCATTATGTTTTAAATTTCCTAAGTCTCACGAATATTAACCCTTTCCGGTCAACTTTTCCATTTCGAACCAAAAAAATTTTTTGTTGCTTTAAACTCAAAGATTTGGGTTAAATTAGTATAAAAATGAAAAAAAAAGTTCTAAAAAGTTTTCTAGAAAGAGTGTAGAGCTTTCGAAAATTTGTACAATATATTAACCAAAATGCATGAAAGGAGTAAAAACCTCAAAAAAAAAACAAAACTTTTTTATGTTTAAAAACATTTTTTTTTACGTTAAATCAAACATAAATATTGTTTTTTAAATTAGCGTAGCCCTAAGCAAACTCAAATTCATTTATGGCTAGGAAAAGTGTTGGTTGTGTTGTGACTTATAAAAGAATCTATAAGAATATCATCCTGAGGATCGATGTCGGCAATTTCACCTTCAAACCTGATTTCAGCTGCTTTTACAATATCACTTTCCTCGTCCTCATAATCTGATAAATTCGCTTCTATCCGGTCCAAAAACTCTGAAATTTCTTTATCTGACAATCCTTTTTTGCGTAAACTCATTGTACAGCTATTTCAGCAAGCCCTGAAAATTGCATATGAAATTTAAAAAAATCAACAACCTTTCCCGTATTTTGTACAATAAATTGACCAAATTATTTATGTACAATATATTGTACGTTTGCTTTTGAGAAATTTGTACAATATATTGTACACTTTTTTTAAGTTAGCAAAACAATTTTTTTTTAATAAGTTTTTTTGAATTTGTTAACAAAGTATTAACAAATGGAATTTATAGGTTTATCTTAAGCTATTATAAAATAAAAAAAATTGTATTTACCTGCTCAAAATGCTTTGCTTTGTTTGCTCACTTCTTATGATCACACAAATTCAAATTGGGCTATTATTAAAATGTAAATAAAGAAATAACTACTCATCGCATTCCAATAAAATTTCAATTTCATAAAGTGAAAGCATTCTGGATTTAAAAAACAATTTTCTTTTTTCAAAATTTTCGTTAGCTTTAATAGAAGAAGAAGACAAAATTAAAAATTTTTTTTGTACAATATATTGTATAAAAACAAGGAAAGGGTTAAGTGCCTTTTAAATTTTAGAATGATTCTTTAAAAGCTAAAATTTAACTGTTATTTTTTGCCTTATATTTTTTCTGAAAAAAGTGAAGGTTACTTTTGACTTTTCTGTTATCGGTCAAAAGTAGCAGTTATTTTGTGACTATTTTTTTCGGTCGAAAATATCAAGCAATTTGTGTTTTTTTAAAGGCCGCTTGACAGACTGAACTGTTGAAACCATGTGTAAATTTTTTTACCGATGAGATGAAAATAATGGTATCAAAAGTTTTTTAGTCGTTAAAATTAATTTTGAAAATATATAAATTACCTAATATTTTTGACCGAAAAAATAAACGGCGAAAAATAACTGTTGTTTTTGACCAATAAAATAAAAGTAACTGTTATTTTTGCCTAAAAAACTATAAGGCACAAAATAACTTTTATTTTTGTCGGAAAAAATTAAAATTAAAAGATAACAGTTACTACTAAGGTATATCTTCGACTTGGCCGAAGTTAAAATACCCCTACGGGCGATTCGTAACGGTACAAAATCTTAAATTGCAGCTCTTTTTATATGAGATTTAAAAAAATTTTACAATTTTTATGATATCTAAAATACATTCATATCAAATTGTCTTCCTGCAAAGTAAAGACAAGCCTTTTTATAAAGTTTTCAATTAGGGGTTGTATGTAGGGTTCCCAACTGTCCCGGATTTCACGGGACGTCCCGCATTTCAGCTAATTTTTTTGCGTCCCGTGACGGCCCCTTGCGGGACGCCTTTAGTACCGCATTTGAGAACTTGAGATTGTTTGTATCTAAATTTCCGATTCGACATGAAACACAGTTTACTAAAACTGTTTAATTTTAATTTATCATTTATTTTTCATACATTTTATTTATCAAAACGATTTGGATTTATTTTTGGTTTTTTCATGAATTGGGCAAGAGTTGAAAAGAGATCTAAACAATATCAAGGAACCATTGCGATAGTGTAAGAGCATCGCTGCCCAAAAAACAAAAGACATTTATTGGCTGTTACATGTTTTTTGCTTTGTACGTTTTTTTGAATTCTCCATGTTTTGTTTTATAATAATACTTTTGTCCCCTTTTAATTAAGTGTTTGCGTACGTTACTTTAACGTATTAAATTTTCACTTAGCTGCTTTTTGCACTTGACACTTTACTGCAAAATTTTGTAAATGCAATGCAAAAAACGGTTAACCGCCATTACACATTTTTACCCATACATATTCAAAGTAAAATAAGATGAGAGAACAAAATTATGCAAAGCAAAAACCAAGTAAAAGTTTAAACCAAACACAAAAGTCTTATTATCTCAAAACTATGAATGCAGTTAACTGTTTTTTTTTTTGCACGGCAGATCGTTGATACCCTTTATTCCTCAAAGGATAAAAGGAAATATTTAATAAAATAAAAAAGTGCATCTAGTTTTGTCCCAGATGCACTTTTTCATTTTTTATCCAAGTCCCGCATTTTTGATGGCTCCGTCCCGATTTTGTACTTTCCTGAGTTGGCAAGCCTAGTTGTATGGGAGGTGCGCGTGTTCTTGAGTGGTGAATGCCAATTTTTCTAATACGTCTCAATTTTGATATAATTTACACAAATATCCAATTTCAGGTCTGTAGCTTGAATATTAGTCTATTCATAGAGTTTCCAATATTATGGGTTGTATGGGAGGTGGGCGTGTTCATCAATGGATGACGCCCATTTTTCTAACACACCTTAATTTTATTATAAAAAGAATAAATATCTAATTTCAGTTTTGTAGCTTCGATAGAAGCCTATTTATATAGTTTTCAATTTTGGGGTTGTATGGGAGCTGGGAGTGTTTGTGGGTGGATTACGACCATTTTTCTCCCACATCTTAATTTTGATATAAAAATAATATATATTTAATTTTATTTTTTTAGCTTGGACACAAGCCTCTATATATAGGTTTCAATATTAGGGTTGTATGGGAGGTGGGCGTGTTAGTGGGGGGATAACGGCCATTTTTCTAACACATGTAGGTTTTGTTAAAGACTATACAAATACCGAATTTAAGTTTTGTAGCGTAAATATTGGCTTCTTTATGGATTTTTCATTATTGGGCTTGTATGGCAGGTAGGCGTGGTTTTCATCCGATTTAGCCCATTCTCGAACTTGATCTTAGTTTTTTAGAAAAAAGCGTATATATCGAATTTCAACACGATAGCTTTAAAATTACGGCTGTAATCGTGTCCACAGACAGACGGACAGACAGACGGACAGACAGACGGACAGACAGTCGGACATGGCTAAATCAACTCAGGTGGTGATGCTAAGCAAGAATATAAATACTTTTCTATACTTACCACGCCTCCTTATGGGCGTTACACACGTCGTGACAAAATTAATATACCCCTTACGCAGTACGCGTGGGGGTATAAATATGTGACACTTTCGATAAAAACCATAGCCGGTACGCAGTGGCGTAGCGAGCATAACTGGCGCCCGGGGCAAAACAATTTTTTGGCGCCCCCAATGAAATATAAATAAATATTTTTTAATATTTTGTACAAATAATTATAATACAGTTATTAAATAACATTAATACAAATAACACTATGCGTCAAAATCAGAAAAAGGTTCTGTACACGACAGTTCATTATATTTTGTTATAGATTTAGGGTCTCTTAACACGAAAATCGCAAAAAAAATTTTAAAGTTAAGCCTCGTAGGGTAAACTGGGGTAGCCTTGACTTTGGGCCACATTCGACTATGACGTTTTCGGTATGAACGAACCGTTATTTTTCAATAATTTGTTTTATAAATTTTGTATATAAGTTGTCGTCACCAAGTTTGACGATTCTTGCATTACATGAAGAAAAGTAACTGAATAGGTTTTGTGTTTTTGGGCGGGTAACTGTTATTTTCCGGCACTGATTCGTAAGGACGTCCTGACCGAGTTATAAAAGTTAATCAAAGTATCTTTTACAAAAAGGTAAAAACTATTTATGTTTTTAATATATAAGTGAATTTTAATAAAACTAAATATAAACTTAAAAAAAAATTTAAAAAAAAGAAGCCGAGAGCATTTGGGTACATTTGACATTTTTGATTGGGGTAATTTTGACAAATGTTAGTTGTACGAGTACAAAGATCGAGTAACATCGAGATGTTACCAATTAATTTTAAAGTTTTTTAATATATTTCTAAATTGGTTTTAATAAAAAAGAAGTGGTTCAAACATCAGAAATAGGACTATCATTAGCCGAAGAAATAAAAGGACATGAAGAAAACAGAACGTTGGTTAACGAATGAATAAATATTCAGCCACTTCAATTTTAAATAATTTTTTGTGGAGCATCAACATCAGTAGAATTCACAAACGCATTAAGGAAACTTGTGGTTATCGTTAACTGGCCCTTAACTACCTAACCTGTTAACTCGTATCCATAACATCTTTGCTAGCAATATTTATTCCTAACTTTGACAGTTCGTTAAAGATAACTGTTGCTTGCTTAACTACTCACTTACTGAAAAAATAAAGTTTATATTGTTTTATTTCAATTAAGTAAATTTTACTATATGTAATTTTGACTTCAATTGTATCGAACTGATCATGTATAATTCGTTATTTTAACTCTATTCTACTCTTACAAACACGAACTAAAGAAATATTGAATTTTTGTATAATAAGGCTGGTCTATTTTGAGAAGTAAAGCATGACTCTCAAATTTTTCAATTTCTTCACAACAAAATATTTGTCAGAATTTTCACGCAACAAAAAAATGAATGTTGCGAGTGAAATTCTACGCAAACGGACAGATTACTAGGATTTACGTTATTTTTACAGATTTTAAATAATTTATAAGATTTTTGTTGAAATATATCTTGTTCAATATTAATAATCACGCTAAGCCGAATAAAATTTCTAATTTTCTTCATGTTTGTTCAACGAATTTTAACATTTGGATGAGTAGTTTTTGCGCTATGATAATTCATAAAAAATCGAAAACTATTTTCATTTTTAGTGGAGAATATAAGCTACCGCCGAAAGAAATGCGTGGAAAAATACGGTCAGGAGATGCATTTGAGTGAAGACGCTAAAATTCGACATTGTACTGTATTTTACATATATTATTCAATTTTACACTGATTGATACATTGATACTGAAATAGTAATAAGTATTTGAAGTGCTACTCTCAGGTTTGGAAAAACATCTTGTTCTTTAAATGGAAGTTCTGTTCCATTAATATCTGTATTATAAAACTCACCCAAATTTTTACAATTCTTTTCAAGATCGTTGTACGGATTATCCTTACTTAATAAATTTTCAGCGTCCAGTAAATACCAAAATTTGGAATTAAGGTCCCTAAGTCGTGTAAATTGTGAACTTATTTCCTGATGCAGACGATCAAGAACGCTTTTCATAACGCCAGATTTTTCGCTTTCTGCGGAAAGGTCATATCTCCAGTCAATTCTCCTCGCATTTGTCGGCGACATTTTGGACCTTGTAATCTGAGCTGCACACGATCAATTCTCTTAGAGTTCATGCCAGAAATGGACTAAAGTTATGATATTTAAATTCGGTTTAAGATAAAGATTGCAGCATTTCTGGTGTACCACTTGTGGCAGTATTTTCTTCTGCTAATTTTTCTTATAGTTCTACGTATTCTTCCAGTCCCTCGACAAAAACGCTAACTGCTTGCGCTCTGGCGCTCCATCGTGTTACAGATTCTTTAACAGATCTTTTAAAGCATTTTTTAACAATTTCCATCGTAATGTTGAACGTGAGAAAAAGAGACGTATGTTATCAATTATTCCAAAACATGCTACAATGATTGAATTTTGGTTAGCTGTAGTTACTCCAACTAAATTTAATGTGTGGTTATCACAATTTACAAATGTGGCCTTATTATTTTTTTCTATTATTCTTTGTTGAACGCCAGATATGTGATTTGACATAAGGGCAGCATTATCATAGTATTGTACCTTACAGTTGGCTAACTTAATTATTGAATTAATTAATTACAAAAAAATTTTTTGCAAAATTTTGTTTGTCTTGAGAATGAGTTGGCGCCCCTCTGCGAGTGGCGCCCGGGGCATGATGACACCCCCTGCCCCCCCCTCGCTACGCCACTGCCGGTACGGTCCCTGGATGTAAATATTGAATTAACATATTATTATTCCATTTCGTATTGATTGAATTTCTTTTCAGATACTTTCTCTTTCTATTTCACACTAAAATCTCTCTTATATCTTACTGTTTAAGAAGCTTCAATTCTGCCACGTTTACGTTGCTACACGCGAGTTTTTTTTGTTTTCATCTGTTCGCGGTACTTCTTTTTAATTTTTACAATATTTGTGTTTTTGTGCGCTCTCGAAGTTTTCTTATTGTAAGGCTACATTTTCAAAAAATTTGCATCGGTACTATACCGCTAGAATACTTCCATACTTTCGATATTTGTCTCGATGCCATACTTCCTTGTTTGCAGACAAGGGCATACTTTGTTTTGCCCCCCGTTCACCGTCAAACCCACTTTGGCTGATTCTTTTTCAATAGCGGCAAAAGCAGCAGTTACATATCTCTTGGTTCTGCCGATAATATCGATATCAACAGCATACTCAAGGAGTTGGACACCTTTGTAGAATATGATACCATTGCAATGTACACCTGCCTTTCGTAGGATCTACTCCATTATATGATCGCCTTGTCTGAAAACTCGTTAAGTATTATAGGTTTCGAACAGGTAGTTTTCCTACCTTGACTGAGCTACATGTATAGCTCAACGTCATCGTGCAGAGCCTTATCAACTTTGCAGGTATACCGAACTCAGACATTGTTGCGTACAGGCAGCTCTGAATAGGGCTATCGACGCAGCATTCTCAACCAGCAAAATGAGTTGAAATCTACATATGAGTTCCCTTTAAAGCTATTTAAAGCTGCTTTATGGTCCGTTGTAGAACTTGTCACGCCGAAAGCTGCTTAAAGGTACGTTGTGGAACTTGCCACACCTAAAGCTCCTTTATGGTTTCAATTACAGGTAATATAACTTATAGTTCCAAAAGTTACAAGATATGCTTCTATGCAGCTTTAAGATAATTAAGTTCAAAACAAGTGTCATAGTAACGCTTGTACATCTTCTAAACATTTATTTTGAACTTTAACCCGAATGGTGCTGTAATTATTTTTTTCGAATTTCTTTACAAAACTTTCAGATTTTATAGATTTCGGGTAACTGCATCCAAAAATATGATTCTTTTCCTTCGTCCTTTTCAGGATAAACGACAGGACGAATTTTTCGGCTGTGACCATATGATCACCTCAGCACTGCTAGGGTACTGGTTTTTTAAGCTGCAAAATAAAAATGTCTTCAATAAAAGAATTAAATTTAACACAGTTTCATTCATAAAAGGTTTTTTAACTGTATTAGGAACAAAAATAAATTATTTTTCATGTAAATACAATGAAATTTTAGCTTAAACGAGTGTGGTATTTAGCAAAACAACTGACGCAAAGCCCAATATTGCATTTCACGCAAAAGGTCCTGCCTACACTTTTGCATAGTTCACCAGCGCAACGTCTTCTTTTCTCGCAAGGAGCAACAAAATGATTTGTCCGATCGTAGCGATTGTTTTGAGACAAATCATTTTCATGCTTTTGTAATTGCCAAGCATTATTTACTGAAACGGCGAGTAGCCAAGTAAAAATTGAACTCTACCATTTCTTACCGTGATAGCCAATGCGATGATTGTTAACGCCTTGATCAAGAGTTTATGAAGTCAAGAAGCTATGATGCATGGTCGAGTAAAATAAACTTTTTTCCGGCTTCTTTCGAATACCGAGCCGCTGACGAGGTTGGCAAAGCACCATAGCACGTAGAAACGGCGCAAACAACAGAGTTGTCAACCCATTTAGCCCATTAGAGCCACGAGTTGCCTTTTTCATTGTTTTCTTGTGTTTTATCGGGCAGCTTGCAGAAATGCGATTCTCTCGAATAGTTCTGATTGCATTATATCCTCTCGTTTTAAGATAGGCAAGCAAAGGAAAACCCTTGAACAAATTATCGAAATAAAATGACAACGAAAGACCTTTCAAATCATCTGGGAAGTCATCGATCATATATATGAGTGGTGCTGCACATTTTCCGAATCGTTCCTCATATTGATTGTTACAACGTGGGTTCTTGCCTTGATTTTACCTGCAACAGTGATTTCATCGACTGGCCTTTTTAGATTTTTAACGGCATAACTGGCTGAGCAATCACTTATATGTTGAAGCAATGCATCATCGAAAAAAAGCTCGAATAATTCATGTGGGTTCTAATCAAGGCAATCGTCGAAATTTGGTTCAGGTTAAATTGGCAATGGACCACTTCCAGTTTGTTTGACCCAAATGAACTTTCTCTCTTTGTTTGATGGGTGTATAGCTACGTTTGAAAGAGACGGTTGAATTTTTCTCAGGACTGCATTTCCTCACAAATAGCTTCTTCCAACGTAATTGTATCGACATGATCATCGTTTTGTAGCACCATTTCACAACCAACCATCAATTGAGCACGACAGACATTATCACCTTCGTTTTCTCCCGCATCATCTTCTTCACTTTCAGTTCCATCTTTGTTGGGTGGTTGAAGGTAAACCATATCAATGTTTGCACCAGAATTTGCATTTTCATCTTCGTCACACAACTGCTCCCAGAAATCGACAGCTTTCTGGAGAGTTAACTTCCTGAATAACAATAATTATAAATTATAGTCCAATAAACACAGTTCAATAGTTATAGTTCAAATATTATATTAAAAATCATTCACTTTCCAAACACAAAATAATCAAAAAATGCGTAGAAGATTTCCAATAAAACCAGTACCCTAGCAGTGCTGGCGAGACCATACGATCACGTGCAAATGCTATGCAAAAATTTACTGAAGAAAAAGATTTTTTATAGCGAAAATTGATTTCTATCTAAAATAACTCTTTGTTATCTTCCAACTGATATAAGCATTACATAAATACGTTAAGAAAATTAGTAAAAAATATAGAAACTTACTTGCGAGCGTTTGCCATGTACCGTTTTTATGAGTACCGAAAAAATTAAACAACTTTGCGCGTGGTATTCGATCAGCATTCCTCAAACGAATGTATCAATGTATATTTGATTAGAAAGGGACAACAATTAACCGCTCAAAAATGTCATATATGTCAAATTATGTGCTTATGAGCTTATGTGTTATTTACACGAGCAGTTTTTGTGAACGTCAATGTACGTGACCAAATGGTCACGCTTTCACAGTACGGGTTAAGCTGCTTAATGGTTTGATTGTACCTAATTTTGCTCTTTAAAGCTTTATTATTTATTTAGCGCAAATTAGGCTTGTGTGGATTAGGCTTGTGTGGATGAATCTCGTCTTGATGCGGATTATGGCCAACATAATAAACTACAAGGTGGCGTAGTTTTCGGCTTACGACGAATCCGCACTTTGACAGTGCCATTTGCGGGCTATGTGGTTTTTCGATCAAGACGCAGTGCCTCTCCACACTACGTCCTCCCACACTCTAGCTGGTCATCCGCTACTTCCCCAGGACTCCCCGACTGATGGTCAAAATACTTTTTCACCTAATTTAATAAATAATAATTAAATGTATAAATTTACTTGGAAGACCAACTTCATGACTCAGTTTACCTGCTATTTAACATTTGTGCTTATAGGTCTTTTTTCCTATTCAACTACAATATGAAGAAACCAGAAAACTTAGCCTAACATTTTAAATTGAAAATGTTTTCTAAATTAAGCTCACCCATCCTTAAAACAAAATTGAAGGTTTTCTATGTATCGCAATCGTAACTAATTTGTTTTTGTATACCAGACAAAATATGCCGTCCGAAAAAAAAAACCTAACCACATTTGTAAATTAAATAATCTCAATCGAGGAAACCACATTTTAATTTTTTTTTTGCATACCAACACACAAACATGCATATATATATACATACAAACACAAATTAAACTGACTTAAATACAAAATAAAAAAAAAACAACAATTTAAACGTTTTTCCATTAAAAATGAATTTATATTTATTTACTGCCTCGTTGTCGTGAACATGAATTTAATAACATAGGAAGGGGCCAGAGTACTTTTTTATCGCTGTCATGCAACACTTTTAGGTCAACTTGAAAAATTTATTGCTTTTAAAAGTTAATTAAATACAATTAACAATTCACAATGGAAATCGGTGACATGTAGTGATATGACTGGCATAAACAACAACAATAAAAAAATATACAAAAAAACGTAAATAAAAAACGGTCTTACACTGAACCAAAACAAAATGAGTTCAAAGAGAACAAATTAAATTTAAACTTTGTTGTAGAATTTATTATTTAATAAACGAAAAAGGCGAAAAGTTTGAAAAAACTGTGCGCATTTTTGATAAATTAACTCTTAATGTAAAGGCAAAAACAAGTTGGGAAAATAGTCAACTAGCAATTGAACTTTCTGGTTCTATTTTCTACGGTTTTAAGGATTTCTATCGCAATATAATTTTTACAGAACTAATGATTGAAGGTCCAAATGTGTCTGCCTTGAAAAATACTCCGGAAGTACTTATGAAAGAAATGTTCAAAATATGATGAGTGACCTGGTGTTGCTTGCTTTATAAGAAGCTCTTTTGAAGTATTTTAACGAAGTCTTTAAAGTATAGCATTCTAGTACAAAAAAATGCTTTCAAAAGAATGTAAAGTTGTGGAAGGAAATGTCATGAGTTCCAGCCCTTCTACTTTCATATCCAGAAAGCATTCTTTTAATATATGCATGTCATTGGGAGGAATGCTTGTCTTACTTAGTCTTCACTAGAATTGCTTCTTAAATTTTTCAATGTAAGCTTTCTTTGTGGCCTTCAATCAAAGGATTCTAGTGGGTATTTTCTAGGAAAAACTTTAAGAAGTCATAAAAAAAAACTTCTTAGAAAATTTACGCAAACCATAGCATGGCAGCATTCTTGGAAGTCTATTTGATGTTGGACTTTTATAAGTGGTATATAACAGAGGTGACCAATAGCTTGTTCATTCGTCTAAGTCTGAAAATACATATTATTATTCAAAACTAAAGAATATTGTTAATTTTACATTAATTTTAAGATCTTTAAATAGTCTTTTAGAAGTTTATGACAATGCCTTCTGAAAGCACTTTTCGATAAGGCTGAGGAGAAGCACAATTGCAGTTTTAGAATATCCTCTGGAAGCAGTGTATCTAAGAATGAAAGTCAAGTTTGTATCAAAAATTTTGCTCGTATAACGACGCATAAGCCTTGAAAATGCTTCTAAGGCAAAGCTAAGACGAGAAGCCTATCGGAAGTTGTGAACGGAGTATTATCCTCGATAATATTTCAAAAATACTTGAAAAGATAGTTTTACTTTTCCATGAGCTTGATGATTTACAACATGTGCCAATGCATTCAAGTAATAGATTGAGGTCTTCAGTGTCTAGCCTTTTACATTGAATCATTTCAAATGTTTCTAAAGAATTTCTGAATGGAAGCTTATTTCATTTAGTTTTGTATGAATGTAAGCTTTCTTCACGAAAAGCTCTTGCTGATTGCTGTTTAGAGCAGTGTTGCCAGAGAGACGAACGGAAATTTACCACAATGGAGGTCACGATCTAGTGCAAATGGTCTTACATGAGTGTATTTGCAAAAGTTCATTTCATATTCTTGCACTACACTAAAAAATAAACACATTTGCATTTGCTATGTTGTTGCGAATATGAAATCCGAAATCAAAATCAAAGAAATAAATTTTGTTTATTTTGCAATGAATTAAAATTAAAAAAGTAAAAGTTCAGATTGTTTTGTTTTTATTTCTTGTGCAAATCAGCTGTCCTAAGTTTTGCAACAAGTGTTGGAGAGTTATCCAAAAAAAGCTGTTCACAATTGATAGCAAATGTTTGCAATTGCATAATTTTATAATCTGGTGAAAATAAAATCGTGAACTGCCCTCATATATAGAAAAAACTTACCACTTTTGGGGACAATTTACTTTTTTCAAAAATAAATTAAGCAGAAAACTTTTGAAGAATCAACAGCCATCATACTTAACTTGACTTCTTCCACAATAAAAAGTTTTTTTATTAGCTTTGAACAATTGTTTTCTTCCTTTTAGCCGCAACTTTTTCAATCCACGATATTTAAGGGACTTCTATCCACTTTTTCCTTAACTTTTTGAAGAAAAACATTTTAAGTCGCGTAAACAACACACGGCAAATTAAAGGAGGAGTTAAGTCGATGTAACAATTTAATGAAACGAAGCAAATTCATTAGTTATTAGGAAGAGTTCGGAAAGTGTAGCTTTTTGTTCAAGCAGAATCAGACCAAAATTAACAAGAAAAAAAAAACTTATCACAGAATGGTTTGAATCCAAACTAACAGACCTTACGGACTTAAGCCCCTAACGAACTATTCAACAAAGTTTGAGTCCGTTATTTGTATACCTTAAACCTGAAAGGTCAGGGTATATTAACTTTGTGCAAACTTTTGTAACACCTAGAAATAAGCGATTTCAGGTATAGAAAAGTATATATATATTCCTGAACAGAGCCACCTCGTGACTCGATTTGGCCCTGTCCGTCTGTGCGTTCGTCAGTCTGTGCGTCCGTCCGTCTGTGTGTTGTCCGTAAACACAGGATAAGAAGAAGGAGTTGAGATCATTGCAATGAAACTTGGTACACATGGTCACATGGACCGAAGGAACTGCACTATTGAATATTTTTGAAATCCACCTACCTCCCATACAACAAAAAAAAAAAAAAATTTAAATTTAAATCCCATAAATCCAAAAATAGAAATCACTGCATAGAGAGTTTTATAAAAGCTAAAAAAATAAAATTTAATATGTATGTATTTTGAAGAAAAACTTAGCCATGTACGCCTATGTCAAATGGGAGTGAATCGCTCTCAAACACGCCCACCTCCTATACAACTCATAATATTAAAAATACCTTTAAAAGGTTTATATATGACCTACAGGGATTGAACTTGGTATGGGAGGAGTATGCACATAAAATGGGCGTCACCCGCCCATGAACACGCCTAACTCCCATACAAACCACATTAGTGAAATCTGTTACAAACTGCAAAGGAATACATGGATTTTGAAAAAAAAAGGTAATTATTGATATTTTTTTAAGTATATCATACATATTTTAATATGATAGGAGGTTCAGGGTATTCCATAGTCAGGCTGGACCGACTTTAGAGTTTCCTTACTTGTTATACCCTAAACCTGTAAAACCAGGGTATATTTATTTTGGGCAAGCTTTTGCAACGCATAGAACGAAGCGAGTCCGATATAGAAAATTATATATATTCTTGATCAGAGCAACCTCGTGAGTTGAGCTATTCATGTCCGTCCGTCCGTCCGTCTGTGTGTTTTCCGTAAACACAGGATAAAGAGAAAGAGTTGAGATACTTCGATTAAGCTCAGTACACATGGTCACATCAGTCCAAGGATTTGCACTATTGAATGTTTTTGGAATCCGCTTACGGACACGCCCACCTCCCATACAACTCAAAAATGGAAAAATCAATACATAAGCTTATGTGAAACCTTCAGAGACAAAATTTGTTACGAATGTTTGAATGTTTTTTATAACAAAACGCAGTTGTTTTTGAAAAAATGGACGTCATACGCCCATGGACACGCCCACCTCCCGTATAATCCAAAAATTGAAAATTCAATAAATAAGCATATGTTTGTCTTATGGAGATAAAATTTGGTATGTTTGTATTATTTACCAAAACTACGATGTGATCAAAAATTGGGCTTCATCTGTTAACGAACTCGCCTTCCTCCCATACAACCCACAATAGCGAAAGCACCATAAAGGCGTTTACATCTGAGCTACAGGAAGAAAACTTGGTATGTGCCAATTTTTCATCAAAATTGAAATGCATATGGGATATGGGCTTCATCCGCCCACGGACACGCCCATTTTCAATTCTATTATTGTATTTTTAAAAAGAATATTTAGGTTATTTCATAATCGGGCTGGACTGACTTTAGACTTTCTTTAGACTTGTTTGAAGTGAAACTGCTTTAGCGCGTATAGAACAGATACTGGTCATGATTTTCTAGAAATAATTAACTTATTACCTCTGCCCAAAAAATGAGTAAAATATTACCTCATATATGGAAATTTACCGCAATATGGCAACAGTGATTTAGAAGTGTTCTGAATAAAACCTCAAAAATGCTTCTTATGTGAAACTGAGCAAAACTCTCTTTGAACTTGTGAGCAGAAGTATTATTGTTTCTCAATTTTACTCTTAAAAAGTAAAATTTTAAATTTCGCTGATCCTGTTTATATTCATTGATTCGCATGAGGTTGTTTCGAAGCACTACGCTTTCCAAAAAAGGCCTACGACCTCAAATAAGTACCTTCTGTAGGAACTGATAATCATAAAATAACCAAAGAATTTTCCTCTATTTCTTTAAAAAAATACGATTTTTCCACTTAGATTTGAGTTTTTTTTCAAGATATTTAAAATAACCATTTTGGTTCGTAATTAGAACACTGTTTCTTAATGTTTCTGTTTCTTAATAAGCAACCCACAAACCACCTAAGTACTAATATAAAAAACATTTGGTTAAGGTTTAATCATTTCAATTTGTAATTAAAAGAAAAGGGTTCAATAAATTTTTTATTAATTAATGTCATGCGATGTGACAGAATTAAAGAAAAGTTTGTTAATAAAACAGTTGCTGTAAAAACAAAACTATTTAAAAATATTGGCATTTAAATTAAAACTGCGCACTGCATGGTATCTTTTGAAATAAATCCATAAACAAAGGCAAATTTGGTTGATTTATTTTAAACACACAATTAAAATTGAAATTTATGAGCAATAACGTTCATTGTTTTCTAGACAAAATAGTTTCTAGTCGGGATGAAAAACAACGATAAGACAGACTACTTTAATTTTTTTTTTTTAATGGAAAATCTGATTCAATATCTGGTTCTCGCGAATCATCACGAAGCTGTGTAGCTGAGTCTCCAATTCCAATTTTACATCTAACAATAATAGAGCTCAGCTACTACAGTTTTTTTGCATTTTCTCAGAATAAACAGATTTGAAGCCACCAACGATGCCGAAACCAAAAAAAATTTAATGTAATGGATAGCAGTAGCTTAAAAAAAGTTAATTTTGAAAAAATTTACCAACTAAAGTTTGGGTTGGGCTAAAGGAGAAGTATCTACTAACTAGGAATGTTACGAGGTTCGCAACAACTGGAAAATTAAAAGTTTTTTAACAAAGTGTTGCTAAAGAATTAATCAATAATTAAATTTATAATTAATTACTAATAAACGTAAAGTATTTTTAACAGAGCACCTCATCCATGTTTGAGTCGTCAAATTGCACACTCCATTACATTTCGATCTACGTTATTACTCCAATTCAAAATTATAGTAGGAGAATTTGTAGTCGGAGGTGTAAAATGAGTCCAACCTTTGGTAATCAAACTCGAAGCTACGTTACATCCCTATTAATAACCATGAATACATATAGATGAAATAACTCACTTACTTTAAGTCTTCTCTTATCACAGTTCACTATCTTGCTATTATTTGGGTTTGGATTTTTCGCTTTGAAGTGAAGTTCTTTTAAGTTTTGTTCGGAAATATCATCATGACTAGCAAAAATCCTTGATATTTATTTCAAATTTTATTAAAAATTTCAAATACTTTTGAATGATATTTCCAGAATCTGTTAAAATTTGTTTTGCCAAAAAGATGAATGTGCCACATTCATTGTTTTGGCACAAACAAAAAAAAATCAAAAATGCACATTCATGGAAATATAATTGGAGTATTGCGGACAAACTAATATGTATTCATAATTCACGTTTTGGTACAGTGTTCCTTATATAAAAACGCATCAAAACCAGCAATAAGACCAAAATCGATTTTTTTGACGTTCATTGTTTTGGCATACATGGGACGATACAAGAAATCAATGACAAGTAATTTAATGTAAGAAATTCATTTGACGTAAATAATTCAGAATTTACTTTCTTACTTAGCTGGCGCTTACAACCGTGGGTCGATTTTGACCTCGTCTAAGAATTTTTGGCCAGCCTCTTTTGTCGTGAGCTTGCTGGCTCCAGCTAGAAAATTTCAAGCACCCTCGTCTGTGTTGACAGCCGCTGAGTACCAAATCAAATAATTTTTTCGCTGGAGCGTCGTCGTTCATTCTCTCGACATGACCTAGCCAGCGAAACCGCTCAGCTTTAATACACTTAGCTGTATCAATGTCGGCATATAGTTCCTCTTATAGCTCGTCATTCCATCGTATTAGGAACTTGCCACTGACGCAGATTAGACCATTTATCTTACGAAGGATTCTTCTCTGGAACGCTTTCAAAGTCCTTTCATCAGTGCTGCTCAACGTCCAGGTTTGTGATGCGTATAGTAGGACGGGCATGATTATTGACTAATAGAGCGTCAATTTTGTTCGTTGAGAGAGAGAGCTCTGCTTCTCAATTGCCTACTGAGCCAAAAGTAACACCTTTTCTCAAGAGCAAAATCGTTTTATCACAAGACTGATATCATTTATGCTTGATCCCAGGTAAATAAAGTTCTTCACAACCTCAAGGGAAGAGTTGGCAACAGTGACGTGGTTTCCAAGAAGCTGGGATTGTTTGTTTATTGTAACGTTTTATCTGCGTAAAATTATTTCCGTGGGATCAAAGATAACGCAGACTTCCATGGCTAAATTTTTATATTATTTTCATTAAAATTCATATAACTTAATTATTTTTAATGTGGTACTAGCTTTAAAGATACCGTTGGAAAGGTGTTGGATGCCTCTATTGCAGAATTTCTTAAATTGTTATATAAACATATAAAAAAAATTATTTGTTTAAAAAGTCATTTATTCCAATAAACAAAAAACCGAAAAAACAAACAAGCTGCTTTAAAACTATTGAAGTTATATGATTCAGTAAAAAGTAACGAAAAAAAGTTCAAAAAATTTATGAAAATCCGCATTACCTCTAGTCCTGCCGAAAAAATTTTATGTTTATGAGACAGACTGGAAAAGCTTATTATATTTATTACTCTGACCTTTTTTTTTAATTTAAACTATCACACCAGCCAATATTTTTACAAAAAACTTGAGCTTTAGAGTTTATTTAAATCATTCCAGCTCACGGATGGCTAGAGTCGAAATATTTGGTGAACCACCATAACATAAACTAAGGATTTTTTTGAGCAACTGGGTCGAACAAACCTTTTTGCGTGTGGCTCCGTAATATTTACTGCCATCACTTATACATGGCAATGTTTTTGGAAATATTACAAACACAAACTGTAGGAATAACTTTTAAGAGTAAACGTGCTCTTCAATATTCTGTAAATCAATATTTTTACAGATACTTGGAGCACGTGTTGATACAATGAGTGCACATAATAAATGAGATCTTTTTGAGAAAACAGTTTACAGTTTTTGTGAGTATTCGAATAATTACCACTATGATAGATATTGACGTGTCTCACCACCATGTCTTTCAACACCTCACTCTCCCCTACATAAAACTTAATTTATTTTTTTGCTTGGAAAAAAAGACAAAAGCTATGTTCAAATCAAATTGCATATCGATTAAAAGAGATTTTTTTACTGAAATTTTCTTTATATCTAAGATAAGAGAATACTTCCTTAAAATACATATACTACACTCTGTGAAGTATTTCTAAAGGCACCCACTATTTTCTTAATACAAAATTATACTTACAATTATTTCAATATTTGAAACATAAAAGACATTCTTTTAATTCTTTCAAAATAAAAACATAAAATTAGATGCGAAATATATGTGAAGATATTATTTAAATAAAAAAAAATAGTAAAATTGAATCAGTAACCATCCAAAGTTTAATAAATTCTATGCCAATTTCCTTAGAGGAGGTTATTAAGAACGCTGGTGACCATATCTGGAATAGTGGAATAAAATCGAATAAGATATATGATCCTCCTTTAGCTCCTTTGCGTGTTTATACTGGAGTCCCACAAATTCTCGATCGGATTAAGATCGAAACTGATCGCGGGCCAATCGAGAATCGGGATACAACCGTTCTCTAGATACTGCAGTGTTTCTCTTGAACGATGAATCGCTTCATTATCCTGCTGAAATGTGAAATCAGCTTCAGCAATCTGTTCTCCTAAATTAACAAGAACTTCATCCAATAATTTTATATGGTATATTTTTTATATGAGGTCAGTCGTGTTGTTACGAAACAAACGCCGTGTTGTTGGCGGTTTACCCCTATATGCCATTCCAGCCCAAACCATAAGCGATCCCCCGCCAAAATTCTAACGCTGATGCTTTTTTTTTGGAAGCTTTAACCCGCCAATATTTATGACTACCATCGGTACCGTCCAAATTAAATTTTTTTCATCGGTAAACACAACCGATTTCCATTCGTCGTCCCAAAAACGCTACTTTTCGGCAAACCGCAATCTTGCTAGCTTATGCTTTTTTGTAAGAGCCGGTTTGCCAAATTTGTTTTCATAAACAAGGTTTAAATGAGTTTTCATTATTTGTTGGACTCTTCGTACACCTACTGCTAAAATTAATTGTTCTCTTATTTCACTTGCACTAACATTTTCTTTAGTTACAACCATCCGAATCATTCTGTTTTGCTTTTCGGTAACTATTGGTCTCCGTCATGGACGTTTCGTTTTACAATAATTTTTTTCCAATTTTATAAAACTATCTATTAGGCAACTGGATCTTTTAATCCGCTAAGTAGTTTCACAATAAGATAAACCTTCCTCATGGAAGACTTTAATTGTTCCCGTTTCTTCATTGTTTAGGGCTTTAGCACGTGTCATTCTGTAAAACTTGTAAAAAAATAAGTTAATAGACCAAAATTAAGAGTATTCTGCTTCAAGAAGAAAATACTTGCGTATTGCTGTTCTAATGATCGCCAACAGTTAACTAATCTCCATCTCCAAGTTTTCTACTATACATTTCCTTTTGTTTTTACTCTAATTGGACTGTAAGAAACAGTGATGTTTTTGAAATTTTATTATAGTACGTTCGTATTGGGCCGAAATTAAAAAATTTGTAAGATCATTTCGATCGAAATTGTGAGTGTTCGTACTGAAAAATTGACAAGTGTTGATTCTTTCAGCTACAAGTAAGCGAACTCTTGTCAAAAACAGCTGTTTGTTGTTATATGCGTTGGCCACATTCAGCTGTGATAGCTGTTGTGATAGCGACACATCGGGAAGAGCTGTTATCGGTATTGAAGTGTCAGAAAAGTTGTCAAGTTGATGAAATGTCAAGCTTTGTATCAAATACTAATGGAAATTTTACCGACAAATAAAAAATTTTGTATTCTTAAATGCATTTTAATGCGCAACTTCACATTTAAGTTTCAACTTAACAGTTGCCAACTGTTGAGTACGCTGAATGTGACCAGTTAAAATTAATTGTATGCAATGACGGATTGTGAGCCCTCTCTTCTTTGTTATATTTTTTGATAAATGGTAGTTTCAAACAGAAACGTCAAAACTACCTTGTAGTTATTATATCATGATACTGAATTCAAGCAATTTCATTTGACGTTTATTTATTTTTTTAACGTCATTATTTCATTTTTGATAACACAAGAAAAAAGAAACAGTTTCGATAGTATCGTATGTATAGACCTTAAATTCCGTTTAAGAAGTAACCTTTCCTGCTTCGTCTCTTTAGTCCGTTTGTTTTGTCTTTTTTGCATTTATTTTTTATATATCTTCCGAAAATTAAAAATGAATTAATAACACTTAAGTGATGGGCTTCTTATCGAGTCCAGAACACAGAAAAAGTTCAAAGTAAGCATGACAAACAGAGCAAGCAAAAAAAAAAAAAAAACAAGCAAAATGTAAAATTCTTTCGATCATTTTGTTAAGTTTTACTGGTTGAGTTCATTGACTTAGTTGTTAAGAAGCGTCTCTGTCTGATATATAGTTTGCAAGCTACACTCAATTTTACTTCTTTTTTTTAAATAAAATGAATGCCTCAATATTAACAGCAATCGGGTGTTTGCTATATCTCAAGCTGAGCAAATGGCCTTTCCACGGGTTCTATTTTCGTCTCTGTCCGATGTATAGCTTGCGAAGTACACTAAAACTACACGTGGGATGTATTTGGCTGATCATCCATATTAATTTGCATTGAAAACAAAAACAACAATTTATCCAGAACATAATTTGGTTCATTTCTGAAATACAAAAGAGATTGTTTATTTCACATATTTAGTTCTGATACTTTCTACTAAACGCAATAACCAACGCTTTCTCTGTCAAATCGATACATCATCTCTGCAGAAAAGATAGCGCCATCTATTAGGGAAGATCATAAAACGAAATATGATGCAAGTCGTTTTTTTCATAAGAGTTAAATCTAATCGGATCATCCTCTTAACGTGGAGTGGAGAACCAATGCTACGAATCAGTTCGTACAAAACACAAACAACACAATCTAAAGCAACGAAACAAAAACAAAAAAAGCAGCAGGCAAAGCATAAGCAGCTGATGATTGATTTTCTTATATAAACATATGTTTTTTTCTTCTTATATTTTACTATTTTGTGATTTTAATATAAAAGAGACAAAATCCAAAATTTCAAATTCATTCAGCGCAGGATATATCTAATATTTTAGTATATATATTATCCTTGAACGATGAGTATACAAGGTTGTAGGCTTACCCTAAAGTATTTGTCAAAAAAGTTGCATGACCTTGAAAAAATCTGTTAAAACGACACTATACAAACCGAGCTGTAAGACGTAATTCTATGTCAAAAAAACTCAACATGGTTTTCTAAAGTGCAGCGTTAATTTATCATTAAAACATGGGATTAATGATGAGGATGTTGATGTATACACCAGAAAATAATTGGAGCATGAAAAAAACGCTGGTTAATAAAATAAAGAACCAGGAAACTTTAAATAAATATTATCAAATGGCAAATGACAGTAACTGTTGACAGTGGTGCCAAATTCGATAGCAATATGTCAGGGTTGCCTTACAATATTACGTAATTTCGAAGTCAATTTAATTGAAATTGTAATTGGTTTCTAATTTCATTTGTCAATATTTATGTGGCAAAATTGTGCCATTTCAGTCTTTTGACTCTCTCTTGGTATTTGGTTAAAATACACGCTTAAGAACTAACGACAAAACAGTGAAACCCTCAATCAAATTTTGCCATCAAACTAATGATTCAACAGGTCGTCTCAATATGTTGGAACATGCGAAATCCCCCTTTCACTTAATAATCGAACGTTGCTATTAACTGAATGTGAAGTATCTGGAGTTACTTAAGCAAATTCGTTTAAGTAGAAGTGTTTTTTTTTAAAGTACCCAGATTGAGGTACTTAAGAGGGGTTTTTATACCCTAAACCTGAAAGGTCAAGGTATATTAACTTTGTGCAAACGTTTGTAACTCATAGAACGAAGCGAGTCCGGTATAGGAAAGTCTATATATTCTTGATCAGCGTCACCTCGTGAGTCGTCCGTCCGTCCGTCCGTTTGTCCGTTTGTCCGTCTGTGTGTTGTCCGTATACAAAGGATAACAAGAAGGAGTAGAGATAATTGGATGAAACTTGGTGCACATGGTCACATGCATCCAAGGATCTGCACTATTGAATATTTTTGGAATCCGCTCACGGACACGCCTACCTCCCATACAACGTAAAAATTTAAAACTGCATAACTCAGCTCATAATAAGCCTACAACAATAAAATTTGGTGTGTACATATTCCATATCAACACAAAGACGTTTTTGAAAAGTGGACTTCATCCGCTTACTGACACGCCCACCTCCCATACAACCCAAAAATTGAAAACGCAATAAATAAGCCTGCGTTTAACTTAAAGAGCTAAAATTTTACACATATGTTTTTTATGACAAGACAAAGATGGTTTTGAAAAATGGACATCATCCGCTCACGGAAACGCCTACCTCCCATACAACGCGAAAATTGAAAACTGCATAACTCAGCTCATAAATAACCTACAACAATTAAATTTGATATGTATGTGTTTTATACCAACATAAAGATGTTTTTGAAAAATAGACGTCATCCACTCACGGACACGCCCACCTCCCATACAACCCAACAATTTAAAACACAATAAATGAGCCTCTGTTTAACCTACAGAACTAATATTTGACATGTATGTTTGTTATGACAAGACAAAGATGGTTTTGAAAAATGGACGTCATCCGCCTACGGACACGCCTACCTCCCATACAACCCAAAAAGTTTAAAACTCTATTAATAAGGTTATGTTTGTCATAGAGAAATTAAATTTGGTATGTATATATTTTATACCAAAACTAAGGTGTGTTCAAAAATTGGGAGAAATCCGTCCATGAACTCGACCACCTCCCATAGCGAAAGCATAATAAAGGCATTACCTGTGAGCTACAGCAATAAGACTTGGTATGTGTAAATTTTTCAACAACATTTAAATGCATATAAAATATAGGCTTCATCCGCCCACTGACACGCCCATTTACAATAAAAATTTTTTTGTTTTTGAAAAGTGGGTTTAGGGTATTTCATAGTCGGCCTAGACCGACTTTAGACTTTCTTTACTTATTTTACTTTAAAAACTTTTTTTACTTTTTTGTTTAGGTACTAAGTACCTCAAAATGTTGACATTTTTGAGTGAGGTACTATTGAAAAAAAAACCAAAGACAACTCTTAGAATTAATAAGAAAAATTTTAAAACCGTTAAAATTCGACTAAGATCGAAAAGCAATAGTCAATTTAAGTATTGCTTTATTTCAGAACTTAATATATAATCATAATTTGTTACTTTGCACTAACAATTATTTTTAGTGTGATATATGCCCGGCCACTCCAGGGTGCTTCCCAGCATAGTCGAGCAACCCTTAAACCTAAACTAGACTTATCGAATATAAAAATTTTCGTTGACGAAAGTCGCCCACCTCTCATACAATCCCACAGTGTAGAAAATAACAATGTTAGAAATAACAATTTTATTTAGGGTCATTTTTATTATAATATGCATTATTTACGAAATGGCGTGAGAATTTTTTTAAAACAGAGCTTTATTCCAATTTGCTTATTTCACCTTACTTACAACAAAATAATAGAGACAATGTCAATAAATTAATTTTGAAAATTAAATAAAACAAATAAATTTAACTTCTAGTTGCATTTCCTCTTGATGGAGAGAAATAAAAGTAATTATAAAATTTACTGCTTTTAAAATATTAGAAAAAACTTTGAAATATCTTGAAGAAAATAAACGAAATAAAATAATCTTTCGCATGTTTTAGGCAACAAAAATAAACAGAACTTTACAACTTTAAGAATTCTTAAAAATTTCACAATAACTAAAATTTCGAAATTATTTTTTTTTTCTTTTCTTAAAAACACAACAATTAAAACAAAATTCCAAATTATCATCTTCATCTGCAAAATAATTGGATAAACTGACAAAACTAAAAAAAAATCAAAATAAAAAACATCTTCATGATTGCCAACTGCCAACTGCCAACAACTATGAACATATTCTCAACAATGATTATGTGGAAAATCTTAAAAACTTGGCAATTTGCTGACACTTGATCACGTTTGCCGCTACCACTAACCAAACTAAATCTTGTACTCGGGCTGTGCGTGCGTGCGTGCGTACATAACTACCAGGTGGCCAGGATGTCGAGGCGGACATGTCGACGGACATCATCAAGCAACACTTTCAGGTTAGTTGAGCTCACAAGAAGAACAAATTTATTAATTGAACTAAGCTGCTGTTTGATGAATGCTACTTTTTGCTGTTGCTGCAATCAGCAGCAGCAACATCCACAACTATGAGTCAGTTGAATCCATTGTCATTGAGTGGTTGCTTCACTTTTTTATTTCTAAGAGTTTCAAGTTTTCCACACAGTTAGCTTCAAATGCTATTTTCATGCTAACCAAAACTCGTTTTTTTTTTCTTTCTCATAGAGTACCTGTCACACAGCCTTGGACACGTGCCGGGAGGATCCATCCTGTTCATCGTCCCTACAGCCTATGCTGATGCACTGCGAAATGCATCGCTGCAATCGTATTGCATGCATGAATTCATTGCAAGCCTTTTACAAGGGTCCACACGAGGATCTAAACTTGGATGTAGCGTTCTGCCTTTGCAAGTAAGTGTGTAGCTTATGCCAAATGCTAAAGAACTGATTGAAGAGTCTTCAAAACATATTGCAACTTGTGTCAAGCCCATTTCTATAGCCATAGACACAGTCAGATGAAAATTTTTTATACACGCATAAAAGCATTTTTTAAATTTAAAATAATTTTTTGACATTTTCACATCAATGCGCTCTTATTGGCCTCAAACAAGCTTTCAACTGATTTTTGACTGTTATATTTCTTAAACAATTTTTTGCCTTTCTCGTTCTCTTTGTTTGTCTACCACAGAAAAACAACAAATCGGCATGACATGTGCATGATTGCCCAGGAAAAATTGCATCCGGTTTGTGCACAAAGGCCGCCTGATACTAATAATCAACAGAACTCGAATGGCATCTACTATCATCCTCCACCGGCATGTCATGTAGTTGCAGAAATGTGCAAAGAGGATCGCGAATGCAGGTAAGCAATCTCGAATACAAACAATAGCAAGAAATATTTTTGGAAATCTTAAAAAAAAACCCAAAGAGTTAGAAAAACTTGCGATGCACTGTGGGCGAAATAAGCGATAGAGTTTTTGAAAACGGAAATAGAAGAGAGAATAGAATGTAAACTGCATTGAATTTAAGTTAGTGATTTTGTTTAAAGGAACTCGGCTTGATGGTGTAAACTTACAAACTTTTATTAACGGATTCTCATATGAAAGAAGAGACAAACACGAAATATACTTACAACTGTTGGCAAAAATACCGAAAAAATTTGCATTTAAAATTTTTGGAAATTCCGATAGGGACCCACTAACATCTGTTACATGTCAGAATATTCATTAGTGTTTCAGATACGTGTCCTTTTCTAAATAGCTAAAAGTTAATTTTTCTTGTTTTTTTTAAAGTCTGAAACTATTCAACAACGCAGTTCCATTAAATTTTTTGTGGGAAATGAAATTTCTACTGCCGAAATATTGCAGAAGGACTTTGGTGAGCAAGCTCTATCCAAAGTAAAATATTCAAAGAGAGTCGAGAAAGCGTTGAAGACGTGGTACGGCCAGGACGACCATCAACATCAACTGATGAGCTACACAAAATCAAAAAATTGCTGCTTCAAAATCGCCGATTGACTGTCCAAAATTTTACTGATTTTGTTGGAATATTGAAAGGATAAGTGAAAACCATTTAAAGTGACCATTTGGGGCACAACAAATTGAAATCTCTTTTGCTGTCCTAAACGCTCAATTTCATGAAAACCATGAAAAATAACTCATAATTCTTGATAATTTCACCAAAAACTCGACCCATATCAGTCTGCAACAACCATATTTGCCTGACTTAGAACCATGGGACTTCTGGCTATCTTTTTAACCGAAGAGACCGCATGGACACCGTTTTAATTCGATAGATCCGAAACGAAGAAGGCATTTAAGGTTTCACCGGAAGAGGACATGTTTTTAAAATAGGAAAACACTTGGCACTTCTGTATTGCATACGGGGGGGGGAGGGGGGTGGTGCTCACAGTAGTTAATGGTTCTAACCAATCGTAAGAAAGATTTTTATACTAAGAATACCTAAAAAAGTATAACAAGCCCATATTTAATATTATTCAAACTTCAAAATTTTGATCGTCGATATATGTGCAATATTTTGGTTTCTTTATCAGAGTCCGTTGGTGGATATCAGTAATTTTTTTTTTGTAAATAAGAACAGTACCAATATTTGCTTATCTTAATATATAAAAGACAAGAGTCCTGTTCCGTGCTCTATATCGTAAAACATGTTCAGCCTCGACCAGAACCTATTGTAACATTATCCATTTGAAATCTTTGTACGTACTATACTCTTAAAACCTGTTCAGCCTGTACCAGAACCTGTTTTAAAATTATCCATTTGAAATTTTTGTACTTACTAAACCTTTTGCTCTTTATCCTAAAACCTGTTTAGCCTGAACCAGAACCGCTTGTAAAATTATCTATTTGAAATCTTTGCACGTACTATACTTCTTAAAACCTGTTCAGCCTGGACCAGAACCTGTTCCTAAATTATGTATTGGAAATATTTGTACTTGAAGACTATTATCATTTTCCTCAACTACTATACATCAAACATCATGTCTTGCTATTACAGTGCTTCTTAATTAACAGAACCGCAACCTATTCGGTCTTCATAAACTGAACAGCAATTATTACATTCACTGACGTTGGTGTCAATTGGAATAGCTAGAATTAAATCACAATGTTCGGTCTTCTGATCCAAGTTTTAGCAATTGGCTACTCAAGTTAGGAAATGGAGATGAAGATATCATAGAAATTCCCGAACATTTTGTTTGTAAAGATACGCTTATTAACCCTTTCAATGGCTTGCCTAGAATAATCATGGACAATTTTTTGAGCTTATATTAACATCATATAAGCAATAAAAAGATTAAAAAATATCCCTCTGATTTTTACATGAGCTGCTTTGCTTTTGGCAGACTGTCTAATATAATGAACAAAACCATGATAACGTTGTATTATGATATTTTAGTTCAACTAAAACAACCGGAACCAAATGCAAATGCATTATTTAAAAAATCAAAAAAATTGAAGGCTTCTGTTGGGCATAAAATCGAAAATCTAATTAAGTTAAACGTTATATATCTCCCTAAAATTATTTTTGTCATGTTGGCACAACTTCATTTCATAGTACCAACCTATTTGATCTTAGAAAAGGCGATGGAAAATAGAAAAAAAAATTTCCGAAGTGTCCATTATAATGGACAAATCCATTGAAAGGGTTAAATAGATTTTTGGCAATACTTTGAGTCCGAATAACATCAATCGTTATTCCAAAATTGCTATCCTGTGCCCAAAAAATTCCGATGTGAACAAAGTCAACGAGCAAGTTCTAAATATTTTACTTGGTGACACAGTGAGAGATCTGACCACGGATTAATTTGAAGACAGTGATGATAACGATAAACAAAACTACCCTGCCGAGTTTTTGAATGAATTTTATCTTTCAGGAATGCCACTGCATATGTTAAACCTCAAAATTGGAAGTATTATAATACTTCTTCGAAATTTCCATACCAAAAGAGCTATCTGTAATGGAAGGTGGTTAGTTTTGAAAAATCTAAAAACTTAATTATTCATCGCACAGGTATTGACAGGCGCACTGGCGAACATGAAATAGTTTTCATATCTACAATTGATTTGTTCCCGACAAACACATATTTGCCTTTCACTCTCCGGAGGTGACAATTTCCAGTTAATCCGACATTTTCAATGACCATAAATAAGGTTAAACCTGTGTATATAAATCCAATAAATTTTTTGTCGCATTTTGTACTCTAAATGGTTCGTTCCCGTCGTAGGACGGGCTTTTACACTAGTATATCATATAGCTATCATTTATCAGTCATTAATAATATTTTATCATTTTGGATCAATCGGAAAAAAAGCGTTTCTAGTTTATTATTATTTTATGCGTTTATAATAGCATAAAAGACGATGTTTCAATATTCTTTTATCCTGAATAAATTGTAAATTGTACTGTTTTACTGTTACCAAACAACAACGTTCGTAGTATCCTATCATACCAATTCTTTTACACATGATACTCCATAGCCATTATATCCCAGCCATCCATGGTCATTAGACCGTACCTCAAAAAAAAAAGTGCGCCGTAAACCAGCGAATATGACGCATTTGTGCAAGGCAATTACGAAAAAAATTTTTTTTTTTTTTTGACCGAACGTAGGGGTCGCGCATTGACATATTTCTTCATATCTCTGGTGTTTACAGTCGGATTTTAAAGTTTGGTACAACAATGTTTTTGTCTCAAGAAGATCAATATGACCTCTTTAGAAGTCATTGACCTCAGGTGTACCGTTCTGGTACTTACCCTCCAGATCTCAGTTGCTACCATCCTAATGTACCATCCTTATATTAAAAAAATAAAGCTCTTAAAATATCATTAATCTTTTGCCCAGGAAGTATATCGAAATTTCAAGCAGAACTATTTTTAAAAAATTTTTGAAAATTTTTTGCCGAACGTAGGGCTCCCTTTTTTTCATTTTCATCATATCTTCGGTATTAAAAGTCTGATCATATTGAATGACATATCGATGTTTTTGTTTAAAAGTGACCAATTATTTTTATTCCAAAATAAAAAAAAAATATTCCTACAAGTCCTTGGAAGGTCTTTAATTGATTTTGAGGAACTTTAAAGCTCGTAAAGAGCTCTAAAAAAGGTTTCAACGCTATTTTTGTTGTGATTTTCTAAATGTACAATGGATTATTAGTTTCACAGCCACATCGAAAATATCTATTTCAAACACTGTCTATTGCAATTCGTTTTTCCCCGTGAAAAAACAGTTGAAAATTGCGTCTGTCTAATATTTATTTCAAACGAGAGTTTTATAGAGTTTTGATCATTTTCAATAAAAATCGACCAAAAACATTTAAAAAACAAATGTCTTATTGCGAGTGACTTAAATAATACCAAATGGCTATATTTCTGACAGCTCTCGAGTTTTGATTAAATGTGGCCCATGCGTTGTTCATCGGTGACCGCCAAAGCAGATTCATTTACTACATGAACAAAACGCTCGGTGTTTTGAGAATGGCATGGATAAGCTGTGAAGTTATATAGGTTTACTATAAAAATTAATCAAATTAAGTCATTTTCATTGTGCGAACCTGGTAATTTGATTACTTCGTTTGAATATTGCAATAATTCTTGCTGTTCTTAACAAAATATTCTCCGGGTGCTACAAGTACGCATTGTTTTTTATAAAAGGACGAACTGCCAGTTGAATATCTTATAGCTTCTTGTTTAAAAACATCCAACTTTCGACTTTTATCACTGTTATGCCGCAGATACAATAAAAAATTTGTAACATCATACTCCGTTGGTAATTTGGTATTATTTAAGTCATTCGCAATAAAAGACATTTTTTTAAATGTTTTTTGGCCAATTTTCATTGAAAAAGATCAAAACTCTATAAAACTCTCGTTTGAAATAAATATTACACGGAAGTAATTTTTAACTGTTTTTTCACGGGGAAAAACGAATTGCAATAGCCAGTGTTTGAAATTGCTATTTTTAATGTGGCTGTGAAAATAATTATACATTGTATATTTAGAAAATCACAACAAAAATAGTGTTGATACCTCTGTTAGCATTGGCATTATTTTTTATTCTTTTACGAGCTTTAAAGTTCCTCAAAATCAGTTCGAGGCCTTCCAAGGACTTGTAGGAATATTTTTTTTTTTTTATTTTGGAAAAAAATAATTGGTTTTTTTTAAACAAAAACATCGATATGTCATTCAATATGATCAGACTTTTAATACCGAAGATATGATGAAAATAAAAAAAGGGAGCCCTACGTTCGGCAAAAAAACTTCAAAAATTTTTTTAAAATAGTTCTGCTAGAAATTTCGATATACTTTCTGGGCAAAAGATTAATGATATTTTAAGAGCTTTTTTTTTTTTGATATAAGGATGGTACATTAGGATGGTAGCAACTGAGATCTGGAGGGTAAGTACTAGAACGGTACACCTGAGGTCAATGACTTCTAAAGAGGTCATATTGATCTTCTTGAGACAAAAACATTGTTGTACCAAACTTTAAAATCCGACTGTAAACACCAGAGATATGAAGAAATATGTCAATGACCCCTACGTTCGGTCAAAAAAAAAAAAATTTTTTTTTCGTAATTGTCTTGCACAAATGCGTCATATTCGCTGGTTTACGGTGCACTTTTTTTTTTTTGCATAGGAGGTGGTACGGTCTAATGGTCATCATACGCTTACCATCGTATGCTGTCATACCGTAGCCATAATGCCAAACCATTTACTTTGCTGATAATGGGTTTATCAAGTACAGTTATCATAAAAATCATTAACCCCGAGCATTGATGCCTTGACCGACAAATCGATAAATTGGTGTTTTCTCAAAAATTACTATCGATTCTTTTAAGTTTATAATTCTTAAAAAAAAAACAAAAAAAAAAACAAATTGGCCATTTCAGCCCTTGAAAGTACTTTGACCGAGCTTCTTATGATCAAAAAAACATATTTTTCAAAAACTATTTTTAGAGCTTGATGCCAAATCCTTTATTGAAGACAAACAGGTTGCTACAACAACAATGTTCTTTGCAGAACAAACCGAGCAGACTAGACTATGGATTCGTCGGACGCTACTCCGACTCATCAGTAGTCTCTATGGTTTATGCAGTTCACTAACTTTGATAAGCTTATAAGCTCAACTGCACTAAAACTAAAACGGAATTACCCAGAAGCTTTTCACTTGTTCAAGCAGTGTTTTTCTACTCTTTTGCTAGTTGCAAAATTTGAAAAAATTGACTACATTTATTTGAGTATCTGTGATATATATACAATAGCTTCAGCTCAAACACGTTCTTTTTTGAAACACGATCCTTAAATACACGCGTATTATATTCACGAACTGAACGTGAAGTTTATATTTACGTGATTCCTGCACTCAGAAAAAAAGCTGTAAATCTAAAGATTTGATGTGTACTTTCAAAGAATTTTGGCCTTTAAGTCTTGCCCAAATGTTTTGAGATTTTGCTTTTAATAATTTAGAACTTTTTACTTGAATATAAAAGCTTTTGATATAATATCAAAAGCCACCGCATTGTTAAAATTAAAGGAGAATCATTTAAGGTCAAAAAAATTTTTTTGAAATATAACGCTTTTACTCGAGCAAGAAAATCGCGCTAATGTTGTTGAATGTTCACTAAGTCGGACTCATTCACATATTAAGATGATTTCTTAAGCTAGAGTGAAACGTTTGAAGTCAGCAAACTTTTGTCACTTCAATGACAAGTTAGTCCAGAAAACTAAAAAAATATTGATTTCAAAACTAGCAACTACACAAGCAAAGAAGCACTTTGCATACAATTAAATACATACAAAGTTTCACCTCTTTTGTTTTTTGTAGCCTTATCCTGCAAACATTTTCTATCGCCTGATAATCTCCAGCAAATTGCTTGGAAAATGAAACAATCGCCGGCGAGCTCTTCTGAGAGTCTTCCTGCTATCGCTAAATGCAATTAGCTGAGGCCATAACACTTATTCGCCGGAAAGATTCGCCGACGAATCGCCAAGAGGAGTATTTAGCGATTTGACTGAAAGATTCTTAGGTAATTCGCTAAGAAGAGTCGAGAAGGTTCTTAAGCGATTCGCTGACAATGACATCGCTTTTAGAAGTACTCAGCGATTTGTTGCATAATATCGTCTATCCCAGTTCTATGAAGTTTTCTACAAGTTAAATTTTTTGATTATTTTAAACAATTTTTCAGAGTCTGCTTCATATTCATATGATAGATTTTGAGAGGTTTTTAAAAAGCCATCTTCCAACGATTGCCGGAATGAGCGAAGGAAGATTTTGAATATTTTTTGGGCGATCGAAAAGCAATCCATCTTCCAACGATCGCCGGAATGCGCGAAAGAAGATTTTGAAATTTTTCAAGAAACGCGCATTTATCGCTTCGGCGATCGAAAAGCGATCCATCCTCCAAAGATCCCTTAGGCGAGCCGCTAGCGCGTCGCCAAATGATCTTATCTTCCAAATGTTTGCAGGATTTTTATTAGGACTCTTTTCGTGTAATTCGAGTACTCGGGCTACCCGGGTAGTTCGAATTACCCAGGCTATACCCGGGTAGTTTCGGAAATTAACGTGTATTTCGAGCTATCCGGGTAAATCCAGCTGCACAGGTATGTTGCAATAACCGGTTGTTTTTTCAAGTATCGAGCGCCCTGGTGGTGGTGGTGACCGTGGAATGCAGGTTAAGTGTGTGGCTTAGCATGCTCGGAGCCCGAGTTCGATCCCCGGTCACGGCGAAAAGTTTTTTCAATAAAAAAATTTTTCTGGGTACTCGCAAACCCAAAAAAGCTCAAATAAATCGAGAGCATTAGTTATTATCTTAGTTTTTGTTTTCAGTATTGATTTATTTTGGCAGAACCACACAACCGAATGGATCTAAAACTGAAGTTAATTAGAAAATGAATTGTCGCTAGTGAAATGGCATTCATTAAAGCATGAAAAGCTGTAAACATAAAAGATCTTAGCCTTTCTAATGAATTTAAATATTTTCTGTAAAAGCAAATCTTAGAAGTTTTAAAGTTGTAAATTCTTGAGAGTTGTTTTTTTTTTATGATAAAAGACAATTTTTAAACAAAAAGTTATAGTTTTACATACAACTCACTTTCGGCATTTGCTTAGTTAAAAGCTCAACGGTATTAGAATCGAGTTCACGTGAATCCGAAAGCTCTAATATATAACCTATTACTGAAAAGATCAGGGTATATGACATTTTTCAAACATTTGTTACGCATAAAAATAGGCGTGTCCGAAAAATTATATAAATCTCATACTCGAAAAAATCGGTTACCAAAATTTTAGCTCAATCGAGACGGTAGTTTTAAAATCTATTGCCATCATACAGACGTACTGGCCAATATATGGTTAAAGTGGGCGTGGCATTATTTATGTATATAATGATAACCACTTGCAATAATTACACCTATACACCTATTTTCACTATCAAAACTTGTATAGCCTGTTTCAAAAGAGAAACACATTTTCGCGCATGTTTGAGAATAAGAAAATAATTTTGAGAGTGTTTTTCATTCTGATTGGTTGACATTAAACATAAAATTTAATATTCTCTGAGCAGCAAAATTTATGAAAAAAAGTTATTGCATATTCCCATGAAAGAATAATCAGGTAGGCTCATATTAATATGGTTGCTCAAATGTCTATATATTCCTAAATTTTGTTCTTCATCGCAACTGCGCTAAGGAAGAACTGAATCAAGAATGATAAATAACTTTCTTTCTTTTTTTGGTACTGAATCTTTTATTTCAAAATCAACCAATCATAAGGTCTGTTCCCGTACTCGAAAGTTTTTGTCCAATTTACCAGTTTTTACCAGTTTTAGTCCGAGAAGCGTTCCCGTACTCGAAAAAATGGTAAAAGAGAGTGTGTTCGAGAGAGTAAAACATTTCCCCTCCTTGTTAAAAGTTGCAAGTTTTAGTCCGAGAAATTTCTTCGGGTAAAAAATGGTAAAAGTGTATAAATTGCAATACATCCAAACTTCTTTGAAACTATTAAAATGGAACCCAGAAACATGAGAAAATGTGTAAAAACTAATATAAATTCTTAACTTGAAAATTAATTTCAATATTATTAAAAATCGTAGGCATTTCGTCTGTAATGCCGATGGCTCAAATCAAGCCAAAGCTGAACAAGCTATCTTATTTGACAGTTTTTACAATTTTAGTCCAAGAAGCGTTCCCGTACTTTTTTGTGTTTTTTTTCTCTTTTTTCGAAATATTTTTCTTATTGTTAGGCTTTTGACAGTTTTACCATTTTTAGTCCAAGAAGTGCGGGAACAGACCTTTAATTGAAAACAAAAATTTTGTCAGAAAATCATTTGTCAGCCGGAATTACACTTCACATTTTTTTTTTAAGAAAATAATTTCTTTTTAAATATATTGTTCAGAAAAGGATTTGAGACTTCGGCTGTGATATTTTGCAAAGCAAAACAGATTTCGTAATAACAAAATAAAATTTATCTGTGGTTTTTGAAAAACTGTGTCAAAAAACAGTAAAAAACACACACAAAAAAACATAAAGTTCAGCAAGCAGTACAAAAAAAGCAATAAATAACGCCCAAAAACAGTATTTAGCTTTAGAAATAATTTCTCACTGCTTATCGAAAAATGCAACTAAAAAATGTTCTTCTCTTTTGAAACGGGCTATACATTGTATAACTTCTAACCGAAAATTTTCGAAAAGTAGGCGTATTTATAGTTCGACCTTGGTCATTTTTAGTACTTTTTCCGATAATAACCCTACAATGGGAAATTTATTGAAAAATAAGAAGTAGCTATGTATGTAAATTAAAAACCTATTATTATTTTCTCACACCATGATCAGTGTCCAATGTTCCAGTTCCAGTTTCACAGTAGCAGGACATATAAATATAGTAACTCTATCTGGAGCTTCTATGTTTTGTAAATTTTACTTACAAAGCTTTTCAATATTAAAAATTTGACTTAAATGGACAAAGCTACATCACCTTGTCCAATGCCTGTCCAAGTTTTCGAGTAGAAGTACATCACCAATGGTAACTATATTCTGATTTTCAATGCTCTGTGATTCTGCATCAAAAATTTTATTATATCGATAAAGTCTCCACCCATTACTACCCTACGGACAAAGCAGGGTCAATTGCCCTAAAGTAACCGGTCCTGTGACAGTTCTTATTTAACCTATCATAGGACAGGTTCGATATTACTCAGAACGGGACCAATAGTTTTTAAATGTGTTTTGCTCTATTAATCTTATCGTTACCAATAGCTCAGTGGAAGTGCGCTAGACTGTCACGCGGTGGACGTGGGTTCGAGTTCTGGCTGTGTTTAATAATAAAATTTAATAATTTAAATTCTAATTCTATTTCATTAACTACTTAATCAAAAATTACCTTCAAAATAAATTTGCTTAACATCTGGAAAATTTAATTTTTTATTTAAAAAACAAAAAAAAAATTTTGTGATTTTGCCGGGGATTGAACCCAGGTCAGTCGAGTACTAAGCAGGAACGCTAACAAGCTCGACTAAACATGAATTTCCAAAACGTTGATTCAATTTCATTAACAACTTGCGTATATGTAAGTGTACCGTGTTTTATAAATAGACCGACTACTGATTAGGTCCGAAGGTATCTATGAGGTGTCAATTGACACCTGCCGATATATTTTTGAACCGGTTCTAGGATTGGTCCAAAGGTATCTAGCCGGTGTCAATTTACCCCTGTCAATGACAACGCCATGTAAAAGGGAACGGTTGGTTTCATATGTTGGTGGTAGAATTGGGACCGGTCACTATCACTTTGGAACCTATCACGTGATAGGTTTTGAACCGGTTCTTTTGTCCGAAGGGTATGTTCAGTATAACGACCGGGCCAATTAGAAACTTCACACTCAATTTCATTGTTATACAAAAATTACTTCTAAAAATATTTGAAAAAAAATTATAACTGTATGTCACATGGCCACTTGTTCAACACGCTCTCAATTTTGCAAGGTTTTGAACTGAATTTCATTCTTATGTAACTTATAGTTTAAAAGTTATAGCTACTGAAAATTTTAGGTGGTGAAAAATTTGCTACGCCTCTCTATAAAGCCCATAAAATGCTGCCATATGAAGGGCACGTGTAAAATCCAATACTATTCTATCAAAATTCCTATTTTAATTTTTAACGCAAATATAATTCTAATATAAGTTTTTTTAAAGTTGTTAATAATTGCACCAATTCAATGCTTTTCCAATGTTGACTTTTCCATTTGATGTCTGTAACAATGATTGAGATTTGAAACGCATATCAAAAAAAAAATTAAATCAATATTTCTGCACCCAGAGCCACTGTTGGCATGGTCAACGCATATGGATTTTTTGAAACTGACTTTTGCTTTGAGCTTGCCTATTTGAACAATGACGGCTGTTATTGGTTTGTGAATGTATGTGTGTTAAAATTTCATGCTGTTCCCCAAACGAATTCATTGATTAATGTTGTTGAAGTCAGTAGAGCTTTTCATTCGATACATAGACAAACAAATTTCAAGGATCTCAAAAATTGTTCAAAAGCTTTTGCTGGAAAAATTGCACTTTAGGAAATGGTAAAAAGAAATAAAATACTATCAATTTTTTCAAAAAACAATTTTAAAAATAACAACATGAAAATTTTAGAAAAAGATTAAAAACTTATATATACAGAACAGATTAATTGTGTCTGCAATGGGTTATAGTAATCATTTTATCAGGCACAATTCTACTGTTTATTCTGTGCTACTTTTTAAGTTACTTAAAAAATCAATGAGAACACTAGATATTCTTTTAGCATTTGAGTATTCATTTCAACATGTCAACGTATCTTAGAACTCATCTAAAGTCTTCAAAAAGATTCATGTCTTTATTGGCTTTGCGCTTAACCGTCTGCCCTCTCAACAATCTGGCAACCAGCAATCCAGCATCCCGCTTTGGCAACCAAGTTTGTTGGCCGCCCACCATGAGCCGCATATAAATGAGCTCCATTAGCGCGATTTTCTTGTTTACTAAAGCAAAAGCGTTGCACTTAAATGGCAATTAATTTCATAGCCACGTACGCTGCGGTCGTTTAGCTGCAGCGCTGCAGCCAGACGGCAAGCAAAACGCCCAACACAAGCGACAAAAAGAGACAAAATATGTGAACAAACGAATGACAACGTGTCGACGCGGTGCAACCAAGAACGTTTGTTGAATCTGGTGAGCCGCTGAATATGTGGATGAGTGAGTGTTTGTGCAGCACGTGCTCCACAAACTTCCGCTACATGTATACGACTTTATATGTGTCGATATGTGTGTGTGTGTGGGTGCGCGCTTTAAATTATATAAGGATGTTTTGAGTTCCACACTCTTGCGCTGCTTTGAGACAAAAAAGATTTGTAGCATCTGAGCAGATTATTGTTGTTGCTGTTACTCAAGTATTGAGTGTTTATTATAGCAGGATTAAAAGCAACAACAACAAGTATTATTTTAAGTTAATTTAAGGGCGCAGCTAAGATGCTTGTGTTGATTAAATTGAAGAACATGTCGTTGTTGTTGTTGTTGTTGTTATTGTTGTTGTTTTTGTTGTTGTTGTTGTTGCTCTTCTTTTTACAACACTCCTTGTTCGCTCTGTTTGGCTTTTCAGTCGAGTGTTTATTTAATGTTCTGAAACTGCTGCACGCTGCATCTCGGGTATTTTCAGGATATTGTATCGTGCTGTTGTTGCTGCAAAAAGCACTTTAAACTTAGTTATTATTACGTACAAGCATTAATTGAGCATTAAAAACAACTTAACTGCAGTGCTTAACATGTTGTTGACATCAGTAAAATTTTAAAACTGTTGTGATGAGTTTTTTATCAACGGCTTAATTAAAGATTAAGTTTGCTTCGTTTTAAAAGTGAAGTTAAGTCAAGGATAAAAACATTGAAATTATAATTTTGTTTGAATTATGCAGATTATTCTGTCAACTTTCTTGCATTTGAATGTCCTCAATATTCTTTACAACACCCCTACGAGCATTTAACAGAGCTACTGAGACAATTTCACCAGTTTTATTAACCTACTTCTGCCTGGAACCAGATCCGCTCAACCGATATTGATAAAATTTTATTCACGATTGTATGATCGATTGATCCAAAATGATCAATCTCAATCATTTGATTACGTTGCTGATATATTCATTTGGTATTTTTCAACCCATTAGACCATCTTGATAACTTTTCTCCAAATTTTTTAAAATAATTCCAATGTTTACTTTACAACAAAACTGCTTATTGAATCTGCTAGTAATCTGAACCCACCAATTAATTTTGGTGGAGGAGGTAAAAATTAACAGCTGATTTGATAGAAAAATACTCAAATCAGTTGAATACCTATTACTTTATTATTAATTATGTGATCGAGCCAAAGTTGGTGTCCATGAAAAGGTAAGATAAGAAACTAAATATTTCTGTTGTGCTTTGATCCATTGTCTATATTTAACTGCCGTTATTTACATTATCAGAAAATTCATGATTTTTGTAGTCTGGTAACTCTAGTCAAATGACAAAATTTCATGGTTACATCTAGTAGTCTAAGAATGTTTAATCTTTTTTCTAACCATCCTCATTAAAAGTATTGCGATATCTATTATCCAAACTTTTAAATGATTTTTTGAAGAACAAAAGTTTTTTGATGGGTACTTTTCTACCCCTTAGGGTGAAATGGGCTAATTGTATATGTTTTGAGTCTTTGTCGCCTCAAGTCTTGTACATAAATAAGACATAATCAGAATTGTCTGTACAATCGAATAGTACACTGAGAAAAAAACACATACCTTGCTCCGGTAAAAAATTTCTCTATTTTTGATAATAGCAATTTTCTCTTTTTCAAATAAAATTTTCTTCAATTAGAATAAATTTTCACATTTTCGTAGAAATATTTCTTTACTTCTAGGAAATGGAAACATTTCAATGTCTCTAATAATTATAAGTATTTTTCTCGCACAAAAAATTTCTCATTTACCTATAGAGAAATTTTATTGAAAATGAAAAACTTTTCTTATATTTTGATAAAAAGTTTACTATGAGAAGTATTTTCTTCAATAAAAATAAATATTTTCTCAAAAAAAAAAGTATTTTTCTCTAAAAATGATATATTTTTCTATTTCATGGTAGATTTTTATCATTTTTAGAGAATTTTTAGTATCGCAATTAGAGAATAGCATTCTCTGGAGCAAAGTCTATACCATTTTTCTCTAAATATGATGCCTTTTTTATCATATTCCGAGACACTTTTTTCTGAGTGTATTGTCGGTTTGTCATGTTTTTGGTAAAAAAAGAGATGGGTGCCTTAATTATCCCATCCTAAAACTTCTCTGCCATCATAACAACTTTCAAAATCGTATACATTATAAATTTTGAATTTCAGTTGATTAGATATCAGGAAAGAATTAAAGAAAGGTTACAGTGTAAGACCGTGTCGAGCCCAGGATTCGTACGCGGTAACTGGAATAATGGTCAAACATGCTTTCCAATTGACTTCCGAGGTCGTTTTATGCTTTCGATTTAGTGCTTTTTGCTTTTGTGGTAACACTTTGCCTAAGTAGTGCTTTCTACAAAAATTTTCCAATGATTATCAGAACAATATACAAAATAATATATATAAACTTACTTATTTAAAACACTTCATAATTTTTATCGTCTTGCTTTACAAATTTTATTTGATTTAAGACTGGAATTCTTTATGAAGAATATTGAATACTGTTTTTAAAGATGCTTTTACTTTTATTTATAGTTTTGATATAAATAAGTTCTAAGTCTTTTTACTCAAATCTTTTAATATTTTTTCCTTATGAATTTTTATTTTCGTTGATTTTTGAGGAGTTTAACCTCAAAACCTCCTCCCCCTGCGTTTGCACCTGTTTTCCCATTATTTCACTTTAATCTGAAAAGCCATTGATGGATCTTTTGTTTACTTTTTATAGTAAAATTACTTATAAACGGAACTAAAGTCAAAAAAAAATTTTTATATAATTTTTTAAAATGTCGGAACGATATATTCTGTGATAACGTTATAATTTTTTTGCTTCAGAATAGAAAAATCTGTGTCGACAAAGAATAACAGCTAAACTCATTGTCAAAATTTCAGGAGAGCATTTTTATAATTAAAATTGTTACCTAATATCAGGTTACCCTGACTATTGCTGTTTAGATTTGATGGCCTCGAACATTTTATTTTCAAGGTGCAACCATAAAAATTTGCGAACCAGTGTATTTTAATAGCGGTTATTCCTTGTTGCGCAGATAAAAATTCCTTCCGTGGAACTCCTTTTAAATTAACTTTAAATACATTATTTGATACATATTAAAAATAGTATTACCACTAGTTTTGAACATTGGGTGCGCCTGATTTAATAATATGTTTTGAACTTTTCGGGTCTTTGATTTGAAGAAATTGTTCCCTTTTTTCTAAGAAACTTAACTTTCAGAACACTTTAGATCGGTTCTACAACTACACAATTCTGCTAGTTTTCTTAGCATTATTTTTATGTTAACTGATTGTGAGTCCAACGTTTTTATCGAATCGATTGTCAAAAAAGCTACATATTTTATTTTATTTTATCTAAATTTTCATATGAAAATTCTGTGTTTCATATGAAAAAAAAATTTCATTTTTTAAAAATGATTTTTAACGGTTCAGTTTGTGAATTGGTACACAGTAGGGGTGCCCAAAATACATCGTTGCATCGAAAAACATCGATTTATTGGTTCGATGCATCGAAAAACTTCGATGTTTTCTTCACAAAATTTCGATGTCGATGCATCGATGTTTTTTTATTTCGATGTGTTAAAGTTATATAGCTATATCGATTTTTTTTTTCAATGTATTGAAAAATTGTTCGTATTCGGCCACATACAAGAAGCTATTTACATACTTGCGACATACTAATGACATACTAGTGTGCGCATTGAAAAAAGGAACATATTTTGCAACCTTGCATTTGCATTCGCTGTCAAACGTTTCTTAAGTTTCTTTGTTTCTCATAATACTTTGTTCTCAAGTTTTTTTGCTCTTCATTTTCTTGTAAGATTGCTAAAAAGTTCGCTGGAAACCTACTGAAACTAGAAATATTCTATATGATGAATTGTCAATTTATTTAGGAGATCCCGTAGGGAGCTTAAACGAAAATCCTGTAAAGATATGGAAGGACTTGAAGTTTTAGTTTCCATTTTTGTATAAATTGGCATTAAAATATTTATAAGTTATAGCAACTTCAGTCCCCTCTGAGAGATTTTTTTTCAACTACTTGTTGGCTTCAAATCAACAAAGGAACAGACTAAAGGGAAAACGCCTTCATAAATTGTTGTTATTGCAAAGTCTTGAACGTTGCCACTGGAATCTTTAATTCCAAAGATATACATTTGTATATTCATGAAATTCTTTATAAATAAATCAAACATAGAAACTTTCGATTAACAAGAATCGCAAGATTTTTAGCAAGAAAAAAAAGTATAAACATCGATGTTTTTGTCGATGCATCGATGTTTTTAGGTGATATATCGAAAAAATATATCGATGTTTTCATGCCATGTGATATATCGATATGTATCGATGTATAATTTTGATGCATCGTATCGAGAAAAACATCGATGTAATTTTTCGTTGGGCATCCCTAGTACACAGTTCCAATTTTTAGTTTTTCTAGGCTAAAGGGCCAACTACAAATTCTTTATATTCTTACGAACTGTGTGGATATACTGTCAGAATCGTTTGCCAATTTACTGTTCAAATTTTTAATGGCCATTTTGACTTCATTTATTTCACTTACACTTACTTAAACAAAACGGTTTTCTATTAATCTTTGCAGGCTCTTAAATAAAGTTAATATCTTCTGAAGTTTCAACTTCTTTATGAAATATTCGTAAAAGTATTTTGCTATTTCAATTAAATTTTAAAATATTGTGTTTCTATGTTTCTATGTTAGATTTAGGAGATGTACTTTTTTCAGATACTTTCCCAAAAAATTGGCTCCAATATCTATCACTAGAGTGTATACTTTGCGTTATTTGGTTGCCATATTATTGTGTTTTTTTTACCCTAAACCTGAAAGGTCAGGGTATATTAACTTTGTGCAAACGTTTGTAACACATAGAACGAAGCGAGTCCGGTATAGAAAAGTATATATATTCTTGATCAGCGTCACCACGTGAGTCGAGCTATCCATGTCCGTCCGTCCGTCCGTCCGTCTGTGTGTTGTCCGTAAACACAGGATAAGAAGAAGGAGTAGAGATAATTGGATGAAACTTGGTACACATGGTCACATGCACCCAAGAATCTGCACTATTGAATATTTTTGGAATCTGCCCACGGACACGCCTACCTCCCATACAACGAAAAAATTAAAAACTACATAACTCAGCTCATAATAAGCCTACAACA
Organism: Tetanocera ferruginea; assembly: GCA_958299015.1. Classification (NCBI taxonomy): domain Eukaryota; kingdom Metazoa; phylum Arthropoda; class Insecta; order Diptera; family Sciomyzidae; genus Tetanocera; species Tetanocera ferruginea. The sequence goes on from OY282642.1 coordinate 81,514,798, forward strand.
ATAAAATTTGATGTGTATGTGTTTTATACCAACACAAAGATGTCTTCGAAAAATGGACATCTTCCGCCCACGAACACGCCTACCTCCCATACAACGCGAAAATTGAAAACTGCATAACTCAGCTCATATTTAGCCTACAACAATAAAATTTGATATGTATGTGTTTTATATAAGCACAAAGATGTCTTCGAAAAATGGACGTCATCCACTCACGGACACGCCCACCTCCCATACAACCCAAAAATTGAAAACGCAATAAATAAGCCTGTGTTTGACCTAAAGAGCTAAAATTTGGCACATATGTTTTTTATGACAAGACAAAGATGGTTTTGAAAAATGGAGGTCATCCGCCAACGGACACGCCTACCTCCCATACAACCCAAAAAGTTTAAAACTCAATAAATAAGGTTATGTTTGTCATAGAGAAATTAAACTTGGTATGTATGTATTTTATACCAAAACTAAGGTGTGTTCAAAAATTGGAAGGTATCCGTCCATGAACAAGCCCACCTCCCATAGCGAAAGTACAATAAAGGCATTAACTGTGAGCTACAGGAATAAAACTTGGTATGTGTAAATTTTTCATCAACATTTAAATGCATATAAAATATAAGCTTCATCCGCCCTTGGAGACGCCCATTTACAATAAAAATTTTTTGTTTTTGAAAAGTGGGCTTAGGGTATTTCATAGTCGGCCTAGACCGACTTTAGACTTTCTTAACTTGTTTTTAAATAATTTTATTTCTGACTTCAACTTTTAGTGCTTCAAATTTTTCATCAAAATATATATTTGATTCATGTCTGGATTTGAATTTGTAAAATTTGTTTTTAGTTTTGATTAATGCCAAATTAATTCATCCAGGGATTCTTATATTTTTTTAATGACTTGTTTATTAGTTTTGCATAATTTTTCAAACCTTCATTTTGAGATTTATGAGGACCTGAATATTAAAGATGTCGTATAATTTTCTTGATCTTTTCACTTTCTTCAAATGCACGTTAGTCACAAATTTTAAAAGTATTTCTGTTCTCGACAAAAATAAGTTAATTTTGGATATTTACGACAAGAGAAATTATTCTGTGGTCTTAAATTATTCAATTGAAATAATTTTTGGTTCTCGCATTAAAATGGAATCAAAAGTTAATCCCAGTGATGATATGAGATCATTTTCGAGAGTACTTTTTTATAAAAGGCAAATAGTACTTTTTTTTTTGTTTAGGGTACTTTTTAATAAGTAATGATATGTACATAAATATTTTTTTGCATTATATGTTATAGTATGTTTACACCTAAAAAACTTGTTTAACGCATTTATCGCGTTTAAGAGCCAAAACACGATGTTTTGTGACAATTTTGCCATGCTAAAATTAAAACACCTCATAGCGCGATTTAGTATTAAGCAACATTAAAACACTGTAAGAAAATGAAGGGTGGCAATGCCAAATGGGACATGAAGAAATGAGAAGAGAAAATTGGAAATTAAAATGGAAAGAAATGAATGAAGTTATAGCAAAGCGTCAATTTAAAACCTGATAAAGGCGGTGTAAACAGTCTTGTTGTATTAATAAACCACAATCGCTTTAAAACGTGTTTAAGCTTCGGTGTAAACATACTATTAGAATATTTCCATGTAACCAAATTACTGAAATATGGTTTTAAATACTGAATTTTTGACGATTTTCATTACAATCTGCATTAAATAACTTTTAATTACAGAACACTGTATGAAGTTTAAAATATGGAATGTTTTGTATTTTCATGTAAAATTATGGAATTATGAGTAACGTCCTGTCTATGGAATTATGAGTAACGTCCTGTCTATATAATAATATTAATAAAGCCAATTCTTTTTTTTTATTTTATTTTATTTATCACATAAACGAACACAAAATAATAAGGCTTTCTTTCAGAACCTGTTAAATATATCGATGGTTAAGCTCACTAAAGTGATAAGTGACAAAAATGAAATTTTACAGGAACGCAAATTTTGTGTTTCTATTATCATAATTCGCGAATAAAATGAATTATACTTCTTTTTGTTGCACGAACTGTTGACTCAATGTATTTTGCATGTAATTTTATTGATATTTAATGAAAAGTTTGCTAGTTTAATGATCTTTTCTTATAACTTTCATACGAATGTTCACTTATCACATTTGGCATCAAAGTTTTTGTAAGTTGTCTTATTTGTGTTAATGAAGTTTATTGTTAATATACCAACCAAATTTTATTAAAACTTGCAATTTTTTTATTAATACTAAATTTTTATTTAATTCAATCGTTTACAATAACTGTTATTCATAATTTTTTCGTATGTTCCTGCTTGTAGAGGGTAAGTCATTAATAAAACATTTGTAATCTTCTGGTATGACACCCTTCGACAGTAAAAATAAGAGATCCTTTTTTTTTGCATCGGAAATTGGAATAGGCTTAGAATTTTTGAGTCGCAAATTTATTGTGTCCCATTTAGAACTGAAGGAACTGTTTTCGTGCCTTTTTGTCCTTTTAGTTTGGGTAATGTTAATTTCCAAGAATTCTTCATCAAGTAGGTCATACTTATAGCGAATAAGGAAAGGTTCTGCTTTACAAAACCGCAGCCATTTTATTTTTAGCCATTTTACTGGCTCATTGCGAGTGTTAGTAGTTGTGTTCTTAAGCATTTCATTTTCTAAAGCACAAAAATTATAAAAATCATCAAATTTTAAAACTGACACATTGTATGGCTTAGGGTTTCTTCTTGCAGATGATACCAGCAATGCCCATTCTCTTGTAGTAAATATTTTTTTATTTTTTCTAGCGCGCTCAATTGTAGCATGAATAGAATCTGCTTCCAGGTAAGAGTGTCCAGATTCCATGTACATAATATCGATCAACTCAATATGAGTGCGGTTTACTGCGTAAAGCATAGCTGCTGCAAGGTATTTGTTTCGATTTTGTCCGCTGCATGTATCGGAAAATGTAGAAACATGAGTAACGGTTACAGGAAGAGCTGACAAATATTTTAAAAGGCATGTAGCTATTTCAGAGCTTCCTTTACTTCCAGCACACTCATCCCACATAAAACACTCTCCATTGCTATCATGTGCCTCAAAAATTGTAAAATTGTATACATTTAGTTTTCTGCGGTAATAAATTTGACTATCTCCAGCAAATGGTATAGACAAAATGGCTTGTAAATCAAAAGTTATTGATCTATATGTAAGTCCTTTGTCTTCTTTCGCTTTTTGTTTATTACTTGCCTTCATCTCCATTGAATTTTTTTCTCTTTTTTTATGCTGCTCCCAATCTTCCTGCAAACCAGCTTTGTCATTACTATTTTTATAAACGTTACATACTGTGCATTCATCTTTTTTTGGTGTATAAAAGGAATATTGACTAAATGACTCGAGAAATATTTTTCTGTATACGAAATCAGAGACATGTTTTCTGCCTTCACTTGCGCAAAGATTTTTATACAACCTGAACATGATTGATAAGTTCAGATTAGAGTCCAAGTATAACTTATTTGAGTCCTTCCTGCAGTAATGTGATTCCACAGTTGGAAATGACTCGATATGTTTTTTGATAAATGCTTCAGTTTCTTCCGGGGTGGCATTCTTTGGGCGAACCCCAGTCCTTTTGTCGTTACATATATAAGTTCTGCCAAATCCAATGTTCTTCATTGTAAGTTCAATGACGCTTTGGCTAATGGAAAATGTGCCACAGAAAAACTTTAAACAAACACGGACTCTATCTCCAGAACAATCATGGAGATAGAAAATTCTTGACGTTGATCTATTCTTATTTGATGAAGTAACCATCTTTCGTCGTATTGGGATATTTTCTACCAGTGAGCTAAGGTAGAGCTTTTGTTTGTATGAGTTTCCTAAATTCCAATACTGCGTGCACAATTTTAATTGGTCTTCATATTTGAAATTGGAATTGCAGCTATACCTAAAAATTTGAGTTCCTTTGGGCTAGACGGTCAATAATACTCAAAAATACCAACCTGCACTTCGAACAGTCGTTTCGTTTAGGACTTTTTGCTTTTATTGTCTTTCCATTTCTGTTAACGTACTCCTGGCCGAGGCAATGCTTATTTTTGCTTATATTCCGCTTCCATAATTCGGGCTTTGCTCTTCTGCGTCTTTTGGTTGTAACATTTTGCTCGTTGAAAGTTATTGGACTTTCTTCATTTGGAGTTGCAGTCGTGGTAGTGGCATGTTCTGGGGTCTCAGAGCGATTAAGACAATTCCGATAACCTGAATCAAGGTTAAAAGTATCTGGTACATCTTCTAATTCATCTGAGTCAATAACGCTGGGACAATAGACTCGATCATATCTATTGATTGTAGTGAGCTCGAATGTGGGGTCCGCGTTGTAATCATCAGTCCCATCAAAATCGTCTGAAGCGGATTCAGAATCCGAATATGGGACAAGCTTAAGAGGCGACGTGAGACCAGTTACAACTTCATGTGTACGTCTTTATAATTTATATATCATTCAGTCAATTATTTCAAAATATATATGGTAAAACTTACTTCTTTTGCAATTCCATGTTGGCCACACTTAACAACGTGAATATTCTACCAATGTAAGCAAAATAATTTTACTATTTTTGAAATATTTTACAAGCTTATTTTTGTTGTTCCGGTATTCACTGTACTACTATGTTATGATCAGAAATTTTTGTAAATTTTTTTTACAGTGAAATCGACAAGTGATCACTTATTATTTTTGTGCTCAAACATTTAATTTTTTTTTTTAAGTCAAAATATTATAAGTGCGGTTAACACATTCGCCTCACATCTGTCCAATTTTTGAGCACTTAACACTAATTTACACAGAATATTGCATCGCTATTATTAATTGGCCATTTCTAATAAATTTACACAAGGTGGAAAATGTCAAGGAGGCTTAGAAAATGCAGATAACTCATTTTCACCAAAACGTGCACTTATCACTTTAGTGAGCTTAACCATCGATATATATATACAAGAGTGTATCGACTTGTATGGAAAAAATCTTACCCCCGATTCCGGTATCAAAATTAAAAAGTACATGAAAAATCCTTTCGATTGGTGTACTTTCTTTTTAATTTAACCAATTTTGACGTCCCCCGATGCATTTTTGTGCATTTTTGTCAACTTTTGTACTGAAGACCCATTAATGGTTGATTTTAAATTAAAATCAAGCTAATCATTCAATCAATTCCTTTCATAAAAAAACACAAAACTGCAAATATTCATCCCTGCTGACAAATTCTCTGACGAGATAAAACAGTTTTTTTCAACGTAAATCTAATGGTGTGAAAGTATTTTGACAACATTTTGACGACACCCATATAAAAAGCACTTATTAAACATTTTTTTAACTTTTTTTTTAAAAAGTTCATGTTTAGTCGAGTGTGCTGACGTGTGCTTTTAGTACTCGTCTTTCCTTGGTTTTAATATTGTTTTTTTTTTTAATTTAATGAAAAATTCTTTGAAGATTGTAAGCAAACCTATTTTGAAGGTAATTTTAGGTCAAACAATTAATGAAGCAGAATTGGAATTTCATTAATTAAATTGCAATTTTTGATACTTACACAGTTAGGGTTTGAACCCATGTCCCCCGCATGACAGTCTATTACACATTCATTGAGCTATTGGCAACGATAATATAAATATATCAAAACACATTTAAAAAATATTTTTTAGAGAAGACTGACATTTCAACAAAAACACAAAAATATTTCAACAGATGATTTTAACAGCACAAAAATTTTTAAACGTTCAGCCCACAAAGAAAATTTTTAACTTAAGCACAAATCATTCAATCAAATAGTGTTTTGAAATAACAGCGTACGACTGTTATTATTACTGTTGATATTTTTTTGAGTGTATAAATATTGCATTGCATTATATCATTTTGAATACTTGAGACATCTTCTAATTTACCCTATAGTACAGGCCCGTAGCCAGGGGAGGACAAGGGGAGAAATGCCCCCTAGCAATGTCATTTGCTCCCCCCAGCTGAACTGTTAAGGTAAATTGCTTAAATTTAAACCGGTTAATCTACACGATAAAGGAGTCAAAACGTCACACCCGTCTCGTTTTTTGTCAAATTTTGTCTTAAACTATTTAGACAGATAAAACCATTACCATATATTTTATTTAGATAGTTAATAGTATCATTGTTGTAGCACATCAATTTAATATTGAAATCACCTATAATACTACTATTGAGCTTTTAAAATTTATAACTTCTTTTGCGAAAATATTAATAAAAGAAGGAACATCAAAAGTACAATTTATATACACAGCTTTTACAAATTCCAGGTTTTAATAATTTTATCTTTAGAAAAGTACTTTTTCAAATGCTGATGATGATATTAGAGGGTATAGCTGAGGCTTTCATGAACAAAAATTAAGCAGCGTCCTAATTTCCAGCCTAAAATATATATAAACATTGAAAAATGGAAAGAATGGATGTGCTCATTCAATCTTATGGTCATTTGCTGCAATCAGTTAAGTTAGATGTCTGCGGTTCTGTAAAAGATTATATATAAATTTATTTGAACAAACCGCTTGTTAAATTAAATATATCTGTTTTAATAATAACCACAGCTAATGCTGATGTTAAAATAATATATCAAAACTTTATATTTGAGTATTTAAGCCTAATTAACTGCAAAATATTTCAAATATTCAACCAAGATTGAACCAAATCAAAACGAACTCTATTAATGTCTACATCATGAACATATTGAATAACAATGTGGCTGGCACAAAAAGACCACAATTTGGCCAAATTAAGTTGCCTACTCATTGCATTCTTTCTACGCTCTTTTACGCCCCGCCACCCACATAATACAGCAAACACTCTCACGCATCGAATTTCATTGACAAACGTATAGCAACACGCACCAAATAACGCGAAATTGATTAAGTTGTCGATGTAAACAAGAAGGATAACAACGGCAATATCAACCAAAACAGAAGCAACAGCAACAACGTCGACAAACACAATAACAACACCAGAAACAAGATAAACACGCGAACAAACTTAATGATGCGTTGTGTAATCAATGCAAACAGCAGGAGACTATTAAGGACGATACAGCAAAAACAATAACTACAACAACAAGAGCCACCCATCCACCTTTTCACACCGAATCGACAGCATCTGCAGTTGCACAAATGCAACACACTCGCCAACAAGCAGTCAAGTAAAGATCGAAGTCAGCCCTCGCTCGCTTATGCATTCAGCTTTAAAAGCGTGTAAAGGACATAAGGCAGCCTCAAATGAACGCCTTGTTGATCTCCTACTCTACAGAGACACACAGACACGCACGTTTACAGATTCATTAGTAGTGACACACTGTTGCAAACACACATGAAACAACAAAAATAACATCGATTCTGTCGTAACTTAACACGTTTCAGGCATTTAGCAAATTTTCAATTGTTTAACAAAAGTCAAAATGTTAAAGATGAAGTATGTAAGAGTCAAAAGCACATAACACACATGCACCTAAACATATTATCTGTAGCAGACCAACGAGCCTGAGCTATACATTCTAAGAGGCATCCACAGATATGTTTATGCAAATGTTTGAACAGCCCAGTCGACAATGGTTGGGGCTTGATGCGCTACTAGCAGACTTTCATATTAATTTTAAAGTGCTACCACAGTCATATTTGCGATGATGTTGATTTTGAAGTACTTCCATACTCATATACAAAAATACAGTAAGTAATGCTTATAACGAACAAAAATGTTAATCCCGACTGGGGTTCGTACAAAATCATACAATCGCTTATAACGACATCGATTATAGCGAAATATCGGCATGGCGAACTAATTTCCACGAAAAAATCGAATAAAAAATCGCTTATGACGCACAAGTGCCATTTTCGGCAACAATCAATTGATATTTTCCTTAAAAATTTGTTTAAAGCAGGGGTTGAATAACAGTTATTTGAATTGTAATTTTTTGTTCAAAAATATTTTGTTTTTGAACAGAACAAAAAAAATTATTCAAAAATTTTGTTCTGATTATAAACAAAAAATTTTGGTTTTCAATTTTTTTGCTCTTGAACGATATTTATTTTTTGAACAAAATATTCATTTTGAAAAAGTTTGATATTAGTTTTATTAGGTTTCAAACATAGCTGTTTAATAATGATTAGTAATCGTATTCATTAGTAATTAGATTATTTTTATTAAAAATTTGAAGAAATCGATTAAGTACGATTCTTTTCTGTTTGGCTCAGTAATCAAGCGATTACGATTGCAAATAATCAAATTATATTCACGATTACTTGAAATTACGAAAATAATCAAAAAGAATCAAAAGTAATCCACAAAAAAAGTTCGATTATTTTTAAAGATTACTTTTTATTATTTTAAGAATTTTCGAATTTTCAAATCCTTAAAATAATCAAAAAGAATAAAACATAATCTTTAAAAGTAATCTGATTATTTTGTGGATTACTTTTGATTCTTTTTGATTATATTCGTAATTTAAAGTAATTCTGATTATAATTTGATTATTTGTAATCGTAATCAATTAATAATCAAAAACTTTAACTAAGGATTATATAATGATTATAATGCTTTTTGAAAAATAATCTAATTGATTACTAATCGTAATCGAAATTTAACAGCTATGGTTTTAAAGAAATTCAGTCATTATTATTTTTTGTATATATTGGATTGATTGGTAAACTGATGCTTCCTGGGCGATTTTCGGTTCTGAATAGTTCTTAAAGAAAAAAGGTGGCTAAGGGTGCAGTTTACCTTTTCACACCATCAATTTCATATACTTTGTCACAAAGAACTTAGTTCAAATAATGTTCAATAGCAAAACAAAAAAATACCAGAAATGAAATCCTCGTACCATCCTCGTACCCGATTCAACCAAAGAACAGTCTTACATGTATACGTTTTTATACAAAAATTTAACATAGCAAATTCCTAAAAAAAAAATTCACAAAATTCAAGGTACAATCTTATCGTTGGTGCGTATGTATTTTTGACCATAGCCGCTGAACCACTGAAGCTGTCCACTTTATATTCACACCATATGTTTTTGTGGTGCTCCGGAATATTTTGTTTTTGTTAGACCCCCCTATTGGAGCAAAATAGTCAAAATAATATAAAGATTTTCATATTCTCATGAACGCCTAGTTTTTGTTCCTTTTTAGTTTTGATGTAAAGTGATTTAATAGTGTAGATTTTTGGGTCTATCTAAACATGTGTACCCAGTTTCATGCATAAAACTTACTCAAACTGTACTCTTAACAGAGATTTGTATGCGATACTAGCAACCCTCCGCGGCCTTGCTCGCGATATGTTTTAAATTAAAAAACAATGTCTTATGTAATTTGTTGTATTATTGTTAAAGTATTGTCATATTTATTCAAAATTAAAATTATTTTAAATCTTATATAAATTCATTATTTTCGGTTGTTTTCTGATATCAGGTAGAATAAATCTATTTAATGGATTTCCTATCCTAAAAAGACCAAAATATTACGGAAAAACAGTTCTGCATTAGATAATCACGGACATTTAAAAGGATGGACATTGTGCTTGGTTTTTTGTCAAAGTAAAACTCGTTGGTACAGAATTATAAACTTATATCCCCTTAAATGTGAGGGAATCAAAGGAATTCGAGGCATTAAAATATTTTCTCCTCTGCTGGACCAGTCAGAATAATACCCTTAATACGTAACCGAACTCCATTGCATACAAATTCGAAAGTAAGTCATCTTTTGTTTTCAGTGCATTGCTCAAGCATGAAGTAAACTTTATGCCAGTATCCAACTGTCAGAACTGTTGAAGCAAACGTATCAGTTTTAAGTTACCGCGAAGTTGCACTCGAATATTCGTGCACAATTGTACAACTTGCTCTTTATGCCAAAATAATGACTTTTAAAGAAGCTTCTTTAAAATCGCCCGAAATCACCGGAAAAACACAAAATTATCCGAGTTTCATGAAATGAAGGAATATCTCTTTCGTTAAGGACATTAATTCGTTCTTATTATTCTCGATTTACATATGTAAGTAATGTTACTGTAGAAACCTTAAGAATAACCTACATAGCTCTTTAAAATAACTATTACCGACCCTGTGTAAAAAAAGTTATTGTGTGTTTGCGATTAGAAATTTGCTCATAAAATCCGCGTGTCTTTGATTAATTATAACTTTTATACTCTTCTAACCCCACTTCTATGGAAACATATTTTATTTTATCACGAAATAGCCGCGAAAAATTTAAAGGACTCAGTTTTATTTTTAAATATTACTGAAAACCAAATAGAGCAACTTTGAAAAACTTTACTCTTTTTTATTTTATACCTCAGCCTTTGAAATAAAACTCGTTGTAGTGGTTTTTTTACAAAATAAATAACAATATCGACAATTTACTTGTTTCAATAATAATTATTTCTTAATAATTTCTGATTTAGCAAAAACCGTACAAAATTTTAACCGTTAGACTAAGTCGACTTTGATAAGTATCGAATCATTTATTTAAGAAGTATGACTTTAATTCTGTCTTATTTTTATAGTACGAAAAGATCTTCAGTTTGTTCATATATATTGTATTGACTACCTATATATCAATTCAAATAAAGAGAATCCTAATGAAAAATAAATCAATTTATGAGATATCATGTTAAATGTTCAACTATTGTTTAAAATCGTAGATAGAAGATATTTTCACTTTTTAATAATTTAAAATTCATAGTGAAAATTTGATTTAAATCAATGATATAGTTCATGAGTTATTAAACAAACAAAAAAAAAACGAATCTTTGAGATTAATTTTTATGTAATTCCATAGATATATTCAAGCTCTTTTATACTGCAAGTTGAAACCATTTCTATACCATAAAAATATAAGGTGATGTGATTAAATTTCTGCAAACGCTTGTAACGCATAGAAATAAGCGATTCCGGTATAGAAAATTATATATATTCTTGATCAGGTATCATCTCATGAGTCGATTTATCTATGTCTGTTTATCCGTCCGTCTGTGTGTTGTCCATAAGCATAGGATAAGAAGCAGGCGAGATAACTCCATTTTGGTAGACATATTGAAATGGATGCAAGATCTGCACTTTTGAATATTTTTGGAATTCACCCATGGACACGCTTACCTCCCCTACAACCCAAATATTTAAAACTCCATACATAAGCTTATGTTTGGCCAAAGAAGACACAATTTGGTTTATATTTTATATCAAAACTAAGATGTGTTAAAAATAATGTGTGTAATACGAATAAACTCATACCTTTTTAAAATATTAAACTTTTGGGAAATAAATACGAAAATAGTTCTTTATCCCTTAAAATGCTTACAAATAAACATATAAAAAACCCATGAAATGCTTGTGAACATACATAGTACAAAAAACCTAAGTGAATCTTTGTATTGTATCCTTTTAAGGCAAATGGTCTTCAAAACGTCATGCTCTTTAATTTTAGCCTTAAATTTTAACAAAAATTTCGATTTGCCTTTTTCTGTAGCTTTATTATACTGAACACAGTAGAGAGCGAGTAACAATTATACTGTTTTTATTTGTACAGAAAAAATTCCCACTGCAAATATTGATTACGTTGAGACAGCAACAAACGAAAAACTCATAAGAATTTCTAAAATAAGAAATTCCAATTGAAAAAAATAAAGCAAAGACACAAATGCAAATATCAAAATAAAGCATTTATTTTTAAAACAGCGCTCAGCTGCAAATCAACACAACATAACCAGTCAATTTCGCAGTCGCAACTAAATTGTCTCCTTCTCGTTCATCGACTTGGCTTAAATTTCTGCACGAAGCATGTTGCAGCATTTTCCAGCGAAAACAACAATGTGTGCGCTGCAAACAACGATAGCCATCGAAGCTATCAACAATCGACATGCTTGCAAGAAATTTGTAGGAAAATTAATAAATTTTTAACTAAAATATCAATTTTACGGAAAAACTATTGATCTGAGATACATGTCACCACTGAGTTTTTTGTTGGAAACGGCAAGATCTTTCATTTGCTCATACATCATACCCACTTAAAAAAAGCGATTAATTTGATGGAAATATATTGACTTAAGTAAGATTATTGGCCAAAAACTTCTTAGCTTTTTCATAACTTAAAATTCTGAGTATACAAAGAAAGTCCAGAACAATTTATTGTTCGATTAGTGAAAATTTCATTCAAATCAGTACAGTGGTTCCAGAGATCCTGAGCAACATACATGAAAAAAGCGAATCTTGGAGTTTAATTTTTATATAATAGTAAAGATTAATAAGGCTTATCGTACGGTAGTTGGCGCATGTGGTGGTTCGCCTTTTTGTAAATTGGGCAGAGCACACTGAAGTTCCAATTATCTGGAATGCATTCTTTCGACCATATTCTACATAGAAGCTCTGATTGCATTTAAACAGGGCGAGCTCTATACCTGTTAAGATCTTGTTATAGTCGGGCACTTCAACGCAGTTTGTATACTTCAAATACGGATGGTATTTGCCGCAAACGACTTTTCATTTGTCATCAACTGAAAAATATTCTTGCTTGAAACGAAAAAACATCGAAATTAATGTAATTCTATCAATGTTTTGGAAGTTCAAGTTTAGCCGAGTGCGCTGGCGTTTGAGTCAAGGAACTCGACTGACCTTGGTTCAATCCCCACTAAGAACACCAACTTTTTTTTTATTAATGATTTTTATTGACTAAGCAGTTAATGAAACAGAATGACAATTTCAATTATTAAATTAAAATTTTTGGTACTTACTCAGCCAAGATTCGAACCCACGTCTTCCACGTGACAGTCTAGCATGCTTCCATTGAGCTATTGTAAGATATTGTGTAGATTGAATTTTTAAAGTGAAACTTCTTTGGCAGCGAGTGAAATTTCAAGGTCAAATTTATTCGTGACGCTAGGCTAATGTTTTCAATGCATATGAAAATTTTCAAAAAATGATAGCCGCTAGCGAGCATTGAACCGAGACCACCTATGTTGATAGTCGGAAGCTCTACAATTACGCCACATATGCTCATGATAAACAGACAATCAAAATGTAATTAATATTGAACGCGTTACATTCTGTCCGTGACATTAATTTTCATCCTAAAAGTATGCGCGGAAAATGTATTTCTTTACGCTTCAAAAGAAAATATTAATGCACATCTAGTGGGGAAAAATATACTGCCTGTTCGCTGCATAATGAGCTTAAAGCTAAATTTGGTTCGTTGCTTGTTATCAAAAACTTGACAGATGATTGAAAACATGCGAAACAGTTAATTCAATATAATATTAAAAGCAAAAAGTGTTAAAAGTGCAATATTTAAGAATGCCGAGAATAGTTTTTGCCATGCCAAAAAGTCTCAAAGCTAAGAAAAATAGCTAAAACAGGAGCAGAACGCGTTCGTGAATATAAAAAGCGAATTAGAGCTCTTGAGAATGCAACGAATTATGAAGATAAGGTGATTGCAACATTGGCTGAGTTCCAGACTGCATTTTTACGAAGTATCAGTGTGTTTGATGAATCTGCAAAGAGCCAATTCCCAGAAAAACACACTGATGCTTTGTAAAAATGTATTTTGGAACTCAGCCATCATCTCAACAAAATTTTATAGCCAACCAAGTTGATACACTCAAAAATCGATGTTCGCTGCTTTACGAGGCCCTCACTCAACAAAGCAATTATTATGATCAGGAAGCAGGAGGCAATAATCAACAAGATTTGCCTTTGCTTTGGGAGGCTCCTTTAACGAGTACTATGCAAATGCAATCTAGCATTCCAAAATTGACAAAGTTGAGAAGACCTTCGAAAGCAACTAAAACACCAACTGAACTAAAACAAGTACCGAAAATAACTGTTATTTTACAATTTTCAAATGAAAAAAATTGTCGAAAGACTTTTTCAAACATACCATTATGTTACAAATGTCCTCAACCTCACGAATATTAAGTCGCTTTTAAATTTGAAACTGATTCTTTAAAAGTTAATTTCTTGCCTATTATATTTTGAGGAAAAATAAAGGTTACTTTTGACTTTTATTTTATCGGTCAAAAATAGCAGTTATTTTGTGACTTTAATTTTTTCGGTCAAAAATATCAAGCAATTTGTGTTTTTTTAAAGGCCGCTTGACAGATTGAACTGTTGGCACCTTGTGTAAAATGTCTCACCCATGAGATGAAAATAATGGCATCAAAAGTTTTTAGTCGTTAAAATTAATTTTGAAAAATTATAAATTACCTGATATTTTTGACCGGAAAAATAAACGGCAGAAAATAACTGTTATTTTTTATCGATAAAATAAAAGTCAAAAGTAACTGTTATTTCTGCCCAAGGCACAAAATAACTTTAGTTTTTGTCGGAAACAACAAAACTTAAAAGATAACAGTTAATATGTGACACTTTCGATAAAAACCATTACCGGTACGGTCCGTAGATGTAAATATTGAATTAACAGTTTCAATATTTTAAACTTTCTCTCTCTGTTTCACACTAAAATCTTTCTTATTTCTTACTGTTTAAGAAGTTTCACTTGTGACATATTAATGTGTATTTCATAAGAAATGGATCTTCTTTTCTTTTTTCTACAAATGAAGTTTTCAGTTCAACAAAACAAATTTTTCGGTTGCCGCAATTTAAAAGCAACTTATGTTAATGGCAAACGAATTAAATTTCTTGCTAAATAACGCGTTTTCCGCAACTGACTTTTTTTATGACAACTGTTTAAATGTTTCCAAAAAAGGATTTTAAGCACGACGAACGAAGTTCGTTTGCAGCAAACTGGCGATAAACGTTTTTTTTCTTTGCGTGTTAGTTTAAGTCCACCATGGGCTTAAAGGTGAAGGTTTAGTTTTAAATGAGCAACTGACAATTTGAGTTGAATGGAATGAATAGCAGAGAAGGATTAATTTATATTCTCATTGTTTGAAAACAAACTTAAATACCAAATTCAGTCAGCATATAAACTTAATTACCAAAGTCTAGTTTAATACGGCCAAAACCGTCTTATATATAGCATTTTTATTGATTTATGGGAAGTAAAAGGGAGTGTGGCAATCCACTTTTCAAAAACAAATACAATTGCCGACAGTCAGCATTACAAGCTTAACTACCGAATTCTAGTCTAATACAGCCAAAACCCGCTAAAATATATCATTTTTATTGATTTGTGGGCAATAAAAGGGGGCATGACAAAATTTATATGTTGTTATTTTGGGTAAATTTTGTTGTTTATAATGAATTATTTTAGAAGGTTTTTGACCAGTGCTTTTTTATTGCAATTTTTATATGAAAACAAAAATTCAATATTGTCCCGACGTTTCGTCAATTTTTTTGGTTGACATCTTCAGGGGATTTTTTAATTACATGTAATATTTTAAATCACATTTTAACTTAAGCTTTTAAACATAATATAATATATTTTGTATTATATACATAATATGATATATTTAGTTAAAAAAAAAATATAATTTAACTGCTGCCTTAAATTATACTAAAACACGTAAACTGCACAACTAAGCGTCTAAAAAAGCGTCTTCATCTTTGGCGACACAAAATAAATTTGTGCAATTTTTCACACACAAATGCGGTAAAATTTAAAATACTAATTCTACAAATGAACACACATCAATCTCAGCTTAAAAAAGAATGCTGTTAGCTGCAGGTAGATGCGTGTACTGCACTAAAACCCAGAACTTCCCGGACCACTGAACCAAGATGATGTTGCTGCTAGAACTGATGCTGATTCTGCTGCAGCCAACAGCCAGACAAGTCAAAGAACAAAGAACTCTAGAACGCGAGATGAGCGACATACTGACTGCCAGGGTGACTGACAGACTGACAGCCGAGCAGGAATGACTGACAGACTGGTTGGTTGGGTAGATGACTGCAGTTTTCCACATTGGATTATTTTTGTTTTTTTTTTTTTTTTGCACTGGAGGAGCTTGATATGAAGTGGAGCTGGTACAAAAAATACGTTTGTTTTTGTTGTTGTTGTGACATGACAATCATTGCTGATGTGATGATGTGAAAATGTGCGGTGGGTAGGTTCATTAGGTGCGCTAGTGAGGCACAATTTGCTTGTTATCCTTATGTGTTTCATTTCTAACCAAGATTCAGACTCTAGCCAACACACAAACCCAAACACACAGCAATACATAAAGTCCTTGCAAATGAAGAATTGCCAGGATGTGCCGTAGCAGACAAGTGTTGAACATTTTAATACGGTTTTAATTGCTGTGAAGTGTGTAGAGGACAAGCACCACAACGATGACGATGAAGTTGCACGACAACTCTCTACAATGACTTGAATGAGTTTTATTTTTTTTGCACACAGGTATTTTTAATGTTAAGTGTTGCAAGTCAACTGGAATTTTAAAAAAACAAACATAGTAACAAAATTAGAGCAAAAATAAATAATTGTATAAAAAATTATTGCTACTAAATCAAATTACACTGTATAATTTAGAAAAAAATTCACAAAATTCACTAAAACGTTGACTAAATTAATCAGACGATCATGCGAAGAGTTTTTCTTGTAAACTATAAAAAAATTTGCATTATTGCATTCATACAGCAGTAACGCCACTTTCGTTGAAACTTAAGTCAATGTTAAGAAACTGTTCAGATAATTTAAAAAAAAATTCTTGAAACAATAGTAAAAACTGACCAACTTTATTGCCTCTAATTTTTACATAAGCCAACAGTCTAAGGATCGATCCTTCACAGGCATTAAATCAACCCATTTGAATGTGAGCTTACAACTGGTTTGCTTATATCGGTGATTCTATGCCAAAAGGCACACTTTTCTGACATAACTATTTTTGAAACTTCTGAAACTTTTTTGGTGGATGTTCATCTGAAAAACATAATAACTGCGTACTTTTTTTTGCAATTTAATTTTTTTTTTGCAAATACACTCTCAAAAACATAAAAAATGACAAAAAAACTGAATAGGTACATGTATTTAAGCAGCTCTATCTTCTGAACTGTAAGTCGCAGAGACAAGAAACTCAGGTATAGTTTAGATACCTTGAATGGATCTTTCTGGTGGTGTCATTTGTTTATAGTTTTTTAATAAAAAAAAGTTTATTTTTCTTATCCCGAAATTTACCATCATATTTTTCACAGTCGACGCAACAACTTGTTCACCTTTTTAATATAATATCGCATTAAGGCATTCATTTTTAAGGTTTACGCAAAATTTTAAGTTGGATCACCAACGAGTGCTATATGTAATGATTTTTTAAAAAAATGCCTACTTAAGTTCTTCTATATTTATATATCGAAAATTTTATTTTTATATAAAAAAAATTATTGTTCCTTACTTAATATACTATTAGGTACTATTAGGTACATTTGCAACCAATGAATCTTGTGACCATCCTAAAAAAAATTTTTTTGTGTGTATTGACATGTGCACTGCGACTCAACGAATCAAACTTCAGCTCCTTCGCCTTAAAAATTTTATAATTGGGTGTCAAAAATCTTAAGAACAATTAATACTGAATTGTTTTCATCAAAGCAGTTCTTACTTATCTACAAGGCCATTAGATTGGTATCTATTTTAAAACTATGCATCTTAAGGACAGAAATAGTTGTTAAATTTAAGAAAATACAAATATGGAAGATTAAACAAAAGCGCATTCAATTGATCCTTTGAGTCGTAAAACACAATGGCCATAAATTTGGAACATATCAATCTTTTATGATGATCTATTTGAAGGGCTTACTTCAAACCAAAGAGTTACTGCATATATAAAATAAGGAACAATATCTTTTTTTATATTAAAATTAAATTATCTGTATACAAATATATGAAATCTTTAGCAGGCATTTTTTAAAAAATTCATTAAAAATAGCAATCGTTGGAGATCCAACTTAAAATTTTGCACAAACCTTCAGAATGAATGCTTACATACTACATTTTATTAAAATGGTGAAAAAGTGAAAAGTAAATTTCGGGATAAGAAAAAAAAACTTTTTGCCATAAAAGTACTTTAAAAAAATGAAACCACCAGAAAGATCCATTCAAGGTACTTTAACTATACCTGAGTTTATTTTCTGTCCAACTTACAGTTTAGAAGATAGAGCTCTTTAAACACATGCATATATTAAATTTTTGTATGATTTTCAATGTTTTTGACAGTGTATAACTTTGCAAAAAAAAAATTTCGCAATAATAAAAAACACAGAATATGTTTTTTTTAATGTGAACTTCTAACCTACAAAGTTTCATAAAAATCGGAAGCACTAAGGTCAGATTTCGATAAAAATTTGTCGAATTGAAATGGAATCACCGATATCTTTATTAAAAGACATGGCAAAATGCGTAGAAATTCTCAAAATCAACCATTTGGAAAAACACTGTTTTCTAAAAAATTTGCGCCAATCTAACTAAACCGAGGACACAGTTGTACTTGGGGGGACTCCCCCAAATCCGAAAAGGTTGGTCTTATCGCAGAACCAAAAATTTCGTGTCAAAAACAACAACAGTGTATTGAACTTATAAATAAATAAAATAAATAATAAAATATAAAGCTTATATTAAATTTGGAATAAAAAGAGTTTATACTACAGAAATATTATAAAAAGATAAAATTAACCCTCAAGTTGTTTAATGTGTAGAGATGTTAAAAATTTTACAAATATATTTGTAATAAAATTGAGCAAAAAACTGAAGATGTCTTGAAAAAAGCTTGTCATCGCATGGATACGCCCACCTCCCATACAATCCAAAAATTAAAAACTCAATAAATAAGCTTACATTAAAAAAACAGATATAAAACTTGGTACACGGTTAAAAATTTTGGACTAGTTTTTAATCCAAACTTTGGTTTAATTTTTTAATCCTAAAAGTACTATTTTTTATTCCATATTTTAGTTTAATTTTTTTTAATCCGAAAAAGTTTAAGTTTAAAGCCTAGTACTATGCTCGATTGCGTGAAATTTCACTGGCAACACCCATTTATTTGTTGCGTGAAAATTTTGACAGATATTTTGTTGCGAACGAACAGCTGATGATTAGCTTACAAATTTCGACAAGATGTAAACAAACAGCCACAATTTATTAGAGGAAAAGCAGAAAATCATTTAAGTTCTTTTATTTTCATATTTGTGATTATATAAATAAAAAAATAAATATTTAAACAAGTATGCATGTCCTTTGTTGTGGAGCACAAAAACTCATTAGTTTATGGCAGTTTGCAAGCTGCGAAGTTTTGCGACCGCCAACACCAAGGTGCATTCGTATTTACAATTTCCAACAACTGCAACTATTAATTGCAAAACTTTAGAAATGGTACAAAAAATATAATTTTAATTACAAATTGTTCTTTTGCTTGCATTTTTTTCTTAAATTAAATGACAACTGCCACTTTTCACGGCAAAATAAATGGTCGGTTCAATTAAATTGCCGTGAAAATAATGTTGCTAGATGCATGTTGCGGAATATAGTAATAGATTTTCCGCAGCGAAGCATAGTACAGCTTTGACGAAAAAGTTGTGAAATGTTCACGGTTGTTTCACAGCTGTCATTTTTTGTATGGAGATTTGAGTGGAATTTCACGTGAAGCCGAACAGAGTACTATGCTTAAGACTATTTTTGGACTACAAATTTGCATTAAGGTAGTATTTTCAGGAAAAAGTATTTATGTTATTAAATAGCTGAATTACAATGCAGCAGTGGCAGTGGCAGCGGCAGTGATCAGCTGTTTCGTGTTTTACTGCCTGAAAATTACAATTGTAATTCAGGTATAAGATTGAAAACTTCTTCTACTACGAAATTTAAGCTAAATACATTTCTGAATGTTGTTAAAGCATTATTTTTTATTAAATGAAACAAATTGAAATTTAGTTTTTATTAAATGAAACAAATTGTTTATTAAAATCAAAACCAAAATATTATTATATACATTATTACAGTAAACAGTGTTTAAACCTTTGTGGATTAAATAGTTATCCTTTTCGGATTACAATATTTTAAACTTTTTTGGACTAATATCTAATCCTTTTTGGATTAAAGTATTAAACTTTCTGTGGACTAACAATTATTCCTTTTTGGATTAAGAAATTTTAAACTTTTTGCGGATTAAAAATAAATCCTTTTTGGATTGAAAAATTTAAAACTTTTCATTGGATTAAAAAATAATCTTTTTTTGGTCGTGTCCTATATGTAATCCAAAAAAGATTAAAATTTAGTCCAAGATTTTTAACCGTGTATGTATGTATTTCATACCAAAAATACGTTGTATTCCAAATTGGACGTAATCCGTCCACAAACACGCTCTCCTCCCATACAACCCACAATAGCGAAAACACTAAAAAGCCAATTACATGTAAGCTACCGGAATAAAACTAAGTAGTATCTGTAAATTTTTCATCAAAATTAAAATGCATTTAAAATATGGGCTATTTTAAAATTTTGTAAAATAAAATACTTTTTTCACTGCGAATCGGATGGTACAAGCTGAGAACAAACGCGAAAATGGAAGAAAAAGAAGAAAATAAATAAATTAAAAAAAATAAAATCAGAAATAAAACAAAGAAAATAGTTATTTTTAAAAAAGCTTTGCCTATTCGAATTAGGACGACTATTTTATATCTTTGAAAATTTTCGAAGTTCGATCAGAAAGCTGCTTAGCAGTCTATGCAACGAACTAGCTTATGCCTCAAAGTTCGAAAAATTACTTAAATTTGGGGCTGCTTACACTGCAATGCAGCTTTGCTGGTTGGGTAACGCTGTAAATAACATCTACACTAGCCGAGTATAGTTTTTAAATCCTCTTCTAGCTAGAGATGACGTCAGGAGATAGGTTTTCCAAAGTTTTAAGGATACAAATTAGATTATAAAATGTCGTGGGGGCACTGAGACCCCGTGCTTTTATAGGGGGTTCAATCAAAGAATGAGGCAACTTAAATGTATAAGCATTTGACAGCGGATTCTCATAAAAATACGTCGCTTAAGTGAGGCATATGCAAACCAGCTCCAATCCTTGTTATATTTTTTGACAGATAGTAGTTTTCAACAGAAAAGTCAATGCTACCTTCTAATTACACGGTGTGACCACCAAAAATTTTCTAGAATGATTCTAAAAATTATGATAGTGGGCACCTCTAGCAGTGCAATGCAGGTAGTATAAGGCCTGGGTCAGAAGAATTTGAGCGTCAAATACCCACTGAGTCGGACGAGCAAGGCGAGAGTTTTCACCAAACGTGCAAGCCTACGGAAACCAGATACTTCCGGAAAAATTTAACATCTTTTATCGCAGATCTTTGTTAGTTCCTAGCTGAAAACTGAATTTGTTCACTTCAATTTGTTATTTAGAAAAATTTATTTAAACAAATTTCATATGTAGCAAAAAAAGTCCACCAAAATCGTGGTAAAAAGTATTTTATTGCAAAACTTAATTTTTTTTTTTTGAATCAGCGACCAAAACTATGTTGAGAAAGTATATTTTTGAATTTTTTCTCGACAACAACTTACGTTATAAAAAGTAAATAAGTGATCGCAACGTACAAATTTAAAAATAACTGTATCTCAGAATCCAGATGTGACCCAGACCTCCGACTACCTATATTGCACTCCTATAGGTGCCCACTATCTTGATTTTTTGGAATTATTCTAGAAGATTTTATTTGTCTTAACTTGGTCACACCGTGTAATCTTAAATATAAAATCAAATGTTTGTCTGTCTGTCTGTCTGTCTTCTGTCTGTCTGTCTGTTCCGTATAGGCTCGCGCACCGTTTATCCGATTGAGCTGAAATTTGGACACCGAGTACCTTTCCTAGTGAGAAAGAACATAGGGTTGTTAAAAAGTGGGCGGAAGTATGTGGGCATGGCACTCGATAATAACTTCTAAACGCCTGGACCTATTTCAATGAAATTTGGTATGAAGGTTCAACAGCTCCCAAAATAAAGCATTGGTAAAAAAGTTGGTTGAAGTATGTGGGGGTGGCACTCTGTAATAACTTCAAAACGCCTGAACCGATTTCCATGAAATTTGGTATGAAGGTTCAACTGCTCCCAAAATAAAACATTGGCAATAAAAAATTCTAAAGACTACCGCAAGAAGGCGCTTTAAGTAGTGCGTTTTTAAGACTTAATATCTCCTAGACTCCTGGACCAATTTCAATGAATTTTGGTACGAAAGTTCAACTGCACCCAAAATAAAACATAAAATATAAAAAATTCCAAAGACTTCCGAAAGAGGGCCCTTTACGTTGTGCATTGTCAAGACTCAATAACTGACTTGATCGATTTTACTAAAATTTGGTACGTAAAATAACTTGACTCTACAACAGAATTGAGGCTATTTAAATTTCAGAAAACTTCCGGTGAGAGGGAGCTTTAGTCAATCAACTTTGTTCGGCTCATTCACGTCAAAAAGTATGAACCGATTTTTATGAAACTTGGCAAGCATTTGTATCTGTTACTGAAATAGATCCTATGCTTTTAAAAGTTTTTTCGACAAAAATCAAGAAATGAGCCGAAGGCAAAAAAAGTCAAGAACCAAAAACTAACGAAACAAAATAAGTTTAACGAATACCAGCAGAAGCTATATAAAGATGAAAAAAAAAATTAACCGAACAGTATCGACCAATACTGAAGTTAAACGAAGACAAACCAAAAATCGAATCGATGCTTATAGGATTTTTTAAGATTAGAATTTTTTTGCGATAAAATTGCATATTAAATGCATGCTAAGAAAAACTTTAAACGCAATTTTTTTGGAAATGACTTTTCAAACTGCACTCAGCAAAAAATTTCTCGGTATATTTTTATCAAAATATAGGAAGCATTTTTAATTTTTAGTAAATTTTTCTCTATAAATGAAAATTTTTTTTTGTGCGAGAAGAATATTTATCAGTATAAGGCCCGTTAACTGATCTCCGAAGTTTAAATTCCTTAATCTCAGATTTCGTAAACAGAGTTTAAATTTTAAACTCAGTTAAAATTTTTTTCGTAACTTATCTCATTTTTATCGGCAGTTTTCTTAAACTCTGTTTAAAAATTTAAACTGAGATTAAAAAACATATTTGAGCGGCACTGAAGTAAAAATTCTACATCTTTGACGTAGAACATCAAAATATTTCAAAAAGTTTTGATAAAATAATGCAAATTGTCAGTTTCATTGAAATATTTTTTTTTTCAAAACTTAAAATATGTTTGTTTTTTTGTTTATTGTTTTGATTTTTTTGAAGTATGATTTTTTTATTTTTTATTTTTTGTTTATGATTGAGAAAATTTCCAATGTTCTCAGAGAATTTTTGACAGAATCTAAGTTTAAATTTTTTAAACCTAGAATTTCTGTGTTTAAATTTAAACTTGCCTCACCAAGTTAAACTTAGATTTTTTGAGATGAGGTATCGGCGTTCAAATTTAAACTGAGGTTAAGGAATTTTAAACTTTGTTTAAGCTAAACTTTGTTTAAAATTGAGATCAGTTAACGGGCCTAAGAGACATTGAAATATTTCCATTTCCTACAAGTGAAGAAATACTTCTTCGAAAATGTGAAAATTTATTCTAATTGAAGAAAATTTATTTAAAAAAGAGAAAATTGCAATCATCAAAAAAAGAGAAATTTTTCACCGGAGAAAGATATGTGTTTTTTCTGAGTGTGGGTGACCATTTTCCTCAGAAAATAGACGTCAGATCGAGACGTTGAAGATGTAATTTTTTTTTAATCATGTCTGACAGGTACAGTTTTACGGAAATTTGACCAAAAACTTTCGAAGGAAGGAGGGGCAAAACCCCAAAAAACGATAATTTAAAAAATTTTAAAATTGAATTGATAATTTAAAAATGTTAAAATGAGAGCAGTTTTGAAAATCGTCCTTTTTCTCTGCTCCGAGCACAACCCCGAATAACACCGGGTTACATCCGCTAGTTAATAATGTTAAATTATAATAACATTAAACTAACAAAAACATTAAAAAAATAATTATATAAAAATAACAAAAACAAAACGGTTTGGCTGAAGATCGAACCAGGGTCACTCTATTCATCAAATCAACCGCCGTTTCCTCAACTGAGCCCCATGGAATAAAAATTTTCGTGAAAGCTTATTGTGTAGGAACTTCAGTTCTTACGAAATTTAAAATTAAACCGATAGAAGTTTAAAGTTTAAGTTTTAAAACCATGCTGGTCTAAAACTTAGTTTAGTATATGACGTGGTTTAAATTTTAAGTCCATGTGGGACTTAAACTTAGTTTTAGTATTTGATGTGGTTTTGATTTTAATACAATTTCGGTGTCGTCATATATACAGGATTGACTTAAATTTAGTCCAAGATTTTTAACCGTGTTTTAACAAATGGCCCAAAAAGGAGAATGATTGTAAATATGTGAGACTAACCATAGATAAGCCTCTTATGAAATAATTCTATAGCTCAATAGTCTCAGGATTGGGTTCTTTCTGACACCTTTTTATGTTAATAATGTTTTATAATTATTATGTTTATAAAACAAAAAAGAAGATAAAATTTAAGAAAGAATTTGTGTTAAATGCTCTTGAAATCTAAATAAAACGCACAAAACATAAATTGAATTAATTTTTTCTTTGCCACCACATAAGTGGTTTCTCAGCTGTGGAGTGTTACCACACTCAAGGGATAACAATGAATTTCAATGAACGGACTTAGTGTCCATATTGCGTCAAGTTTGTTCAGATATTAAAACCTTTATGTTAAATTTACAAATTTGCAGAAATGCAAAAACAAAAACTGCTTATTCAAACAGTTTAGTTCAACAAATTTACGAATATATACATTTGAATTACATGAATTTTTCTCTATTAACTCTCTATTAATTATAATCTTTTCCATTTTTACAGAATTAAACTTGAGTTTTATGAACAAGCTTGTGCCGTCGATAGTGTTACCAAGAAATGTGCAGGTCGTCCCAGTGGCTGTCGCACTGCAATGATTGGCATTTTGGGCACCTCATTGCGCACCACCTGCGCATGCCAGGGCACTGATCCACAGTATCTCTACCAATGTGTAGGTTGGCGCCGACTGCTTTGGCTGAATCCATGTGTTGGTAAATAAGAAATTGGATTTTTACAGTTTTGAGCAAAATTTATAATTCTTAATTTTCGCCTGTCTCTGAATTCGTCACTTAAATATAGTTGAGGCCCAAAAAGATTTTCATATGAAACGTCTAGCTGAAATGGGTTACTTAACTACAACAACAACCACAACAACGACAACAACAACAACAACTGTACGACCAACGACCACAACACAGGCGACAACCACATCTACGGCAACAACAACGCGACGCCAACCAGCAATCATGATAAAACAGACAGCAAAGAAGTTACCAGGTCATGTTTTCAGAGAATTCACGGTAAATTATGAATTAAAATTATTGTAAATAGCTGTATTTCAAAACTTAAATAAAAGTCAAGCATTTTAAATTTATAAAATAAATTTATTATATAAAATAATATTACAACACTCACAACATCCGCATAATATTTATAAAATTTTTTTTTTTTCTTTCCTTCATTCATGGTAAATGGTTGTAAAATTGCTACAAAACAAAACAAAATAAAAAACAAACTCCTACAACACAAACATTACTACACCAACACTATTCTATCCAACTGAACGAATGAGAAGCCAAAAGAAAAATCGCCACCAACATCGATGGAGCACAATTATATCGAGCAACCAGATTCGATACCACTTCACAGCGGAAATGATGAAAACGGAAATAGCGGAAATGACGATTATCATAGCGGTGACAGCATCAACAACAGCAACAATAAGAAAAATAATGCTGCAAATGTTGCTGCAACTGGAAATAGTGAAAATGAAAGAGCAGCTGCTACAAATAACAACAAAAACGGCAGCACCGGCCGTCAGGGAAAAAACAACAACAACAACAACAGCAACAAAAATGGTGGTAGTGCTATTATTGAAGATTTTGATGATCAACTCATACACGCGGAGCACATGGAAACAACTGACTATATTGGCATCACGGCACCAGAAACTTCCACAACAACAACAACAACAACCACAACAATGATGACCACAACCACACAAGCACCAAGTGAGTACAAACTATGTAGAAAACAAAAACAACAAGAAGCAAGTTATTGTGGGAATCTGTTTTTATCTGGGTGTAATAGGGATGTTCTTTACTAAAAAATACTGCAGTCAATTTTGTGGCTAGTGTTCACATTCGGGAAATTTACATTTGCTGATATTTTGTATTCAAAATTGAAAAACAACCACAAGAACAAAGGGCAAAATGATGGATGTTAGCATGCTATCAACGGATATAGAGCATCATATCAGTTTTTTCCGTTGCGATGAGCTGTATATGTGGGCGACCATTTGCGGTAGTTCATTGTATGAATGAGTGTAGATAAGTGTTTGCGAGCATGGCTAAGAGAGGTTGTAGCTAGCTAATTGGTTAACAATAAATGCTAATTTGTAATATTCTCTACTAAAAATATGGCTATTGGGCTATTTTTTGTTAGAAATTTTATTGTTTTTTTAATTTAACCCATTTTCTACCACTGTTCGTTCAATTAGTCGAACACTCAAATTGGGGCCGTGCAAAGCTTTTATTCCACCTGAAGCAAACATTTAAAATGCAGCCCAAAACTTTTTGTTTCAAATATGTCTACAAGAATTATCAATAACTTCATGAAATGCATTTTAATTAAATGCAATTTTTGTGTGCAACACAGATGCATAGAATAGGTTGCATGTCATTTAAAAGAATAAAGAAAATATCTTTAAAATTTTACAAAATTTTTAAATTGTCATTTTCAAACATTTTTTGTTAGTTAAATCATTTATTGTATTATTTGTGTAAGTTATAAGAAAAAAGTAAAACTACAACTAAAAATATTCATACCCATTTTTAAAAAAATTCAATGAAAATATACATTTTTTTCAAAAATTGACTCATTTAAGATAGAAGAAACGAAAATATTTTCCACTTTTTCCCCTTGAGAAAGGTATTGGTTGCTTTGAGAGATATCTTATTATACTAATTAAAAATAAATTGATTGCCACAATGTGCAGCTCCACGAAATAATCCCCAAATGAAGTAACCAAAAAAAAAAAATTATATAAGCCTAAAAAAAGTTACATACATTTTTGGGTGTTATTTTATATAAAACTAGCGGATGTAACCCGGTGTTACACGGGTTTGTGCCTCGAGCACAGAAAAAAAAGGACGATTTTCAAAACTGCTTTCATTAAAACATGTTTTAAATTGTCAATGCAATTTTTTAAATTATCAGTTTTTGGGGTTTTGCTCACTCGAAAGTTTTTAGTCAAATTTCCCTAAAAATATCTCTATTTTCTATAATAGCAATTTTCACTTTTTCCAATAAAATTTTCTTCAATTAGAATAAATTTTCACATTTTCGAAGAAATATTTCTTTATTTCTAGGAAATGAAAGTATTTCAATGTCTCTTATAATGATAAATATTTTCTTCGCATAAAAAATTCTCATTTATAGAGAAGAATTTATTGAAAATGAAAAATGTTTCCAAAATTTTTATAAAAAATTCACTATGAGAAGTATTTTCTTCAATAAAAACAAATGTTTTCTCAAAAATAAAAAGTCTTTTTCTCTAAAAACGATATATTTGTATTTATTTTTCTTTTTCATAAAATATTTTTATAATTTTTAGAGAATTTTTAGGATCGCATTTAGAGAAAGGCATTCGCTGAAGCAAAGTTTATACCATTTTTCTCTAAATATGATGCTTTTTTTACTATATTCCGAGAAACTTTTTTCTGAGTGTAGTTCTAAAAGTCATTTCGAGAAAAATGCGTTTAAAGTTTTTCTTAGCATGCATTTTATATGCAATTTTATGTAAAAAAAAATTACAATTTTAAAAAATCTTATAAGCATCGGTTCGATTTTTGGATTGTCTTCGTTCAAATTCGGTTTTGGTCGATACTGTTCAGTTAATTTTTTTTCATCTTTATATAGCTTCTGCTCGTATTCGTTAAACTTATTTTTTCGTAAATTTTTGGTTCTTGACTTCGTTTGTCTTCGGCTCATTCCTTGATTTTTGTCGAAAGAACTTTTAAAAGCACAGGATCTAATTCAGTTACAGATGCAAATGTCTACCAAGTTTCATCAAAATCGGTTCATCCGTTTTGACGTGAATGAGCCAGACTTAGTTGATGGAATAAAGCACCCTCTCACGGAAGTTTTCAAAAATTTAAATAGCCTCAATTCTGTTGCAGGATCAGGTTATTTCACGTGCCAAATTTTAGCAAAATTGGTCAAGTAATTTAGGAGTTATTAACTCTTAACAATGCACTACTAAAAGCGGGCTTTTACGGAAGTCTAGTTTATGGATTTTTTATTTTTTATGTTTTATCTTGGATGCAGTTGAACGTTCATACCAAATTTCATTGAAATCGGTCCTGGCGTTTAGGAGTTACTTAGTCCTTAAAGCGGTCAAAAAAATAGTATTAATTATAAAAAGTTCAACTAATATAGAAAAATAACAAAAAATGTGATAATTAACTTTACAGTTTACATAAATTTTAATTCTTTCTTGCAATCAATACTAAGTTGTATGACTTTTGTTTGTAATTATTGGTTTGCAATGACGAAGCATATTTCATAATAGCCGGACATGTCTTGAAAGGTATGGAGTATGAAGTTCGCTAAACCTCTTTCCAAAACTGCTGTTTGTTTGCAGGTTTAGAGTCAGCAATGGCCTTTTTAACATGACACCACGAATTTTCAATCGGACTCAAATGCGGCGACTAAGTAGGCCACTTGAAGAGTTCGATCCGATTGCCCCAGAACTACTTCTTGCCAAGTTTTCTCGTATGTTTCGTGACGTTATCTTATTTATAAACCCATATTAGCGGCAACTTCTCTTGGTCATACGGGAGCATAGTTTCCTGTAACATTTAGACTTAAAGATGTTAATCTACTTCTATACAACTAATTGGACCAACACCATAAAAAGAAAAGCATGCCCAATACATAATTTTGAAACCACCGTGCTTAATGTTTTTTGTGGCTTACTTCAAGTTGTACTAACTATTTTTGGATTGTCGAACATACTCGAGACCCTTTACCACCGTACATTACAATTTTGGACTCGTCCAACCATAAAATGTTCCTTTATTTTTCATTTGGCTACACTGAATGATCTCTTGCGAGCTAAATCCCTTTTTAAACATGCTTATTTATTGGCCTTATAGTACCGTACCACTCGTTCAATCAATTTCACCGTCATAACTGTCTTGCGTACACGTGTCTCTAGTTTTTTATTATATTTTATGGCATTGAAAATCGTGGTTGGTGGACATTTGAGTAAACTTTCAACCTTTTGGTAAGTTTTGCTCTCATAAATTAATTTTTTTATCAATTCTCGCTTTTCAACAGAATAATGTTTTCCTCCATTACCATTTCTGTAAAAATACGGCACAACTAAATTTAGTTTTTATATAAACTGATGGAAAATAACTCTCTACTTACTTTTTTGTGTATTTATAATATAATTTAACGAAATTTTTCAATGCTTTGCATGTTTTAATAAAACGCTACTATTTTTTTGACCGCACAAATTCGCATTAATTCTCAATAAAAGTGAATTAACAAAAACAACAAAGAGTTGTTTTTAACAAAATCAGGTCAGCAAATTGTATACTCACCATATAACGGTATATAACAGCTGAGGCGAGTAAAAAAGGCTTGTTTACAAAATAACGTGCTTGATCACTTTTCATATTTGGTACTACTATTATTTTGACCGCAACTGTATGATTTTATATATTAGAAGAAGATAAGATTATACGATAAAATTTAAATTTAAGTAGTTTTTGGTTAAAAAAATTAAAAGGCGCACATCATCAAATTAAAAAAAAAAGCAAAATTTAGTTTTACGTTTCTGCATTGATAACAATTTATGATAGACAAATATCATAAATCAGCTTTAAAATATTTTTTTTTTAATGAAACTTTCTCGTGAAAAATATAAATAGAAAAATTATCAAATTAATATAATAATAAAATATTTCTACGTACAGTATCTGGCATTCATTTTCTTCAAAGGTTTGTGTTTACGACACAAAAGTTTACAAGAAAAATTAATGTTGGTTACTTCTGTTCAACAGTGCAACCTTACGGCTAGAGGGTTAAGAAAACTTAAGCTTAACTGTGCTTAAAATCAAAACTTTAATGGGTTTAACCGAGCATTAATTGATTTTTTTACAATTGTCTGTTATAATATTATAAGTTTTCAATTTTCTAAGTGACCCTTCATTTTTTTCGCCTTGTTGGTGCTACAATTTATTATCTCAGATACTCCTGGATAGCTTTGACATTGCATTTTATGTAATAAATGACAAATATTCAAATATATCAACATAAGCAACAAATTAAAAATATATGATTTCGGAGTTGAAATTTATGAAACGTATTTATTGAAATTTTATCACTGATTTGGAAGTTCATGTTTAGCCGAGTGTACTGACGTGTGCGTCTAGTACGCGACTGACCGAGGTTCAAATAAATTTGCTATTTTTTTAAGATCGTAAGCAACTGATTTTGAAGGTTATTTTTGACCAAACGTGGTGACCGTGGCATGGAGGTTAAGTGTGTGGCTTAGCATGCTGGAAGCCCGAGTTCGATCCTCAGTCACGGCGAAAAATTTTTTCAATAAAAAATTTTTCTGATCGGTCACCACCTCTCTGCCGACAAGGGCAAACCTCAGAGAGTAGTTAATGCTATGTAAAACTTCTTGAGAACATTAGCCGTTCGGAGTTGGCATAAAACATGTAGGTCCAGTTTTCGGTCAATTGTGTGCAAACATTTAATAACACACACAACACAATTGGTCATAAGAAGCTCGGTTAAAGTCCTTTCAAGGGCCGAAATGGCCAATTTGTTTTATTTTTATACCCCCACGCGTACTGCTTAAGGGATATATTAATTTTGTCACGACGTGTGTAACACCCAAAAGGAGCCCTAGTAACACAAGGGGAAGTTATAAGTTCAGAATCCAGCTTACAAAGCAGCAATGTCTTTATATGAGCTCTGGTAGAATAATTAAAAAGGTCTAGGCTTTTATAGCGAAATATTGAATTTATAATGTCTTGCTAGAGCATATATAAAATCATTTTAAAGAGAGACGTAGAAATGTCTTTAATATGCATTTTTAAAGCTCAGATTGTAGTGGTTATAAAGGGATGGCGACATGTCTCTGTAGTGTCTTTTTACTGTGCATAATAAAATTATTATAAAGATTGCGATTCGGCACATCAACTGAAAAATATTCTTGCTTGAAACGAAAAAACATCGAACTTAATGAAATTTTATCATTTTTTTGGAAGTTCAAGTTTAGCCGAGTGTGCTTGCGTTCGAGTCTAGGAACTCTAATGTACTGGTTTCAATTCCCAACAAGAACACCAAATATTTTTTTTTTTTTAAAATAATGTTTTTTTTTTATTTTTTAATGAATGAATTTTTTTTAGATTAGAAATGTGTGTGTCATAAGAAATGGATCTTTTTCTACAAATTAAGTTTTGAGTTGAACAAAATAAATTGTTCGGTTACCGCAATTTAAAAACAACTTATGTTAATGGCAAGCGAAATTAATTTCTTGCAACTTAATATTGCGTTTCCCGCAGCTGACTATTATTATGACAACTGTTCAAACGTTTCCAAACGTTTCTTTGCGAGCATGTATTCTGCGTTTTCATTCAAAGTGAACGTGTCATCAGGAGATGTGGTTAATAAGCATACGGGCAGTAAGGAAAACGAAAAGGTAAGATATAATTTATAAATATGTGCAGTAAAATTCGAGCACAATTCGAGCTATTTGGGAGAATTATGGAGTGCTTTCATGGCCAGAAGTCAAAAGCGATAAAAAGGTCAATAAGTTT
The DNA here is from genome assembly GCA_958299015.1 of Tetanocera ferruginea. Lineage (NCBI taxonomy): Eukaryota > Metazoa > Arthropoda > Insecta > Diptera > Sciomyzidae > Tetanocera > Tetanocera ferruginea. The sequence continues at coordinate 81,546,679 of OY282642.1, forward strand.
ATTGAGAATTATTAATATGTTGTTATCCAAGGAGATAAAATAAAATATTTATATTCAAGGAGTTTTAAATGGATTTATACAAGTTTTGAAATACATTGGATAAACTCATTTTCAATTTATTGTGCCAATATTCTCCACCACGATTCAGTCTGAATAACGCCTATATAGCGCCTGAATAACGCCAAAAAGCGTTTGTAGCAGAGTTCTTGAATGCCGCTGTTTTCACCAAAACACGTATCAATTATCTTCAATAAATGATTCAATGCCAAATGGCTGATACGGTTTGTAAGGCCCAATTTCTGATATTTTCTCGAAAAAGATCACTGACTGAAAATTCAGGGTTTTCCATATATCATCGTCATAATCTAAATCTTCACTGTCAACATAAAAATAGTGGTCACAATAATTCATGTTGCCGGAGTTATTGTTTAGGATCACTCCATGGTCACTTGGTTTCAGCACAAAATTGGGTGAAGCAGGCACTACATTATCGAGTGCAGCAATAATGTCAATATTGTTCAAACTATTGCGTTTTATTGACGTCAATATTTGTCCTTTCAACAATTTCATCTTTTTCTCGAATGATATACGTTGTGATTTCAAGTTTCGGTAATATGTCCCACTTCTTTTAACTTTTCTCCAAGATCGAATCATATCTACAATTTCTTAAAACTTGAAAAAAAACTTGTATGCGTCGAGATTGACTGCGAATGATTTTTTGAACGACGGCATACTTTTCTTCATTTTATTACTTTAAAACGCTATATTTAAAGACTTAATCAAGACAAACCAAAGAAAAATATGATTCGTCTTCGACGCAGGGTTGTACATGTCACATATAGCCTAGTGGATAGCGTGCATGACTATGGAGCGTTAGGACGTTGGTTCGAATCCGGATATAACAGGTAAGTACAAATAAAATTTTAAAAGTTTAATAATAATGGCTTTATAATAACAATCATATTTAAAATAAATTGTAACATATAAAAGAAAAAAAAATTACAAATTTAGTTTTTTATATTTATTTTTCGCGCAACTCTTTTTTAAGTCTTTGTAAGGAGTATTTTAAAGTCCTTTGAAATACCTCTACACAAGGCATTTGTCTTGATAACATGGAGGGGAACACGTCTTTATAACCCATACGCCAACTTGGCCTTATAAGCTCCTATAAAGAACATATAAATACAATTCCATGTTTTTGTAATTATCTTTAAAAGGTCTGTAAAAGAACCTATAAATACTGTTTGTGCTACTAGGGAGGCTTGGTAGGTATGGAAAAGTATATATATATTTGCTCAGCATCACCGCCTGAATTGATTTAGCCATGTCCTTCTGTCTGTCCGTCTGTCGACACGATTACAGCCGTAATTTTTAAGCTATCGTAATGAAATTCGATATTTAAGCTTTTTTTAAAAAAACTAAGGTCAAGTTCGAGAATGAAAAATCTATAAAGAGGCCAATATTAAAGTTACAAGACAGAAACTCGGTATTTGTGTATTCTAAGTCGAAACTGAGGTATGTTAGAAAAATGGGCGTCATATACAATCTAACACGCCCACCTCCCATACAACCCCAAAATTTAAAACTTTATAAAAAGGCTTATATTTAAGCTGCAGGAAAACAATTTGATATGTATGTATTTTAGGCACATAAAAATAATAAAATCTCTCAAAATCTCATACAAAAAGCTCTTCAATTTAAGATTCTTTCACCCTTAAGAATCGGCCGTGGGGATATTTTAACTTCGGCCAAGTCGAAGATATACCTTACTAGTTTTTTTTTTATTTTTGACCAAAGATTGAATGAAACAGAATCATTATTTCAATTATTAAATAATTTTTTTTTGATACTTACACAGCTGGGGTTCGAACCCACGTTGCCCGCATGACAGTCTAGCACACTGCCACTGAGCTATTGGCAACGATAATATAAATATAGCAAAACACATTTAAAAAATATTGCTTAGAAAAAAATAGACATTCCTACGAAAACACAAAAATATTTCAACAGATGATTTGAACAGCACAAAAATACTTTGAAACGTTCATTCAACAAAGAAAATTGTTTACTTAAACGCAATTCATTCAATCTGACAGTGTTTCGAAGCGACAGCCGCTGACTGTTAATATTACAGTTGATATTTTTCTGAGTGTATTAGCAAGAAAGTACCCAGTCGGCAATGGCAACACTTCGAAGCGCTACTAGCAGGCCTTCATATAGATTTCGAAGTGCTTCGACACTCATATTCAAGTAGGATTTCTTTATTATATGAAATGGGAAAGTTTTGCAGGCTTCCGCTCTCATTGCTCAAAAGAGGCCTGCAAGTAGCACTTCTTAAGAATGTCTAAAAGAAGGCTTAAACAAAAAGTATTGAAACAATTTTTTTTTCTATTAAACCTTTTTCTGTTTCTTATATATTCTATGATTATATCTTCTCTCCAGGTGACCGTGGCATGCAGGTTAAGTGTGTGGCCTAGCATGCTCGGAGCCCGGGTTCGATCCACAGCCGTGGCGAAAAATTTTTTCAATAAAAAATTTTTCTGATCGGTCACCACCTCTCTGCAGACAATGGCAAACCTCAGAGAGTAAAATAATGCCATGTAAAGCTTCTTGAGAACATGAGCCGTTCGGAGTCGGCATAAAACATGTAGGTCCAGTTCTCGGTCAATTGTGTGCAAAATTTAATAACACACACAACACAATCGATCCTAAGATGCTCGGTGAAAGTCCTTTCAAGGGCTGAAATGGCCAATTTGTTTTTTTTTTTTATATATCTTCTCTCCTATGTTTTTTTTAAGTCTACAATATTTGATATAGCAGTAAAAATGGTCATTATTACGTCATATTTTTAAACTGATATATATTCTAACTTTTACTAAAAAATTTGCCCTGAAGTATATGAAAGGTCAGTCGTTGTAGGGCAAATAAATTTGTTGTGCTGCCTTCTGTACAGAAAAAAGCAGGCTTTCAAGAAGTGCTCATAACAGCAGCAATAAAATCATGTCTTTGGTCTCCAAAAGTAGCAGTCAATGCATGCCTTCATTTAAAGAGTGATAGTTTAATTGCCTTTTCTGTAGATTGTTACCAATATATAAGTATTATATGCGTCAATGTTCCATCTCATGTGAGTAGCAAATTTAAACGATTAAAAAAAAAACATGTATGCCATCCATTAATGAAGCACTAGTAAATCAATTAGCAAACATCAACAAAATTCAAAAGCTCAATAACTATGCATTCTTAACTTCCGGTTTCAAATTGCAAAGGCACAAAATGCAAATCTTCCACTTGACCTTAGCATAATTGCTAAGACTTTAAGCCAGTACGTAAACCAGTTTAAGTCCCACAAAGTTAAGTATTAATATTTTGGCAAAAAGCAAAGAAAATTTCATCGCATTTAATCTCAACCGGAAATACATCTATTAATATTTAGATAGGCGCCCACAGAGAACAAAGAACAAAACACAATTTTATGTTGTTGCTTTTGTTGTTAGCGTTGTTGTTTCATTCATTACGCTCTTAAGATTTTCCAACATGCATGAGTTAAAATTGTATGTCATTCGTTCACATTTTAATCGGTTTATCTAGGTTGAACGACAAGAAAAAACAACAACAACAACAACAACAGCAACAAAGGCATACGCACAGAGTAGCTCTTACGAAAGTCTTTTAACGCTGCATTGTTATGCTTATTTCCGGCTAAGTGTGCATTTTGAGTGTGTTTGCATGTATGTGCTCCTCTACTCATATGTGTGTGTTGAAATATTTGTTTATTTGTTCTCATGCATGTTCTCTAAAATACTAAATGTTCATAAATATTATTAAAAATGCAAATAAGTTTGTTTCACATTTTACCATAATTATTACGGTATTTAGGGAATTCCAATAGTTTACGCTGCTCCATAACATGTTCATAATTTATGTACATATATGAGTTAAATCCAATAATAACAAAAACAACAACAACACACACAACAACAACAAGTGGTAGTCTATAAAGTGCCTTTAGTTTGTGTTCATAAATTTGTAGTTAATTAAAATGGCTCATGTTTTTGCACAACAAAATTTAAGTAAAAATACCAATATTATTATCAATAAAATTTAAGCCAAAAATAATATTAATTTTATTATTATTGCACGTGATTTTTCAGTTTTAGCCATAGTTTATATATGAATAATTAAACTGCTGCATTCACTAGTATCTGTGGAATATTAATGAATTCGTGTTAAAAGCGTTAAAGTTACACATATTTTATTGCCTTCAGGTCTTCGTTGAAAACTCATAATTATGACAAAAATTGTCATGCATAAAAATTTTCTAGTTTTTCCGGTTTATGATTTTAAATTCATGAGATTAAATTGATGAAATTGGATATGTGGTTAGGATAAAAAATAACATTATTTTTTAAGAAATGATTTATAAATTACAAACTTTTTTGGCATTTTATGTAAACCAATAATACATTATCGTTACATAACAAAACCAAGTAACTTGTTTTTTAATTGTGGAAAATAAAGGTCTTGCATATTATGTCGTCATTTTTTTTTAAATTTCAAGATATTTAGATAGAGGGTACTTTTTATGATTTGCGAAGAAATTGTATGTTTTATAAGACTGAGTTGTATAGACTTTAGCAGCCGTGCGTGGTTAGTGTGTGTCATGTGGCAACAATCGGACACAGAAAATTGTTTCAAAAGTAATACATTTTTCTGATCGTCATATCATTCATACTTTTAAAGTGACGTTATTACAAATGTAAATTAAGTGAACACGAACATTATGATACACTACTTAAATATATGTGATATCTGGTTAACAAGATATATATATTTGTATAGGAATTAAAAATGCATCTTTTAGTACTTAGATTTTAACTCCTTGACTTTCTTTTAAATAATATTGCAATAGAATTGACAAAAGGTCAATCCAGTTTAAGTTATCCAGCACCGGCTCGAGTATTTTGGCAACAGTTGATATGTGGTTAGCATTTTTTTAATATATTGGCATCTTAAAACTGTTTTTAAAAATTTTTTTGGTTGTTGTTCTATTTTGAAAATGGCGGCTGTATTTGCCTTGCTACCTATAGAAATTTATAAGTTTGGCGAAACATTTGTATCTTATCTCAAATTAGGTATACAATGATGAATTAAGAAATCATAAATCAAACACATTTTGAATTTTTATCTGAAATTTTAAAAAAAGTTGAAAAAATTGCTCAATTTGGGATAAAATTTCTCTGGTGGGCACGGCATAAGGCTTAAAGTTCTTACACCCAAGGAAAAATGAGGCAAAATATTTCAACACGGCTCCTGTCAATCTAACCTGATCATTTTTACAAGCAAAACAACAACACTTTTCAAAGAATAACATTGAATTATGCAGTGTTGAAGAATAACATGAGTAAAGTGTTAATTTTCTCATTGCATCAGCAATTAAAAAGAAAAAAAAACACGGAGAATAATGTTGCCGTTGAGCGAATTAAGTGATAAAATGCTCCTTTTATGAATGTCCTATTCAGCAGAAGCCATTTTATGTGATTTTGCGCTGTGCAGCAGTGTTTTTTAAAAGAATTGAATAATTATGTTAAATGTTAATTATTAACATAACTGATCGTGTTGAATTTCAATAACATGATAAAGTGTTAAAAAAGAGTTATTTTTACAGAATTTTTTTTCTGGGTGTAAGGTTTATTGTTATAAATATTAGCAGTTTTATAAAGCTTATAAATTTCAAGTTTCATATTTGTTTCATTTGGAAGAATACAGGCCTTCAAACTATCTGAAAATTTCAGGGTTTAATCTGCTTTCAACAGAATAGCAAAAGCAACGAAATTTTTAATACGGTAGTGCTACCGACAGTTTTTAAAAACATTGTTATGCTGTTCATTTAGCTTTCCTGTGTGAATTTTTAAAAGCAAAGCAAAAGCAGCAGCATTAAAAAGAATTTGTTTTCGAATTTGTCGTTTCTTTACTGCGTCGTTTCAGAGGCACATGTCTGTTTCCACGTTTTTTTATATAATATGTACACTTGTGCGCAGTCGTGTATGTATGTTGTTACTTTGAAAAACTGTCGGTAGCATTACCGCAGCAAAATGTTGCTGTTCTTTTGCTGTTCAACAAAAACAAGATTTTCCAAAATTAGAATTTGTAAGAGTCTGTGAACAGAAAATCTAAATAAGTCAGAAAGTTACAAAAATTTATATATATAAACTACAAATAGAAATTGATTTATAAACCAAATGCTTTCCTTAAAAAAGTAATTACTAATGTAGCAATTTAGCACATTTTAAACAGAATTGAAATTTTAAAAGAAATTTGAGTTTTTATTTTAAAACTAGTTTATAAGCCCGTCATATGTCGAGTCGTATTCAAAATAATCAAGTAGCAGACGATAGACAATATTTTTACATCCACCTCAAACGTTGTTTTGTTCCAGTCGACTTCAATGTGTTCTTAGTGATATATACGAAATGCATTTTGTGTGCATACTTTTAGGCTGACAGTTAATAATATTAGCTATATTTGGTTATATGAGCGAAACAGGTTCTGGTTCATGCTGAGCATATTTTTAAAACATAGCAATAACAATTATGAACAGTTTGAGTGATATAGAGCACGGAATAAGACACTAGTCTTTTATATATTAGATGAATAAACTATTTAAAAATAATTATTTATGTATAACTTACAGAAAGCCAAGCCACATAACTGTTTTTTCCGTAGAAGAATAAATCGCTATAGGCAAATATGGCAGCAATTTTGAATATAGAACAAAGCAAATTTTTTAAAACAGTTCTGTGATGCCAATACATTGAACAAGTTTCAATAAAAACCCAAAAAACAAAATCATTCACTACTGATATTCACTACAAACTTAAAACAATGCGCTGTCCTAAGTTGCGTTCCGGAGCGGTGTTTCGATCACGGCCAATATAAATTTGTGTACTGTATGCATACCAACTTTTTGAATCATATAGAACCCAAATTTTGATGCCATATTTGGCAGGTTTTGATGGAATGTATTGACGGAACGGACATCGCCCACGAAATGGAACCAACTGTTCATCGACTGTAACATTTTTACCTGGTGTGTAGATAGTCTTCAAAATAGCAATCCATCTATCGAACACATTTCTGATCGGCCCCAATTATCACGAACAGAAGCAGTCAAACGTTCCACTCGATCATCAAATCGAATGCAACCAAAACTCCAGATATCAATTACGCAGCAAATAATGTTTACTTGTGTGTATTCAAAAGCATACTGACGCTACTGAGTGAAAAATAGCGGGATATGTGTATGGCAGATATATGTGTATGCGTACGCATACACAAAGAACCGATTCGTAACTATTTCTGCTCAGGCATTACTACACATGCCTCACATCTTTTGGTGAGATATTTCGATTCTATGACCAAAATAAATCTACTTTGGTGAAATTCAGACCGTTTCATCTAACCGTTTTTGTATAATTAAATATTTATGAAAGAAATTGTATGTGCGCACATACAAAGAACCGATAAGGGTTAAGAATCGCTTTCTCGTACATTTCATTTAATAGCAATTATCAAATACAATTCACTTATAATATCGTTAACGGGAGATATTATATATATCCTCCTTTATTAACGAATCGTGTAAACCTACAAAAGCAATTTATGAACGAGTCGACAAACCTTGGAAAACTAATTCATTAAAAAATCTTCATATATAAGAAAAGCAATTCGTTAACAAATCGTTAATTTTAAAAGAAGCAATTCATGACCAAATTGTCAAATTTGAAAGAAACACTTCTGAAACGAATCATCAAAGTTCAATAAGCATAAAAAAGAAAATTAAAAATTTTAAGTAAAGTAAAAGAAGTTTTGTACATATTAAAATAAAAATGTTGCTTATAATTTTTTTTTATTCTTTCCTTTGAGTATTGAATAAATTTCTTGGACTTATCGTTCAAAATATTTAAAGATTCATCTGGGAATTTCCAGTTGCATGCACCTTAAAAATTCAGAAAAACCATTTAATTTTTACGTATTTTAAAACAGAAAGAAAATATTCTGTTAATAATAATAGAATAAATAATAATAGAATTTCACCAGAGAACGGCTATTTAATATTCATAAATGTAGGATTAACTCGTAAATAAAACATTTGACACTTTAATTTGCAAATGGTGCAAGTATATTTAAGTAAAGTACATTTATTTTTAATTTAAGTTTTTACATTTATTTAGAATATTATTTTAAAATACAGCTAGGTGTCGCTTAGCGGCGCACAACCTTATTCTTTTTACTTCGACACTCAACTGTCTTTCGTCCGTTTTGCGTTGTGGTCTTTTTGCCACGCTTCGTTGGGTTTTGTGTAGTTGTCCTTGTCATCGTTAAATTAAACAAAACTGTTGTCCCCGTCTTCGTCCAAGTCAGTGCCACCAACTAATAGTCTCGTCCACTCCTCGTTAGATGTCGCCCGTACAAGTTATCGTCCGTCAGTCTGACAGACTCCTTTCCCACATAAATATCAGTATTCTTGAAACAAACAGTTCATAAATTGAAATAAGCCAATTGTAAAAGAATTGTTGAGGCTAAAAAATAGCAAGTTCTTGAGGCGATTCGATAGCAAGTTCTTGAAAAGAAAAAAAAAACAATTAGAAGAAATAAAAATTTGGGTTAACCTCTCACATCTTACTCAAACATCTTTTACACATCATCTTAACAAAGTAATTTTAAATAATGCTTTCTATAAACATCCCGCCAACCTCTGATTTAGACAAACCCAAACTATTCGAAAATAATACAAAACTTTTTACCGCCAATCAAACTAAATCGGTTTCTATGGTTACGCCCTAGTGTAAAATCATATGCAGTGACCAATCAAATTTGCTTTAAAGACGAACAGTTTAACTTTTAGTAGCCCAAAAACCTTTCGCCAGGAGAAAGAATAAAACAACACTGTTAAATTTGTTTTTATTTCGTTTTAAATAAATATTGATTTTAAAAATATTTTAAGTGACTCAACTATTTTATTGTGTTTATCTTATTATGAAACTCAAATTCAGTTCTTTCGATTTTTTATTATTTTTAATGGTCAAAATTATATTTTATCATGAGTAACCAACAGCATGATTATAATTTTTCGAAAATATTTTGACGGCAAAGCAGGATTTTTCAGGTTAAATCCCCTATTTTATGGCTCATCATTAGTCTAAAGCTTAAGTTTTTTTGTTAACATACAAAATGCCAAAAAAATGTTCTTGGGCGCCTCTAGATCAAAGTAACCAAAAAGCGTATCATTCCTCTGACTTTTTCGTAGTTTTAAGACTACAAGCCACCAAAAGCTTGCGAAACCTGCATACAAACTTACCTTTTCCCTGTAACATAGGGTAGGTCATGCGTGACCAGGTGATTTTTTGTTAGGTGTATATTTTGTGTACGCGTTTCGCTAGCGACATTTACTTCCAACGGCTGGCATCGATTTCATCAGTTTACGACTTAAAAAATTGTGGCATTTTAATCATTTATTTTAGTTTATAATTCTTAAAAAACAAAATTTTAATAATATATTTTTAATATATTGCTTAATCAGTTTATGTTTGATTATTTTTATTATGGTATACTCAAAGCTAATATTATTCTTATATAAAAATCTTGTGTCACGCTGTTAGTGTTTAAACTCCTTCGAAATGATTGTCTCGATTTTAATGAAATATTTTTTGTATATCTAGTAGGTATGAGAATAGATCGTAAAGTATTTATCATCTTCCTATCCTCGCACAATCGCACATCAATGAAACTCGGTACGAACTGACTATTGCGACATGCCCTTCGACTGTAAAATTTGAGCGATTGTTGCAAAGAGGGGCATGGCCAGTGTTGCCAGATTTCGGAAAGGACCATTTCCGTGATGTCCATGGTATTTCAAGAAGTTTTTCCCGTTTTTACTTTTTCATTTTCCCGTTTTTCCCTTTATTTGAAAGTATTATCAAAACTTTTTTTTTCTGAATGTTTTATTTATTTATTTCATAATAATTAATAATTATTACAATGTTTATATAAAAAATATATTTATATTATGTAATTTCTGTGCATTGAAATTTAAAATTGGAAAAATGCACCGGTAGTTAAAAAAAACCAAGCTTCGAAACAGCACAAAAAAAACGATTCTGTTTTACCCACTTAAAAACTTCCAGATTGTTTTTTTTTTTTCTTTACTTATGCATTTGTTTTGTCCGATCCTAGGAAATGATCTAAAGTCAAAAAGGATTCACTTGATCTACATATTCATCTCATTGTTTTTTAACTTCCAAAATCATGTTCGAGTGGTAAACCCTACTACTTCGATTTAACCTCACTTGAACTTGAATTCTTTGCTCATAAAATTAAACTTCTTTAAAATTTTTGCACTTCTTTGGAAATGAATAGAATATTTACTATTTTAACGATATGTCATTTAAGCTCGGACATGAAATGTAAGTCATAGAAAAAACATTTTGATGGTTCTTACGGAGGTCCAAAACATTTTAGTTTTTTGAACTGTCTCTAGGCCAGCCTTAAAGTAAGGAGTGCACTTTCAAGCTTTTTTTATGAAGACCGACCAACTTATTACACATATTACTTAAGTGCAACTAAAAATATTCCTTGCCTATTTCTTAAAATATTTAATTGTAATTTTTCATGAACATATTAGCATGTGGAACATGATTTTTTACTTGTCAGTTTTCCTTATTTTGCCATAAAAACTAAATAAACAAAAATTGCATTTCAGCTAACGTTTGACGAAAATCTTAATAATACATGTGAAGTTTCTGGCTTCTTCACATACTTCTGAAATGTTTTTAAAAATGGAATATATTTTTTTTTTCAAAATTTTTAAAAATTTAATTTATTAAAAATATGCATGCATTGATTTTTTGAAAAATATAATTTTTCATCTATTAACACGCCCAAACTTTTTCCCGTTTGTAGAACTGTTGTCGCGTTTTCCATTTTAGGTCAGAAATTCCCGAAAAAAGGGGGAAAATCCCTCTTTTGGCGACACTGGACATGGCACCGCACATACAATTTGACTTTTTGATATCAAATAGAATTTGAATTAAATTTCGTATAACACTATTAAATGTGACAGCATATGACACATTTTTATACCCTAAACCTGAAAGGTCAGGTTACTTTGTGCAACCGTTTGTAACGCATAGAAAGAAGTGAGTCCGGTATATAAAAGTATTTACATTCTTGAGTAGCGTAACCTCGTTAGTCGAGTTATTCATTTCGGTCCGTCCGTCAGTTTGTCCGTTCGTCTGTCCGTGTGTGTTAACCTACGGTTTTCATTGGTCTGTTAATCTTCGTCATTTTCGACTTGAAATAATGACAAAAATGGTTTAAGAATAGAATAATCAAGTCAGCTTCCCAAGTAAAAACTAAATTTTTTTTTTAGCCAAAGCTACATGGCAAACATTTTGACCGTACTGATTCCTTGCAACATTTATAGCGGCCGAGTTTAAATTAACTTTTTCTGCAGCCACGGTCGATGTTCAGCATATGAAAAGGCAAATTGTCCTGCAAGCGTCTGTTGTACATCCGTTTTACAGCTTTTTGCTAACAGAGTTTCTTGTTTGCCAGTTGTGCGAACGTTGTACAGCTTTGCCTAAAAAATTTTAATTTTTACTCGGGTTAAATCGAACAAATAAATAAAATTTTTATTATTTTATCTTTAAAAGCAAAAAACTGTGAAATCTTGAAAAAATTAAATTTTACTAAGAAAAAACGAGGAAACATTTATTACAGAGCCGAATGCAATAACGTTAAAATTGTAATAAATTGAACAAGGATATGCCAAGGAAGTGTCGTATTGAGTGCATTTATATGTATTTTTGTATACTTTGTCATTAAAAGAGACACGTAAATTAGGTCAAAAAACAACAACATTAACAAATAAAAAGAGGAAATAACGAAGAAGATAAAAATCGAATAAGTGTTGTTGTTGACTTTCCTTGATACACTCGCATATAGACTGCCTGACGCATTCAGTACTCAATGATGCGTCTTTAATAATAAACAACAACAGCAACAGCAGGAACACATTAATACAAAGTTACATTCACAGTCCAACGCTATGATGTATGGCAGACAAGAGTGTCCGACATCCGTTTGGCAATTCAGCCATTTTTTAATGTTTTTTTATGCTTTTCCGTTGCTGGAGAGCTCTTTTCGCACTTGGAAACAAACCATAGCAACTCAGCCAGAGTTTCCCCAGCAGACACAGTCAGCCATTCAATGACTGATGTGTATAAATTGTTGACCATTATATTAAATGATCCTCTGTTATTATTCTTATAAAAGTTGTCGTGAGCGTGTAGAGCGTTTTCTTTTGTTTGTCTGTGCGTGTGTGTGTACGTAGATGGAATGGTACATACCGCCGTATGTATGCTTGCAAAAGTGTGTTTAAAAATGTTGATATATTTTTCTTTTTGATTCGATGCTCGTTTTTGATATATTATGTTGTCCATTGAAAACAATATTGGTGTGTATTTAAGTGTGTGTGTTAAAGCTGTTTGTGTGTTTCCGATGTTTGTACCATTTTTGTTACTTTTCTAATAGATTTGCCTGCTAAGATGCCTGTCTTGCATACTTTTATATTGAGTGTGCTTGTGTGTGTATGAATGTGTGCAGTTTATGTGCGTTTCTATGTGTGCCTGAGAAATGATGTTGTCTTATTTTGACTGTGACCAGTGACAGTTTGTGTTGAAGAAAAACTAATGATCCATCTTAAAGCTTTATATTTGACTGAACTTTGAGTGTGTAGGTTTATTTCTTTATGTTTTTGTCTTAAATACTGCTGAAAACTCTTTCTTAGAAATACTTTATGATGGTCTTCTGGTCTTATCTTAGCTTAAAAAAGACTAAAAAAAAACTAAAGAATTTAATATTTAAACAAAAATATGATTAAATACTTTTTTAAAATAAATAAATTAATATGCATGAACTGCTTATTTTTAATTATTTTAACTTAAATTTATTACAGGAAATTGCGTTGTCCAACGTCCACATCAGTCTGATCAGCTCATACGAGAAGGCACCAGTAAGAGGGTAAGTTTCCCAACCAAAACAATTTTTATCATGTTAAACATACATACATATTCGTGATTAAAAAAAATATATATATATATATATGTATATGTAAATCTACATGCATACATATATACGAAATGCGTGTGTGTGTGTAATTGTTCATCTCTCCGTATCACGTCCAAATATTTGTTTTTACGGTAAATAAAATACTATCCCCTTTCCAAGAATCTAACAGTAGAGAACATGAATAAGTGACATCAGGTCAATTACTTAGTAATTTTCAAAAATTTTTGCTCTAAATGTTATGATTATTACCAGTTTTGTTGCTAAGTGAACAGTTGTCAACAGATTTATAATTCTTTCAAGAACATACCAAAATTTTTATTTCAATATATTGATTTAATTTGTTCCCAAAATAAGGTCTTAGCTTACAGCTACACCATTAAATAACATAGGCTTTTCTTCTATTTCTGCTAAATATTAAGATTAAAAATATTATAATTATAGTTAAGGTTTAGGTTTAGTTTATTTTGTATAATTTGTATAATCCAGTAGATTTTATCCCAAGCTTGTACATTAAAAGAACGAAGTTCTTATCGTACTATTAAAATAAATAAATCGAAATTAAAATAGAAGATGTTGGAAATCGATTCTACCAAATAAAATTTCTAGTTTTACGAATTAAGTTTTTCGAAAGTTGAAGCTGTACGCGTGCTCGAGGTGTGTGCCTTTGATGTTTTTATTGTTAGATAAGATAAGACATTGAGGTGGATGGTACTGATTGAGTGTTGAAAGTAGAGGGATACTCGCAAAGACTACACATTCAACTGAACATTTAGAAAATACAAGGTTTAATAAAGGCCGGAGTCTGAATGACAGCTTAAAAGTAGATTTCATTTTTCAAAAGTGGGACTTGAAGTAAAATAGTGGTACTCATCATATGAGAGGACTCATAGTAGGTTAAAAAGATTAAAGTTTTAATAAAAAGTGAATCGATTCTGTCTACTGCAAGCCGATAACCATTCACGTGTTGATAAGGTGTCTTAAGGTATAAAAGTGCATTGAATTATTAAAGTAACGAAAAAAAATAATTGAGAATAGTTCATGCTAACCTACATACATCTATCGGCAAAAAACTTAAAAATGTCTCAACTCATCCCACATTAAAATGAGTTAAATTGAGAGATATTTCTTTACTTAAGTTATTTAAGTAGCAATATTATAATTATAATTATAAAAAAGTAATTATAAGTATATATAATTATATATATTAATTTTCTTGTCAAAAAATGCATATTAATAACAATAAACCAACAAGTACACTACATATATTTTGAATTGCAATAAATAAAAACTTCGTACCACATGGCGTATACGTAACATTTAGTTATACTTGAATAATTTCAATTGCTATTAATACCACACACATTTGCTCATACTTACTCACCCCTTACAACACTTACAATACTTGGCTAACATTTTCATTAATTTTTGCACTAAATAATTCTTTGCTAGTTCTTATCTCTTGGTTTTTCTTTTTCTTGTATTACTTTTTACAGATTTACTCCTTGGACGATGCTGAGTGCAGTGAATTATGCAGCTGCGGTGAGTCACTGACGCTTACCTGTCACGCCCTCTGCGTACCATTTGCTCCATGCCGTACAGCTCTGGCCTTCTACAGTCACGCTTCACCCGCATATCAAGCATTTCGTGGCAGATGTCTCTGCTATTCCGGACGTTTTATCTGCATGAAACCACCGCTAGGCGAATACACGTTGCCAGGTGAGTAAGCGAGAGAGAAAGAGTGCTAAAATTACTGGAAAAGAATCTTGACAAAAATTAGTTTTGATGTTTTTTTTTTTAAGTTGAGTATCTTAGCGTGTATCTGCAAGATATTGCATTTTTGCTAGTTGTATAGAGTAGCTCTTGCGGCTGATGTTGTCGGTAACTAAATAATTTTTTTTTTATGATTGATGCTTTTGCTGCATTTGATGTTTGAGCTGTAAAATATTCGCATCTGTATTGAATCGCTTAGAGCTATGAAAAGATTTAAACAATTCACATGAAAGTGTTGGTTTTTATTAAGATAAGATGAGATAAAATCTGTTGAGTTTAGTTCAGAAATGAAAAGTTAGAAAATTGAAATTTTCTATATTGATTAGCTGCGTTAAATATGGGTGAAATAAATTTTTAAAAATTCATAAATAGATGTTAACATAATATTCTTACATTTAGTATATAAGATAATGGTACTGTTTAACAAAATATGTATTAAGCAAAAGGCAACAACAATACATCGAATACAGTTTTCACATGCAATTCTGAACAACAGGAACAAAAACATGATCGGTAACAGTATCTGCTGACCAGTATCTGAGCAAATAGAAAGCAATACAATGCAGCTGTTTTCACTAACCATTGAGTTATCCTTCGAGAAAAAATCAATTCGACTAGCTGAGAAAAAAAAAAAAACAAAAAAATGCACGCTTCTTCAGGTAGCTGTAGCTGTAGTTGTTGTTCAAAGGAAAATAACCAACAGCAAAAAGCTACACTTGCATGCAACACACACAAGCACACTCAGTCCCAAATGTATGCTTGTAACAAATGACTTGTGTATGCGTGTATGTTTGTCTACACCTTTGCTTGTAAGTTTGTCTACACGATATATTTTAAGCGTTAAAGTACGCGCCACTGAAAAATTAATATACCAAAAAAAAGTCACTGCAAACTTGAACGAATAAGAATAAAAGTGACAACTTCTTGAACGACAAAAAAAAAGGTAATAGCACTTGAGTTGCTTATATCATATAGGAAGGATTTCGTTATTTTTTTTTTTATAATAAAAAACATAACAAAAAAAAACATTACAGACTTGAAAACACTTGTGTAAATAATACAATTTGTAGTTTATTGTAAGTGTGTCTACTATAATTTTACTTGTGAAAGTGTAGATAAATTAAAATAAATAAGCGTTTTGTAGGCTTTTTTCCAATTTTAAAAATGGCTAAAAAGTCACAACTCTATATGACAAACAAATTTTCAATTTCAGCTTTTCAAAGTAACAAACTGTGTTCTTATGAGTGCTAAGCTTGTTATTCGATTTTTGTTCAGAAATTACTAAGAATTGCAGGTAACCTTTCTAGGAGCGGCAAATGTTCTCATGAAGATTTACTTAACATTTTTTTAATATCTAAAATTTTTGTGCGGAAAAGTAAAAAGCAAATCACAAATATTTATTTCAATTCAAATATAAATTTGTTAAATTGAAAATTGGATTCAATTAATCAATTTATAGTGAAATATTTAAATTGAAAAATCGACGCTTGACGAGTGTCTATTTCTATTCATTACGTTTCTAAGCGCTTTGTTTCCAGTTGAAGGGACCAAATTATCTGGTATTCGCGATTTGGTCTTGGTCAAACTGTAAGTTTGGCCTTGCTTGCTTTCTCGAACAATTTAGCTGGGATCCAAAGGCCTTCTTCGCAGGAGTACTTCTGTTCTCTGACCCAAGTCAGTTAGTCATAATTTTTGCATTCCGTAGCGCATGCTCGTTACTATACAGCTTGCTTATTTATCTTCCTCAGAGGCAGGGTAGTAATTCTATTAAAGAAAATTATAAAGCAAAAAATTTCCAGGATCGAAAAAATTTTAGCTCTGTAAAGCTTTATTTGAGACCTTGTTACGAGTTTTAAGTTTTAACTATTTCGTTAAAGCCAAGCACCAGTGGATTCCCCTAGATATTATTCGTCAAAACTCTTCTTTGGCACTATTTAAATTTATAAATACCCACGCTTTAAATGTGCCAAAGCGGTGCATGGATGATAAGTTCGGGTTGACAGGCAAATATTTCTGACTCGTGTGTCACATTGGCTATAGAGGCTCTCAGAAGCAAGAAAACTTTAAATGTGTTTTTTAAGTTCATCTTCTTTTGTAACATGTATCTTATTGGTTTTCCTAGAAATATTTTCAATTGCATCGAGAAACTGAGTAGTGAAATAATACTTACCGTCTTTGTTTGAACAAGAGCGTTTTAAGTTTATATGTACACATGAAGAGGTGTAATGAATTTTTGGCGTACATGGTAGTCTAGTGTTAAGCGTGCTTTACTGCCAACACAGAGTTCCCAGCTTGGAGAAATGAGATGAAGGAACAACACTTCTTATCTCTTCATACAGTTTAACATTAAACCATATTAATGAGAGGTAATAATACAAATTTTGATTAATAAAATAATTAATACACACTTACATTGAGTGGTCCTTTTTTAAAGATCTATCAATAATATAATGTTTTTTTTAAAAAAAAACCATATCAAAACGAATTCAAGCCAAAAAGCTCTTTGAAGGACGTGGACTTATTTTAAAATTGAAATGAAATAAATTATTTTTTTATCTGATGAGTTATTCATTCACAAAGTTGAGGTTTTTAAATTACAAGAAGATTTTTATGATTTTTCTGCTAAAAATCAAAAAAATTTTTTTCAAAAAAATATGAGAAAATGTACTCCGTTTCTTTTGCATATCGTAAAAATGTCCACATTTGGTATTTTGTTGATTAAAACTATTGTTTACTGGTGCGATGAGACTTACAAGAAAAAAGCACACATTTTGTATGGAAGCCCTATTTAATATCAACTTTTCCGATAAAATATTTCAACATGAGAATAGGCCATGAAAAAATAAAATTTTTGATACCCATATTGGGTACTTTTAATGTTATGAAATTTTTTCTTTAAGGAAAATAAATGGATTTCAATAAAACAAAAATTTCATTATAAACAGTAACAAATTTTAAAAAACAAAAAAAAGTTTAAAAATTGCCATAAATCCAACATAAATTAATATGAAATAATTGTGTCAACATACTACTTTGATATTGACTAAACAATACTAAAAATTACAACAACAAAATAGCAACACAATTTTCTTATGAAAAAATGCCATCGTGTGTGGTTTTGTAAGAGCTTTTGTTTGGTACCAAATTTGTAAATGTTTCCATGGAAAATATCGAAATTAGAGCAAAAAAAAAGAAATTTTCGCTGATTTTTGAACGCGAGTTTGAAACCCTAAACCATCGATTGAGCACGTATAAAAAAATACGTCGACCTTAGATTTTTGTCTTCTATCACATATCCAAAAATCATTCAAATCGGAGAATGTCACCTGGGGACCTTTCCTTGTAAGTCCAAACCTGATGATATATTTAGATAGTTTCTTTAACCAAAGTGAAATGCTTGAATTCAGCAGTGTTTTGTCACTTGGATAGCAAGTTAGTCCAGAACACTGAAAATATTGGTTCAAAAATAAGCAAGTACACAAGCAAAGAAGCACTTTGCATATAATTCAATACATACAAAATTTCTCATTTTTGTATTTTTTAGCTTTACTATCTTAGTTTATGTTTTCAATATTTACTTATTTTGACAGAACCACACAACCAGATTAATCTGCAACTGAAATTTAGTCGAATTGTATCGTTGCCAATGAAATGTCATTCACTACAGCATGAAAAGCTTTTAAGATAAAGGTTTTGAGCCTTTGTAATTAATTCATACCTTTTTTTGTAACAGCAAATCTTTTACTGCAAAAGTCAAATTTTTTGATTTGTTATAGAGAACACAATACGGTATTATAACCAAAGGTAACATTTTTGTTTTTTATGTGAGAAAACTTTTAATTCAAAAACATTAGCGTTGCTCAAATGAAATATTCTTTAGTTCAAACGTCGAGTGCTACAGCCTTTAAAAGTCAAAAACTATTGATTTCATAGTTTTTTTTCAGTGGGTGCTCACTTCTTTCCAAATAATTATTTTTAATTGAACAAAAGTGAACTTCATTAATAAAATATCACACTTTATTGTATTGGTAACCTTCCATTCTTCCATTTTTTTTTTTTTTTGTTTTAAAAAACCTTCCATTCACCTACATTTGTTGTTAGAACGATTTTTTAGGATCTAAGATAATTCTATAATTTTTCTTGATTTGTCATACATTTTGCATATACTCAATGTATTTCGAAATAATCGCTGAAAACTGTCACTATTTATTCAACCGCAATTTCACATCGGAAGTTAGCTGATTGTCGGGTCTCCGATTGTCGGGTCTCAGATTGTCGGGTCTCCTTTCTTAAGTATAGGACAAAGCACACTGAGATTCCAATCGTCGGGCATGCTTTCCGCTAGCCATATTTTGCTGATGAGTTGATGCATGCACCTTATCAATTCACCGCCACCGGTTTTTAATAATTCAGCCACCAGGCGGTCAGCTCCTGCGGCTTTGTTGTTTTTGAGTCGGTGGATAGCAACTTTAACCTCGTCGTGGCTCGGTGGTGGAATTTTCTGCATTCTGCGGACTGCATTTTCCAAGGGCGGAATTGTTGGTATCGTCGCCTGCATACAGATTGGAAAAATGCTGTCTCCAGTATCTTAATGTAAACTGCGTATCTGTAATCACATCACTATTTTCACCTCTACAAGTGGATGCTCCGGGCTTGAAACCTTGGGTTAGACGCTTAACCTGCTGGTAGAATTTTCGATCATGCTTCACATGAATTTTTTTTCACACTCACTCTATTCTTGCTCCCTTTATTTACGTCTAAAAAGGAATCTCTCTTCTTTCCTCTTATCGCGAAAGTTTTCGTGCATGGCTAACGTTACAGCTGACTGCAGCGTATTTTTACATGTGGCGTATTTTGCTGTTGTCGCGTCGCGACACTCCAGCTCATACCATTAGTTTCGAGGTTGCGGGCACCGAAAACCAATGACTTCTTCAGCAGCAGTGCACATAGAGTGGGATGTGCAGTTGTGCTCAAAATAATAGCAGTGCTCTAAAATTCAGACATGTTTGAATAAATAATACTAGTCGAAAAAAGTAGTATCCGGAAAACCCAATATAATTTCTATATGAGCTTTCAACGTTGATTCCAGATAAGATAAGATAAAAAATTAAATTTTGTATTTTAGAGAAAATATGAAATGATCCAACGGTTAATCAACTACTATCGTTTTATGTGTTGTAGCGGAGCTTTAACCCATTAACGACAAATTGGTAGAAAAATACCCAAAAATAGACCTAACTTAGATAAATTGCAGCTAGAGTTAGGTGAGAGGTATCTCAAAGCTTTTTGAACGAGCTGATAGAAGAAAGATGGAAGTAAACAAAAAAAAATTGTTTAAGTCATATAGGGGAGGGCTTAAGACGGAAATAAGCGGGTCAAAATTCCGAAATTTTATGAAGTCAAAAATTTTTAACATAAATTGCTCTGAAAACTAAATGGGTTGTACTTTTCAAAAAATCTCTTGGCATCTTATAGCTATAGATGTCTTCTTACCTTAAAAAATTCCGATATAGGTCACTTTTCTGGGCTATAGGTACGATTTTATTGCATGGGTATTAAAATACCCACTTAGGCATTAAAGGGTTCTCAAGCACTTGAAATATGAATAGACTTTTTCAATTAAAAATGTGTATTTTTTGTGTTTTAATGTTCAAAAAACAATTGTATTGTGCAAAATATTAATTTGCGTTTATGTTAGCATTACATTTTGTGCACCCATACTCTGTTTTGCCTCCACATTGCCCCCAGCGGCCGCGTTTGCCTATCTTTTCGGTCATGTGATCAAATTTATCCATCCACTTTGCCATTATTTGCGCATTAGTGACTACTTTTCTATAAACACGACAACGATTATCAGATATTGTTTTCAATGCTTCGACAACACTAATGCGAAAATCCAAGTTGACTCATGAATGGCGCTTCTTCAACTTTTGTACAGATACAGTCCAACTTCCAAGCATTCACCATAGCAGCACCCATAGCTTAAGTGAGCAACAGCCAATACCATTTCTTTCCGTGAACTTGAATCCGATAGTTGTTCATAGCATTATCAAACAAATCAACTCCTACCATTTGCTGATTGTATTGATGTATAAGATGCGGTTGCTCAATCGTTATCATCTTCCTACTTTTCCGATCAAATAGTTTGGCTCGGCACATCGGCTCTACTCTCAAGAAGTTGTACATCACAGTGACCACCTAAAACAAATATTGTCAGTTATGGAGGAAAAAAGTGATATTTATACATATTTACCTACTTATCATTCCAACGAAAAGCTATTATTTTAAATCTGATGATTCTCGCGGCTTTTTTTCATCAATTTGAGATCATTAAATAGTGTATGATTTGTGCGATTGTCGCGAACGGTACCAGTTGAAAAATATCATTTTTGAGTAAGTATGTACAATAACTTGTGACTAGTAAAAAAGTTATCAAATATAACATTGTGTTGCGTTTGATCCAATATATTTTCCAACAATCTTAAAACCACATTCTCTCCAAGATTACAATCGGCATTATTTTTGGCAGACGCACCAGAATATGGAATAAAAGAGTGGCAGTTTCCTGCCGCTGAAGCTTAAACCCAATATATGTAACCAAATCGTATTGGTTTGTTTGTCTCTAATAAACATTTTCAAAGAGTGCCGACCGTAGTATGCGATCATTTGTTCAGCCACCTACAGGTTATGAGCAAATACACCAAATTGCAAGAATTTCTTCTTGAGGGTATCATTCAGTGGCGTAACTTTGGCAAATTTATCACTTACATCAAGATTTTTACTGTTACAAACGTGTATGTTTTGTTTTATTTGTTGGAATCTATCATTGACTGATTGCATCTTTTACAATCTGACATCCTAGAGATGCTTGATTTGACCAGTAAGATCTGGTGGTTGCAGTGGCGTAGCGAGCATAACTGGCGCACGGGGCAAAACAATTTTTTTGGCGCTCCCAATGAAATAATTAAAAAATATATGATATATTATATATAATATATAAATAATACAAATAACACTATGCGTCTAAATCAGAAAAAAGTTCTGTACACGACAGTTCATTATATTTTGTTATAGATTTAGGGTCTCTTAACACGAAAATTGCAAAAAAGTTTTTATAGTTAAGCCTAGTTGAACCAACCATTATTTTTCATTAATTTGTTATCGTGTAAATTATAAATAAATAAATTTGCATCGTGTTTTTCAGTAGTCGTCACGAAGTTCGACGATTCTTGCATTACATGAAGAAAAGTAATAGAAAAGTTTTTGTGTTTTTGCGCGCGTAACTGTTATTTTCCGGCACTGATACGTAAGAAGTTCCTGACCGAGTTATAAAAGTTAATCAAAGTACCTTTCACAAAAGGTAAAAACTATTTATGTTTTTGAAAATATAAGTGAATTTCAATAAAACTAAATATAAACTAAAAAAATTTAAAACAAAGAAACCGAAAGCATTTGGGTACATTTGACATTTTTGATTGGGGTACTTTTGACAAATGTTAGTTGTACGAGTACAAAAATTGAGTAACATCGAGATGTTACCAATTCATTTAAAAATTTTTTAATATATTTCTAAATTGGTTTTAATAAAAAAGAAGTGTTTCAAATATCAGAAATAGGACTATCATTAGCCGAAGAAATAAAAGTCTAAAGATAATAGCAACTCTGGTTACAACTACAGCATTGATTCTTTTGGGTTGTTCAGTGATGCTGGTCTAATTTTTTTCCAAGTATTCAGCCACTTCACTTTTAAATTATTTTTTTCGTAGAGCATCAACATCAGTAGAATTCTCAAACGCGTTAAAGAAACTTGTGGTTATCGTTGGCCCTTAATTACCTAACCTATTAACTCGTATCCATAACATCTTTGCTAGCAATGTTTATTCCTAACTTTGACAGTTCGATAAAGATGTTCGATAAACTATTGCTTGCTCAACTTCTCGCTAGCTGAAATAATAAAGTTTATATTTTTTTATATCAATTGAGTGAATTTTACTATATTTAATTTTGACATCAATTGTAACGAACGGATCATGTTACATTCGATATTTTAACTCTTTTCTACTCTTACAAACACGAACTAAAGATATATTGAATTTTTGTATGATGAAATTTTTCAAATGTTCGTCAAAATATTACTCTGTTCCGCTGTGAAAAATACTCGCAACATTTTTCCTACGACAATTTTATTGAACTGCCTATTTATTTTGAAGTAAAAAGTGGCAGCTGTTTTTTTATTTTTTATTTTCATATTTTTTTTCTATTTTGAGAAGTAAAGCATGACTTTTTCAAATTTTTCAATTTCAACGCAACAAAAAATGAATTTTGCGAGTGAAATTTCACGCTAACGGACATAGTACTAGGATTAACGTGTTTTTTTAAAGATTTTATAAGATTTTCAAAGTTTTTCTCGCTTTTTTCAAATAAAGTCGCATATCTTTAAATATATCTTGTACACTTCTTGTTCAATATTAATAATCACACTAAGCCGAAAAAAATTTCAAATTATCTTCATGTTTGTTTAACAAATTTTTACATTTGGATGAGTAGTTTTTGCGTAGTTTTTCGATTTTTTCGATGAAGTAATAGCAGGATTGAACGTACTCTCTCTGTCAGTACCCTAAATGTCAAAATCGGCCATCTTGGCGAATGCAGACAAAGCAAACAAGCCAAAGCAAACAAACAAATCTAAATTCAATGGAACATCGTGTTGTGTTAAGTGCAAATAACATTTAATATTTTCGTTGTGATATTGTTTTATTAAACAATAAACTAGATAAAATAAATATAATACAATAACTGAGTAATAACAGTGACTTCAAGGTGTTTGCAGCAAATTGTTCCAAGAGGTCCGAGTTTAAGCAGCAGCAACAGTGACTGCAAACAGCATCCAATGAATTGCAGTTTATTCAATTTGCACTTTTAATTTTATTCATTATTACTTTAACAATAACAATAAAAATGATATACAAAGCGACAAATCACAATTTTCTACAATTATTTAACATAAACACGCGAGAGTTGGTAGCGGATCATTGTTTACATTTTGCCTATTCTTAGCGTTCTACTCGTTCGTAGATTTTGTATGAGCTCTCAACTTCGTTTTGACAATCACGGTAAGCTGCTCTCCTCCCTGATATTACTTCGTTAATTATACTATGATTGCAGCATTTATGGTACCACTTGTGGCAGTATTTTCATATGCTAATTTTTTTAATAGCTCTACGAATTCTTCCAGTCCCTCGACAACAACGCTAACTGCTTGCGCTCTGGCGCTCCATCGTGATACAGATTCACGTTTAACAGCTTTTTTAAAGCATTTTTTAACAATTTCCATCGTAATGTTGAACGTGAGAAAAAGAGAAGTATGTTATCAATTATTTCAAAACATGTTACAAGGATTGAATATTAGTTAGCTGTAGTAACTCCTACTAAATTTAATGTGTGGCTATCACAATTTACAAATGAATTATTGAATTAATTAATTAAAACAAATTTTGTTGCCAAATTGTTTTTGTCTTGAGAACGATTTGGCGCCGCTCTGCGAGTGGCGCCCGGGGCATGATGACACCCCCTGCCCCCCCTCGCTACGCCACTGTGTGGTTGGCAAAGTATTATGTGCTGTAAGATACAAGAATCCCAAAAATGTTTTCATTTCTGTAA
Organism: Tetanocera ferruginea; assembly: GCA_958299015.1. Taxonomy (NCBI): domain Eukaryota; kingdom Metazoa; phylum Arthropoda; class Insecta; order Diptera; family Sciomyzidae; genus Tetanocera; species Tetanocera ferruginea. Next base: position 81,571,237 of record OY282642.1, read on the forward strand.
TTGAGCAAATGAAACCAGGGACATTCTTTTCTCCAGCATATTCATTTGTACTTTCAACGATCATATTCAAGACATCTTCATCGAAATATATCGAATATGTTATAAGAGTAAACCATCCAGGTATTCATAAGAAATACGTATAAATAAAATACGTTTATTTCTACTGTTTTTAGGTCATTACATTAAACAAGTAAATTTTTATTTTAGAACACGTTAATACCTAAGTGGGTAGAAATATACCCAACCGCCATAGGCTCGCTTTCGACAGAAAAAAAAAATTCCACGTCATTCTAAATGCCCTAAATACAAACTGTGTGAAATTTCGTAAGAATCGGACGACGTAAGCGGGGGTCAGGCATTAATGGGTTAATTAATAGGTCATCAAACGAAATATCGCCAAACTTTGTATATTTTGTTTTAGCGAAGCTATAATCGTCCAAAGTTAAAATTTAGAAAAAAACTGTTGATTTAGTTTTTTTTTTATAAAAAACCAGCCACTTTAAATTTGGACGATTATATCTCCGCTAAAACAAAAGATACAAAATTTGGCGATATTTCGTTTGATGATCTCTTAATTATAGTTCCGCTACAACACAAACACGGTAGTAGTTGACTTAATTTACTGGCCTTATTTTAGCAAATAATTTCGAAAAATGTATTTGGAAGTAGAAGATTATGAAACTGTATGAACAAGTTTATTAGAAGTAGTATCGAGTTGGTAACTACCAATTATTTTTTGGGATGGCACTTCTCTCACGTTCTTTTATACGTTTTGAACTTAACTAAGTAATTCTTCGCAACGATGAGGAATGCAGTTACGAGTTTCAAGTTAAGACTTTGCAAAGAAAACAAAAATAAATAATGACTAATTCATTCATTCCATTCTATCTTGCAGGTGGTGTTTTTCTGCTGCTTGGCTATAGCTCCGCAGATGAGGCGCTACTGCGGCCTCATACAAATCTAGGCGTGCAGGATGCAGTGCGAGCGCTGCAACAATATGTAACCACAAACATTGATAATCAGGTAAAAAGAATTTACAGTTGAGTATAATTAAAGACATTTCCAGCAACTTATTTTATTTTAAATTGAAAACTAATTCTCAAACTTATACTCGACATTTCTGTTTATCTTACATCTGCGTAGACTCAATGCACTCTGACGCTCTTCAATATGACGGATGAAAATATTATTATAGCAGCCAGATTACCACATGATGCTAAATTAGTTGGACTTGAACTGCTGCGTAAGGAAAAGGTAACTATGACTGCACTTTATTTCATCATCATTTTGCTCTCAAACATAAGTCTATGTAAATTAATCTTAACTAAAATTTATATTTTTATTTTTTTTTTCATCTTTTGATTTACAGGATGAATGCACTAATATACTGAAGACCATCAGTCATCACATCAACACCGAACACAATGAGCTTCAATCCCACCGACTGCTGAGCATTTTTAAAATGTCCGAAGTCGAAGTTGTTTGGCCCGAAAGCAGCGCTGCTCATAGCAGCAACAAAATGATGTCCAATGTGGCATCACTGTCAACATGGCTACGTTTCACACTGACAGCTGTCAGCTGTTGGCTAGCAAGCGTGAGTAGTCACCAGTTTTGGTTAACATTAACATGACATTAAATTTGTTATGCCATAATAATACAAATAGTAACAGCTACAACAACAACATCAACAATATTTAAATAAATAATGCATATGCAGTTATTTTAATATAACAACAATTAGTAAATATTTAATAAACTGCATACAATTAAAAAAAATTGTTGAATAATGAATACAAACATAGAACAAAAAAAAAAAAAACAACAATTTATAAATAAAGTTAATTAAGCTGTTTATGCAATAAGCAGCAGCTAACTACAGTTAAGCCTAAAGCAGCATAATATATATAATTACAATACATACATATGTATGTATGTGTTCGAGTGTAAATATACAATATTAGAAATTGTGCAATATTTAAATATTTACAATAACTACATAACATATGATTAGTTATGACTATATTGCGTATAAATTCTTCTGTACGCATGCATACACATATACACAAACTAACATACACACACACACACTGTATGTGTAACTGTAAAATGAATTCATGCTGAATAAATACCAAAGTAGTCCCTTATTAGATGAATTAATAGCTTAAAATAGCATAGCATGGAATTCCTTCAAATTTGATGACAAGAATTGCAGCTTACAAGATATTAATATCTAATTAATATCTCAAATAGAAATAGAAATCTAGGTTTTTCTTTTTTCTGTCTCTTCTGACTCTTATTTTTCTTTTTTGGTTGCTTTATTTTAATTATGTATGGTTAAATTTGTACTATGTTTTTGTGATATTTTTTTATGTGATTCCGATTCATGTCGCTTACAATGACTTGAATTTATATTAATTATTTTAATTATGTTTTGTTCGGCTAGTCTTGAAGTTTGAAAAGCATACTAAAGAAATTTGAAAATTTTGAAAATTTTTTATAAAGATTTTTCTCCAAACTAACATATTCTTATATGACTATAACAAAATGTAGCTAAAATTAAAATGGGATAAAAAATATTTTGGGAGAAAACTTTTAAAGAAAGTTTCTTTCTTTTTAAAGAAAAAATATAAGCCTTTGTGGTCTACTTCTTAACAAGATATGAGTACTTTTCTTGTGTTCAAAAGAATTTTGAAGAAATGGCAACGTACCAATCGTTATTAGTTAGTTCTCATATTACGGCCATAATACAAAGTTTGTTATTTAAGAAGAAAACTTTTAACGTACATCCCAAATCTGAGCTCTGGAAAATCCATCCATATTCAAATCTTTTGGAAATGTCAGCACACCTGTCGACGAAAATAAAATAAAATATGTTTGATGTAACTGCTGACGGAATGCATGAAAACGAAATTTCATTCACAATAACTGGCATCTTTTTTACTAAACGAAAAGAAGAATATCCGGCGCTGAGGAGGAAAGCTTTAGGTTATATTGTACCATTTGGCACTTCATGCTTTTATGATTGTACTATTGACGCAGAATTTCATTACCTTTAAAAAGACATGGCAAAAGGATTAGAATATCTCAAAATCGACCATTTGGAAAAACAGGGTTTTCTCAAAATTTTGCGCCAATCTAACTAAACCAAGGAGGCAGTTGCACGCAGGGGACTCCCCCAAATCCAAAAAGTTTGGTCTTATCGCAGCACTAAAATTGAACTACAACAGTGTAATTAATTGATTTTGTGTATTTTTCTAACAAATCAGTTGCTAATTTTTCCCTCTAATACCAAAAGGTATAGGTGGAGATTTCAGTTGGCAGTTTTGTCGGAAAAAACACATTTCAGTTATTTTAAAAAAAAAAATGCACTTTTTAAAAAAGTTTTCGTACCAATAGGTTTTATTCATCATTATTGACATTAGCTATACGGAGAGCTATAAACAATCCAAAATGTCTCAATTTGAAAGCCTTTTTGAGAATGAAGTTTTAAAAAAGCAAAAAATTCGCGAATTCAATCCAGAACAAATTTGAACAAGGAGCTTGATTAAGGAAACTTAGTTGAGAACTTTCAATTTACACATGCCTAAATCCCTTAATATACCCTTAATTCATTTCAGTATGTTAATAATCATTTTGCCTTGTAGAGGTATGAACTGAAGAGGTGGATTAACAGCAGCAATTAAATTATATGATATCGGGAATTATATACCTTTAAGTAATAAAAAAGTTGCCATATGTGTTGACGGACATTGATTAAAATAAAATCTCTTCTTCTAAATGACTTTCATTTTAATTTTCCTTCACCTCATTTTTTTTGCATGCCACAGGTAAATTGCCATTGGCCAGAATACTGTTGAAGTTGCTTACAAATTTGAATCTTGTAGCAAACGAACAAAACAAAAGCCATCTGGTTCAGTATATTTGAATGATTTGAAGAAAATTATAGCTCAATCAACTCCTCATATATTGTAATTGTTTTTTTTTTTAGGCTTTCCAATCATCTATAGTTAACAGATTCTTCTGTCTGTACGGCTAATTCCACGCCTAAGACAAGTCATGATTGACTTCATGATCTTCGATTTGCTCGAAATTTTGGCTATATGTTCCTTTTATGCTTATAAGAATATATATTATTTTATTTTTTTTTTATCGTCATTTTTTTAAAAGTTGTGGAGATACCAATTTTTGATAAAAGTAAAAAATTTGAAAATCGAGTCGAATGAAAATTGTTGAAACTTTTTTGCTTTAAGACGAATTTCAAAAATTCCTAGAGTAAAATTGATCAAAATTTATGGAGTTTCAATCAAGTTTGGCCATTCTGCAAACATTAAAAAGTGAATTAAATACAAAACTAATTTTTTTTCATACTATACTATATATAAGACAAATATTGCCCCAAAAATGCAATCATGTTTGTGGAAAATTTTGTACAAATATCTAGAATGGTATGAATGGTGAAATGTTTGTCAGAAAAAATTGAGATTTCGAAAAAACGTTTATTTAGTTTTTAAAATTAAAGAAAAAAAACACAAAACTTCACTATTTGAGATATGGGCAAATTAAATTTGTTCAAAAAGTTGGCAACTCTAGCATAAACAAAAAGAAACAGTTTCGATAGTATCGTAAGTGTAGACGTAGAATTCCGTTTAAGTTGTAACCTATTCTACTTTGTCTCTTTGGTCCGATTGTTTTGTTCATTTTGCACGTATTTTTATTGATCTTCAAAAAATTAACAAATAAATTAATAACACTCAATTATGGACTACTTATCGAGGCCAAAACAAAGAAAAAGTTAAAAAGTAAGTATGATTAAATGAGCAAGCAAAAAGAAACAAGCAAAATTTCAAATTTTTTCGATCATTTTGTTAAGTTTGACAGGTTGAGTTCATTGACTTAGCAAATGCACTTTCCATTGGTGCCACTTTCGTCTCTGCCCGATATATAGTTTGTGAGCTACAGTCAGTTTAACTATTAATTTCAAATTAAAATTAAGACCCCGATTTTTAAAAAATTGTATGGTTACTATATCTTTTTCAAATCAACAATCACTATAATAGAAATAACCGTTTGTTAGACCTTATATTTTTTGATGATAGTAATATTGTTTCAGTTAATAGGTCTGATCCACTTGTGTATCCGGAGGACTTACACCATCCGACTGTTGAAATCACTCTGAATTTTCCAAAACAATCTATATCAAATCGTTTGAATCCTCCCTCAGAGTTCAACTTTAAAAGAACAAATTATGTAATTTTAAGAAATAATTTGTCAATTATCAACTGGTCATCACTACTTAACATCAATACTACAAGAATATTGCCACAAACCCTTGATTCTGCCGTGTTTGCTTTTAACAATACTCTTAATAATTGCTTTTCAACTTCAGTTCCTCAGAGAAAAGCCTCTCTAATATCTGGTCCCACTTGGTATACCAAAGAACTGAAAAATCTGAGAAACTTAAAATCAAAATATTATAAAAAATACTTAAAATCTCATAATATTTGTGATTTTGCTTCTTATACCTCAACTAAATATAAGTACCGTCAATTATGTAGGCAATCTTATAGCATATATTTAACAAAAGTTAAATTAAACATCAAGTCTGATGCAAAGTCATTTTGGAACTTCGTTAATACTAAACGTAAGATAAATTCATATCCATCTTTTATGAAATATAAAACATTTGAGTCGGATGTTGATAATACTATATGTAACCTTTTTGCAGATTTTTTTAAGACTACCTATTCATCTGCTTCTTACGATAGTTTAAATTATTCTTTAAATCTGCAACCTGGCTATATTTGTTCTCCAATAATTGATATTAACACTGTTTCAACCTACTTGAAAAATCTTAAGACATCTTATAAAAGCGGTCCTGACAATATACCTTCTTGTATATTGAAATATTGCTGTGAAGAACTTCTAGTTCCAATAACTATGCTTTTTACTGCATCGTTGCAATCTTGCTATTTTCCAGCGGCATGGAAATCTTCTTTTATTATTCCGCTGCATAAATCTGGCAATAGGTCTTTGATAGACAACTATCGGGGAATTGCAAAGCTCAGCGCCCTTCCTAAGCTTTTTGAGGCGATTGTAACCTCACAACTATCACATAGCGTTAAATCTTTAATTTCTCCTTTTCAACATGGATTCTTATCTGGTAAATCTACTGTTACTAATCTTCTAGAATTTACATCTAAAACTATTGAGAATTTTGGAAAAGGTCTACAAACAGATGTTATTTATACAGACTTTAGTAAAGCCTTTGATGTTGTAAATCATAAGCTTTTAGTTATAAAACTATCACTTCTTGGTTTTCCAACGCATTTAGTGCGGTGGATTGAATCATATTTATTAAATAGAACACAAAGCGTTATATTTAACCTCATAAAGTCAGATGAATTTCTTGTTACTTCTGGGGTACCTCAAGGAAGTCATCTTGGCCCTTTATTGTTTTTACTTTATGTAAATGATCTTCCATCTGTAGTAAAGCATAGCAATATCTTGCTATACGCTGATGATGTTAAACTTTTTCTGTCATACAAAGATGTGCAACACTCTTTATTGCTACAAACTGATCTTGACCATCTTTGTAACTGGTGCGAAATTAATTGCATGAAGCTCAACTTGGGGAAGTGCAAACAAATGACTTTTTCTCGAAGACAACCTTCTCGAACTAATTACAAAATAGGTGACTATACACTTGAGTTTTTGGAGGTTTTCGATGATCTCGGTGTAACTATGGACACCAAACTTCGCTTTCACATTCACATTAATAAAGCAATCAGCAGAGCTAATAGTACTCTAGGATTTATTAAACGATGGTCCAAAGAGTTTAATGATCCTTTTATAATTAAAACCTTATTCACATCGCTAGTAAGGCCCATTCTAGAATACGCGTCAATTGTTTGGTGCCCTCGTTATGGGTGTTACATTGATGATATAGAATCTGTTCAAAAGCAATTTCTTCTGTTTTGCTTACGTGATCTATATTTTAATTCAAACTTTAATTTACCTTCTTATGAATATCGATTACAGCTAATTAATCTGCCTTCTTTAAAAAATAGGAGAACTATGTTAAATGTTAGTTGGATTTTAAAACTCTTACATGGATATGTCGACAGTCCATATTTACTGAGTAAAATTTACTTTAATGTTCCTCTTCGACCTAGAAGATCTTTTGAGCTACTTTTTATGAACTTTTGTAGAACTAATTACTTACAAAATGAACCACTAAGAAGCGCTTGCGGTGATTTTAATTCCGTTTCAGATGTTATAACATTAAATGAATCCATGTACTCAATTAAACTTAAAATTTTAGATTATCTGCAGTATCGCCGCTGAGTCTGTACTAACACAATTTTCGCTTGGTGATGGATACAAAACTACATATAATCTGAATGGACCTGAACCTGTTTGGACCTCCTCACTTAATCTAATCGAACATGCTTGGTGAATGTCAACTCATCTTTCGGCCGTTCCATGCTGGTTGTATATTTTTTCTTCAAACATGCTAGAACGATTTGTATTGTATTTAAAATAATATAACTGGCCAATGACACCTTGTTGTCTAGTGCCTGCGTTCGCAACCATTTCTTGTTAAAGAATGAAATTGGTGTGGTGTATTAGACCTAGTTTGTCGAAATACCACCTTGCTTAGAAGAACGATTTATATTATATATATACATATGCTTATCAGTGTGGCGTACAGACCTTGTTTGTCTTGTTACCTCCCACCGTTCTATGCCGACACCAAGCCATTTTAAGTGTGGGTGGATATAACCTTATTTGCCTTGTTACCACAATGTTCTTTGCTGTCTAATATTCTTATAATTTCTTATAATTTATGTGTACATATTTAAACGTATTTTTTAAATTTAAATTGTATGTACATTTTCAATTGCATTTCTATAAATATGTAAATTTTGTATAATGCTAAAAAGTCTAACAAGGCTTAGCAAATAAATAAATAATAATAATAAATAATATTTCACGCTGAGCACATGTCTTTTCCTCTCGTCTCTGTCTGATATTTAGTTTGCTAGCTACACTTTCTGTTCGATGTATGGTTTGCAAACTTCACTCGCTAGTGCTAGTGGGATGTGGAATCCAAATTAATTTGCATTAAAAACAAAAATTAAAATTTTACGCCATCTATTGGGTAAAAGCATAAAAAGAAATATGATCCAACTTGTTTTTTTCATAAGAGTTAAATCTAAACGGATCACAGACCCATTTCGTTAAATTTGACAGATTGAGTTCATTGACTCAGTTGAAAAGAGGTTTGCGACCTCTGGTTTCAAAATAGTATACTAGAACAGTAGCGCATACATAAACCCAATGCGAACTAATGCTTACAATGCTGCCAAAGCGAAGCAATCAGTTCGTGCAAAACCAAAGCATACAAGCATAAACAACGAAAGAAAAACAAAGAAAGCAGCAGGCACAGCAGGGATAGCAGGCACATTATCAGCAGCTGATGATTGATTTTCTTATATAAAAACATGAATTTTTCTTCTTATATTTTACTATTTTATGACTTTAATATAATAGTGACAAAATCCAAAATTAAATATTCATTCAGCGCAGAATATATCTGATATTTTAGTATATATATATTATCTTTGAACGAAGAGTATTAAAGGCTGTAGGTATACCCTAAAGTATTCGCCAAAAACGTTGCCTAATGACATTGAAAAAATCTGTTAAAACGACCCCATACAAACCGCGCTGTAAGACGTAATTCTACGTTAAAACTAAAATATAAATTTTTTAAAAATTGCTGTTCAATTTCTACCTAATAATACAAAAATTGATGTCTCCATAACTTTTGAAGAAGGCGATAAAAAACAGCAAATAATTTATATGCTTATAAGTGGAAAAGGAACTTTTAGATAAAACATCAAGTAAATCGAAGAGTATGTGGTCAATTTTTGGAAAAATAACTGTAATGGCCGTATAGTGAAAAAAAGGGTTCAAATCAGTTAGGATAAGAGCTATATTCTCTTTCTTAAAAAAAGTCGTACTTTTTTATATAGCCTCAAAACTCAGCTCAACTTCAATTTGAAATTATCAGAATAGGCCATTTTATACGAGGCCATTTTATATCTCGATTAATTGAAGAAAAATTATGATAAAAACATTTATATAGAGATGGTTGAGTAAATAATTAAATAATAAAAAAATTTCACTTTTGCTTTAATAACACTGATTATCAGACACTACATTTTTCAAGGTCATCTTCAAAATAATACACTTTGTGTTGTTAAAAGTCTTGCACGGATCGATGTTAGTTAAAATATATATTAGAAACCCATCAACAGCTCATTTATATTTTTTATTAAAACTTTTTATATATTAAAATAATTATTTATGTTATATGTGTTATTTATTTTAAATTAATAATTATTTTTTCCATTCCGAATTTATAACAAATCAATAGCATTTGTACTCATGACAACTCATTGAAAGAAAACATTGAATAAAGTCAGTTAATAGTCAAATTTGTTTAAATTTAAAAGAATAACAACATATGTAAAGCTAAAATCTTGAAAGGTTTCAACTACAAAATTATAAAAAAACCAATAAACTATGATTTCATGTCGGGCCAATTGAAAGCCTCAGCAATTCTTGTCATCAAAATCATAATTAATGGAAATCATTGCGCATAGCTTATATTAACATACAGAAAACTTCATAAAAAAGCCACAATAATAAAAAAAATTATTAAAAAGTAACAACATGAACTAGTTAAAATATAACAGAGAGCAAGTGTAAATATGATTAAGTCAAGGATGTCGGCGTATTGTAAGTAAAATATAGCGTAAACAATTTTGTACGGACTGCTGTCTCAATATAATAATTAAAATAAAAAGAAACAATTATTAAAATGAATATAAAATTTCTAAATAATATTAATATAAGAACAGAAAAAAAAACTCGTAAAGATGTGGTTATTAATCAGTTGAGCTGCAAATAATGTAAATACAAAATCAAATAAAAAGTTACAAATAAAAAAAAAGCACGGAAATAAGCAAGAAGAACCTTATATCTAAAAAAGAAAAGCTCAATGAAAAAAATTTATATATATGAAGATATAAAAAAACACATTTTTTAGTTAAAAACAGTTTTTTTCCTTAAAAATTAAACATAATTTAAATTATTCTGACAATTCTGTGTCAACTAAGAATAACAGCTAAACTCATTTGCAAAATTTAAGAAAAGCATATTAATGCTTAAAATTGCTACCTTATATCAGCGTAACCTGACTTTTGCTGTTTAGATTTGATGGCCGCAAACATATGATTTTCAAGGTACAAGCATAGAAATTTTCGTGCCATAGAACCATAGAAAAAAATCGCAATGAAAGTAATAACCTCACTTTGTCCTAACTCGACTTTAGCGGTTATTCCTTGACGACACAGAATTATCTATATCTTAACAGTCAATTTATTTACATTTAAATTTTAACAATATTCAGCAGACTTCTCTCATATCACGTGCTCGGCAACTTGGAATCATATGCATGCCAGTTGCAAAGACCGTCTTAAAAACTATAGAATATGTACTTGATTTGGAAGCTTCTAAAAAGTGTACTTTTAAATAGAATACAAGTTTTATGTGCCCAAAAATTATGTTAGGGTTAATAATTTTTTTGATGTTTTCTTGTTTTCTACTAACCTCTATGCTCGCATGGCAAAATTTTTGAAGTCGACCTCAGGCAAAGTTCTTATATGAAAATTATCAACAATAACATATCTCTTTCCTTACAAATTACCTTTTTGCACATTTTATAAAAATATTTATTTTGAAAACTAACTTAAGCACTTATTTTTTGCCACAAAAAATATGCTTAAGATAAACCAATTTATCCAATTCAGCATTCTTAATAGCAACAACATTAAATGCGCGACATTAACATGTAAATGTTTTTGGTTTGCGAATACCGCAATTATTAAAGGTTCGTGGTTGTTTCATTTAAGCCATTTAATTTTATGTACTTCACACTTTGTGCGTTTAAATTTTTATATTCCGCTTTTCAGTTCAAAAAACATATTTTTAATAATTTAAAAAATATATAAAAACTTTAAAACAAGTTAATGACAAAATTTGTTTGCTATGAAAAATTAATGGCGATGATAAATATGTTATGAATATAAAAAAAAAATTAATTATAAAAGTTAATTTATCTGGAAGTTTGCAACGTATTTATTTATTTTTAAAATCATCCATAATATTTTTAAAATTAGCACTATCGTGGTAAAAATCAAACTAAAAGTTGTTGATTTTGTAGAGGACTATAATAATGACAATGAAATAAACCTCTTTTATTCCTGCAAAGTTTCTTTATTGAGCTTTACCTTTTGATAAGAGTAAAACAAATAACAGTTAACCTCCTTTTACTACTTCTCCACCTGTAAGCTTGATTTTACTGTAGTTCAGAATCTAATGGCTGTTTGTATATCCACCAGAAGCGCTCAATTTATATTGCCGAATATTCTTTTATCACTACAAGTTCTGCTTTATACATAAAAGTTGCCAGAGGAAATGGAAGGATACATCTTGAACCTATAAGTATACAAGGTAATATTGGAAGCATTACACTACTCCACAAATTTACGAAAAGTTTCACCACAACGAATTGCGATACCATTTTCAATAGTAGAATTTTCCATAGAATCCGAATATCGTAATGATTTTTTTCGATTAGCCCCCATTTTTTATGTAAATGGCAAAATTAAAAAAATCCACTATTGGGAACACATACTTCACATAAATGCTTGTAAAAACTTACATGTTCAATTTTGCAATTTTTGTTGATTTTATTGCATGTAGTAGAAGAGAGTCTGATGAAAATTTTAAGGTATAACATGTGCCAATAGCATTCTTGATATGACTGTTATGATCGTAAACAGGTAAATTAAAATCACTTTTTTCGTTTTTTTATAAAAATATTTTGTGTTTGACGCCCTATATCTCGAAATAATTATATGAGAGAGAAAAAGTTAGCCCTCTTATGTGATAGAGAATTTTATAACAAAAAGTATATACATGTCCAAAGAAAAGTCATAATTCACAAACTTTTTTAATATCAATGCAAAAACCATTTTTTTTTTTTTTTTTAATCTACTATATAAAAATTTTTAAACTCTCTACTACTACATGCAATAAAATCAAAATTCATTGATTGAACATGTAAGTTTTTACAAGCATTTATGTGAAGTATGTGTTCCCAATAGTGGATTTTTTTAATTTTGCCATTTACATAAAAAATGGGGGCTAATCGAAAAAAATCATTACGGTATTCGGGTTCTATAGAAAATTCTACTATTGAAAATGGTATCGCAATTCGTTGCGGAAAACGTTGTTGAGTAGTGTTATCAGAGTCCTCATTCCATTCTGGTTGTTGACTTACTAGTGAATGTCTGTGTGAAATAAGCAAGTGAATATGAAGGTCTGTGTGAAATTAGGATCGGAAATTTTCAGAGCTTTCACAAACTTGAATGCTCTAAAAAATATTTAAAGTGGGGTTTTGCTAAATGTAGATTTTAATTCTGCTTTTCAGACCCAGCCAACTAACAAGCCAATAGATTGGCTTTTTGATAAAATTGCTGTAGATCTTTCGGAGTTAGCAGTTCCTTACTTTTTAGACTTTTCGAGCCCATCTTGTTTTTGTGGGAATGTTCATATTTGCGATAACGCTTATTCCATGACAAACATGCCAATTTTATTCATTTTTCATACACTGACCTATGAAGGAATTACGAAACAAAAAAAACCAGAGCCAATTAATCTCTCAAATAAACAGTTATGAAGACATGAGTGAATGGAGGTGACGCATTTTTTGATTTTCGGTGTTTTATGTAAATAAATGTTAAACTTTTAACTCAATTTTCTTGAAACTACATTTCTGCGACATATCATCTACATTTACTTAGTCTTCAAATATTTAACTAACAAAAGTGAATTGAGTGCTAACTATTTTTCGAATAAAATTCAAAACAAAAATTAGTATTTGAATGGATTTTAGCACGATATATGTATAGCATAGTACTTCAAAATTTGTTCATGTTTGTTCATGTTCATATGTAACATCAGCTACCAAAGAAGTACACTCTAAGATGCATAATTGTAGAATGAAAAAGCATACAGTTAATGAGAACATAACTCTGATTCTGTAATCTTGCTATTGGGCATCACTGAATAAAGGCATTTTTTCCTGTAACGTCAGTTACCAATTATTTTGTTAACGAAAAACTTAACAATAACAGCTTAACTGGAATATGGGATTTTTTATTTAATTTATAATTTTTAAAAAACATATTTTTTTAAGAATTATATTTAGAGCTTTAAGCCAAATAATTCATGAAGTAACAGACTTGCTGCAACAACAAAATTCTTTGCAAAAGAACCGAGCAGACAGACCTTGGTTTCGTCGGACGCTACTCCGAATATAGCGAATATTGGATTGTTTATAATGAGACGTGATTGATCAAGTGAACTTTCTGTCAGTTTAGCAAAGTGATTTCTTTAAGAACTCGAGAGTGAGCACATAACATCCATTGAGCAACGCAGTCAAGAACTGATTTTAAATAAATTATTAAAAGTGCGCCGAAACTAGAGGGCATTCAGATATGCCATCAGATCAAAAACAATGTAACAAACTTCATTCAGCTTTAATTAATTATATTCCCAACTTAAATTTATAATTTTCTGTTAAAGTGTTGAAATTTTTTGTTTTTAAAATAAATAAATTTTTTATTTTTAAATTTTTAATTACTGTCAATTAATAATCATTTTTTGGCAAAATACCATAAGTTTTCTTTAATTATTCTATATTTTGTAAAAATCCTCATTATACTGATGATTGAACTTGTCAAATCTACTTACACAGTCAATCAGCAAAAGAAACATTGTAAAGAAATTGCAATTTACTTAATGCTATGTCTACACAGAGAGTTAAGTTTATTTAAACAAACTCAAGTTGTTCACACAAAGATACCGTCACAGAATTGAGTTAAATTTGCCGACAAAGCTGCTGGTATCTCTTCGTAGACATGCGTTTTTTTCTTGCTGTGCGAAAGCTCTGCTTTTGTTCATCCCATACTATTTTTAAAGAATTTTTTAAAAAATGCCTGCTAAAGATTTCATATATTTGTTTACAGATAATTTAATTTTAATGTAAAAAAAGATATTGTTCCTTATTTTATACATGCAGTAACTCTTTGGTTTGAAGTATGCCCTTCAAATAGATTAATATGTTCCAAATTTATGGCCATGTGTTTTACGACTCAAAGGATCAATTGAATGCGCTTTTGTTTAATCTTCCATACTTGTATTTTCTTAAATTGTACAACTATTTCTGTCCTTAAGATGCATAGTTTTAAAATAGATACCAATCTAATGGCCTTGTAAATAAGTAAGAACTGCTTTGATGAAAACAATTCAGTATTAATTGTTCTTAAGTTTTTTGAAACCCAATAATAAAATTTTTAAGGCGAAGGAGCTGAAGTCTGAGCACATGTCAATACACACAAAAATATTTTTTTTAAGGATGGTCACAAGATTCATTGGTTGCAAAAGTACCTATATATTAAGCAAGGAACAATAATGTTTTTTTATATCAAAATAAAATTTTCGATATACAAATATAGGAAAACTTAAGTAGGCATTTTTTTAAAAAATTATTACAATCGTTGGAGATCCAACTTAAAATTTTGCGTAAACCTTAAAAATGAATGCCTTAATGCGATATTATATTAAAAAGGTGAAAAAGTTGTTGCGTCGACTGTGAAAAATATGATGGCAAATTTCGGGATAAGAAAAAGAAACTTTTTTCTATTAAAAACTATAAAGAAATGACACCACCAGAAAGATCCATTCAAGGTACCTAAACTATACCTGAGTTTCTTGTCTGTGCGACTTACAGTTCAGAAGATAGAGCTTTTTAAATACATGTACCTATTCAGTTTTTTTGTCATTTTTTATCTTTTTGAGAGTGTATAACTTTGCAAAAAAAAATTAACTTGCAAAAAAAAAGTACGCAGTTATTATATTTTTCAGATGAACAACCCACCAAAAAAGTTTCAGAAGTTTCAAAAATAGTGATGTCAGAAAAGTGTGCCTTTTGGCATGGAATCACCGATATAAACTTTTATATGATTTTGTGCATACTTTTAGGCACTTTTTACTGAATATAGAATGAGTAAAGCTGAGTTAAATTGTACAATAATGAACTGGTAACGCAAGAGTTTACTTTTCGTTAAATGGATAAACTCAACTTTATACTAATAACTCAAACATAACTCTCTATGTAGACATCGCATCATAACAAAACAAACAAAAAGTCAGTTACCAAAAATGATGTAACGTAATACCAATACCAATAAGTCAACAATAAGACTTTAGTTTGAGTACAGAGTATAAACTTGCATATCGATGGTTAAGCGCACTAAAGTGATAAGTGAAAAATTTCAAATGTTCAGGAACGTCGATTTTGTTTTTAAATTTCAATACATATCAATACAAAACACGAATTTTAACTGTTTACTGGCACGCATTCACTGGCTATGCATTTTCATTAAATTTAGACAAGATAGATATTATATTAATGGATTGAAAAATGCAGTAAACCTATTTTCGTCAAAAGGTCACTTATCACTTTAGTGCGCTTAACCATCGATATATACTCTTGAGTTAATAGCACAATCATTCAGTATGAAATTCAACTACACTCAGCTTGCTTTCTGAGTTTATCATAACTTAATTTGAGAAATGCCTAAAAGTATGCTAATGTTCAGATAAAAAATATGTGTTCAGATGAAACTCAGATTTTCAGCTAAGAAAATTGTGGATAAGAGTTTGTACCGTATATTATCGTTGCCGTGATCTCATCATCTTTAGATTTATCACTTGAAAGTACGTAAGGCCGGATCGCAATATAGATTCCGCCGGTTGGGATCTCAAAAGTTAGAGGAACTCATGAAAATTATTTCTGCATACTTCTTTCTCAAATCGGAGAAAATCCGCCAAGGCAATTTTGATTGTCCCAAAGGTCCTTTTTGATAAAAATAACATTTTTTTTGCTTCTAACTTTTTATTTTTTACACAACGCATACCCATATCGGTTAATATATAAAATTTCTTGCTCATGCCAATATTTTCACATAAAAAAGATTTAAACATTATGTTTCATTATAACTCTTATTGGCCACCATAAATTTAATTTTTGATTATTTTCAAAAACGAATTTTATAAAACAGCTGTCAAAGACACATTTTTCATTCATTCGATTACTTACTTACTTAATTAGATGGCGCTTACAACCGTTGGTCGGTTTTGGTCTGGTCTAAGAATTTGCGCCAGCCTCTTTTGTTGTGCGCTTGCTGGCGCCAGTTGGAAACTCCAAGCGTTGTCAGGTTATCCAATGCCTGGTCTTTCCAACGGAGATGCGGTCTTCCTCATCTGCCACCGCTGGGTACTGAATCCAATATCTTTTTCGCTGAAGATTCGTCGTTCATTCTCTCGACATGACCTAGCAAGCGAAGCCGATCTATTTTAATACGCTTGACTATATCAATATCGGCATATAGCTCATACAGTTCGTGGTTCCATCGTATTCGGTACTCGTCATTGACGCAGATTGGACCATAGATCTTGCGAAGAATTTTTCTCTCGAACACTCCCAAAGTCCTTTCATCAGAGCTGCTCAACGTCCAGGTTTGTGATGCGTATAGTAGGACGGGCATGACAATTGACTTATAGAGCTTCAGTTTTGTTTGTCGAGAGGGAGCTCTGCTTCTCAATTGCCTACTGAGCCCAAAGTAATACCTGTTGGCAAGAGTTATCCTTCGTTTAATCTCAATACTGATATCGTTGGAGGAGTTAATGCTGGATCCCAGGTAAGCAAAGTCCTTCACTACCTCAAAGGAGGTGTTGTCAACAGTGACGTGGTTTCCAAGACTCTGGAACTGTTTGTTTGTTGACATGAGATACTTCGTTTTATCTGCGTTCACTGCAAGACCCATTCGACTCGACTCTTTTTCTAGCCTGTAGAATGCTGCACTGAATTCGCGCGTATTTTGGCAAATTATGCCAATATTATCAGCATACGCCAGCAGCATAACACTCTTATAGAAAATGGTGCCGCTGCGTCTCAGGTCAGCAGCTCGGATGATCTTCTCCATGACCATATTAAAGAAGTCGCACGATAAGGAATCACCTTGTCTGAAACCTGGCTTGGTATCGAACGGAAGAGAGAGGTGCTTCTCGATTTTCACTGCACTGCTGGTGTTGTTCAGTGTCATCCTGCAAAGACGTATTAGCTTCGCAAGAATACCAAATTCAGACATGATGGAGTAAAGGTGACTCCTTATTGGACTGTCGAAGGCGGCTTTGACGTCAACAACAAGATGTTGTGTGTCGATTTGTTTTTTGAGGGTCTTTTCCAAGATTTGTTAAAGCGTGAAGATCTGGTCAATGGTGGACTTTCCAGGTCTAAAGCCACACTGATAAGGTCCAATCATTAAGTTGACAATGGGCTTAGTCTTTCACACAATACGCTCGACAGGATATTATATGCGAGAAGGCTAATCCCAAGGTAGTTGGCGCAAATGGTGGGATCGCCTTTCTTATGGATTGGGCAGTGCACACTGAGGTTCCAATCATCTGGAATGCATTTTTCTGACCATATTCTGCATAGAAGTCTGTGAATGCATTTAAACAGAGTTTCAGCTCCGGTCTTAAACAGCTCAGCCGGTAGGCCATCGGCTCCTGCGGCTTTGTTGTTTTTAAGCCGAGCTATAGCTATAAGACCACGTTATAGTCGGGCAGCGGAACTTCAACGCTGTCATCCATAATTGGGGTTTCCAGGATATCATCTCCACTGGCGGGATGTTGTCAGCGTCGCCATTTAGACTAGAGACTAGAGAAGTGTTTCCTCCATAACACCAGTGTACTCCGGATATCAGTCACTAGATTCCCATTCTCATCCTTGCAGGAAGAAGCTTCGGTCTTAAAACCATCAGCCAGGCGTCTTATTTTTTCGAAAAACTTTCGAGTCTCATTCCTGTCGCCATGCATCTCAATTTTCTCACACTCACGCATTTTCGCCTCTCGTTTTTTCGCCTCAAAATGCGTCTCTCTTCCCTCCTCTTCTCTCGGTATCGCTCCATAACAGCACGCTTTACAACCGACTGCATTGTGGCTTTGTAGGTGGTGTCCTTCTCTGCAGTGGCGTCGCGACACTCTTGGTAGTGCCACTGGTTTCGGCGAGGGCGGTGGTAGCCTATCACCTCTTCGGCAGCCGTACGCATAGAGTGGGATATGTGCGTCCACTGTCCGCATATATTGTCGATCAGAAGAGCTCTTTCTTGAAGCAGGAGTGAAAGTCGAGTAGCGAAGGTTTCGGCCGTCCGTTTTGACTGCAGCTTGTTAACGTCTAGCTTTTTTGTGTAGGATTGCGAGCATTCTTAGCTGCGCACAGACGTGTGCGGATCTTGGCTGCGACAAGATAATGATCCGAGTCTATGTTAGCACCACGGATCGTGCGTACATCTAGTATACTGGAAGAGTGCCTTCCGTCAATCAAAACGTGATCAATTTGGTTGCATGTTTTTTGATCAGGGGACAACCAGGTGGCCTTATGAATATTGAGATGCTTGAATCTAGTGCTACTTACGACCATGTTTCGTGCTGCGGCGAAGTCAATCAACCTCATTCCATTATCGGATGTGTTGTCGTGGAGGCTGAACTTTCCGACTGTTGGACCAAATATGTTTTCCTTACCCACCTTGGCGTTGAAGTCACCAAGCACGATTTTTAAGTCATGACGGGGGCAGCGCTCGTATGCGTCTTCAAGGCGCTCGTAAAAACTTTCTTTGGTCTCGTCATCTTTTTCTTCTGTCGGAGCATGCGCACATATTAGGCTTATGTTAAAAAATGTTGCCTTGAAGCAGATTTTGGCAAGTCGTTCGTTCACAAGAGTGAATCGCTGGACATGATGCCGTATTCTCTTTCCAACTACAAATCCGCATCCAAACTCGTGCTTCTCCGCATGGCCGCTGTAGTAGATATCACAGGATGCTTGCCGTAAGCAACCCTGTCCCTTCCATCGAATTTCTTGGATTGCAGTGATATCAGCATTATATCTTTCTAAGATATCAATCAGTTGGATAGAGGCACCATCCCAATTTAGGGTTCGGACATTCCAGGTGCATATCAGTAAATCATTATCAGTTTTTCGTTTGCGGTAGTCGTCATCAGATTTGGGGATCATTCTTTTATTTACTCTTATACGTTTCATTGAAATCTTTTTTATGTGGTGGGCTTCAAATCCAACGCACAACCTTTGCTTGATGGCCAAAGGGGAAGCCCGCCGTTCAAATTAGCCGCCAAAGTTTATCGGGCGATAGTTTTTGACGTTTCTAGGAGACACCACGCGGAGGTTTTGAGTCGACTTGATTTCGACATGGATAATGCTGACCTCGCCAAGTTGAGGCAGTCAGACACGTTGCCATGTGAATATCGCCCCCTTGTCTCCCAAAAACCTTTCTGGAGACAAAACCTGAAAATCTTTTGGAAATAACAAAAAATTAAATTATTGGTGGTCAATAAGAGTTAAAATGAAACACAGTCTTAACAATTTTTTATGAGAAAATGTTGGTATAAGTAAGAAATTAAATATTTTAATAGATGTGGGTATGCATTCTGTGAAAAATAAAAAGTGACAAGTAAAAATTATGTTTTTTTTACCAAAAAGGACTTTCAGGAGTATCAAAATTGCTTCAGCGGACTTTCTTCGATTTGAAAAAGAAGTATGTAGAAATCATTTTCATGAGTTTCATTTTCATTTTTGAGACTCCGACCGGTTGACATTTTTTTAACCATTTAAGAATGATGCGGCTTAATGGAAGTATTTGCTTTAAAGCATTGACGGGCAACTTTGCACACCTATACTTTCTTATCTTGAGTATGTATTAAGGAGCGCTTTAAAGCTTACACTGAAAACAGAGCAGTGCTAAAGCTCTTTTTGTAGTATTATTTGTGTCATTTTTTTTTTGTGCTTCGATTTATATAACGAATTTAAATAAACTTGTAATGGAAGGACTATGAAATGCAAACAGACCGACAGATGGGTAATATGTTTTATTAAACACAGAAACTGAAGTTTTACAAATATTTTTAATTTTTATTTTAATACAACTCTAAATTATTTCTTTTTACCAAACGAAAGTACCAATATATTTTAATCTGGAACTTAAATTGGCATTTCTACTAATATGTTAACATTTAGTAACATTAATATTAAATAAAAAACATAAAACAGGTTTTTGCTAATCAAAATTGTTTGATTAGCAAATTTTACTTTCTTATGACACACCATGCAATGCGCCATGCCGTTATTTTCTAAAAATAAAAAAATTTGGCTAAACATAAAATGTATTCAGTGTAATATCTCGCAATTTTTTTTCATGCATTCAAGGAACACTCAAGCGTAGGTCTTGTCTGCTTGACGTTTGCTTGGATACTGAAGCTTTGATCGTTCTGTACGTGAGATGAATACATATTTTCATACACTTATACAATCACAAGTGTGCAAAGCTGCCCGTCAATGCTTTAAAGCACTGATTACAGATAAATAACCATGTATTGTTAGCATGAATATTTTCAACGTTTAAAAGCCTTCATATACTAATTCTTATGTTATGACTAGCTCTTCACATTTGAGGTGGTTTCAGTAATTTAAGCTGTTTGAAACAGTGACTTTAGAAACTTAAACATAGTAGTTATGCAAATGGAAGCAATTTAGCTCCTTTTGTGTATTTTATATCTTATATTGCAACTATTTTTCTTACAATTTAATTTTAATGTATTTTTGAACAATAAAATTCAAAATATGGTGACCATGGCATGCAGGTTAAGTGTGTGGCTTAGCATGCTCGGAGTCCGGGTTCGATCCCCAGCCACGGCGAAAAGTTTTTTTCAATAAAAAAGTTTTTTGATCGGTCACCACCTCTCTGCAGACACTGGCAAACCTCAGAGAGTAAATAATGCCATGTAACGCTTTTTGAGAACATGAATTTTAGCCGTTCGGAGTTGGCATAAAACATGTAGGTCCAGTTCTCGGTCAATTGTGTGCAAACATTTAATAACACACATAACACAATTGATCATAAGAAGCTCGGTCAAAATCCTTTCAAGGGCTAAAATGGCCAATTTATTTTTTTTTATATATATTTTTTTAAAATTCATAATAATTAAACTTCATTGCTGTTGAGAACTTATAATTAATTGTTATTAATTAATGTTAATGCACAAATGTTATTAATTTTACATTTTATTTATTGATTTAAAAAATTTTAATTAAAGTGAAACTTTATTTATTTATTTAAAGCAACTTGTGCGAAACAGTATCGCTTAAACTGCATTTATTTAATATATGCTCTAAAAATGGTATTCAAATTTCAAATAAGATGCTTTGAAATTATTTAAAAAAAGAGCAAATAAACAAAACATATCAAAACGAACACCTAAAATAACTAAATTAGTTGTACAGCTTTGAAAAAACCTGCAATTTTGTATATTATTCAATATCATTAACAACATAAACAAATAGATAAATATATGAGTTAAGCTTCACTGTAAGATTTACAAAATGTATAAAAAAAAAACCATTTCCATTTGTGCTTTTTTCAGT
Organism: Tetanocera ferruginea; assembly: GCA_958299015.1. Classification (NCBI taxonomy): domain Eukaryota; kingdom Metazoa; phylum Arthropoda; class Insecta; order Diptera; family Sciomyzidae; genus Tetanocera; species Tetanocera ferruginea. The sequence goes on from OY282642.1 coordinate 81,592,934, forward strand.
ATTACTTATCCTATTAGATTTTTATAACAGTACTGAACAATAAAGAAGTGGATAGTAAAGAGAGCGGAAGGGAGGGAGTATAGAAACTATAGATATAGAACATGAAAAATAACTCAATCATTGTTCACTACTGTAGATAAAATTTAATGCTATACAAGAGACCATTTTTAATTTGTATATAAAAACAGTATAATCATAATTGTATTCCTTAAAACACATTATTCATGCATCACACATTTATAAAAAAATAAAAAAAAAAACAAAAAAATGGTCACAATCATGAAAAAGTCTTCCTTACAAGCACATGCACAGCAATGTGTGTGTGGTTTATATAAAATATATAAAAAATCAACTAAGTAAAACAAAAACTATTAAACAACACACACACACACACACACACATACAGCCATATACATACATCCTCACACATACTCTTATTTACTAATTAATCATAGATTCATATCTATATAAAAACAAACTCATATCAACAAACTCATTTACAAAACAAAAACACATACATACATACATACATGCAACCATACATACATGTGTAGACAACTGTTAACACCATCAAAGAGAAATCTAAAACTTGTTAAACTAGCAACTATTATAGCCTTTAAAGAAAACATGCTATACATATTGATGTACATATAAATATTATAGAAATAAAATATAAAAAAAAAAACATACTACATACCTGCTTATAAATATATTGTTAGTTAAAGCTTAGCTGAATTTAAATTAGGTTATAAAAAATATCACCATAAAAACAGCTCAATTGCAAAATAAAAAAATAAATAAAAAAAAATAAATCCTTCAATATAGCTTAGAAAATTGAAAATGTCAACAACTTAGAATTTACAAAATTACATAAAATGCAATAGTGTAGAAAAATATTTGCTCTGATTTACTGTTGTTTTATTATTTTCAATGTAAAAAATACAGCTTATAAATATTACCGATATATACCTATATAGCTATATAGAAAATATCAAAACTATTATAAAACTCTATGAAACACACACAGCTTTAAAAAAAGGTAAAAAATATTATTTTGAAATGTTAAAAGCTTTTGTGAAAACTTTGATATTCATAAGTAGTTCAAATGAAATTTGTTACAAAAACTGTGGCAACACTAAAAACACTGCTTTGTAGTAGACATATTAAAACAGAAGTATCTGTGCAAAGTTTTGAGAAAATTTTAATTTTGACAGCTATTCAACTATTTCAGTCATAAACTATTGATATCAAGTTTTCGCAAGTTTAGAACCACTGCAGATAAAAGTTATTGCAATATTATATTTTACAACTAACTACCAGTTCATATCATTTCTAAAATCTATGATCCAAGCTTGATAAAAACAAAAACAAAAGAAAATAAAAACAAAAAACAAAACGCAAGCAGAACTAAAACAACCAGCTATTTATTTAAGTGAAAAATGTTTGTCTTGTATCTGTTCTTGAGACTGTGCGACAATGCGATGCTACATAGTAATGTACCGTTACTTAATTTAAGTACATAACATAAAATGTATGGCTATATATAAAAATATACATAAATATATATAAATATACTCTTCTATAGCAAAATCTTTATGCATTAATATATCAAACATATTATAAGGCAAAAAAACAAAAACACACCGACACACACACACACATACACACATACAGAGAAATATACACGAAATGTGTTAACAAAGAGTATATTTAAAATAAATATTTAAATATTGATAGAAACAATTAAGTTAAACGACGAAGCTAAGATTGAAGAAGAAAAAACAAACTGCATAAATTGTAAGAAAAAAAATAAAAATTAAAATAATTTAGCTATATTAGAAAGTGTTAAGATTAAGTTGGCTTTTATTGGTTTAAGACATGAGGAAAATTTGTAAAACAAATACGAAATGAATAAAGAAAAAACTGCTGATTGTCAATTTGAAAAAAAAAAATATTGTGTTCTTATTGAGAATACCTGAATTTCATATCTAATATGTTTTTTAATATTGCAGGTGTGCAGCGTTATTTTTAAATTATTTATTTATTTTTCTGCAAAGAGTTAAAAATAATAAAGACATAGTTACTACATTTACAAAAATATCATGAGTTATATTAACAGTCAGCCGCTGTTATTTCGAAACACTATTATGCTAAGTCTACACAGAGAGTTAAGTTAATTTTAACTAACATTTAATCAAAGTTGTTCACACAGAGTTACCATAGCAGAATTGAGTTAAATTTGCCAACAATGCTGCTGGTGTCTCTGCGTACACATCTGTGATGATATTTGATAATTTTGAAGGGGACTAATTTACTCTTCTGGAAGTACTTTTTCGGACGCGAGAAATTACTTATTGTTATTCTACATATAAACAGGCGTAGGGAAAACAGTTGAGACCAATTTTCTCCCGTGTTTCTCAACCGATATTGATAATTGTATTTTTATTATACCCTAAACCTGACAGGTCAGGGTAAATTAACTTTCTGCAAACGTTTATAACGCATAGAACGAAGCGAGTCCGGTGTAGAAAAGTATAAATATTCTTAATCGGGGTCACCTAGTGAGTCGAGCTATCTATGTCCGTTCGTCCGTCCGTCCGTCCGTCTGTCCGTCCGTCTGTGTGTTGTCCGTAAACACAGGATAAGAAGAAGGAGTTGAGATAATTGGATGAAACTTGGTACACATGGTCACATAGACCCAAGGATCTGTACTATTGGATATATTTGAAATCCGCACATGGACACGCCCACCTCCCATACATTCCAAAAATTTAAAACGAAATAAATAAGCCCCTGTTTAACCTACAGAGATAAAATTTGGCACGTATGTTTTAAATTACAAAAGAAATATGTTTTTTTAAAATGGACGTTATCCGCCCACGGAGACGTCTACCTCCCATTCAGCCCAAAAAGTTTAAAACTCAATAAATAAGATTATGTTTATCATAGAGAGATCAAATATGGTATGTATGTATTTTATACCAAAACTAAGGTGTGTCTAAAAATTGTGATCGTGATCTTTAGTAGCGGAATGTTGATACCCAGAAACCTTAAATTTTGTGAGGTTCGACAAAAAATTGCTTTTGAAAAAACAAATTCGGGGTGGCGTGTGGTTAAGTTGTGCCTCATTGGTGTTAAGGGTTAGTGGGAAGTGGAAAAATTTGACGAAAACCTCCATAACTACCCAAGTCTTGCCCCTCGAAGGGTGAAATGTTCGACCGACCCCAATAAATTTGTTCCCCAAAATTTTTCAGAAACATACCTGCCCCAATCTTCAACCCCTAAGGGGTTCCCAAACAAAATTTATATTTTTAGGAAATTTGACACCACCGCTTCCAGGGTGCGCCTAGTAGGGTAAAATGTGTGCCTGACCACCATTTGTTTTTTGTTTGCAACATTTTATCGCAAATACCTACGCATATTTCCAACCCTTACAGGGGCACCTATACATATTTTTTGTTTAAAACTTGCTTTTAAAATTGGCTTCCATCGCTCCCAGAGTGCCTTACAAAAAGCTGAAATAAGAGACCGACCCACATTAACTTTTCTTCTCCAAATTTGTATGCTCGATACAAGCAAAGCATAGTATACCTGTCGTAAATAAGATATAAAAAATTTTGTAATTATTATTGTAAGACAATTTTAATCAAGTTAATTTCTTTTTGTCAAGGGATGGATATGTATTTGTTTCGATTTTCGGTGACGACTTGAAGCAAAAATACTCTTTCCTAATATTACGCCTCTTTTGGTGGCGTCATTGTCAACGTGTAGATTACGAAATATTTCTTGCGCTTGTTGGTAATCTTCGCGCTCAGTCCAGGTTTTTGGATCGGTAGTAATCAAATCAGTTGATAATACAAAGCGTGCAAAAAATGTTGCTATCTCAGGAATGACGTAATGGCTCAAATCTTTTTGTAATTCCTAATTCACTTTCTTCGACTGGACGAATACGTACTTGATTTCCGTTGCTGCCGATATCCTCACTATCATCTTCCTCGTCTTCTTCGTTGACATCATCGTCAGACGATTCGTCCATCTGAAAATCCATTTGAAAGTTTTTTGATCGTATTACCCAAATAAATACTGTTAAACTGCTCTTTGTGAATGTATTTTAAGAGAACAATTTTTTCGATTGTTCAGAACAAAATCTAATTCATGCGTAACGTTCACTTTTTTTATGGTAAGTGTATCCGAAAGTACTTTTCTTGGGCTAAAAGGAGTTGGGGACTTTCGAAAATTGAAAGGAGGTAAAAAAGTGGATATCCACTACAAATATCATCTCTGGTACACATGCAATTTTTCTTGCTATGCGCAAGCTCTTCCTTTTTCATTCCATATTTAGATGAAAACTTCATTTTCCACTATTGCCCAATTCTTTTTCGGAGTTCTTTTACTCATGTTTTAAAGAAATTAACAACATATAATTACAAAAATAATTTGGAGGTGGGCGTGTCCGTGGGCAAATGACGTCTATTTTTCAAAATCATCTTTGGTTTGTTATAAAAAATATGCGTACCAAATTTTATCTGCGTAGATTAAACATAAGCTTATTTATTGACTTTTCAATTTTTGGATAGTGTGGTAGGTGGGCGTGTCCGTGTGCGGATGATACCAATTTTTCGACAATATCTTTGTTTTGATATAAAATACATACGAACCAAATTTTATCTCTGTATGTTAAACGTGGGCTTATTTATTGAGTTTTTAATTTTTGGTTGCATCGGAGGTAAGCGAGTCCGTGGGTAGATGACACTCATTTTTCAAAGACATCTTTGTTTTGATATAAAATACATACATACCGAGTTTTATTGTTGTAGGCTTATTATGAACTCATTTATGCAGTTTTCAATTTTTGCGTTGTATGAGAGGTAGGCGTGTCCGTGGGCGGATTCCAAAAATATTCAATAGTGCAAATCCTTGGTTTCATGTGACCATGTGTAGCGAGTTTCATTCAATTATCTCAACTCCTTCTTCTTATCCTGTGTTTACGGACAGCACACAGACGAACGGACGCACGGATGGACATAGATAGCTCGACTCACGTGGTGACGCTGATCAAGAATATATATACTTTTCTATACAGGACTCGCTTCGTTCTATGCGTAACAAACGTTTGCACAAAGTTAATATACCCTGACCTTTCAGGCTTAGGGTATAATTAGAGCTCGGTTTGCCTTGAGAATTGAACCTGGGATATTAAAATTCAAATCAAAATAACAAGCACCTTACCAACTGAACCACGAAATATAAATTTTGCTCGCGATCTAATTGTATACTTAGCTTACTATGAACTAGGTTGCCTCAAAACTGGTCACCGTAAACATAATTAGGGTATTCACAAGGTGTGCTATCACGTCTAATTGTCTTATTGTCCTAGAATTTTACAATAGGGGTATTCACACTAACTTGGTTGTTTGGGTTCGGGTAGATTGAGAACTTTTGATTACTGCGAGCACCCTTAACAGCAATTGACTACTCATAGAATAACAGCTGATGAGAGATGAGTGACAGCTAGAAAAGAGTTGCCACCATATTATTCATGTCATTTTATGAGAGCAAAATTTAGACCATTGTACGGGCGTAAAAAAGTTATTTTATATAGGTGTAAGTTTTAACGTGAACTTTGCGGCATTTAATTATTTTTATCTTAAAAATTTTAAAATAACTCATTTTAACATATTTTTCTATTTTATTCACTTATAATTTGTTCACTTTGTTTTAGTTTTTTGTCAATTCAATTATTGCCTACTTTTGGTTAAGGTGGCAACCCATGAAAAAGTACTCAATCAATCTACCCAAACAAGTCAGGGGGTCAGCTAGAGTAGATTGGTAGATGGGTACTTGGGTAGAATGGCACCTTTACAAGAATAAAATGTATGTCATTTACCAATCTACCTAACTATCCAAGGCAGTATGAATACCCCTAATGGTTAAAAATTGCTGTCGTTAACTTCCATACAAAAACGTGCTAAAATATTACAACACAGAAACCTATGTTTATTGTGGTTTTGTAAACAAACAGTTGTTCTTTGTATGCATTCATTCCTTGTATTTGTATTTGTATTTATTTGACTTAAAAATTAGTACAGTAAGATCAATAAAGGTCTTTTAGAGTACAACAATTAAAAATTTAAAAATTTAAAATTTTTTTTATTTAATCAACAGGAAATGATTTAATTTTATTAAATTAAAAACACGCAGCAATTTTTTTATTTACTTGAGTCAGCCATTATTACGTCCAATATATGCTATTCGCAGAAACCAGCTATTATTTTTTATTTTTCGCTTTATTTTGTCATTGCGATGACAAACATTTATTTTTGCTTGTTTTGCATCAGCTGATTGAAAGTTGAAATAACACACTGAACTTAAAAAGGGGTTGTTCACATCAATCATATATTTTTATGTTAACAATTTAAGACATATGACTTTAAGAGACCTTGTGAGTACCCTAAATATATTTATTGCATCAAAATAGCATAGTTGCTAGTGAACATAATATATAAATCGTAACAAAATAACTTTCTTAGGCAGACTATTTATGTTAACCGTAAAGTAGAAACATGTTTCTACTACAAATCAACTTGTTTGCTCTCAATAAGTGTGCAAACAAAATAGTTTCCTCTCCCACTATGTTTGTGGTAAATTTATTTTTTTCTGCGTGTATCAGTATCAAAACCGCCGTGGAATCAACTAAAAAGAAACAATTTTGGTTGAAAAATAACAAAAAGGCGGCGTTTTTTCGAATATTGTCAAGTTTATTGGACAAAATCGATTTTTCTGTCCGTAGTTCATTCCATGCATCGACATAAGTAAGACAACATATTAAAATTTCAGTGCAATTGGTCAAGTAGTTTTTGTTTATCACGCCTGGAATAATTTTTATAAAGATTTTTATAAAAAATTCTAGTTGCAATATATGTGATTTAAATAATAAAATAAAATATTTTTTGCGTATTTTTTTTTCGAAAAATATATTTGTAATATTTCAAAACGATATCTCATTTATTTATCAACTTATACGCATTTTAAAACATTACAATAAAAAATTTTTGAAGGCGTCACGTCACGTATCCTTAAGTTAATGGGCTACGTGGGTTTCGAAGGCTTAAACAAAACATATGATAACTATTTTTTGTTAATTGTTTCCAAAGGCTTGTAAAAAAATGAAAAATAACAAATGTATTTGAAAATCGAGATTTTTTCTCAAAATTTAATATCTCTCCGAGTAAAAATTAAAATTTTTTAGTTCAAACTATACGCTATTTCTACAACAACGAAAACATTTAAGAAAAAACTTGTAAAACGATGTACAACGGGCACTGTCTGGACATTTTGGCCGTACAGTAGCTGTACAGCAGTAGTGGCGGTGTTCTAAGAAGATTATAGGCTAAGGTTATAGTTATAGTTATACGAGGTTTTAGGCAGTTATACGAAAATTTTAAGGCTTGAGCTATAATCAATTCAATTTTACTCGGGTCCAAATTGGGGCAGCAAAAATGCAATTTTTTTCTTCCCACAATGAACATTTTCCCCATAACTTCACTTCGTTGTAAAAATAACCAACTGGGGAAAGCTTTAAAATTCGTCCTTTGTGGAGTATTAATGGAACTCATTTCCGAAAGTATATAATACGCAATTTTTGACATCTTGGCTGAAAAACTAATAGCCTAATTATGAAAAAATCATTTGAGTCTGTCGCCATCAAAATTACCGATGAAATTTTCTCTAAAATCGACTTTTTATATCGTCATATTTAACACTAACATACTAACTCAAATTTCTGACAATTTAGAGAAATTTTCTTGAAACTGATTCGGGAAAATACGATGAAAAATTATGAATTGTGAAGTTTTGCTCCAGTTTCGAAAGTCAATCGGAATTATTGTTTTACTGAATCACATGACTTCACTATAAACTTAATTCCTGCAGAGTTTGGGTTAATTTGTTTTTAAAAAATTATTATAAAAAAATAACGAAAAATAACAATTTTTGAGAAAATTCCTTTGATCATTTCGCTGGCGAGGGACTCGACCGCTCTTCCTCAAATTCCTTTCTTATTTTATATTGCTTTTGAATTAATTTTCATTCAAATATTTCGAGTCGTTTTAGTGGGTTCCAAGCTAGAAGTTGAAAAGACAACTCAATTCGAATCCCTCAAGTGGTCAGAATCAGTCTGAACGAAAAGTATATGAAAAATTTAGTAGATTATGCATCACATAGAATGGATTTGAAATATACATTTGGGGTTAAGAAGTGTGATTGCTTTTAAAATTAATCACTTTGATTTAATTCTATTTTGCTAGGTACTACAATATTTTGTGGGGAGGGGTTTCAAGCCCGAAACCCCCCTTGGTTGCGCTAATGCACCTATGATCCTATGGAAGCTTCAGCATCGATTTCAGTATGAGCCCGAGTAAATATGTTTATTTATTAACACAAATAAAATGTACGAAAATGTTCAAAAAGTGGATCTACGACGGGCAATTTCAGCATATTCTGACCAAACAGATGCTTTACACCAGCTGTAGCAATTAAATTCATTTATTTTTAGTTTAACTAAATTTAGTTACTTTACAAACAACTTCAAAGACAGCTGTACAGATCTGTATGGCCGTATGCTCCTATCAGCACCCATATTTTTACTCAAGAAATTGAATAAACCTATTTCAGTTGAGCTTGACAAACGAATACTAATAGTTGATGTTTTTACAATTAGTCACAGAAGGTCAAATTTATAGATAAAATTCTCTAAGGCTGTGCGGGAAGGCACTTTTGTCACAGTACGAACCGTTTCTACAATATTTTCATACTCTTTTTAGTCAATTTTCAGTATTTCGATATATTTTAAAAAACATTCCAATTTTCCCTCATTAAATGTATTGTCATTGTTAAATTTATATTGACAATTCAAATATGGCATGATATCACATTTAAAAACAAGGTTGTACAACACAAAAAAAAAATAGCTGATAGCTGGCAACACTTAACATTTCATGATGAAAACAGCTGAATTATATGTAAGTACATGTTAACACACGAGCAAAATTGTTCCAACCACCACATTAAAAATTGGTTCACTTTATGTCGTTATAATTTGTTGTCTTAAGAACTTCTACCATAATTGAGTCTCTTGCAAAAACTTCACAAAACAATGAATGCCAACATTTTCGCGCAAGAATTTCTTGTCTCTTCAAATCGTTGTTTTTTGCGCCCACAAATGTAAATTAAGAATTTCAATTAAAATTTTGTTCACACAAAATGTCAACACAATCCTGTACAGTGTTTGCTAAAGTACAGCGACGAGGTTTTCTTGGTGCAGCTAGCAATTCTGGCTGCAGCTACCAATCATCTGTCTGGAAGGCTCACAAGAACAACAATAACAAAAAAAGTTAAAGAAAAAAAAAACAACAAGTAGCAGCAGTAGTTGTCAAAAAAACAGCAACACTGTCTTACAAAAAGTATCTGTTTTGCTATATTAACAACTGTATCGCGCAGCTAAAAGACAAGAGCAGCAAACAAAAAACTAAAAATAATAAAAAACAACAAGAAAACAAATGACAGTCATTTATTCCCAGCAGTGGTCGAGGCGAGTTGAATTTCTTCTGTTGTGAAACCCAAAATTATTGCATCAAGCGCAGCCCAAGGCGGAAAAAAATCCAAAGTCAAAACAAAAAAATAGTAGTTAAGAAAGTTTATTGTCTGTAAGGCAACATAAAAACACAATTGTTTGTAATGCATTTTGACAGTAGCACTAGCGTTGGCAGCACAGTTGTTCTAAAAAGTTTGTTCAGTGTTTTTGTGTGTTGACTGGTTTTATTTATGTTGTTACTAGTTAGAAATTTCATTTACAAATTAATTCTTGAGTATTTGCCAATTTGAATAATGCACAATTCTGATAAGTAACGAATTATTTCGTTGCTACTTCTTTTTGAGCTTTTTATGAAAACAGTACCGTTAACCCATTTCTGCACAGTGCTCGAGTATTCGTACAGTCACTTTCGAATTTTTTATTGGTCAGCCTGAAAATTATATAATTTTCCAAAACAGCGGACTATATTTGGTTTCGCAGGTATCGTTCATTTATCTTATCTGTGGACTCTTACCACGAAGCAATTTTCGGATTTTTGATTTTTTCCATTTTTCAGTTCGATAAAGATTCATTATAAATAGTATCGCCTGAGTTCAAAATTCAACCAATTTTCTGTTTGCCTGTCACTAGAGTTCTAATAGTTACTTATAGTTCTAGAGTGGCCGATATTCGACCTTTTTACATATATTCTCTGTTGATTCGACTCAAAATTAATGTGAAAAACAAATTTTCTTCATCAAAATTTGGCAAAAAAAATATTTTTTAAAAAAGTCGGTACACTCTTGCTGCGTACTGTGATTTATTTAAAATATTGATTATGAAAATCTTTCGAGAACTGTTTTCCTTACGCCTATTTATATATACTTATCAGGGGCGCAACCAGGAATTTTTTTTGGGGCGGGGGGTTTTATAAAATGTAGAACTTATATATAAAAACAATTTTACGTAATTACATCGGCTGAGTTGTAGCGGTTAGTGCGTTCAATTTTTGCACTAATGGCCAGCACCATATTTTTTTTTTCAATTAAAACGGTCACTGTCAGAACATTCTATCCGTACAGAAGTTGAACAGCAGTGGTAGCGGTCGTTTTAAAATAAACTGGCTTCAATGTTGTTTAGGATCTGTTCGGCTAAAATATTTTGCAAGCACCAGTTTTAGGCCGTTTAATTGATTTTTTCTTATTTGGCAGTTGTACGAAAGTTATAAGGCTTGAGCTAAAATATTTTCATTTTTACTCGGGTCCCAATAAGGTCAGCCAAAAATTCAATATTTTTCTCCCCACACATTCAGAAAAAAACACCTACCTTTCTCCGATAAAATATTTCTCTATTTTCGATAATTCAATTAGAATAAATTTTCAAATAAATATTTCTTCACTTGTGGGAAATGAAAATATTTCAATGTCTATAATAATGATAAGTATTTTTCTCGCACAAAAAAATTCTCATTTATAGAGAAAACTTAAAGGAAAATTAAAAATTTTTACTAAATTTTGATAAAAAATTCATTGTGCGAAAATATTTTCTTCAATAAAATGAAATCTTTTTTCAAAAATAAAAAAGTCTTATTCTCTAAAAACGATATATTTTTATATATTTTCCTTGTTTATGGAATCTTTTTATCATTTTTAGGGATTTTTTAGTACCACATTTAGAGAAAAGTATTCTCTGGAGCAAACTCTATAACATATTTGAGTGCAGTGAAAATTTTTCATCCATACATCACTTCGTTGTAAAAATACCCAATTGGCTGGCACTTGCTTTAAAATTCGTCCTTTAGTGAGCACTAATTATGCTCAATTCCGAAAGTAAAAACCGGTAAATTTCTAACACCTTGGGATGAAAAACAAAGAGTCTGAATTTGAAAAAATCGTTTGGTATTACTTGTCCAATGCGCAAATGCTGACGAAATCGAAATAATATATTTTTAACGGTAGGTCTTACCTACACTTTTCCAAAATCGGTTAATATTTGCGCAATTTTGAGGGATTTTCATAAAACTGATTTTGAAAATCCAATGGAAGATTATGAATAAGGCATATAACTATATTATGTCACTGGATGGGCGAACAGAAGAAAAATTAAACCAACATATTTTTACCTTATAAGCCATAATTCCTTAATATCGGATAATATTTAAAAATTTAGAGAAATTTTATGAAACGGATTTTGGAAACAACGATTGAAAATTAGAAATTGTAAATTTTTTCTCCACTTTCGGAAGTCAATCGGAATTATTTTTATAATGAATCACATGACTTCACTATAAACTTAATTCTGTAGAGTTTGTGTTATCCATGTTTAAAAAATGACTTTAAAAAAGGACAAAAAATAACAATTTGACGGGAAATTTCTTTGATTTTTTCAGTGGCGAGTGATTCAACCGATTTTCCTCAAATTAAGGCTTTTTTAATTTGTCTTACTTTTGAATTAATTTGTTTCCAAATATTTCAATTTTCCTCCATGCTAGAAGTTGAAAAGATAACTCAAATCGAAGTATTGCCAAGAACCCTTCAAGTGGTCAGAATCCTTTTAATAATAAATTTTTTTCTTCAGAATGCAAGATAAGCAAAAAAACTAAAGATTTTCATGGTACACTAAAAAAATTTTGGCATTTTTTTGTGCTTACAAATTCTATTGAGACCCCAAAAAATCCCAAAAAAATGTGTTTTTCATGATATTCCCATGAATTTAAATTTATTGGAAAATTATTGAACTCTTCTTTCCATTGATATATCGTATGGTGCGGTTTAACCAAAACTAATTGTCACAATTATATAAAATGTGAGAAACCGATATTCAAAAGCTTCCTTCAGCTCAATTATTATTTAATTGCCATAATTACGGTTTGATTTTGGCAAATTTTGGTGGGTATATATTACAGTGTATCGAAAATCTGACCCCCAATTCCGGTACCAAAATTAAATAGTACATGAAAAATCCTGTCGATTGGTATACTTTGTTTTTATTTGAATTAATTTTGGCGTCCCCCGAAATGCATTTTTGTGCATTTTTTATCAACTTTTGTACTGGAGACCCATTAATGGTTAATTTAACACGTTGACGGACAGTTGCGTCTATAGCCGTCAAGTTCAAGTTCACTATGTGACATGACGGCAATAGCCGTCCAATACGAAACGGTCGTTTTTAGACACTGCGGCTGTAGCAGCATATAATGTATAATAATTATAAAATTATAATAAATTTATTTGTCATTTATTTATTTTTGTTTGATCATGAACTAACATTTCGTGTAAAACTCCCAAAAATACTTTGTTGCTCACAAAAAATTGCTTATTTCAGTCATTAAACCTGTCATTGACGTTTTTAAATTTTTGCTGTTATAGCCGCCATCGTCCCATTACATAGTGTCTAGAGTCCGCTGGCGCCATGACGGTTGTAGCCGCAACCTAATTAAAGGTGCTGAATTAATCAAAATTAAGTGTATTTAAGCAGAAAGAGTAAAACTATACTTCTAATATTCTAAAAATTACAAAAACATATAGTGTCAATTTTCGAATTTCACTTGTTTCTACTGTCCGTCAACGTGTTAAAAAGAAAATCAAGCTAATCCATTAATTCCTTTCATATAAAAACACAGAACTGCAAATTTTCATCCCTGTTGGCAATTGCTCTGACGAGATAGAACGTTTTTTCAACGTGAATCTACTTGTTATTTAATATTTGATATGTTTTGATTTTTTGTATGAAAGTATTTTTTAAGCTCGTCACAGAGACCTCAGTGGCTGCTGCTTCTGCAGAACAAAGAAAAGGAATAATGTTTTCTATGTTGGAGGGCCGTTCAAAAAGGCCAAAATTCGAAACAAAAAGGAATTTTTAGTCCTTTACAGGATCTAAAAAAATTTTTGTTATTATTTGGTTAACTGTAATAGTTTAAAAAAATACGTTACTTTTGCATTAAGCAATCGAAAAAAAAAAAAAAGTTTAAAAATACTTTCATACAACAAATAAAAACATATCAAATATTAAATAACAAGTAGATTTACTTTGAAAAGAACTGTTATATCTCGTCAGAGCATTTGTCAACAGGGATGAAAATTTGCAGTTCTGTGTTTTTATATGAAAAGAATTGATTGATTAGCTTGATTTTCCTTTAAAATCAAACATTAATGGGTCTCCAGTACAAAAGTTGATAAAAAATGCACAAAAATGCATTTCGGGGGACGCCAAAATTAATTCAAATAAAAACAAAGTATACCAATCGACAGGATTTTTCATGTACTATTAAATTTTGGTACCGGAATTGGGGGTGAGATTTTTCCCATACAAGTATACACTCTAGTATATATATATATTAGTGAGTACAAATGAGTTTTAGGTACGCAAATTGATTTCTTTTAACCAGTTGTTAGTAAAATGTGCGCCAGATAGCGCTCCAGTACAAAATTCATGATTTTCAAATATTTATTTTTTTTAACACTTATAAAAATCGCATTTGTCATAGTACTCAGTTTTGATTAAACAACACCATACGATACACCAAAAGAAAGAAGAGCTCAGTACTTTTCCAATAATCTTAAATTCATTTGAATTTCAAGAAAAATAAATTTTTTATGGGTGTTTAAAAAACATATTTTCTAGTTTTTGAGAGTACTTCTTACTTTTGAGTCGGTGTCCGGCTCACTTTTTTTTCTCCATACAAAATCGATCCGGCTTAATGTGCAGTCTGAAGGAATAAAATATGACTAATTTAGTAAATTATGCATCAACCAGAATCGATTTGAAATATACATTTGGGGTTTTCATTTGGGTTCATTTCATAAAACGTGATTGCTTTTCCTGTGACTCACTTTGATTGAATACTATTTTGCTTGGTACTACAATAATTTTTGGGGGGGTTTAAACCCCGAAACCCCCCCTTTGGTTGCGCTTATGATACTTATGTAGATGTAGAATAAAAAAGATGGTTAAAATAAGTTCGAGGCTATAATTTTCAATTGATTGAAGCTATAAGTTATTTCCTTAAAATAAAATATTTTTTAATTTTATAATTTTTTTTAAAAATTTAAAAAAATTTTTAAATTTAAATTTTTTCAAAAATATCATACACACTAAAAAATTTGTATTGAATTTTTACACCAATCAAAATTAATCAAAGTTAAAAAACACCGTGTCAAAGTGCTAAAATTTTATATTTGAATGGGGATATTTTTTTCACACCGATCGGTGTAAATAAATAAATATACGATTGGATGTTTGTGATAATTCTTATTAGGTATTTACTTTAATACGCAAAATTATGATTTTTAACACCGAACGGTGTAATTTTTTATTATTCGAAAGGCTATTTTTGCTTATTCAAAAGGATCATGTGTTTTACCAACTAAAATGGTAGACATGCTCGAAAATCGATTAAGGTAATTTAATTTTTAATAAAGTCGAATGAAAAAAGCTTTAACGTCTATTTTTCACGAAACCGTTGTCCCGAAAATGACTATTAATTATAGATTTTCGCTTTCAGTCTTGAGAAATTTCGATTTTCAATTTGTATGTCAATGCTTATGTGATTTCAATGTTGATATTTTCTTTGCCTTTCTGATTTTACACCGATGGGATATATTTGGCATTTCACACCGGATAAGCGGTGTTAATTAACACCGTTCGTTGTTAAAAATGTAAATATCCGTAACCGGTGTGAATTTATTTTAGAAATTTTTTAGTGTGTAAGGATTTTTGATTTTTTTTATGGCGCACTCAGTTTATTAATTTAGTGTCACGACAACATAAATTCACCTTAAATGCACTTTTAATTGCTCTTTTAACGAAAATCAAAAATGCAAATTTCAGTTTTTTTTTTTACTTCAACAAAAATCAGTTTTAACCCATATTTTGAGGAGAGAGATAAAATTTTGTGGTCTCTTTTCAAAAGAAATAATTTAAATGTACACAAAAAAGTAACGGTGAATTTTAATTAATCTTTTTAAGTTGAATGATAAGACTTAAATATAAAACACAAAAAATTAATTACATCTATTCAAAGATGGCTGATATATTGGGTTTCCAATTTAAAACATTCAATTTGAGATAGTTTTTTCTTTCTTTTGGCATTTGGTTCAAATATACCCTAAATATCTAAAGACAATATTAAGAAAATTCATTAACAATTTTTTTGGTTAGAACTTTACGGTGATTTTTATCACATTTAAAAAAAAAATTAACAAACTTTCAGAAATATTTAGAAAAGCTGAAAAACCATGAAAAATTAAAATTTTTAAAATTATAATTTGAAATTATAATTTTTGAATTCAAACTATATTTGTTAACAAATTTGAAAATTGATGATTGCATAAAACTATATTTTTTGCGGAAATTATTACTGTTGAAAAAACTCAAATTTGACCAACTTAAAAGCTATCTCCCAACTAAATTTCATATCGAGCAAACAGCGGGTTTTTTTCTTAAAAATTTATATTTCTCTCTTAGAAAGTTGGGTCCCCCTCCATAAAATATATCATTTATATTTATCAATATATCATGTTACATTTTGATGTAAAAAGCTTATGACAAATTTGAATGTTTACGTATTAGTAAATAAGATGTAGTAAAATAAGTTCGAATCCTATAAAGTTATTTCCTTAAAATAAATTATTTTTAATTTTTTTTTCTTTAATAAAACCCATTTAAAACAAATTTATCTCGTCAAAAAATTATACCCTTAATTTTAAAACTGCAAAAAGAGTCAAGATAAAAGAATTCGCCTTTAATGCCCTATAGACTGTGAAATAAAATCAAAAATGCAAATTTATTTTTTTCTATTTTTACAAGAAATATAATTCTACTGCAAATTTTGAAAAAACTCGAAAAAATTTGAAAATTTTGTGGTAGCTGTTTAATAGCTTTTATAATAAAAACTAGCTGCTACCCGCGTTGCTGCCATCCTTGTCCAATGCCTGGTCTAGTTTACCAATAAAAGGCTTTCAACAAATAGTAACTCCACTCTGAGTTTCAGTATTCTTTGACCATTATTTACAAAGCTATTAAATATAAAAAGTTGTCATTTATGGGAGGAGCCACACCCTTGTCCAATAATCATTTTAGTTTGCGAGTATTAAGTTTCGAGTAAATTCGAGTAGTAGGATATAACCAAATACTCCGAGTTACTCCGAGTTTCTTTAATCTGTGACTATTATTTCTAAGGCGATTAAAAACTAATAAGGTATATCTTCGACTTGGCCGAAGTTAAAATACCCCCACGGCCGATTCTTAAGGGTAAAAGAATCTCTAATTGGGGAGCATTTTTTTGAGATTTTTAAAGGTTTTTATTATATTTATGTGCCTTAAATACGTACATATCAAATTGTTTTATTGCAGCTTAAATATAAGCCTTTTTATAAAGTTTTCAATTTTGGGGTTGAATGGGAGGTGGGCGTGTTAGTGGGTGAATGACGCCCATTTTTCTAAAACGCCTCAGATTTGACATAGAATACACAAACACCGAGTTTCCGTTTTGTAACTTTAATATTACTCTCTTTATAGATTTTTCAATTTTGGGGTGGTATGGGAGGTGGGCGTGTTAGTGAGTAGATGGCGCCTATTTTTCATACATAACGTACTCAAGTACCAAGTTCGGATTAGTATCTTTAATATTAGCTTCTTTATAGAGTTTTCAATTTTGGGGTTGAATGGGAGGTGGGCGTGTTAGTGGGTGAATGACGCCCATTTTACATCTCAGTTTTGGCATAAAATACACAAGTACCGAATTTTAGCATTGTAGCTTTCATAATAGCTTCTTTGTAGAGTTTTCATTAATGGTGTTGTATGGGAGGTAGGCGTGGTTTTCATCCGATCTAGCCCATTGTCGAACTTGATCTTTGTTTTTAAAAAAAAGCTTAAATATGAAGTTTCATTACGATAGCTTGAAAATTACGGCTGTAATCGTGTCGACAGACGGACTCACGGACAGACAGACGGACATGGCTAAATCAACTCAGGTGGTGATGCTGATCAAGAATATATATTATTTTCTATACCTACCACGCCTCCTTTTGGGTGTTACATACGTCGTGACAAAATTAATATACCTTTACGCAGTACGCGTGGGGGTATAAAAATGTGTATTATATGGAAGGAGCCACACCCATTGTACAATGCCCATTCGAATTTTCCAGAAGCAGGACACTACTAAATAGTAAATTCATTCAGAGTTAAAATATTCTATAAATTTTACTTCAGTAACTATTATTCAATATCATAAATTTGAGTTGTATGTATAAGAGGAAAACAACACACCCCCCCCCCCACCTCCCCTTCCAGTTTTCTATGCCCTTGTCTATTTGATAATTGAAAGACCTAATCAATCACTTATTTCATACAGAGCTTTATTGTTATACGACATTTAGCTCCAAATCTATTCGATATTAAAAAGTTGAATTGTATGGGCAGCCTCTAGCCCCTTTCCAAAAAATGCTCAAATTCAAAAGTCAAAGTAACCGTCTCAATAGGAAGTTCGTACCAAGTTCCATTTATGTGCGATTTAAAGACGAAAGTAAAACTGAAAATGTGTGTAATTAAATTTCTCAGAGAACCTCGGGGTAGTAACTATTGGCAACAATTGGTCTTTTACCAGAAATATTGATTCATTGATGAAACTTTGGATAAACATGGATTCACCACTACTTCCAGGTGTAAAGGAACAGTCAAAACTTGAATTTGAACGGGCTCCGAAATAAAACGAAGACAGTGAAATCGACCGACAAAGTTATGGTGGTTTTTTGGAATGAATACGGAATAATCTACATCGTTTTATATATATGTTAGCGACTTAGTTTTAGTTACACCACACCAAGATATACAAATGGAAAGATGAGCTCAATACTTTTCCAATAAATTTTAATACATGTAAATACCATGAAAAAAATGCTTTATAGGTGTTTAAAGTAATCTGTAAGAAACTTAATTGCTTACCAGAAAGGGGTTCAGGAGCACCACTCCATGAGGATTTCTCCAATCCATAAAAATTATGCATAAATAGTTTTTCAGAGTATCTCTAGCTTTTGAGTTGGTGACCGGCGAAATCTTAATGTCGATCCAGATTACTGTTTAGTATTATGCAACGTTTAGCAACCGGATTAGCAATTAAATTAAGGAAAAGTTTTCATTTGAAACAGGGCAAGACAACTCATCAAGACAATGCACGGTTGCACACCAGCGCTATTGCGATTGCCAAAATTATGGAATTAAAGTTTCAATCATAACAATATCCAACGTATTAACTGGCTGCCAGTGGCTTTTTCTTATTTAGAAAATTTAATAAACGGCATAGAGGTCTCCGGTTTACGTCTAACGAGTAGAGTCATCGCTCAAACAAATGTATGTTTAGAAGAGAGCTTCCAAATTCCTACTCTTTTAAAAGGTAAAAATTAGTTGCGACAGCTATGAAAAATGTGCCTGAAAATTTCAAGGTAAGAAATAAGTAATTTTTTACATCAAAGTACTTTAAAAAATTACACCACCAGAAGAACTCATTTAAGATGTTTTAACTATATCTCATGTTTTATAGTGAAAAAGCTCGTTTGATAGAAGAATTGCAAAAATTTTAATTTCTTATGTTGTTTCTAATATTTTTCACAGACTTAACTTAAACAAAAATTAAATTTGAAAAAAAACGAAGTTTTTATGTTATTCAGCAGAACAATCCACCAAAAAATGTTTTAAGATTTTCAAAAATACAGATGCCAAAACAGTGTACTTAACCGATAACCGATATATAATAAAGTAAAAAAAGCCTTTGAAAAGCAACATTCTTACAGATATTACTCTTTAAGTTTTTTTTTTTAACATTAAAGAAGTTAAGTATTGCTCTTTCAGTGTGATTAGTTTTTATGCGTTCATTTGTTCTTGTTCAACATATCTGTGCTGTCCCTCGTTTTGTTATATTTTTTATTAAGCCCTATGGTAATAGTTTTCAAAAAATTACCTTTATTTTAAGAACATTCACCTCATTTCTCAAGATGCTGTCGTACCCTTGTCACAAGAAGAAGGTACAAAAAAATCTTCGCAGGAAACCTAGACGACCAATCCACCAACAGCTGATAAATGTCACACTTGTCCGGCAGGAAGGACGTTATGAATACTTAATGAGCTAAAAGGTATGTAAAAACTGTAAACTATTGTATACCATATTGAAAAAAGGCCAATACGAGCCCAAGAGCTAAACGGAAATGACCCTTGACACAAACAAACGAACTCTTATACATACACGTACATACCGATATGACGGCACAAGAGGAACAAGCTCAACCCTTGGCAGAGTGACACTCATCAAGTGGGTACCAAAGTGGCAACATAATGAAGTCAACTGAATGGAGAGAACAAAAGAATTCCAAGTGTATGAAAGAAATATTGACGATGACGACGAAGATGACGATGACTATGTCAAGATCCGACGAGGTCGTCAATGAACAAGCCCTCGTATAGCAAACAATAGATGTGTTAGGAAGAAACAGAAGAAGACGACGTAGACGTAAGTGCACAAGAGTACACATATTACAAAAGAGCATATTGCAGATAGTAGTGAAATAGTGTGAACAAAAGAGTAGTCAGCGCAGAGCATGTTAAAGAAACCAGCTAAAAAAAAAAAAACAACAACAAACAAAGTTCATTCAATG